>CM040118.1:385214897-386414897 GCA_022559845.1 Amorphophallus konjac | reverse complement strand
GCATGTTTCACATTCGGCACATATAAGTCCGTGCATGTTTTGGCATATAACACATGTAGGTCAATGCATGTTTTGCATTAAGCACGCATAGGTCCGTGCACACCTTTGCGTGATAGCACTTAAGTCAGTGCATGTTTTCAAGTCGATACACATGATAGATCAAGGTCGTTCTTAGTCTTACATAAGCATGAATTCTGATCTGCCAACTGCTTTATTAACTATCTTTACTCTAATTGGCAGGATTAATGAAATTACCAAGTCTCTAAGATAAGCAGAACTTCAAGTGAGGCACGTGTTCCAAGACTCTATGAGTGAAGCACGTGATTCGAAGAGACTTGTTCTCCAAGAACTCTCAGCCACGTGTTCTTCTCTTATCCACCAAATCTGACACGTGGATTCCAAGTAGCGCGCTCCAGTTAGAAACTTTGGGCGGGAATCATGATTTCCACGTGCCCCTCTTTCGCGAGCTTTAAATAGAAGACCCGGTCGGGCTTTCAAGTGATGATGGAATTTTGAAGAAGAAAAGAGAGGAAGAATGGTGAACCAGAAAAGGAAATGTCACGCCCCGAGCGCGGAAGATACCCGGAGATGCGCGACGTGTCTATATCAATCATGTCAATCAGAGTGGTCGTGTATTCGACACAAAGACAGAGATGCGCAAAATAGCAAGATAACCCAATCCTTTATTTCATAACGGATAGACTATTACAAATCCAATACTCTGTTTGATAAAAAGGGAAAGAATACATAGTTGACTCAAGAAACTATAGAAAAGACTAGATGACACTTGGAGAATCTCTATCTCTTTCACTCTTGATCATTCCCATCCGATTGACTTCCATCGTCGTCGGACTTACCTGAAAAGTAAAAAGGGACAAACGGAATGAGCGAACGCTCAGTAGGAAATTATATCTCAAGTACTAGCAAGGGGTTTAAGTAATTACATTTTCATGAATGCAATAAAGCTATGCATGCTCGCATGAAACGACAAGATAGAGAGAATGTAATATCAAGGAAATAAGATGAACTTATCATGAACTTTCAACAAGATACAAGTTATTCAAGATATTCAAGCAAGTACCATTATCGAGTCATGTCAAGAACTTTGGCTATCATGTATCAAGCAAGTAAATTACCCTCTTTCGGGCCACGCATTTCATGTAAAGTCAAGTACGATTCAAGTACAAGATGTGTGTGGAATGTCCAATCAAGCAAGTCAAGTACTCGGTATAATGCCAGATACCTTATCATTTTAACTCCCATGGGCACAAGTACTTTCGGGTGCTCCTCCCAGGACCAGATCGGGCCCTATATGCGCAGGCATTTATCATGTATTTTTGACATCCACTCTTGTTTATATAGCCAATATAGAATTTCAATATTCAAGCTTGTAGACATGTATGACAACTTTGACAGAATAGAGTCCAAAAAAAAAATATGACAAAGGACATAAATTGGCGATAATAACGATATAATCATGATGTCGATAAAACTAGGTGGAATATGGTTCCCTTAACTTAGGTACCACGACAAATCAATATGGACATTCTTTATATAGAATTGAGGTCCACATGAACATTCGATCAAGCAAGATACCCTCATTCTTATCATAGAATTGGGGTTTACAAGAATGACGCGATATGGCATGATATCATCATCCCATCAAGAATTTCTTATGATATACTCTTTGTATAATCATAAGGGCCGGTATACCATGTTTCTTTAGATTGACATGGCAAGGATCGTGTAATGGGTTTTTTTTTTAGGGTACAACCAGCTCAGTCGGCCTTGAGGGAATCCAAGGCTACGAGGAGTCTTACGGAGGTCTCTATGACTAACTCGCTAGTCCAAAGGAACGGAATGTCCAAAGGAGAGCTTGTATGTCAATGAGAATTGAGTGTGATCGATAAAACACCGTGAAAAGTGGGACTATACTCACGGAGTGGAGAATAGTGCCGATATATATATATATATATATATATATATATATATATATATATATATATATATATATATGTATAATATATAAACCATCGGTTAGCAAATCAGAGGAAAAATCAGTTTACAGTAAAATAACGACTTAGGTCAAGTCGTTTCTCAAGTAATTAACGCCTAACAGAAGGGCGTTTACACATGGTCCGTTTTGCAGAATTTTCAATAATTCAACAATTTATTTAAAACGCGCCTTCGGCAGGGGCGTTTCTTCAAGAGTTGACGACTACAGTAGCAGGCGTCTTTTTATTTACAATATTTTTCAGAACATATTTATTTTCAGAAATTATCAAAAACGCGCCCTTGTCAGGGGCGTTAATCATTAAATTCTTATTTTCACCGAATATATATTCCAGGATTTTAACAGATACGCGCCCTAGTAAGGGGCGTTTATTTTTAATTCACGCCCTAAGATGGGGCGTTTACATATGGAAAACGACCTAGTCTAGGTCGTGAATTCAAGAGATACTATGAATTTTCATGGGCAGTAATAATTTCAGGATAATAGAATTCATGGAGAACGAATGTATGGTCATGACAATAAAATTAGCAAGTTTGAAGACATGTGATCATGCATCATTGTAGGATCATTATTTCATAGATACTCAATTCTTAACATGGGTGATTAATGATTAAATGAAATTAACGCATGTGTGCAGGGCGTCAAATCCAAAATTGATGACCTTGGCAGGGTCGTGACTTGTAAAGTAGCGCCCTAGTCTGGGACGTGTATTTCATAGTCACGCCCTTGCTAAGGACGTTTCTTTCAAGAAATTAACAGAAAGTCGTTCAGAAACTATAGTAAACCAAACCATGTATATGCATGATAATTATTGTACTGTATCAATTTAGTTTGGGCTACAGTGACTTGAGAAAATCCTACCTTATGAGGATTATCTGATGGAGAAACGTGAAGATCTGGTTGAGAATACTAGACTCTGAAGCTTCTAACAGCAGCAAATAGCAGCAGGCAGGGCTTGACGGAGGATGGAGTTGTTTTGTCAAAGAACCTTTATTCTTCGGTAGATCACTAGAGCTTTCCTACAGGGGAATATGAAGAGATGTTAGAAATTTCTTTATAATGCTTGGCTGAAGATGGAAGATAGAAGAACTTACCCTTGTTCTCCACGAAGTCCAGGCTTCTTCAACCTGTAAGAAGAGAAGGAGATGAAGAACGTTAGTTCTTCATATACTCGAAACAGAAGAAAGGAAAGAAGAACAGTTCTGTTCTTCACTTACCGTCGCAGAGGCTTGGATCAAATAGGTTTAGGGTTTGTCAAACGAGAGATTTTATAGGATTTTGGGAATCCTAACAATAGTTAGGGTTTGATTGGAAGTAATATTTCCAAGATTGAGTTATTACCACATTCGAACTCTTTCTCATAGTTATCACTTACCCTGGATAAGTTCTGGGTTCGAACGGTTCCGAATGGAATTAACGACTTTGGTAAGGGCGTGTATTATTTAATTGACGCCTTGCATAAGGGCGTTTATTAAAAAGCGCCTTGAAAAAGGGCGTTTCATATTTTAAAACACGCCCAAGATAGGGGCGTTTATTTTACTTACCCATTTGGTCGCGTGAGAACTGACGACCGTAGGTGTGGGCGTCCTTTCTTTATTCACGCCATTGATAGAGGCGTTTCTTTATAAATTAACGCCTTAATAAGAGGCGTTATTTTTAATTTATTTTATTTCGTCCAATTAACCCTATTCCTTTTATATATATATTTTAATTTATTTCAAATATTCATTTATCAGGGTTGCTACAGGAAAAGTGTGAGAGCATGTTCTGAAAAGAAACAGAGTACCATGTTTCTGAGAGAGAAAAGTGAGACAGAAAGAGAAAGAGAAGAAGAAGAAAAGGGAGATCGTGAGATCAAGAGAAGATTCTGAAGATCTGTTCAACTAGTCCTTGGATCAGATGCAAACTAGTTTGCTCCTGCGAGAGCTACATTTTCCGGCTTTCATTTCCAACTTTCCGGTGCTGAGATCTATCTTTTGTTTCTTTCATTTCTTTTTTTCTTCAAGCTGTGAATCAGCGGAGCTAAGCTGTAATGCTCAGCGGGCGAGGTGGATACCTCGGACAGCAAGCTGTGATGCTCAGCGGTATGTACGCAAGCTGTGATGCTCAGCGGTATGTACGCAAGCTATGGTGTGCAGCGGTTCAAGCTGTTAGGCAGCAGTAAGCCACACTCTGGTCTGAGTGTGGGGTGGATGTAGGTGAAAATCGAACCACCTAAAAATTCTTGTTGTATTGTGTGCTTGTTTTGATTTACATTTTGACAGTGTTTCGGTAGATGCTTGATTAGGATCTTTCACTCGTCCTTTTACAGAAAACAATTGATCTTATCTGATTATTACTTGAGTGAGGTAAAAGTACATCAAATAGTTATACGCTTTGAGTTTGCCTCAAGACTAGTTCTGAGCAAGTTATTCAAAGAAAAGTTTTAATTCCGCAAATATTTTTAGAAGGGATTCATTCACCCCCCCCTTTGAATCTCTGTCTTGCACCATTGTCATCCCAACACGGATGACTTGCCTATTTTCATCTCGAGACATTTTGTCTTGTTGAGGAGTTCTTCCTTCATTTGGCCTTTTCTTTCCAAATGTTGGTTTAAAGTTTCCAGTGCCAACGACTTACTCTTTCACGACTCTTCCTTTAATTCTATCCGCCATCTCCATGGCATCTTCTAATAATTGGGCCTTCCGGACCATCTCGGCATATGTTTGGATGTCCATAGGTGCTAGTTGGGGAATATATTGGGGCCTTAACCCATTCATGAATCGCTTGACTCTCATCCTTTCCATATTAATATAATGTGGAGCATAACGGGCCAGTCGGAAAAATTGGGCCCCGTACTCAACTACAAAGAGACTCGTTTCTTTAAGAGTGGTAAATTTCGTTGCCTTCCTTTCTTGAACTCTTTTTAAAAACTACTTGCCGTTGAAATATTCCAGAAATTCCTCCCAAATGATCTTTGGATCGAGCAAGGTCGCCTCCATCAATTCTCACCAAGTTCTCGCGTCCCTTTGTAGTTGGAAAGTCGCAAGCAAAACTCTATCTTGGTCCGAGCATTACATGAGTCGGAATATTCTTTCTATCTTCTTGACCTAATGTTCGACTTCATCTGGGTCAGTGGAACCTTTGAATCTCGGGGGATCCATATTCCTAAAGTTATGGTGTAGGTCTCCCGCACCATAGTGATTAGCTCCTCCTTGAGTCACTTGTTGTAAGACTTGAGTTAGCTCTTGGACAATCCTTTTCATTTCTCTCTATTGAGCACGTTAAGCGGCCATTTTCAACAGCTAAGAATTTCTATAAAATAAGCTATGGGGATTAAATGTCTTAACTATACATGTCTTAATATCTAGCCCAAGTCTCTACCCAATCTCATGGGTCAAATATCACTAACTTTTAACTTGTAGTGTGAAGAACTTAGGGTTTCCAATAACTATGTCTTGATGCCCTAGACTCTTTTTAACCATAAGCTCTGATACCAACCAAAGGGTCACATCCCGAACAAGGCAGAAATATCAAGGCGTGAATAGTTATACGAGCGGGTCGATCAAGAGATTTAAATGATGAGTATGAATAACAAATGGATAAAATAATATCTTTATTTCATAATCTGACATTTTCAACAAATATCCTTCAAAGACTTTCGATACTATTCAAACTCAATACATTCATTTTCTAAGTGGAGAGACTAGGAAAAAAAATCTACTAAAAACTATTAACACTCTCGTCACTCTAGCCCATTCCCGTCATCTTCAGAATTTTCTAAAAATTATTAACAATACATATGGTGAGCTAGAAAGCTCAGTATGACTTATATCTCTTTACCATGTCACTTTAAGTTATTAGTATTTTGGATCATTTATATGCTTACGAAATAAAACATGTAATAAAACAAGTGACAAGTGTAGTAGAGAACAAGATCATGACGTCAAGAATTCAAGAATAGAGATCATAGAACTCAAGTGTAAGCATGAAGATCAATAACGAGTATATAATTATAAATTTGGCCATGTAACAAGAATATTAACACATCCGGTCAAAAATGTCATGTATAGGAAGTCAAGCATGTAACAAGTGAATTGTCTAGTTCAATCTTGCATATCAGTTGGTGCTCGCCTAAGACCAAATCATGGCCCCAAAAATTGTCAGGTATTGAGTGTTCAGGTGGACCCAAAGTCCCATGTAAATTCTAGAACAATTCATTTATAATTATGGCCAATCCGAGTTTCAAGAAAAACTTACGAAATATAGTATAGCACAAAACTAGACATGTAGTTATGGATGACTCTAGAGGTAACCCCTATAGGCTCAAGAGGTGAGTCCCATCATGTAACACTTTGTGTCATTCTGGCCTCAAGAGGTGACTCCCATAACGTAGCACTTTATCCCGCATGGCACTTAGCTCCTACACTCCAAATGATAGTTTATAGTTAAAGTACAGATCCAGCAAAATTTCTATTTCCAAGGACACGTAGTATAAAGTCTAAATGAAATTTATAAGAGAAGTTTAAGGATGATTTAAGGTATCATGTTAAACGACATTAAGACAATAAAGAGAATGAATTGTCAGTCAAGGCACGATCAGCTCTCGCGAAAAATCTTGTAAAATAAGTTTAGATCAAATTTTTCACAGTCAGATGTTTAGCAAAAAATCAAAGATCTCGATCAGGTAAGAGGTGAGACAATGGGAGGTTCTCCTCATATTCAGAAGGTTTTAATTAAATAATCACTTATCCACTTAAGGTGTTTACCTATGGACCTCTTGCTTTAGACACCGATCTTTCTTGGTAAACTTACTAGTTACACGGTTTCTCGGAAACACGTAATCACGTAAATCGAACGGAAACCATTCTTGCGTATTCTAACACGTTCATTTGGGAAAGAATTCAACGAAGGAAATATATTGAAAGAATATATCAAACGTTCAGATAGAGCTTAGATCAAATAGACAGGGTCAATCGTGTGCAAGAAGTTTACGAAAATCATAGCATAGTTATTTGAACAATTAACGATAGCTTTACGAGTTCATTTACCTAGTCATTTATTTCTCAATAGTATTTTTAAGGTAAGAACATGATTTTAAAACTTACAATTAAAGTTTTGAAATAACACACAATGCACATAAATGAGGTAAATCGGACGCATCGATCTCAACGTGGTTGTCGCGTTCAAGTAACAGTCCATGTGTGATCCGCGCTCTTAAATAGAAAATCAAAACTCGTTCTAACAGTGAAAGCTCTAATTTTTAGAGTTTAAATCTCAAAATAAGCCACAAATATATGATCATGAAAAATTTACATAGAATCAAAATACTCATACAAAGGAACATATACAAAGATCTAATTAAATTTTATCGGAGAAAAAACCTACCTAGTTGAAGATCAAAGAGGGAGAAATACAAGAACGAAGAATACTTCGAACACTCCTTCAAACTTCAAACTTTCCTTCCCTCTACGACCAGTAATTTTCTCAATAGATTTGTACTTTGAGTAAGGAAGATCCTAACCTTATTTATAGGCCAAATCCCCCCATTATTCTATTACCTATTTAATTCTAAGTCAATTTTTACCTAATTTTCCTATTTCACTAACCCATGTTACTATTACACCAATCTATATTGAAAATAAATTTTAACATGTGAATGTTAAAATAAATCTCCCTCCATGACATAACCAATGACCTCATCTATTCAATGATATAAGGAATGACCTCATCCACTAATTAAGATTAAATTAGAGCTAATAATTCTCTCTTAAATCAGATGCTACAATGCTACTACAGTACTGACGATGTCCCCCTCTCCGAATCGAGCCGCGTCACGTTATCACGTGAGATTAATATGTGTTAATATATTCTATACTTTATAAGCCTAAAGAAAAATATTTTATAATTTATTCTATTTTTATCTTTCATTATTTCTTTATTTATATATATATATATATATATATGAAATTCTGAATTGCTACGACACGTCTCTAACACCATATTAATGACAAGTTGATTTAATTCGTACCATCCAACCGAATCTAATTTAATCATTTACTCATTCAATGAATGAATTTTTAAATTTAACCACACTTTTTCAAAAATTCGATATAGTTACAAATGATCACAATGATCAATCAATTAGAAATCAAAATAATAATTTTTTTCTTAAATCTGAAATATCCATACGATCGAGTCCTTGAGTTCCGAAATCGTGTAATGTAAAAAGAAGTGCTTCGAATGCCCAATATGGAAGAATAAAGAAAAGAGTTGAATTTATTAACCCTAACAAGACAAATTCTACTAATAAAAATTCATAATTGCAACAACATATTTGAGGTCGAGCGACTTATTGATCAAACAAAGGAAGAATCATTTAGTATACAACGAGCGAGCAACAAGCATAGACAACCCTAGTTTAAATAACCAAAAAAAATATCACATGTCACTATCCCTGACAGTGCAACCTCACGTTCTCTCTGATGAATCCTATCGCATTAAGAACAAAATTACCCCTCCGACAAAATGACGACAAAACAACGCCCATAACTCACTGTCTCATCAGACACGAATTGAACGACTCATCTCTTCCAACCACGACAACCCAACGATTAATCTCACGACGATGATATAAATAAGACCCTTATCCAACGACCGGAAGATACAAAACTCCATCCTCTCAAATGAATCCTCTCTCTTACTCTGATCGATCTCCCTCTTATGCTCTTCCCAAGTGCTCGCTTCCTTCCCCACCATTACATGACTTAAACGTCGAAAGATTATCTCTTGAAAAAACTACCAAAACTCATTCTAACCCTTCTTTGATGACTACAGATCTCTCTCCGATGGCATTCTAATTTGCAATCAAATAAATCTTCAGGGGCATAAATTGTGAATTAAACAACCATTTATCGACCGCTACACACTTGAATCTCCGATACAATTTTACATAGCAAATATGCTAGTGTATCCACTTCCAACTGGGAACTTCTAGCAAATCCGTATTTGAGCTCACCAACACTGCTTGCCAATTGCTTCCAATGTTGGCAAATGCAGATTAAACGGGATAGAAATACCATACATAATGGGAACAGATGGTGTAAAATATTTCTCATATTTCTTTATAATTTCATGCCAAAAGAGATAAATCAGTTCCAGTAAATGCCGGCGTCTTTCAGCCCAGGGACTGCATATAAAATGTTGGTAGTCAGCAGATTCCACTAGTTTATCTACAGCCAAAACAATAAAGCATAAACAGCTTACCAGACAAAAAAAAAAAGAAATCCTCTAATTATCATGAAAAATTAGCTAATTAAGCCATAGTACAAGAGACATGCTTTCCATGGACTCCAAACCAGTCCCAGAAGATGCTTAAAGATCCCAACTGGTTGACACGGTTCAGTTTACTGTTTTTTCAAGCGACCTGCCAAAAAAGAAAAATGTTACTATTTCTTACTATCAGTGTCCATGGAATGACAAGAATATGTTCTGAAAAATACCAATTAGCAATTAGTAGAAACCACTTCCCCACTGTAGGAAAGATAAAAAAAAACTTTTAGAGGCAAGAAATATAGCACAGGCTACAACTACCAACAAAAGAAGCAAAAGAAGGATGGCATATAAACACAACTACCATCCAATCATTTCCGCTGATATTTATGTAGCTTTTCCACGCCCTCTTTTATTGCATACACAACCATTTTCTTCACCTGATTTGCAACTCATTAACATGAGCCACAGTTAGAAAGTAAGTGTAACACTAAATACAATCTGCTAGACAACTATCAATGTAAAGATGGATCCATGTTGATCATCATGCAAACTAACATCCATGAAAAAGCTCACAGAAATAGAATGGCAATTTAAGAAGTCATGGTTGACCAACCCCAAGTTTGTCTTCCCTGGCCTCATGATCCCGTGGGAGCCTACGAAATTCCTCGGTCAAATGAATGCACTCACCAACATTTTCAGGTGAAACAAAGTCAAGTGCAACCTTTATACATGACTGCCAACAGGAAAATATTAGTTTGATCATTTCAGTACCACAACTTTTAGAAGATTAAACACAACAAATAAACTAAGTGCATCCACTCTAAGCTCTTTACCTTTAAGTTTCGGAGCTGGTATGCACATCCAGCAGGTATGAAAACGGCCTCCCCAAGTTTTTGGACAAATGTCCAGGGTTCAATTCCTTCAGAAATACCCATAAGGCATTAACTTCAAGAAAGGAAAAAAAAATAATCTCGACCAATGAATCTAATTATCCCATTGGAATGCGGTCCTACCAAACTCTAGCTTAAGTTTTCTCTTATGCTCCAACGTCAAATAGAAGACTTGGTCATGAATAGGATGAATAACCTGCAACCAAGCAAAAGGAAGTAAGCATAAGCCTATCAAGAAGGAACTAAGTCAGACACAATGAACCCTTTACTGCATTACCTGCTCAACTGGACAACAGCTAATATGCCTGAATTCTCGACAATGCTTCTTAAGATATGCCTGAAGTTTTGGGCCATCTTCTCTTCGAAAAATATCCCATAAGGCACCACCTGTATCATTGGGCCCAAGCCCTCTCTCTTTTTTTCTTCTGGCCGGAGTTTCACCCATCTCCACATGATTGCCAGAATTCCAGTGAACAGAACCAAATGCTGCTTTTTGCTTCTCAACATCATCTGTTCCAATGCTGCCATCTTTCACATCAAAATGAGAACCATTATCTTGCATTATGCGTCCATCAAAATCCACAATCCCTGCAAGACCATTTTTGGCCTTTCCACTCAGCTTCTTCTCTGAAGCCCCACGCCTCTTATAACAAATAAGCCTTTTATCCAAACTGTTTATCTTGGTGTGCTGAATTCTATCATATTTTTCATTGTTGAATGTTTTCAAAATCGGTAATAATTCATTACCTTCTTGCAGTTCATACTCGTGAAGGTTCATTTGCTTCTTCGACCTCAGGAACGTGGCATGTTCTCTTTCATCTTCAGTATTATGCTTCTCTTTCAGCTTTTGGACCTCAGAAAACTGTGAAGCAGATATAGCCACTTCAGCAGTATGCATTAAGACATACACCTGAAAAGGAGAAGGAGACAAGACAGATAATCGAACAGAATGCTAACCATGCCCAAGGAATGACTTGGGAGCTAGTGCTACCATAAGTCAATTGCCAATGAGAAATTTAGCATCAGTTAATGCAGCAAAAGAAACGACGCCAAATCACATTGGAACACCAAACTGTCTTATCGCAATCCAGATGGTCAGAATTTATGTAATGATAAGCACATTTGCAAACAATTAATCAATAAAAATAGTCTCAGCAGTGGCAAGGTATAAGGAAGATCAGTGATCAAAAGAAAACTGTGAACATGCCAAAATGAGAATTCAATCTAACCGATAGAAAATTGCCAACAAAAGGTATTAGATGATAAAATGACTTATCAATAGCTCTGTCAATAGATATGGATATTATCCAAATCCGCTTCAAATCCATATCCATATGATTGGATTCTATTTGATTCAATCTGTTTATTGATATGTATCTAATATCCAAATGAATTTTGAAGTTGATAGGAGATATTATGATATCCATAATATATATATATGCACATATTTATACACATTATATTTTTCACATTTGCATATTATATATGCATATATATACATGTGATTTGGACAATCACGGGTAAAGAAGTTAGCCCAAACACATAAGATCCGTCTAGCTATTTAGAATATAAGAACTTTAATGGGTAAAGATTTAGAATTGCTTAACTTAATGAAGGATAGGAGGGTTAACATAACTTGCCTACAAGAAACTAGGTGGAAAGTACATAAAACTAAAGATATTGATGAATATAAAATTTGATATATGGATAATAGTAACTCTAGAAACGATGTTGCTATAATAATAGATAAAAACTTAGAAGATAGAGTTGCAGAAGTTAATAGATTGGATGATAGACTGATGTTAATTAAACTTATCTTAGGTGAGGATATTTTGAATATAATTAGTGCATATGCACCTCAAGTAAGATTAGAAGAGAGCATTAAAAAGTAATTTTGGGAGACTATTGATAGTTTGATCCAAAATATCCCTAGTGAAGAGAGAATCTTTGTTGGAGGGGATCTTAATAGTCATGTGGATAAACATAATAGAGGTTATGAGAGGATTTATGAAGGATTTGGTTTTGACAATAGAAATGATATGGGTTATGCTATTCTTGACTTTGCTATGGCTTATGATCTAGCAATTGCTTATACATTCTTTAAGAAAAAGGACGAACACTTAATAACATATAAGAGTGGAAGACATATAACTCAAATTGACTATTTTCTTATTAGGAAGGTCGATAGAGTTTTATGTAAAGATTGTAAAGTTATCCCTGGAGAGAGTCTAACCCCTCAACATAAGTTGTTAGTAATGGATGTTATTATCCCTAAATTTAAAAGAAATACCATTATAAATAAATTTTCTAATATTAAATGGTAGAATTTATAAAATAAAATTTTAGAAACATTTAAAAATCATATATTAAAGGAAAATATTTAAAATTTAGAATAAGAAACTAATGTATTGTGGAATAATGTTACAAATTGTATAAAGAGCATAGTAAAACGACTCTCAGACGAATCTAAAGGTTAAAAAAAATTGAAAAAAGAGACTTGATGGTAGAGTTAGGAAATCCAAAATACCATTAGAGTAAAAAAAAATAGTGTTTTAAAGTTTGACAAATTAACAAAAATAATCAAACCCTAGAAACTTAAAAAATCGCTAAAAAGAGGGCTAAAAAAATAATTAGTGAAGCTAAATCAAAGACATTTGAAGATTTGTATAATAAATTAGGAACCCGAGAGAGTGAAAAGGATATATTTAAACTTTTTAAATTAAAAGAAAGGAAAACTAGAGATCTAGATCATGTTCGTTGTATTAAAGGTGAAGATCAAAGAATTTTAACTAAGGATCTTGAGATTAAAGAGAGATGACATAGTTATTTTCAGAAGTTACTTAATGGAGATTGCGTCAATGATTTCTCTTTAGAAGGTGCCCAAGAGTCAACAAGATTTGATAAACATCAGTATTTCAGACGTATCAAGATGTCAGAAATGCAGGATGCTTTAAGAAAACTGAAAGTGGGCAAGGCCTTAGGACCAGATAATATACCTATTAAAGTATGGAAAGACCTAGGAGACATTGGTATTCAATGGCTAACTAAACTGAGGGGGGTAAATCCAGTCTGGCCCACATTCGGCCCAGTAACGACCGGCCCATGCAAAAGAGCTCTCGATAAGCGCGCCCAAGAAGCTACCGACATATGCGGCCCGCCAAGGAGCGGCCCAATCCGACCCGACATTGGATTCTACAGTGAGGGGAGGCGCGGTTCTCACCGGAGAACACTCCGACGACCGACCGTTGCCTCCACGACGTCGACCTTGACCCCATAACGGGCGAGCACGCCCCATGAGCGCCGTAAGACTCGCCCAGGGACCGGCCGGCGCCGAGGCTATCGCCTCCCAACGGGAAACTCCCGCCAATGTAGCGGGGGAACGTTACTCTACTAAGCGGACCCTTCCCTCTCAAGGGATGAGACCCCGCGCTCCAGGACAGCCCATATAAAAGGGACATGGACAGAGGAGAAGAGGGAGGGTGGATACTTCTGCCATAAGAGCTTCCTACTGAGAATAGAGCAACCAGACCTACTACAACGACAGAGAGGCTACCCGCTACGCCTAGAGAGAAATCTCCTACTACACGGCCTTACCACCCAGCGAGCACTCTCCGAGTACCCACTAGAAGCGGCGAGCATGCGTGCAGAGGACCTACACGTCTCTCGGATCCCTCGCGCTAGCCTAGAAGCACGCACACTGCGAGGAGAACACTGTTGTGCCTCTTAGGCACAAGCATGTGCTATGTCGCCTTGATGATAGCAATGCTATTTGGTTTTGATGATAGCAAGACAGTGAGTGCATTTGATATTATATTTTGATGATAGCAATGTTATTGTGCATTGATGATTGCAATAAACAAAGTGCATTTCTATGCATTCTTATTCTTGAGCATTCTGCATATTGATAGCAACATGAATGATGATGTCTAGCATTGATGGCATTTGCTCTTTATATATGTGCATTGCATTCTGTCAGATATCATGTCTCTGCATATATCATGTCTGGGTAGCATAGTCTATACACTGGACTGTGTCATTGTGCATCATGCTAGTTTATACATTGGACTCTCGTTCAAGCCTATGTATTGCATTGGCTAAGTATATACAACGTCAGTTCATGCATTGTCTTAGGCTAAGTGTGTACAGCGTCTTAGGCAAAGTCTGTACAGCGTCAACGCACTTCATTGGAAGTATGTACAGCGTCAACGCGTGAAGTCTGTACAGCCGTGTCATATGCTCCTAAGTCTATACATTACTGTTCATGTATCAGTCTTCATCAAGTCTGTACATTGACACGCCAACCTCCTTGAAGTCTGCACACTAGTCTTCACTGTCAAGTCTGCACATTGGTCTTCGATTTCAAAGTCCATACATTGGACTGTTCTTCAAAGTCTGTACATTAGCTTCACATCTTCAAGTCTGTACAGCCGTTTGCTTTGAATTTCAAGTCTAGACATTGCACTGTAGTATCCATCGTCTTCGTGTTGTTTTAGTGTCTATGTCTTCGTGTTGTGTTTACGTCTTCGTGTTGGTCTGTCTTCGTGTCTTCGTGTTGTTTTTGCATTCGTGTCTCCGTGTTGCTACAGTGACACTTCGTGTCGTTCTCGTCTCACCTCGTGTTGTTCTCACTTACTTCGTGTCGGTTTCTATTTTTTATCCTTGAGTTGTTGTCAACCCGTGTCGTTTCACCTCGTGTTGTTCTCACCGTCTTCGTGTTGTTTTCAACTCGTGACGGTTTCTGTTATGTGTCTTCGTGTCGTGGTCAGCCCGTGTCGCCTCGTCTTCGAGTCGTTCATTCGAGCTATTTTATGCTCGAGTTGTTTCTCTTATGTTTTCAAGTGTTGTTTCACTTCGTGTCGTTTCCGTATTATGTCTTCGTGTTGTTTTTCCTAAGACCTCGTGTCCTTCTTATTTTGTAACCACACTTCGTGTCGGTTTCTGTTGTTTCTGTGTTTGTGTCGTCAAGTTGTTTTTATGACTTCGTGTCGTTTCCTTATTGTGTCTTCGTATTGTCTCCGTGTCTCCTCGAGTCGTTTTTTCTTCTGGTTTCACTACATCACGTGTCGTGATAGCCGTGTCTGTTTTTCTGTCCTCGTGTTGTCTTTCCTAGACCCCGTGTCTGTCTTGTCTTGTGACCACACTTCGTGTCAGTTTTTGTTTTCGTATTCGAGTTGGTTTCAGTCCATGTTGTTCTCGTGCCGTTCTCTTTGCTGTTTATTATGTCGTGTCGTTTTCTTTACTTCGTGCTGTAGTCATCGTATGTATCTCGTGTCGTTCTTCTTATTACCTCGTACTGTTTTCATCGTCTTCGTGTCGTTATCTTTGTAGTGTCATCTCTGTTACAGTATGTATCTCGTGTCGTTCTCTCCTTACTTCGTGCTGTTCTCATCCTACCTCGTGTCGTTCTTTTCGTAGTGATTGTTTTGTTACAGTGACTTCGTGTCGTTCTCATTGTAGTGTTTGTTTTTGTCACTACTGAATGTTGTGTCGTTCTCAGTGCATCTAGAACTGCTACCACATACCTCGTGCAGCTTTAGTTATTGTGGCCCTCAGTTTTAATGGTTCGTATCTCCTTGCGGGTTCGAGGAAGAACATTCCCAAGTGACTGGGCAGCACGTGATCCGAGGCTGGAATGAAGCCTGCTGAGAGACTGCCACGTGGTCCGAATACTTAGGGCTGGAAATGTGGAGGTCACACGTCGGGGCTGATGCTGCTGCTGCTGCTATATATATGAGCCTTCTTCCACAGAAGAAGATCGATCGAATTGGCAAGAAGAAAAGTCCATACAGAGAGCCACGATCCAGACAGAGAAGAAGAAAAGGAAAAAGAAGAGGAGAAAGAGAGTGAGAAAGAGAAAGAAAGAGAGATTGAGTAAGAGATCGAGATAGAAGAGAGGCAGAGAGAAAGAAAAAGGAAGAGTGAAGAGAAGCTGTCGATTCAGCACAAAAGAGGAAAGAAAAGAGAAAGAAGAGAAGAGCAGAGAGTAAGAGATTAGCGAAAGAAGAAGAGAAGTGCAGAGAGAAAGAAAAAGAAAGAAAGAGATCGTGAGAAGAAGAGACTGAGAGAGATTGGTTGAAGATCTGTCTTCACTGGACCGTAGATCAAATCCAGGCCAGTCAGCTCTTTAAGAGCCACATTGTGCATTTCGTTTTACAGCTTTCTGATTGCTGTGTTATTTTCGTTTATTATTTTACCTTTGTTTTTCTGATTACCTTTGGTCTTCCGATTGCCCTGTTGGGGATCGGGTTCCTCCTGTGGATCAGGAGAAGGGAGATCTGATCTCCGGTTGCAAGTAGCTGGGAGCTACTTGTGGTTTCCCTCCGGTTTGGAGGAAGGGAGGATTGGTCCTCCGGTTCTAGTCTTGTGGGTTGCAAGACTAGGTGTTCCCTCCGGTCTGGAGGAAGAGAGACTTGCGTCTCTGGTTTGCTAGTGACTGGTGTCACTAGTGGTTCCCTCCGGTTGGGAGGAAGAGGGGAGGTTGTTCCCCTGGTCAAGCTGTGTGGCAGCACCTGTTGCAGACTGAGTCTGCTGTTTTTAGCGTGAGCTAGTGAAGCCACACTCGGTTGAGTGTGGGGTGGATGTAGGTCTGGAGGACCGAACCACCTAAAAAACGCCGTGTGCATTGTAGTTTGATTTATCTGTTTTTGCTTCAGCTAGATGATTGCATAGGGGCGCTCTAAGCGTTTGACTGTTGTTTGAGCAGAAGTGTTGATTAGTTTTTCTTAGAATATTTTAATCTGTCAAGAGAGCGAAATTCCAGTTGAGCTTCAGATTGTCGAATCTGTCTTGTTATTATTCTAGTTTTAATTGGGTGAAGGTTTTTTTTTAAACGGGTTATATTCATTCAGCCCCCCTCTGAATACTGCACCGAACCCAACAATTGGTATCAGAGCGGGTCTCTGACTGAACAGATCTAACAATCTGCAGAGGATCCTGCTAATTGTTGGTGGATTTCAGAGTGGGTCTCTTTAAATCGTGTTTTACTTCATTGACTTGTGCTTTATTTTGATCATCTGGTTTCAGTGCATTTCGTGTCATTTGTTTTACTGCGCTGAATCTGTTTGCCACTTGTTCATATGGGTCGTCCTGCAGTTTATGATGGTTCTAACTTTGAAAGTTGGCTAGGAGGCCTAGCTGTGTACGTAGACTCCATTGATCCCAAACTGTGGAGTCTACTATCTAAAGGCCCACACAAATTATCTCATGATGAGACCAAATGGTCTAAAGAGGACAGAGTGAAGGACCGTGAAAATACCATGATTCTCAATATCCTGAGAGCTGTTGTTAATACTGATGTATATTCTTTTGCTCTCAGGTGCAATTCTGGAAAAGAGATATATGACAAAGTTATCTCTGCGCATAACCAGCAGAATGATAGCTGTTTGATGGACAACCAGGACAATGAAGATTTCTCATCCCAGGTAAATTCTGAATCTGAATCCGAAGAGATTTCAATTGTTGAATTATGGGATATGTACGATGAACTTTCTGAGAGATGTAAATATTTGAGATCTGAAAATAGAAAGTTGAAAAAGAAATGTGATCAGACTAATTCGAATGCTCATTGTGAAAAATGTCAAGAACTGAAAACATCTCATGATATGTGCTTAGCTGATCTGAATGTGAGTAAAGAAAAAATTTCTGTTTTGGAAAATAAAAATCAGAAACTCACAGCTAAGATATCTGAACTGGAAGAAAAAATGAGCTCAATTAATGGTGATCAAATTTCACTAAATGAGCTAAGTCAGGATGAAAAACTAAAACAAGAAAATGAAGAATTGAGGCTGCTGAATTCTGCTAATTCTGAGAGACTTTTAATACTTGAAAAAGGGAAGAGTTCAGTTGAAAATGAATGTGAGAGAGTGAGCATATTAATGGAAGAAATAGACAGCTACAAAATTGTCAATACTATGCTTAATGAAAAAGTCACAAATTCTGAAATGCTCATTTCTTCTCTCAAAAATGAAATCACTGAACTGAACAAATCGTTGTTTGAATCTTTTAAGAATAAAGAAAATTTGAAGGCTACATCTAAGAAGAAAGTCTCTGACGAAGGCAGTAAACAGGAAGAGAGAAAAAGACTGTACACAACCTTTGTGCGTAGCTCTGAGTTAGCTAGCACTTCAACTTCTCCTTCATGTTTGCCTGCTAATCAGATAGAAAAGTAAAAGAAAACTGAGAGCGAGAAAACAAAACAGAATAAAAAGCTGTATGCTGAAACGTCTCAGGCCAAACAGTCTCATGTTAAAAGAAAGAATGTCAAATGTTTTTACTGTGGAAAGTTTGGCCATGAGATGGCTGATTGTTTTGTGATGAAGAAGGATGAATTGAAGTATGATAGAATTCCTGCTAGGAAGCCTACTGTGAAGAAACCTTCTTCTGCTCAAACCAAAAGGCCTCAATATTTTTACTGTCATAAAATAGGTCATCTCATGCATGATTGTAGACAAATGAAATTAGATGATCTATCTGCTGTTAAAATGCATGATAAACTGTTCCATGTCAAAAATCATGCATTTCATGAAAAGAACACTCAATGTTTTCATTGTGGCAAATTGGGCCACATGGTTGAAAATTGTTGGCATGCTCAGGGAAATAGATTGAATTCTAAATTTGTAAAATTCCCTGCTTTCAATGATTCTGTTAGAAATAATTCAATTGATAAAAAGAAAAACTCTGCATGCTTCAACCGTGGAAAGCCAGGCCACAGAGCTGGTAACTGTTGGCTGTCTGGTTATGAAAAGAAAATTTTCCATGTGAATAACAGAACCAATCATGTTCACTTACACCAATCTCATGCCCATGCATATAACAGAAATTTTAATGTTCATGCACATGAACTTAATGCTTACAATAAGGTGCATAAAAGGAACTTAAATTTTGTTCGTTATCATGGTAAGTCTGGTCAATTTGGTTATTCCTTGTCCAGCCATAAGTTGATGGGCTATGATGATAGTTCTGTTAAGAAACCATTCAGAACACCTGTGAGGGTTAATTCAGGACCCAAGACTTCTTAGGTTCCTGCAGGATCAACTTGATTTTATCTTGCAGGTGTGCCTTGGAAATGAAAGGGGTTAACCAAGGCACTCAAGAATGAAAATCCCAGGATTCAATCCTTCAGGTTAGTTCTAAACTTTGTTTAAATTCATTATCTGAATTTGTGAGTATGAAAAATGAGAATTTCATGTTGATTTACTTGTTTGATGTATGATCTTCTCTTGTCTAGCTGATCAGTCTGCATTCCAGACTCAGCTACTGAGTTTACTTCTACATATATGATGCTCTTCTCTCTTGCCATATTTTGCATTGAGGCTCAATACATTGCATGCTTGTTGTTAAATGCATAACTTGCACTGATTTTAATTGGGTCATTTAGTACACTCAGTCAATGCATGTGTCTTATGTTTACACAATTCATCTGCATGACTATCATTTGTCTATTGCTGAAGACTGCATGTTTTTCAATGCATAATAGGATTGCTTTGCACTGCATATATCATCTGCATAACCCTGGTATATCAAATGGTAAGTTACTAAAAGACAAGGAAATCTGCCTGAAGGTTCTTACCATGTGTGAGATGGTCTTTGAGACCAGGTCCTCCGCCTAGTACCATGGGTCTAGTCTTCATGTAGAACAGTGTACTGCATCATATGTTGAAAAATCTGAAAAAGGATAAAAATGCTCATGACTTAGATGCATAAAGCTGAATTGATTGCATAGCATATCTCTTGCATCACGATGTCAGGGGGATCTGAGAGTTCTATTCAATTCATTGAATCCTATTCACTTCTCAGTGTTCTCATTCAAATGATTCATATTCTTTGACATCAGTTGCTCATTGAACCATTTTGCCAATTGCTATCCTTTTCTTATCATTCTCACTGAACAACAGTTCTGTATCTGGTTTAGTACATTGAGTTGTGATTATTACAATTGTTCTTTTATAAGAATTTATCTTACAAACTGAAAGGAATTAAAGGTTTAACCTTTATAAATTGGAGAGTTAAGTGTCTGCACTTCAGAATTTGAGATAAAAGAAAACTTTTATAGCTCTTAATCTTTGTCTCATGGCTAAAATAGAAAAAAAAAATTTAATGCCTAAAATGTGTTAATCTGGAAATGTCTAGAACAGGTGAACAAGAGTGTGTAATATTTTTCAAACAATCACTCTAAAAGAATTAAGGGCAGCAGTAAATAAGATCATTAATGTTAAGAACTGAACATAGTGACAGAGCAATGGCTGATTGCACTGAGAAACTGTGAACTCCTTCAAAGAAGCAAGAGACTTCACATGTCATGAGGTGATTCAGAATATCTCTGTTCATAGGGTCAAATCTATAGGGGGAGTCCTCACCAAGTAACTGAGAGTACTGGCCTCTAATCAAGGTGTACCCTTAATGTCAAAAGTGAAGACTATTCTTTGTGGTTTTTGATCTGAAATAGGTCTAGTAGTTTATGCCTAGTAACTGGGGGTACCTGCCTCTGATCAAGGTGTACACCTAATGTCAACAGCATAAATGTCACCGGTCTATTCACTTAGTTCAGGTTCAGAAATTGAAAAAATGAAAAATCAAACTGCTGTAACCCCTTGAAATCAAAGGTCATTGAGTGAAAATTATTTTTCTCAATACATATTCAAGTTGTCTTTCTTGAACTTCCATGTTTAGACACAAAAGGGTATTATTTCAGACTTATCTATTAATACCATGTGCCCTAGATTCATTGCTATAAATGGAATCTAAAACTCTTTTTCAGGGGTCAGGTGTTTTACTCTAGATTTATCACTGTTAAACCTGAATTTTTGAAAATTGTATGTTGATGATTCTTATACTTTAACTATTGTTTATAATCAGGCTTATTCTCTGAACCAATGATTCAGTTGTTGTCGAGTGACCCTCCTACCTTCTCTACCTTGTTTATCTGTTCATATTCCTTCTCAAGGGGGGAGCTTTTATTTAGGGGGAGAAATAATTCAGGGGAGTCTTACATTCAGGGGGAGAATGTTCTAGAGGAATTTGCATGCATAATGCACCTTGCACTCTTGTTTTTACTGTTTTTCTCTTTTTGATCATGTCAAAGGGGGAGAAAATCTTGTGTGTGACTCACTGTCACATTGTGTTGCCATCATCAAAAAGGGGGAGAATGTTGTGCCTCTTAGGCACAAGCATGTGCTATGTCGCCTTGATGATAGCAATGCTATTTGGTTTTGATGATAGCAAGACAGTGAGTGCATTTGAGTGCATTTGATATTGTATTTTGATGATAGCAATGTTATTGTGCATTGATGATTGCAATAAACAAAGTGCATTTCTATGCATTCTTATTCTTGAGCATTCTGCATATTGATAGCAACATGAATGATGATGTCTAGCATTGATGGCATTTGCTCTTTATATATGTGCATTGCATTCTGTCAGATATCATGTCTCTGCATATATCATGTCTGGGTAACATAGTCTATACACTGGACTGTGTCATTGTGCATCATGCTAGTTTATACATTAGACTCTCGTTCAAGCCTATGCATTGCATTGGCTAAGTATATACAACGTCAGTTCATGCATTGTCTTAGGCTAAGTGTGTACAGCGTCTTAGGCAAAATCTCTACAGCGTCAACGCACTTTATTGGAAGTATGTACAGCGTCAACGCGTGAAGTCTGTACAGCCGTGTCATATGCTCCTAAGTCTATGCATTACTGTTCATGTATCAGTCTTCATCAAGTCTGTACATTGACACGCCAACCTCCTTGAAGTCTGCACACTAGTCTTCACTGTCAAGTCTGCACATTGGTCTTCGATTTCAAAGTCCATACATTGGACTGTTCTTCAAAGTCTGTACATTGGCTTCACATCTTCAAGTCTGTACAGCCGTTTGCTTTGAATTTCAAGTCTAGACATTGCACTGTAGCATCCATCGTCTTCGTGTTGTTTTAGTGTCTATGTCTTCGTGTTGTGTTTACGTCTTCGTGTTGGTCTGTCTTCGTGTCTTCGTGTTGTTTTTGCATTCGTGTCTCCGTGTTGCTACAGTGACACTTCGTGTCGTTCTCGTCTCACCTTGTGCTGTTCTCACTTACTTCGTGTCGGTTTCTATTTTTTGTCCTTGAGTTGTTGTCAACCCGTGTCGTTTCACCTCGTGCTGTTCTCACCGTCTTCGTGTTGTTTTCAACTCGTGTCGTGGTCAGCCCGTGTCGCCTCGTCTTCGAGTCGTTCATTCGAGCTATTTTATGCTCGAGTTGTTTCTCTTATGTTTTCAAGTGTTGTTTCACTTCGTGTCGTTTCCGTATTATGTCTTCGTGTTGTTTTTCCTAAGACCTCGTGTCCTTCTTGTTTTGTAACCACACTTCGTGTCGGTTTCTGTTGTTTCTGTGTTTGTGTTGTCAAGTTGTTTTTATGACTTCGTGTCGTTTCCTTATTGTGTCTTCGTATTGTCTCCGTGTCTCCTCGAGTCGTTTTTTCTTCTGGTTTCACTGCTTCATCACGTGTCGTGATAGCCGTGTCTGTTTTTCTGTCCTCGTGTTGTCTTTCCTAGACCCCGTGTCTGTCTTGTCTTGTGACCACACTTCGTGTCAGTTTTTGTTTTCGTATTCGAGTTGGTTTCAGTCCATGTTGTTCTCGTGCCGTTCTCTTTGCTGTTTATTATGTCGTGTCGTTTTCTTTACTTCGTGCTGTAGTCATCGTATGTATCTCGTGTCGTTCTTCTTATTACCTCGTACTGTTTTCATCGTCTTCGTGTCGTTATCTTTGTAGTGTCATCTCTGTTACAGTATGTATCTCGTGTCGTTCTCTCCTTACTTCGTGCTGTTCTCATCCTATCTCGTGTCGTTCTTTTCGTAGTGATTGTTTTGTTACAGTGACTTCGTGTCGTTCTCATTGTAGTGTTTGTTTTTGTCACTACTGAATGTTGTGTCGTTCTCAGTGCATCTAGAACTGCTACCACATATCTCGTGCAGCTTTAGTTATTGTGGCCCTCAGTTTTAATGGTTCGTATCTCCTTGCAGGTTCGAGGAAGAACATTCCCAAGTGACTGGGCAGCACGTGATCCGAGGCTGGAATGAAGCCTGCTGAGAGACTGCCACGTGGTCCGAATACTTAGGGCTGGAAATGTGGAGGTCACACGTCGGGGCTGATGCTGCTGCTGCTGCTATATATATGAGCCTTCTTCCACAGAAGAAGATCGATCGAATTGACAAGAAGAAAAGTCCATACAGAGAGCCACGATCCAGACAGAGAAGAAGAAAAGGAAAAAGAAGAGGAGAAAGAGAGTGAGAAAGAGAAAGAAAGAGAGATTGAGTAAGAGATCGAGATAGAAGAGAGGCAGAGAGAAAGAAAAAGGAAGAGTGAAGAGAAGCTGTCGATTCAGCACAAAAGAGGAAAGAAAAGAGAAAGAAGAGAAGAGCAGAGAGTAAGAGATTAGCGAAAGAAGAAGAGAAGTGCAGAGAGAAAGAAAAAGAAAGAAAGAGATCGTGAGAAGAAGAGACTGAGAGAGATTGGTTGAAGATCTGTCTTCACTGGACCGTGGATCAAATCCAGGCCAGTCAGCTCTTTAAGAGCCACATTGTGCATTTCGTTTTACAGCTTTCTGATTGCTGTGTTATTTTCGTTTATTATTTTACCTTTGTTTTTCTGATTACCTTTGGTCTTCCGATTGCCCTATTGGGGATCGGGTTCCTCCTGTGGATCAGGAGAAGGGAGATCTGATCTCCGGTTGCAAGTAGCTGGGAGCTACTTGTGGTTTCCCTCCGGTTTGGAGGAAGGGAGGATTGGTCCTCCGGTTCTAGTCTTGTGGGTTGCAAGACTAGGTGTTCCCTCCGGTCTGGAGGAAGAGAGACTTGCGTCTCTGGTTTGCTAGTGACTGGTGTCACTAGTGGTTCCCTCCGGTTGGGAGGAAGAGGGGAGGTTGTTCCCCTGGTCAAGCTGTGTGGCAGCACCTGTTGCAGACTGAGTCTGCTGTTTTTAGCGTGAGCTAGTGAAGCCACACTCGGTTGAGTGTGGGGTGGATGTAGGTCTGGAGGATCGAACCACCTAAAAAACCCCGTGTGCATTGTGGTTTGATTTATCTGTTTTTGCTTCCGCTAGATGATTGCATAGGGGCGCTCTAAGCGTTTGGCTGCTGTTTGAGCAGAAGTGTTGATTAGTTTTTCTTAGAATATTTTAATCTGTCAAGAGAGCGAAATTCCAGTTGAGCTTCAGATTGTCGAATCTGTCTTGTTATTATTCTAGTTTTAATTGGGTGAATGTTTTTTTTTAAACGGGTTATATTCATTCACCCCCCTCTGAATACTGCACCGAACCCAACAAACACTACGGCCTTGCGCCGCGCGGCCGGGACTGACCAGCCCGACCGAAAGAGAGCCTCCGACCCACCACGTGAGGGTCAGAGTAAACGAGAGCGACGCAACGGGGACCACCGCGATCGCTCCGAGAAGGAAAGGGGTGGCTACCGCCACTATACGCCCCTGATGGCCCCACCCGACCAGATCTTGATGGAGATCCGCGAGGAGCCATTCCTCAAGTGGCCCCCGCAGATGAAATTGGATCCGAATTCAAGGAACAAGAAGAAGTACCGTCACTACCATCGAGACCATGGCCACGACACCGCCGACTGCATCAACCTGAGAGATGCCATCGAGGACCTCGTCCGCAGAGGACTCCTCGACAAGTTCCTCGCCAAAGCCGCCGAGAGGCCACAGAAGACACCTCCCCCGATCGACAACCGGCCCAACGGAAAGGAGATCATGATGATATCTGGGGGGCCCACCGCGGGGGGTGATAGCGCGAGCAGAAGGCGACGGTACGCAACGGCCATCAACACGATGGACCAAGGCGACGGCACCCCACGGGAGCTCTCCCCCTCGGGTCATCTAGGAGACCCCATTGTTTTCTCCGAGGATGACCTGGAAGGCGTCACCACGCCCCATTCTGATGCTCTAGTGGTTTCGGCCACCATCAACCAATGTACTGTGCGTCGCATTCTGGTAGATAATGGAAGCGGACCCGACGTTATTGCGTACAACTGTCTTATACTCATGGGTGTGGATATGTCACGACTCGCGCCATTGCACACACCACTGTACGGGTTCTCCGGCACGACTATTCGCCCGGAAGGACGTATCTCGCTCCCGATCACGTTCGGAACTACGCCGAAAGAGGTAACCTTCCTCGCCGACTTTACCGTGATTCGTGCAATGACAGGGTACAATGCTATCATCCACCGAGGGATCCTCGGCACGCTTCGAGGCGTCCCTTCTTCCTACCACCAGAAGCTTAAGTTCCCCACCCCCCGAGGGGTAGGGGAAGTCCGAGGTGATCAGAGGGAATCCAGAAGGTGCTACCTTATCTCCACCCGTGATCGACGTCCCGAAGAAGTGCCACCGGAGAAGAAGGCGAGGACCGAAGACCCAGGTCCGAGCACGAGCGCGCCGGCTGAGGACTTATACCTCATCCAAATTGAGGACGACCCAAGTAGAACACTGAAGATCGACGCTACCCTAGCTGAGCATGATAAGCGAGCATACGCAAGCTTCCTCACGGCCAACCAGGATGTGTTCGCTTGGTCCGAGGACGAACTCCCCGGAATCCCTCCGGAGGTCATCACGCACCAACTTAGATGGAATCCCACCTGTCGCCCGGTGCAACAACGCCGAAGGCGCTGCCACCCCGAGCGACAGGCCATCATCAGGAAGCAAGTAGGAGAAAAGATACGATCAGGGCACTCCGACCTACCCAGTATCCAGACTGGATGGCCAACGTGGTCCTGGTGCCCAAAAGCAACGGGAAGTGGCGGATGTGCGTGGACTACACCGACCTCAACAAGGCCACGCCCAAAAATAACTTCCCCATGCCGCGGATCGACCAGTTGGTCGACGCTACGACCGGACACAAGATGCTGAGCTTCCTCGACGCCTATTCTGGGTACTATCTGATCAGCATGCACAAGCCCGACCAAGACAAGACTGCGTTCGTCACCGACTACGGCCTATATTGCTACACTCGCATGCCGTTTGGACTGAAGAACGCTGGAGCTATATATCAACGCCTCGTCAACCATATGTTTGACTCACAGATTGGCCGCAATATGGAGGTCTATATCGACGACATGCTCGTAAAAAGCCTCCGAGCCGCCGAACACTTGCGCGACCTGGCGGAGACCTTCGCCACACTCAGAAGGTACAACATGAAACTCAACCCTGCTAAATGTGCGTTTGGGGTACGGTTGGGAAAATTTCTAGGTTTCCTTGTCACCCACCGGGGAATCGAGGCCAACCCCGACCAGATCCGAGCAGTGTTGGAGATGAAGCGACCAGGACGGGTGAAGGACGTACAGTGCCTCACCGGACGCGTCGCCGCCATGGCTCGGTTCCTATCCCGAGCCACCGAGCGATGTCTCCCCTTCTTCCTACTGATCAAGCAAGCCAACTTGGCGCCAGAAAAGAAGAGGTGGATCGACTGGGACCAGGAGTGCGAGCAGGCGTTCAAAGAGTTGAAACGCTACTTGGCGACCCCTCCTGTCCTCGCCAAACCCCAAAGGGGAGAACAGCTACTCCTGTACCTGTCCGTGACGCCCAGCACCATGAGCGCCGTGCTCGCACGGGAGGAAGCAGGAGTCATGAAGCCCGTCTACTACGTTAGCCGAGCACTACAAGGACAGGAGTTCCGGTATTCGCGGACTGAAAAGTTCGCCCTCGCGCTGATTACGGCTGCTCGCAAGTTACGACCATACTTCCTGGCTCACCCGATCATCGTCCTCACCGATCAGCCCCTCCGACAAATCCTTCAGAACCCTGATGCTTCCGGAAGGATGGTCAAGTGGGCTATCGAGTTGGAAGAATTCGACATCAAGTTCCGACCGAGAACAGCGATCAAAGCCCAAGCTCTCGCCGACTTCGTCATTGAGTGCACCCTACCCGCCGAGGATTCACCCGAGCAGTCCTCGGGGCCCACCTGGGAGCTATACGTCGACGGATCTTCCTGCGCTGCAGGCAGCGGCGCAGGGTTGGTTTTACTCTCGCCAGAAGGGTTGGAGGTACAGTATGCCCTGCGTTTCAACTTCCCAACCACAAACAATGTGGCCGAGTATGAGGCACTCCTCTCTGGGCTACGCATGGCAAAACACCTGGGGCCATCAAGTGTGCGAGCGTACAGCGACTCCATGCTCATCGCCAACCAGGTCAGGACCGCGATCCCTCCATGATGAAGTACTTAGAGAAGGCCAAGGCGGCGGCGAGCGAGTTCGCCCGCTTTGAGGTGGTCCACATCCCACGCGAGGAGAACGTCCGAGCAGACGCTCTCTCCCGCCTAGCGTCAGCCACCGACCGCAATCTCCAGTTCGAGGTCGCTCCTGATAGAGGAATTATCAGCGCCAAGCACAGATGATCCGACGCCCCAGGTGAACGCCATCGACTACGAACTCTCCTGGATGGATCCTCTCCTCGATTTCCTCCTTCGACAACAACTCCCGAGCGACCATGCCGAGACGCAGCGCACGCAGGCAAGAGCAGCCCACTTCACCATGGTGGACGGCCGATTATATCGCCGGTCCCTCTCAGCCCCTCTACTCAAGTGCCTCTTCCCCACGGAGGCCAACCAGGCCATCCAAGAAGTCCACGAAGGACTTTGCAGAAGCCACGTGGGAGGGCGAGCACTCGCACGAACGCTGATCCGGCAAGGGTATTGGTGGCCCACCCTGCAGCAAGACTGTCTCAACTATGTTCGGAGCTGTCCCCAATGCCAAAAATATTTCCACCTGCACCACCAGCCAGCTACACAACTCCACGCTTTGATGGAGCCTCGCCCATTTGCTCGGTGGGGAATAGACATACTGGGACCCTTCCCTGAAGCACAAGGGAGGAAGAAATTCCTCATAGTTGCCATCGACTACTTCACCAAGTGGGTCGAGGCTAAACCATTGGGGAAGATAACAAGCGAAGCAGCTTGGAAGTTCATGCTGCAAAGCATCATCTGCCGATTCGAGATCCCAAGGGTTCTCACAACCGACAACGGCAGACAGTTCGCGAACACTGCCTTTCAAGAAAAGTGCTCGGAGTTGGGGATCTGGAACCACTACACTTCGGTGGGGCACCCCCAAGCCAATGGGTTGGTGGAAAATGCCAACCGAACCCTCCTCCACGGCATCAAGACCCGCCTGGACCAAGCAGGTGACTCATGGATCGACTCGATCCCTAGCATTCTATGGGCCCACCGGACCACCGCTAGAGCTGCCACCGGAGAGACACCTTTTCATCTCGCCTACGGAGCTGAGGCAGTGGTACCGGTGGAGATATCCAACCCCTCGCTACGAGTGGGACACTTTGATGAGGCCAGGAACAACCAAGTGATGCGGGAGAACTTGGACCTACTCGAAGAAGATAGAACGCGCGCTCAAGTAAGGCTCACGGCGTACCAACAGAAGCTGGCCCAATACTACAACACTCGGGTCAAGGAATGACACCTCTTCCCAGGAGATTTGGTTTTACGGCGAGCAAGCGTGGCTGACCCAAGGGGCGCCGCGGGAAAACTCGCACCAAATTGGGAAGGCCCATACAGAGTAGCAGAAACACTCGGCAAAGGAGCGTACCGGCTAGTGACGCTGGGGGTGGGGGGGGAGAGGTACCCCGGACGTGGAACTCCGTCAGCCTCAGGAAATTCTTTCAGTAAAACCATCACCAGCCGTACTCCACTGAGGCAAGCTATCCGCATATCCCGAAGAGGTGACCTAAGGGTCTCCTAGAGGCGAGCACTGCCCCCCCTCGAAAACGAGAAGGTAGCCTAAGGGTTTCCTAGAGGCGAGCACTGCTCCCCCCGAAAATAAGAAGGTAACCTAAGGGTTTCCTCTAGGCGAGCACCGCTCCCCTCGAAAACAAAGAGGTAGCCTAAGGGTTTCCTAGAGGCGAGTACTACTCCCCTCGAAAACGAGAAGGTAGCCTAAGGGTTTCCTAGAGGCGAGCACTGCTCCCCTCGAAAATGAGAAGGTAGCCTAAGGGTTTCCTAGAGGCGAGCACAGATCCCCCCCGAAAACAAGAAGGTAGCCTAAGGGTTTCCTCGAGACGAACACAGCTCACCTCGAAAATAAGAAGGTAACCTAAGGGTTTCCTAGAGGCGAGCACCGCTCCCCTTGAAAACGACGGCAGCAAGCAAATGGAGGGCACGAGCATGGCAAGGATACGCGCACAGAAGGGCGACCATAAACACGTCATGCGAAAAGCTCCCATTGAAAGGTACACATTGATACAAACACACCCAGGAAATTGTTATTCCTTAGTCAAAGTATAAAACTGCCAGAAGACAGGAATTTTTATTCCTTAGTCAAAATACAAAGCTGCCAAAAAAAACAAGGGTTGTTGACCCTTAGTCGAAATACAAAGCTGCCAAAGTACAAGCGCTACCCTGGCGGAGCCATCGTGCAGACACACTCGATCCCATCCTCGGCCTCTCGCGGCAGGAAGTGACGACCCTCCCTCGGCTTGCATGTTCTGACGAAGCGGACCAGCAGAGGACCGCCACCTATACCAGAGAAGAGGGACGAGTGCGCCTCGCTAGGAGCGGACACCTACCATCCCTTTTGTTCTGTGGAAGGGTACCGGTGGGGATGCGGCGGGCAAAGAGGCCTGCACAAGGAAACCAGCCGACCAACCAACCTCCGGCTCACGGGGGGCAGTGGTACTACGAGGCCAACACATTATGAAGGCCACCCCGGCGTGCTGGCCATGCCTCCAAACCGGCGAACAAGACCCCGTTGCCCCGACCGCTTCCGGCACCCTCCTTGAATGGAGAGGTTGTCTCGCCGCGGCCAGTACTGCTGGAGCAACAAGGCCCACTCGTTTCGGGAACCAGCCGACCTACCCAACATCAGGCGACGGTAAGCGGTGGAGCAGCAAGGCCCGCTCGTTACCATGACCAGCCGATCAACTGACCATGTCTGCAAACTGATGAAGGGAAGCCTGCTACTCCACAAGCCCCCATTAACGGCGGGCAGAGGTACGACGAGTCCACCGCCGTCGCCCAGCCGCATGGCCTTGTCTGCAAAGTGGAAGAAGGGAAAACAGTTCCCACCCTTCCTTACGCCCCTTCCTACCGGAAGATAGGAAGATGTTCTAGCAACGGGGAGCATCTCACCAAGTGCCTGCAGAAAGCAAACAACGGTCACATGCCACAAAGGTAAGGGACAGGGACTTGCTGAGAGACAGAAAAAGCAATACCCAAAGATTTCTCGTCCTCTCAGGGACGGAACTTATCCGACTCAAGGAGCAGGACCCCACTGCCGGCGTACAAGCGGTTAACCTTCTCCAAGGCCTCCCGCCAGCCATCCAAGTACCCGACCCTGTACTCCTCAGAGACTGGGCCGTTCGCTCCAGGTTCGGGCCATGGCCACCACGGAGCCGGCGGAGGCACCCTACGAAGGACCAAAGGCCAGCGGGGAATCTGTAGAAATTCCTCGTCCGACGAAATACCGGACTCTCCCGATGACATCCTACAAGAAAGCTACCCCCGAAGGTTCGCTAGTGCAAAGCTGATCGCTTGGGCACCGCGAAGGCCACCATTTATAGGGGGAGCGAAGTCCCCAGAAGTATGAGGACTCCTATCGCCTCAATCAAATCCGTGGAAACTGAAGCGGTGGATCCCAAAAGTCGCGCCCTTTCGCGGTTACCTCGAGGACGCCGCTTCATATCCCCAGAAGATCTCATAACAGCTCAGAAGGGAGAAAGTACATGGGAGAGACTTCGAGATTTACGAAATAAAGGAAGGTTTTTCATTCCAAAATATAAGGGCTACAAAAGAAAGTGGCCGCCCAGGTGAACAGCGATAAAACAAGAAGAAATTTGAAAAAGACAAGGGGCGCCGTCTCAAGGACCTGCCCCAGTTACATCATCACGTGCCCTGGGTTCCGCAGGCGCACGTGCAGCAACAACATCAGGAGAAGGTAGCTCGTCGACCAAGTCCACCACGGCCATGACAGCGGGAGCTCGCTCACCCGCGCTCGGCATCGACTTCTCGACGCCTGCCTCTACGGTGTCAGGCTCCTCCTCTTCGTCATCAGCATCCAAGCCGTAAGGAGTTGAAGGAGGGGGGAGGACCGGGGCCACAAGGCCAAGATTCTCCGCTGTGGCCTTCACAGCAGCACTCCAGCCCTCCCGAAAGCCACGGTCACGGGCTGACCCGTAGAACTCCAAGGCCGCCTCCGTCAGCTCGTCCCGATAAGTCGAAGAGGAGCAGAAGTTCTCCACAACTTCATCGCCAACCGAGGATAGGGACGAACGCAGCTTGGCGAGCTCTGCCTCGGCCTCCTGGGCACGGGCCTCCATGGCTCGAACCTCCGCCTCCGACTTGGCAGCTCGCTCCCCGACTGCGTCGGCCCGCTCCCGAAAGGAGTCCCAATCGCGCTCCAAGCCAGTGAGGGCTAACCCTAGTTGAGCCAACTGCTCTCGGAGTCCGGTGTTAGCAGCCTCAGACCACCCCTTCAAACGCTCTTTGGCTCCCGCCTGAAGGGCCCGGCTAGCCTCCAACTCGCGGGCGAGATCGATGAAGTCGTGCCTCCACAACCCGAGGGCACTAACGACCAGACACGCGCTCCACGCTGCGACGGCCGTCAACTCCTTTGTGGTCTCGGGACCAAACTCCCCAACGTGCTCGTGCCAGCGAGCACTCTGCACCATGAGGTCAACGACAGTCGCGACCCCTGGCAGCCCCGCCGTCAAGTCCTCAGGCTGTGAGGACTGACCACGTGAAGGGACCCTCGGTGGGGGGAGAGAACCAACTTCGGCAACAGCAGGAGCTTTGCCTCTTTCGCGCCCCCGCCCTCCGGAGGCGGGCACCAGAACAGGAGCTGCCGGCGCCTCAGATGATGGCGGCGGAGGAGCACTAGGGGGAGGCGCCTCAAACGAAGAAGGAGGCGGGACACGACTCCTGACCGGGGTAGAACCTCTCCCTCTCTTCCTCGACCGGCGGCGACTGTCCATCTCCGCCAGCTCGTCATCAGTCAGAAGGGCTCGACTACCGCCAGCCATGGCGAGCTCTTCACCAGCTGCACTAGAGGTGGCTTCGGGAGAACTCCGCCGAAGACTAGGCCCTTCGCTGGCCACGGATGCTTCAGGCGAGCGTATTAGAGGAACGCCGACCGGAACGGGATACGGCAGCCTTCCCGGGGCGAACGCAACCTCTGCCTAGGGGGCGACGATCGACACCTGGCCAGCCCCCGGAGCGACGCGATCCACGGGGCGGGGAGCCGACCGCGGCAGCCTGACGATCAAGTAACTCCACGACGGAACCTCAGGCGCCCCTGGAGACAAAACAAGGTTGTTTGAGTATCACTCACCACCGACGCAACTCGACGGAAAAATAAAGCTAGTACCCGGCGATAGTGGAGGACTCGGCCCCAACTCCCGGAGCAGCGCCGGAGTTGGCACGAAGTCCGCGTCAACGAGAGGATACCGACTAATAGACTTCAACTTCGGGTGATCCTCAACCCTGACGGGGGGGGGGGGGGGGGGGGGGGGCTTCCTATCACGCCAGGTACTACGGATGCCCCGGGGTATCCAACTATCAGAGACGTCACGGCCCTCCGACTCGGTTAGCCGCAATATGGGAGACTTAGATCAGGTTCTGGTGGGAACGAGCCTTGAAATAGGCATAGAGTGTGTCAGACGGGCAACTCTGAAGAAGATAAAACTGCCGGAAAAGGTGGACGCTTGGCTCCACCGACGCCCTTTGACACGCGTATATAAACCCGTAGAGGACGGTGTGAGAATTGGGGGTTATCTCCCCAGGGTGCCACCCGTAGTGGTGAAGAACCGACGCAATGAAGGGATGGATTAGGAGGCGGAAGCCCGCCTGGAAGGAGGCTACTAGGACCATGATCCCACCCGGAGGAAGACTCATCATGTCATCATCAACGATGGGGAAGATGATGTCGAACTCGGGGGGAACCTGGAAGGCTTCCCGGAGCCCATTAACCACCCTATACGACACTGGTGGTGGGGAACTAGGCCGACTAGTACCCGCACCCGAAGTGCTCGGCGCATCGCCTCGACCGTGAGACACTCCCTCAGAAGAGGAAGAGTCGACGCTAAGGTTTCTCCTACGCGGAGGCATGACTACAGAAGACGGAAGACCCGAGGGCAGAAGAAGATCCTCACCGGATGGGGGGAGAGGACGCCTACGAGGAAGCCCGAAAGACCAGCGAAGCACGGATGGAGTCTGCGAGAAGGTTGTGCAGACAGTTCTTATAACCACCCATGACGGGTTAAGTACCGTCCCCAAGGGGAGCAGATGAAAGGACGCCTACTGCTGCGGCGATACGACTACCGACGCCAGACGCCCGTTCGGAGCCCACGCTCCCAGAACGAGACAAGACTCGGGGTCATGATTACCAGCGTGGCTTCTGCCACCATCAGAGCACCTTGCGCGCCAAGCAGGCTCTCGAAGCTACCAACTCCCGTTGTACGAGAAAATCGTCTTTGGATCTTACACTCCAGAAAACCCTCTCTTGGACTACTCTCAGCCCCCTATAGAGTGCTCGGCGACTGAGAGTAGGGGAGAAGTGAGGAGGGTAAATCCAGTCTGGCCCACATTCGGCTCAATAACGACCGACCCATGCCAAAGAGCTCTCGATAAGCGCGCCCAAGAAGCGACCGACATATGCGGCCCGCCAAGGAGCGGCCCAATCCGACCCGACATTGGATTCTACAGTGAGGGGAGGCGCAGTTCTCGCCGGAGAACACTCCGACGACCGACCGTTGCCCCCACGACGTCGGCCTTGACCCCATAACGGGCGAGCACGCCCCATGAGCGCCGTAAGACTCGCCCAGTGACCGGCCGGCGCCGAGGCTATCGCCCCCCAACGAGAAACTCCCGCCAATGTAGCGGGGGAACGTTACTCTACTAAGCGGACCCTTCCCTCTCAAGGGATAAGGTCCCTCGCTCCAGGACAGCCCATATAAAAGGGACATCGACGGAGGAGAAGAGGGAGGGTGGATACTTCTGCCATAAAAACTTCCTACTGAGAATAGAGCAACCAGACCTACTACAACGACAGAGAGGCTACCCGCTACGCCTAGAGAGAAATCTCCTCCTGCACGGCCTTACCACCCAGCGAACACTCTCCGAGTACCCACTGGGAGCGGCGAGCACGCGTGCAGAGGACCTACACGTCTCTCGGATCAACTACTACGAACTCTACTTCTCTCTCACTTCGCTCTTCTCTATTGCTCATTGATCCCTTGCTGACTTAAGCATCGGAGGGTTATCCCCTGGGGTAACACCCGGGACTCCTTCTGACGCCTCTTTGGTTTCTTGGTGTTCGCAGGCCTCCACGGGCGCGAGACGACTTCCCCAACAAATAAATAGAGAAGGTGGTACGTGGCCTAGGAACCATTTTCCTGCCGCTACATAAACTTTTCAATAAAATTTTAAAGGAACGGAGAATACCAAAAGATTGAAGAAAAAGTGTTATAGTTCTTTTTTATAAAAACAAAGAAGATATTCAAAACTGCAATAATAATCGTGAAATTAAACTTATGAGCCATACTATGAAATTTTGGGAAAGAATAATCGAAAAACGCCTCTAATGTATAACTACTGTATCGGAAAATCAGTTTGATTTTATGCTAAATAGATCTACTACATAAACTATTTTCTTACTACGGCAGCTAATGGAGAAATATAGAGAGATGATAAAAGATTTGTTTATGATTTTTCTTGATTTGGAGAAGACATATGATCGAGTACCGAGAGAATTGATTTGATGGATATTAAGAAAGAAAAGAGTCTCAAGGATATGTTGATTTGGTTAAATATATGTACGAATGTACTATTACTAGTGTTCAAACTATTGCTAGAGAGACTTGTGAATTTTCAGTTTCTATATATTTGCATTAACGTTCTGCACTAAACCCGTATCTTTTTGCCGTAATTATTGACGAAGTAACAAAACAATTGCATGATGATATCCCTTGGTGTATGTTATTTGCAGATGATATTGTCTTAATTGACGAGAGTATTGATGTTTTAAATGCTAAGTTAGAACATTCGAGGCAGTCTAAAGGTTTTAAAATTAGTAGGAGCAAGTTAGAATTTATGCATTGTAATTTTAATAATGAGAGAGTAGTACAAGAAGGCATGATTCTAATTGATGGATAAAACATTCCGAAGAGTAGTAGCTTTCGATACTTAGGCTCTATCATATAAGAGAATGGAGATATTTATGACAATGTTGCACATAGGATTAAGACAAGTTGGTTAAAATGGAGAAGCGCATCAGGAGTCCTTTGTGATCGCCGTATGCCTGTGAAACTCAAAAGGAGGTTTTATAGAACGGCTGTGAGATCTGCTTTGTTATATAGTACCGAGTGTTGGGCAATACGAAACGAACAAATTCACAAAATGTGTATGGCAGAGATGAAGATGTTGAGATGGATGTATGACAAGATTAAGAAAGACAAGATTAGGAATGAGCGCATCCGTAAGGACTTGAGGATAGCCCCAATTGATAGTAAAATGAGAGAAAATAGACTCAGGTGGTTTGGACATATGCTTCGTCGCCCTAACTCAGCATCGGTTAAAAGAATGATTGACTCTTAGTGGATGCTAGTAAAAGAACTCGGGAAAGGCCTAAAATGAGATGGTGCGATATTATTAGGAAGGACATTAATTTCTTGAGTTTAAATCTGAATATAACACTTGATAGAAATCTTTGACGGAACAAGATTTATGTAGCCGACCCCAAATAGTTGGGATAAGGCTCTGATGGTGATGATGATATACATATATATACATGTACATATACTGTATATGCATATGTATATATGTATAAAAAATGTGTGTACAGTCTAGAATTGGAGCAGATAAATCAAAAAACTATTTCAGACTCGGATGTGGATAAATCCTACACTTATAAAACAAACAATGAAGCAGACAGAGAATTTGGATATGTAAATAGAATGGATACAGATAATAATATATCCACTTGATATCTACTCCGTTGGCAACCTGCCTATCATTCATGACCGCAAATCATCAATTATAAAATAAAAATCATATAGAGATGTGGCATCAGCAGTTCAACAGTTGGAAAGAATAAATAAGTACCGCATCGGACATGTCACAATGAAGCTTTATCACAGAATCTCCCCTGCCCAACTCTTGAGCCAGCCCATAAGCAATGTACAACTTTGGACCCATATCTGGCTTTAAAATATTCTTAGGAAGTTTTGTACCAACATTAAGAACCCCCCACCGAGGATCTGTATATTCCTGAAAAGGCAAAGCACTGACGAACTCAGCACCATGACGTGGTAAGAGCTCTTCAAATGTATTATCTGGTGGCCAGTCCTTAAGTTTAAGCATCTCAGGCCACATATTACCACGTGAACGCCCTTCAATATAGCCCCTAAAAAATTGATGAATGTTAATTTTAACCTGCATTGAAAGGGAAAAATGCAAACAGATACCATCAGCCACCAATGGAAGTTGGTCATAAGACCAATAAAGCAGATAAGCCGTACATGAGAATAATTAGCTATACATTGAGTTTAATTTTCATGATTATCAGGAGTATATATATATATGTATTGTCTGCTTCATATTAAAAACATCATCAATTATTGGCATGCCCCCTCAAGCATACACCTGCACCATATGTATATTTAGATAGCTGCAAGCACATATAACCTTGCACTTCCAGGAGATATAAAGAATATATTATTTTCAGCACATCACAGTTCATATTACCGTTAACAAGAGATATGACGACCTGCCTATTCAAGTCTTTTACCTATCTAATCTCAACATGACTATCAAGTTTCTTTGCCTACTAGAGGTATGTATATAGAAAGCTTAAAAACTTAAGGGCAGAGCCAGAGAGCCTTGGTGCAATGGTAAACGGCTCTGCTATGACCTGGGTTTCATAAATCCAAGCTCAAAATAGCCTCTTTCCAGAAAGCAAGAATAAAGACTACATACACTTGAGACTCCCAAGACCCTGCAGCAGCAGGAGCATTGTGGCTGTAGACTGCTCCAATAACCTAGATCTCTGAAACATAAACCATCAAAAATAGCTGACCTTCATTCAACACAGGTATGCACCCATGCGCCCTTCCCCCACCCCCACCCCCACCCCTAAAAGAGTCATGGTTCAAGATCTGTTCAAGGAAGGACTTCATTAATATATGAAGGTACAAAATGCTGAGAAAAGTTTTTCAAACTTAAATTGTTTGCATAACAAAAAAATTTATAAAAGTTCAGAATTAGGATGCTATTTGTTCATGGCCAACCTCACACCAGTCCAAACAATCAATGGCCTTTAATGAAAGATTCTCAAACTCAGCCCTAGAGTGTTTCTTCTCACGTAGCGCACGCCACATAACCATCGGCTCCCAGCTAAAGCCAGATGTAGACGCCAGCACATCCCTGACAATAACGGGTTCCCCTTTTCTCCAGTGTTTCTGGAAATGTTCCATGTCACCCTCTTCAATAGCTCTAGCAGTAGGACAATACATATAATTATCAGCACTATCCACTCTACTGGCAGCCTTCCTTAATCTTGTACCACTATCATCGACCTTACCAGCCATAATCAAACAGGAACAGGTATCAGGATATGTTCTATCTTCGTATCTGCCTGCCACTGCTTCAGCTTCCTCAAGTAAGTTAGACAGCCAGCCATCAGAAAATAAGGTCTTCAGCTCCAACATGGAATTGCCACAGCCACCTAATTCCTCAGGGGGACAAGGGATACTCCCATCACTGTTTGCTTTCCATTCCTTCTGAGGCTCATTTTGCTTTGTACTAATTGCCACATGTACGTTGGGAGGGTTTTTTTCTCTTATTCCGGTCATAGGAAGCGAAGGTCTACAATGTAAATGATCCTTCCTCCTGTCATCATGTCGAACAACTGCAGCATCACCTTGAGGAAGTTTGTCCACACGAATATCCTGGCAGCAACTTAGGCAGAGATCATATGAACAGCTAGGGCAATTTCTGTGCAAATCAACGATGGATGTTTTACAGTTGTTGCTGCAAAATAAGAACAATTATCAGATCACATCATCCCCCACCCCCCACCCCAAAAAAAAGAAATAAATACATCAAAACGTGCAACTACAATCATCCAAAGAAATTTACCAAAACATACGCTCATCTGCAGAACATTGAGCTTGTTGTAATTTTAAGTCAGCTGGTGATGAACCTGTTTAAAATTGCACAAAGTTTTTAGCAAATTATCAAAGGGAACTCCAGCGAAGGGCCTTCAAAGACATACCGCTAATCTTGGCCTCTGTTTCAATCTCTGTTCTTTGTTCAACAAGCATTTCCTTGAGGAATGGAAGCACCAACTTTAACAAGTACGAATAGTGCTGTACTTTGACATCTCGATTCAACTTCCTTTTTGAGGGCTACAGGTGGACAAAACAATGATTCTAGTGGCATCCATAGAGCTAAGATCAAGTAGTGATTGAGCCAGCATGACTACAGAATTGGAAGCATGAAGTGTAACAAACAGGGGGATCGGCACTGAGTCAGAGAGGCAAAGATGAACGCATAACAAATCATGTGCCATACCTAGGAGCAGGGCCATACTGTGATCAAACCATCATGGATGTTATCGAACACCAAGGGGGGGGGGGAGGGTGTGAAAGAACGGTACCTGTCCAATGTACTTGATCCTCAGGCACTGCTTGCAATTGCACTTTTGGCGGCAAAATGGGCATTTTTCGGAAATTTCATTCTCTGTCAACTCAGGATACCTAAAAATTCGCGAATTGTAGTAAATAAAAAAAGAAAAAGGAAACGGTCTTGGATATTTTCAATTGTATCACTTGATTTTTGATGATCGCTGAAGATATATAACAACCAAGCATAATCCATACAAGAGTAGTGAAGCATACTCAACTGAATGGAGACAGAACCTCAAGCATCATGCAAGCAAGCAAGCAAGTAAGAAGCAAGTAAGCATGATCTTTCCATCAAATACTAGTAATAATGGCATCAGAAAAATAGCTAGTCAACAGGAAAAGTCTCAAGTTGAAAGTGGAAATTAGATCAAAAGGAGGGAAAAATAAAGGGTAAATTTTCTGGCATCTTGACCCACCAGCGTCGTATGCATGGAACACAGTACCGCTTCCTTCCACAGAAGGAGCACCATAGCACCCTCCCATTATCACTCCTCTGGCATTGGTGACACATGAGAGCATTTGGTCCCTTGGTCGGCGTTTTTCTCCGAGAAACCTGATATATCGAACCAAAATAAAGACCGTAAGTAGCTAAAACGTAGGGAGAGACGAGACAGGATCGTTGCGGGGAAACCCCACCCCAAGCAAATACATTCTAATTACCCTGCCGGTCTTCTCATTCTTAGCGGGAAAAGACAGCGCCTTTTCTTCTGAAATTTTTTTCCGGCCCACCTCCGAGCTCTCCATCTTCTTCGTCTTCCCCCTCCTGGCTACCCAGAAGTCACCGTCCACGCTCTTCCCTGGTCGCTGCTTCTTCGCCGACTCTAGTATGTGGTCTTTCCCGGCTGGAAGGCTTTCCACCTTGTCCTACAAATTAACAAAGGGTCCACATCCGCATCCATGATCAAGAGAAACAGAATAAAAACGAAAAGGGCACGTAGTAGAGAAGAAGAGGAGGAAGAGCAGCATTTGCTTAAGAAGACGAAGCCTGCAGATCTTATTCACCAGTTCCACCCCCCGGCACTGCCACCGCTTCCCGTCATTCCTCGTGCACCTTGCCCCTGCCGCCTCTTCCTTGCGGCCCCGTCGTGCCCCTGGCCTCGCCATGTCCTGAAGGGAGAACCCAGGAGGAACGGCGGGGAAGAAGAAGGGGGCTGGACCTCGCAGTTCCTCCGCCATGGCACTCCCTCCTCCGCTTTGCGTGCCCCTCTGCCCCCCACTGTGGAACCTCGATGGAGAGAGAGAGTGAGAGAGAGAGACGGGGGGGGGGGGGGGGCACAAAAAGGACGGTTCTGCATGGCCAAGTGGTGTAGTGCTCCGAAGGATCACGGTAAAGTTAATGTCCTTCGGTCACGCGGCCGTACTGTCCTGGCTGCGTCCGATCTGAGCAGTTTAATCGGGATTTGGAACTGTAATTACTCTTTTCTCTCTCTGAAAATTAGATATTTGAGGCGGGAAGAGGTCCTCTCTCTCTCTCTCTCTCTCTCTCTCTCTCTCTCTCTCTCTCTCTCTCAAATTGTAAAATTAAATTAAATTTTGATAAAATAAGTGAAAATAAAATATTTTAATGTGAGAATTATAAAAATATGTGAATCTCATTTAATTATTAAAATTTTATTTTTAAAAATAATTAAATAAATTTTTGATGGAGAGCAAAAAATATTTTTTTGACTCTCTTTATAAAATATAAAGATGAGATTTTGATTATTAAATTTTAATAATTAAATTAAATATAATTATCTTTATATGTTTTCTCGTTTAAATATTTTAATAATTAAAATTATTTTAAAAAATGATACCAAACCTAATCTAAGAGCCCGTTTCGATGGGCTGCTCAATCCAAAGCCTCACCAAATGTTGCACAGTGGCCTGGGCTTGCGTGCAAATAGATTTTGCAGAGGAGAGATGATGCAGACACAAGTCATTTGCCAAACCTAGCCCTCGTAGAAGCGACCCTGGACGAGCTTCTCTCCTAGACGACAGGGATTCTGGCATCATTTGACTGTATTGCCCTTGTGTTTTTTTACATACTACACTTCCATCGTAACCAACGCTACGAGAGGATTCCAATTGAACGGTGCCATCCCCGGTAGAAAACCCTAGTAGATCGACCGGCCAACCATAGCAAGCTTCTCCCCCCCCCCCCCCCTTGCGACGGCGATCACCCTTCTTCCCCCTCCCCGAGATGATGGTTGGCATTCTTCCACCGGTCGTGGTTCCCATGTAAGCATTCTTCCGGGTGCTGTTTGTTTGCCTTCAAGCAACACTGTTGTCAAATGTCATTCCTCTTGCTCGGCATTAGTCTGTCGTTCGTCTACCTTTAGTCTTCCTCTGGCATTCTTCCCCCTTGACACCCTGTGACTCATAGCAGGTACATACACGACCACCATCTTCCCCATTTCCACCATGTCCAGAGAATCCTAGGGCCCCGATGCCCAATTTGTGTATACACTCTCCCCTGCCCCTAACCTCAAACTATTAGAGTAGTCTTTGCAAACTATTACATATATATATCTTACCCCCATCTCCCTGTGGACACAAAAGTAGATGTGCTATTTAGCGGCCATGGATCGGCATCCTCAAGATGTGGCTGGAGGTTCATATGAAGGTCATCCTTTACAACGTCACACATTCAACGACGAGCATTTCAATGAGTTCGGTCCACGCCCAGGGTTCATGCCGAACTAGAGGAATCAATCTGTCAGGCCACACCCTAACTTTCAATATGAGTGGCCAAGTTCTCAGCAGGCCCCTTGGAGCAGACAATTGGAGGACATGTTTGACTGTAACGCCCTGGATTTTTTGGATATTGTTCGAATCAGGATCCGTAGATTTCGGATCACTTTTGCAAGTCCCGGAGTGAGTTTTGTGGTTTACGCGTGTTTTTGTCTGATAAGTCTTCGGAACCCTGTATAGGGTGAACCGTCCCGTTTTCTAGCTCCAGAATGTTGCAGGCGCGTTGTGCGTTTTTTTGAGGATCGTGGGGAGTATTTTTCTTTATTTTCATATTTTTCAAAAATTCTGGATTTTTTATATAAACCCCCCTTTTTTCTCTCTCCCTCACTCTCATTTCTCTCCCTCTCCCCTCTCACGTTCTCTCTTTCTCCCTTCTCTTCTTCGGCGGTCGACGGAGCGAGGCGGAGGTGTCACGGGCGAGGAACGGGCGAGGATGGGCGAGAATCGAGGGGCGGTGGCGCGCGGTGGAGCTCATGGCAAGTTCGTGAACCGGCGGCATTCTTGCGACGTTTTCATGGCGGATCGGCATCCTCGGCACGAGATCTCTTCGATGGAGGTAGGGGGACGGATGCATAATCCTTATACTTCATTTACCGTGAGTTTGGTAGTCCGTGGTGAGCCGAGAGGATTTATTTTCGCGTTGGAGTTCAAATTCATGATTTTGGGGTGAGAGCCGGATTTCACATTTTGATTGCGTTATAGGGTTTAAATGGGTCCTCTCGGTGCTAGAGTGGTTGGAGAATGGCTTCCCCTTATTTTCCCCTTCACATGGGTGTGAATGGGCGTGGAATGAGGTTTTCCGCGGAGTTTGCCACTTTCGGGCTCGAAAGCAAGAGGCGGTCGTACCAGAGACCGCCACTTGATGAGGCGGCCTTCTGAGGACCGCCACTTGTCCCCTTAAGTTGGTTCGAGGTAGCTGTTGGCATCGACTTATTTTTTCGAATTAATCGAGGATTAAGCATAGAGAAATACTCCCTAAATAGAGTAAAATGGCACATCGCCAAACCTGCTCTACTAGTCAAGTTGAGCTTGGAAATCGAGACACTTCGCCGGGTCAAGTGGTGCAACATAACAACAGGGGATCGGCCCCGAGCAAATGACACTATGCCAGCCAGTTTCCCGACAACCGGGTCAGTTTCAAGATTCGGGACAACCTGTCGTACCTTACGGCACTCTGTGAAGATTCGGGGATCACCCCCGGACACCCTACATATGATATCACACCGCTGACGCTTCAACAACCGGGTTAACTCGGGACTCAGAACAGCCTGCCGCTTCATATGACTCTTCGCCAGTGAGCGAGGGTCACCCCGACCACCAGACAAACGGCATCATCATGTCGATGCCCCAGTCACCGGGCCCAACCAAGGGTCCTAACAAGCTAGCCGTGACCCATGGCAACATCAACAATCGATCGGGCCCACCCCCGATCACTTAGTTTGTGGGTTTACCCGCGTTCAACACAGCTACCCGAGCCGACCCGGGGGCGCCCTGACTACAAGCCACGCCATGTGGCACCCAGCAACGAGGCCGGGGTCTACCCTCGAATCGCCTCCCTCCAGCCCTCTTAAGTCAAAGGAAGACCCATCTGGGCCAAACACAAGCTTCAGGAGCTCACAGCACCCGTATACGGCCCACGCACACGTGTCGGGAGTTTTCCCAAGCACCTGGTGGGCACGTATGCTCCAGCCACTCTACATCAAGCCGGAGCCCAACTCGAGACTCCAGCAACCCATCGCGTCATGCGCCACCATCGTGCGCCTTCGCACGCGGTCAAACTCGCGGTAAACCCTCAGTCAAATCCGCAGTCAAACCCCAGTCAAACCCGCATAAACCCCCCTGGGGGGTTTAGGCGGACCAGTCTCACCCCTAAGGCTGGTCCGCCAAAACTCCCACTAAAAAAGGGTTTTTTTAAAACAAAAAACCCCTAGCCCCAAAGCCCAGTCCGCCTAAACCCATCCAAAAATAATTAAAAAAAGAGTTTTTTTATGGAGAAAAACTCCTTCGTGAGGGGTTTCGGCGAACCAAACCAGCCCCTTGGGCTGGTCCGCCTAAACCCTCCCTCCCCCACTCCGTAAACAAAAAAAAAACTTTTTCCTAAAGATTTACCCGGACCAAACCCAGCCCTCAACTTGGTCTGGGTAAACCCCTCCCTGACCCTTCACATTCCCTATAAAAGCCCCCCCATAGGGAGCTCAAGACATGGCATGAAATGCAAGAACCTATGACCTAACTGCTGCACCCTCGGAGTTCCTCCGCAAGTATCCAGCAAGGGTCGAGGACGCGAGGAGCTAAGTGCGTGCGTGGTTGCCTTGTTGATCGGCTTGTACACGCCGGGGATATGTCACACGTACTCCCCATCACGCGGTGTCTAGCCATCGCACACCTATCCACTCTCGTCACACGTAAGGCGTTATGACAACGGCAAACACACCCGTATTCCGGGTCCGCCCGCGTATGACAACCCACGGTGGCTACGCATGCGCCATGATGCCGCACCTACTTTCGACACGGAACCGCGTGACTACTGCTCGCCCCGAGCTGGCCGCCGACAACTTTGACTGGTGACTCGAGTTAGCTGAACCCTGGCCCGGGAGTAATCGACTCCCCAGCATGACGACATTCGCCTTCCTAGGCCCGGACCCGACCGCTCATCTTGAGCCGCGTCCAACCTCCGTCAGGCGCCAGCCCACGACCACCCCTGCCACATAGGCAGTCGGGCTTGTCTCGATCTCCTCATGGAGAGCCCTTGTAAAACATGCGGATATCTGCCTTTTCCAGCATTGACCCGGGGACCGACCCACGCGTCGAAATGTCCCGCGGCTTACGCCCATTGTACTTTGTCCCCCTCGGCCCATTTGTAAAGTCCGCGTGGCTCTCCTACAGCAAGAAACCAGTTGAATACATGTACCTGTACTCGGATCTCAGCCTCTTCCCGGTGCCTGCCTCCTTCAGTCACAACGGTGCCTCCGGCACCCGACTGCCAGTCAAACCGGGCCCCGAGCACGACCATCGAGGTCCCCCAGCGCCTGCCTCCTTTAGTCACAACGGTGCCCAGCGGCTCCTGACTGTCAACAACCCCAATCACAACGGTGCCCCCGGCACCCGACTACCAGCTACTCTAGTCACATAGGGGCCCGCGGCACCCGACCACTCAACTTCCCCTGCACAACGGTGCCCACGGCACCCCTACTGCCCCGACCTCGACACTGTCTCATGTCGGGAATACATTGTGCCGCCCCCTGGGCGCCATCCTGTTGAGTCACAGGTCCTCTGACATACACTATGTGTAGATACGGAACTACCCACACAATAACGTAATGACCTGGGGACCGTTATGAATGACGGAATTGTCCCGTGACTTGCAAGCCTCTATAATCGGGCTCTCACGTCCCCATATAAATGCCTTTCAGGGCATATATTCATGTAGTCCAGTCAGGGGACGGATCCCCTTTCTCTCCGGAACTAGTCTCCCTGCCCCCAGTTACCCCTGTCATGTTGTTGTTGCCCTGTCGCTGTTGCACGGACCAAACCCTCCTGATGTTGCGGCTCCCAAGGTCCCTGACTCTCTCTTCGACAGTAGAAACAAAGGTGTTCGGATTCAATCCGATGTAAAATAAACACCGATTGCTTGCGGCCGGTGGGGAAAGATGTCTAGTATACAAATCCCCATTGTCACGCCCCGAACCGATAACAGCGAAACGTGTCGTTTCCTCGGAACGTGGCAGTTAAACAGTCGAGTCGATCAGAGTATAGCCATTCCACAAAACACAATTTGGACAAAATCACAAATTTCATTTCAAACATAAGTTCATTACAAATTGGGCCCAAATAAAAGAAAAGACCCAACAAATAAAAATTACAATGAGACACTCTATCTAGACTTGACATGATCATAATGATAAAGACAACGAGGTTCATCTAGGTTGCCGAAGCACTCTTCACTCTTGCCCTTGCCCATCATGTTCGATCTCGTCGTCACTAAGGTCATTACCTGAAAAATATTGAAAATAAACTGTGTGAGTGAACGATCAGTAGGACTTGATATCTCATGCTCCAAGCTAGCTTTAAGTGATTAACAATTTATCATGCTCATACATGTCATGCTAGAAGTAAAGCATATCGAGAATTATAATGGCACGAGTTATAACTATCAAGCGATGGTAATTAAAAATCATGAGTATGAATAAGTAAGATGTCAGATACATTTATGAAATGTAGAGACATTGATATCAAGAGAGTATAGCAAGAACCTTCATGTCAGAATATCAAGTACTTATCATAATGAGGAAACAATAACAATCTTCCCTTTATGACGAGCATTGTCACAAGGGCGGTTAATGACACTAGTACAATATTCTCTTTATGACGGCGTTATCACAAGAGCTTTCATGTAACTGGTACTACGAAGGATTGGCTTTATGTTAAGGGGTGCTCACGAATATATGATTGCCCCTCATGGATTAGCACTAGGTAGACTTTGGTCATACACTTAGAAGTTCTCACGACTTTATGATTACCCCAAAATGCCGTTAACCGAGTTGGTGAATGCCAGCACCCGATCATCATAATACCTATATATGTTTTGACTTTGCCTCGCCCGTGGGATCAGATCAGGACCCCATAACACTAGCATTTAAATGTCATTTAATTGGGACCCATAGCCCCTGACATTTGACTAGACTAATTCCACTTTAATGGTCAAGAATTCCAAGGATTAAGCATGTACGAACAATAGGATAGATTTCATTGAACAGAGATTCAAGATAGATGGCACACAAAATCAAGATAATTCGAGAAACCTGGGAAATTGGCATCCACTACGGGAGCCGCAGATTAGAGTTAGCGTCCATAGTAGTGGGCGCTTATTCTAGAAATAAGGTTCAAGGTACTAAGAAATAACGTTCTTCATCACGGGCACTATTCATGAATAGCTTTCGCTATACTGGACGCAAATTCCAGAAAGTAACATTTTCTTAAAAAATGCCAGAAACAACACTATTTTGAGGGCTAGATCGTCATGTTTTCTTCAAAGGGACATGACCGTAAAACTGTGTAATGGGTTTTTAGGGTACAACTTGCTCGGCTGCCTTGAGGGAATCCAAGGCTAGCGTAGACTTACGGAGGTCTCTATGATGAAATCACCGGTCCGAAGGAATGGAATGTCCAGCGGAGGGTTCAATCATCACAGAGAGTTAAGGGGTGTGTGAGAAAATATTGTAAAACGTGAGACTGCATCTACGGACTGAGACACAGTGCCAAATATCTGATAAAATTGTGAGATAGAAAATTGACGTCCTAATAAACAAGTGTTTCCTTTATTAATGTGCGTCTCCGTGAAAGAGCGTTAATTCTTATAGTGTACTTGATTTTTAAATTTAATCATGATGAATAATGGTCCTTTCAAATAGAGGAAAATTTTTGAGAGCTAAATACGTGATAATTAGAAGAAAATTATAGGGATCACGAATATATATTTGTTATAAATATATATATATATATATATATATATATATATATATATATATATATATATATATATATATTGAAAGATATTAAGGACACAAAATAGACTTTTAAAAAGAATAAAGATAGAAGAGAATAGATAAATAGGGCATAAGAGTAAATAAGCCATTGTAGAGGGTTTTAAAAAAAATAAACATATGAGAATTAAGGACGAGCGTAGGGTCGCGGATGCTTTTAACATAAACCGGATGAATAGTGTCACTTTCAATTTATCAAGAATTTTATAAAATAAAATATATGATAAATATGAGAAAAATTTAAGTATCCTAACCACGTAATATCATAAATTTATTCTTTCTGTTTTTAAAGTTAAAATTTTTTGAAGTTCACGTGGAGTTTTAACTGAATAATCGGGGTCAATTTTATTCTAACAGAATTTTAATAAAATAAAATTATGAAAATTATCAGAAAAATATAGGGATCATAAAAATATGCACTTTACTATTTTTATTAACCTGATTCAATAGATATTAAATTTTAATCGATTCATCGATTATTAACAAATAAAATATACATATTTTCTTTGAACAGAATATGCAGAATGGAGCGATTGCACAGGATCAAAAAAAATGCAGTAACATGAGGATCATTTAAGTTTTACTTGGGAGATTACTTTAACAGAGGAAGAAGACGAATGTAACAGGAATAAGAAGATATATAACATCACTTGCAGCACGTTCTTACGACAACAGTAATAAGTTCAAAAGAGTAAGATTATCTCCTGCTCACAGCTGTAGCACCATGCATCCCCGCACGCATAGCAGATGGGAACAAAGAAGAATAGGAAGTAAGCTTTGTACGCACGACACCACGAAACAAGAGAAAGAAAATCCCACGGCTGCAATTGCAGCCCACTTCCAAATGAAGCAACAACCAGGGGCTTTGCATGTTCAAGGGGGTTTATTTATAGAACGCACAGCAGATTAGAAACTTAGTGGAGTTTAAATTTCTAACATAATAATCCTAAAAGTTTTAAAGCTTTCCATGTAACCTAATTCCCTGCTGTATCTGCAGCCGCCTTCTCTATTACTCCCCAAAACCCTAAGCCTTCCCGAGCACGTTTGAATGCCTCTTGTTGGGTTGGGTCAAGCGTGAGACCACTTCCTTTGGTACCCATTTGTTATAAGGCCCATCTATATATACCAAGGTCTTTACTCTTGCGGGAGTACATTTTGGATTGGGATATATATTAATATATTTATATATATGTTTAAGCCCATTAACTAGGCTAATGATAATGCCTTTAATATATATGTACATAGAAGTTAATACATAAGTCCACTATCCATTAACATAACCCTTCTTTTATTAAATCTAAAAGAAAAAGCCCATTTGCGGTTTTGAGGACCTGAGGCTATACGGGTGGTCATTTAGCCTGTTAAAATTGGGTTGGGTGTTTAGGATCTAAAGCCTAAGATCAGTACGAGCCCACTTCTAAACCTTGTTGATGGTTGTGTTTATTTATTTATTTCCATTATTATCGAGGCTCATTATTCTTTTAAAGCTCATTGAGTATAACTCTTAGCTTAATATTATTGGGTTGAGTCTTTCTTCTTACAAATTAACATGGGTTAAGCCTTAAACCTTTATTAAGGCCCACTAATTACATTCGTTAGAATTATAAATGCTTTTAGCTTATTCATTTGGTGTGTAGCTGGGCATATTATATATCTATTGGGAGTAGAACTTATATAGAGATTTTTTTTCTTATAGTTTTATTTATTTATCTATCTTATTAAATTTTATCGTTGTCTTGGGTATCAGAGTCGAGTTCGATCCTATGACACTTTACTCAGTCATTTATTGTATCTCTATTGAGGCCCATTTGGTTCTAACTTTTTAGTTGGGCATGTACCCGTCTAGGAAGAATTATTTATATCCTTTTAATAAATATGTAGGCTCATTTTCTATTTAGACTATTTCTTTTATTAAAATTTTATTACCTATATTCGTTTTATGACAAATGTTAATATTTGCCTTTTTAAAAAAAATTTCGGGGTGCTACACCCATAATCGCCTACGCACTTGTACCAGCGGAACCTCCTCCTCTCCACGTGGCGCACGACATGCCGTGCTCACGTGCCGTGCCCTGGCGGCACATCCCCAGTCAAACACTTGGTTCCGCCGATAACCGTCCAGAAATCGACTGGCATGCCCGCATTCCACCCAGCCATCCCTGTCCCAGTCTCCCAGAATGATTAACCATACGCCATCCCTTCCAACGCGTTCATATCGTTCTCTCTGCCCTATTCTCAATACCCCCGGAATCCCCGTGTGCCCAGTCAACCTATCTCGGCCTTCCGTAAAAGGTGAGTTGTTGTGTCCCCTGTGATTCTGGAGTTTTGATAATGACAAATATTATGTCTCATTATGTTTATATTTATTTCATTGATGATATGATCCTGATGTATTATGAGAAACTGTCAGAATAGGTTTAAGAATGACTCACGGGTCATGAAAAAGAAGTCAACCCAAGTCAAAGTCAACTCAGTGACATGTAAGGTCAATGCACAGACAGATCAGGTAATACTTGCACCTTCATACTGAAACAAGTCATTTTATCAAACAGTTTGTATTCATGAGCCTTCACGTTCATTTTGGTCATAGGGTTGGTGTAATGTAGGTTAGTGCAAGTCTTTGTATTTTGCATACATAGATCTGTGCACTTTTGCACTTTGTTCACATGAACATATGAGGTCGGTGCTGTTTTGTGTCTCATGGGCGTAACATAGTCTGTGCATATTTGCACATTCCTATACACTCACATGTCTTTAGAGTAGGTGCATGTTTGGTTCTGCATAGAGTCTATAGAGTCGGTGCATGTTTTTCCTCCTGAATACAACGTCTGTGCACATTGTGCATTATGCGAGACTAGGTCTGTGCAGATTTTGTCTTGAACATACACAAAGTCGGTACTATTGCCTGTAGCACTGCATTTAGGTCCATGCATCATTTATGTCCGTGCATTTATTACCTCAAGCACATTCAGGTCAGTGCATTCTTTGCCTCGGTGCAAGGTTTGCCTCGGTGCAAGGTTTGGTTTGCACCAAGTCGGTGCAACTTTTGGTTAAACGTAGGTATAAGTCTCACCACATAGTCGATGCAAATCACTATAGCTCAGGTCTGTGCACGTTTTGCTCCATACACACCAAGTCGATGCAAATCACTACAGCAACGAGGTCGGTGCAACTTTTGATTGCCCAATTGAACTCGGTGCATATTTTGTTTAAAGCATAAAAATACTCGGTGCATGTTTCTATGTCTAAGGCATATACTGACGTCGGTGCAATACACTGTTGCTGCATCTGAAGGTCCGTGCATATAGAAACGGTGCAAAACACTATTGCTGCATCTGAAGGTCCGTGCATATAGAAACTCGGTGCAATACACTGTTGCTGCATCTGAAGGTCCGTGCATATAGAAAGTCGGTGCAATACACTGTGCATGTTCATATATGTTTGTCAGCATACGAACTCGGTGCAAGTCACTGTAGATCTCGGTGCATGGCTAAAGCCTATTCATAGTCGATGCAGGTTTTTGTCTTAGACATATTATAGTCCGTGCAAACTTTGCACTGAGCTCTTCTCTATTCTAGGTCTGTGCAAGGTTTGTTCTTCCACGTGATGAACTCTAATTTTCTCCAAGTGATCCTAAACGATACTCTGTCTTTTGTAGGGAACAATCTCGTTCGCAGTAGAGGCACGTGACCTCTGAAATGGCAGAAGGCTGGCTCGTGGATAAAGGGGCAAATGATAGGCATGTGATCTGAGGAAAGGAAGCTTCTATTCCCTAACACGTGGACCAATGGAATGTCAGTAGGGTTCTGTTGCTTGATCCATACGAAGCCCTGTTCCTATATAAAGCTACATTACCCTTCGAAGAAGAGTGCTGGTGCTGGAAGAGGTGCCGCCAGAGAAAAGATCAGAAGAAAGAAGAGTGAGCCTGATACTGAAAATAAGAAGAAGAAGGAGTCGTCAGAGAGCGAGCGAGCGAGCTGAGAAGTGAGAAGAGAGAGCCTAAGGGAAGAGAGAGCATAGAGGAAGAGATCATGAAAGGAAGAAGAGAGAGCGTGCAGTCATTCATTCTGAAGACCTGTTTAGTCTATTCGTGGATCAAATCCAGAACGACTATGCTCATTGGAGCTTACTATTTTTGCTTTTCCTTTTGATTTTTCGGTTGCCCTTTTTACGTTTCCTTCGTGTTCTTCCGATACTCTGCTGTGGGTTCGAGTTCCTCTTGTGGACTCAGGGGAAGGGAGACGTAGTCTCCGATTGCAAGTAGTGGTGTGCTACTTGTGGGTTTCCCTCCAATTTGGAGGAAGGGAGGATTGGTCCTCCGGTTTACAAGTGGCTGGGTGACACTTGTGGGTTCCCTCTGGTGTAGAGGAAGAGAGGTCTGCGACCTCTGATTTGCTAGTGACTAGGTGTCACTAGCGGTTCCCCTCCGGTTTGGAGGAAGGGAGATTCGTCTCCGGTTCTGATCTTGTGGGTAGCAAGTCCAGGTGCCAAGCTTCTATGGGTTGCAGAACTTGGTTTGAGGGATTTGTCTCCCTCGGTTTGTCAAGCTGTTAGGTAGCGTCTGTTGTAAACTGAGTCTGCTATTCTTGCGTTTGCAAGGGAAGCCTCACTCCAACTTGGAGTGAGGGGTGAACGTAGGCAGACTGGAGGTCTGGCCGAGCCACCTAAAAATCCTGGTGTTCTATGGTTTACTTTTGCGTTCTACTCCATATCTTCTACCACCCTTCGCAGGATGTTTCATGAGCGCTATATGGTTGATGGTTGTCTCACTTGACTCGTTTATTAGCCTACAACATTATTTGGTTTGTTCAGTGAGCTTGCATGCCTTTGCTCTTATCTGTTGTTATCATCTTCTTCATTGAGTTATAAGTTTGATTGGTTGACCAGTTTGGTGACTGTGTGTTGCTTAGTTGGCAATATTTTATTTCTGCAATAGTTTTTTAAAGAGATTCATTCACCCCCCCTCTGAATCCGTACCTCGCACCCCAATAATTGGTATCAGAGCGGGTCTCTGATTCATCAGATCCAACGATCTACAGAGGAACCTGCTATCCTATTTTAGGTGCATTTCTATTTATGCTTAGTCTATCGCAAGAATTACTCTTGAACTGATCACCATGGCTCATTCACCAATTTTCAATGGGTCTAATTTTGATTCGTGGCTTAGTAGTCTGCATAATTATGTAAAACTGATTAATCATGATCTGTGGAAATTAATTTCACACGGTCCTCACAGATTACCAAAGAAAGAGTCCAAATGGACTAACAGTCACAAATCAAAGCTTGGAGAAAATCAGAAAGTTTTCAATCTAACGAAAGTAGCTACTGACAAGGCCCTACATTCTTGCTTTCATGACTGCAGGTCCGCTAAGGACATTCTGGATAAGCTGAAGCTAGCTCACAGGAGAAATGAGGACAACTGCATGATGGCTAACGGAAGTAATCAAAGTGGCAGCCAAAATGAAGAAGAGGACGATGATAAGGTAAATCCTTTTGAGAACTATACTGTAGATGACTAGGAGAATGCATATGTTGACTTATTAGAGTCACATGACAAGTTGAGAAAATAATATACAAAAATTGAAAAAGGGTACTGGGTTTAATAGCTTAAATTCGTCTTCTTGTGAAAAATGTATGGAATTGAAACAATCTCATGATGCTTGTTTGTCTGATAATCAAATGCTTAAGAAACAAATTGAATTGTTAAAAATTGAAAATCAAGAACTTGCAATTGAGATCTCTGATCTAGAAGAGAAGTTTAGCTCAGCTAGTGATAATCAGTTCTGTGCTAATGATCATGTTCAAAATAAAAAATCACTAGAAGATCTTGAACTTGCTAACTCAGAACTGAACAAACTCAAATCTGAAAATGAGTCTCTCAGAAAATCTGTCATTGAGAATGAAGGAAAATGTGAGAAACTCAAACAAGGGAAGAACCTACTTGCTGAGAAATTTGATGCTGTTACATATGTAAACAGGGAGTTGCAAAGAAATATTGAAAAACTTCAAAAAGATCTGAAGGAAACTTCTGAATTTAAAAGGAGAGAGGAAGCCAATTCAGATGATCAAATTCTAATAAATGAATTAGTTCAGAATGATAAGCTTAAAGAAGAAATTGAAACTGTTAAACAATGTTATGTCTGAAAGGCTTCTCACATTGGAAAAAGGAAAAATCGTCTTTACAGACGAATCTAAAAGGGTTGATGAGTTTAGAAAGGAGATCGAAGAATACAAAATTACCAACAAAGGTTTGAATGAAGCTGTCAATTGCAGTGAACAAGAGATTGCAAGTTATGAAATACACATTGCATCTCTTGAAAATGAAATTCAGGATTTGAAAAGTTCTTTGTCTAATTTTGTTAGTGGGCAAGATAATCTGAACAAATTACGGGAAATAAAGGTCAACTTTCAGAAGGAGGGGTTAGGCTATAACCCTGTAAATAAAAAGAATTTTGAAAATAAAATTCAGACATCCTTTGTTTCTATCTCTACTTCTCACATTTCTTAGAACCCACCTGTTTCTCAGTTTACGGTTCAGAAAACCATACAACCAACTGATCCACAAAAGAACAAAAAGGTTCCTGCCACTTTATTGCATGATGTTCAAAAATCCTCCACACACACACACACACATGCATACAAACATAAAACTTCATGTCATTATTGTCATAGATTCGGTCATTTGATGCATGAATGTAGATTGATGGAACAAGATGATCTAAATTCAAAGCATACTAGAAAATCACATGATAGAAATCATGTACTTAAGCAAAAGAGAAATCATTGCTTTCACTGTGGCAAGATAGGCCACATTGCATCTCGTTGTTGGCACAAACAGGGGAGAGATGTTCATTTCAAATCTGCTAAATCCCCTGCAAACCATAATGATGTTGATAGGAATAAATTTGTTGTAAATAAAAAATATTCTGCATGTTTCAATTGTGGAAAGACAGGCCACATGGCCATTGAATGCTGGCATGCTCAGGGTAGAAAATTTAATTCTAAATTTGTCAATCTCCCTGCAGACAGAAATGATTTTGGTAGGAATAAATTTACATTTAAAAGAAAGATTCCTACATGTTTTGAATGTGGAAAACATGGCCACCGAGGCTCTGACTGTTGGATGGCGCGATATGGAAAACAGTATGTTCATGCAATTAACATAAATTTTCATGTTAATGCACATATATTCCATGCTTATGATAATGTGCATAAGAAGAGCTCAAGATCTGCTATTTCGTGTCATTACTGTGGAGCCTTTGGGCACTCCATGAGTGATTGTAATGTAATGAAATCTGATGACTTACATGCTCAAAGATTGTGGAAAGCACCTATCAGAGGTGTTAGTAACAATGTAGCACCCAAGAAGTCTTGGGTACCTAGAAACACAAAATGAGATCTGTGCTTTGCAGGTATACCTTGGGGATGAGGAATAAAAGGGGGTCAAATAAACTAATGCAGCCAAAGTTTGGTAAAACCCCACCTTTGTTGGTAGACATTTGAGCTTTTGATAACTTTGTTTAGATAGTTGCATATCTTGTTTGATTTGTTAATCAAAATTTCATGCATATAGTTTCTCATTTGCATCTATGCTTGGCATTAAAATCTCTCAATGAATATGATGCGTTATCTGCGCAACAATTCAACTGAAATTAGTGCTTGAATACTGAAATCTGAATTGATTGAAACTGACTGAAAATGAATTACACATCATAAAACTGAAAAGCTGAATTGAATGAATATGTTGTTTGCACGATGTCTCATGCTTAAAATGTTCACCTGCACATTTGACATGCACATGCATTCACAATTGTATATAAGTAGCAAATTGTCAGCTTAAGATGCATATAGAACTGCATCTGCATTGGATTGTCATGTATGACTCTTGGTATATAAATAGTGAGATACTAAAGGGCAGATAAATTCTGTCTGGAAGTTCTTGCTATATGTGAGGTGGTCTTTAGACCAAGTCCTCCGCTTGGTACCATAGGTCAGAGTTGCACGAAGAGCAGTCTAAATGTTCATGAGCACATGTCATAAAAAATTTATACATAAATTCCATTGCATCCATTGTTCTTAGACTTCAGCCATACAGTGCATGGTGTCAGGGGGAGTTGTATACCAAGAAAACAATGTGATCATTGCATGTATTACATGCTGTCAGCTCATTGCACTTGCATTTACTGGTTAGAAGTGTCGACACCTTGAGTCGACATTAATTGTAAATGTTCTGTATTTTACTGATAAATCTCCTCAACCAGAACAGTCTAGTCATGCATATGATACATTCATGTGACTTTATTTCCATACCTTGAGTGCTAGCTCATGCATACATTTAGGGGGAGCATTATTCATATTCTTAAAAGTACATCTGACCCATGCATCACATAACTGTCTATCTAGCTCATTTCTATCAACTGAACTTCCCATCTTCAATTTGAACTGCTATCTTGTTTAAATTCCTGTGATGAATGTGAAATGCAACACATTTCAGCTTCCTGCTTCAACTGTTATCAGCCATTATCACTCATCCTATCCATTGGTATATGTTGAATTGGCTGCTCCTTAAAATGATTCGGCCTTCCCTGAAAATTCAGAAAGATTTCTCTGAGCATATCCTGATCATAAATATGAAAATAACTTAAAGAGGAATCTTCTATTATATAGGACTCTGAATGTCTGAAATTTTTAGCCAGTTGAAGTTTCATGTATGTCTTGTGTTTGTTTATGAACATATCTTGAAAATATCTGAGTTAGTCTTAATAAACTTTAACCAACTTTTTCACGTTGTGTCTTTTAAACTCTTCTGAATTCTGAAAATTCTGAAATCATGATATTCCTTGACTGATATGTATGAAATAAGTATTAGTTTTAAACATCTGAGAATCTGGAACAAGTCTAAGGTAAATCTAGTAAGAGCAATGTCTTTGGTCACTGAGACACATCTCACTCATCAAAGAAATGAGTTGAGGTGTGTCATGAAGTGTCATAGTTAACTCTGCTTAAAAAATTGATTGAAAAATCTGGCAGAGCAATGACATGCACACTGAGAAATACATCTCACTCATCAAAGAAATGATTTGCAGTGTGTCATGAAGTGTAAATGATATCTCTATTCTTATGAAGTATGACAGTTAGTCCTTCCAAGTGCTTAGGGATACTGGCATCTAAACAACGTACATCCTCTAGTTACAAGGGTGTACTAAACTCAAGTGCTCATGAAGATTGTTATGAAAATTATTACTGATCTAGTGTATCATTTGAAAATGTTTACAAAAGAAAAATTCTATTGGAACCCTTGACAGAAACAAATGTTTTCTTATGTGTTTAACTTCAATACTATTCATTGCATCTCTTAAGAGAATCTTTGAAATTGAGTGAGTAAGAAATAAGAAGGTTAAACAAGACTTTCAATATGAAAGCATGGTTCACTTTTATTAAGAAAACTGACAGATATGAGTACAGAAAACTTATGAACAAGCCTTGCATACATCATATTCTGATCTGACTTGTCAATGAAGAATCATTCATAAATCTCTATAATAGAAGAGTCTAAAATACCTGTTTAATCAGATTTATGAAATTGATATCCCATTGAAAACCTTTCTCATTTATTCTGAATGTTTGCTTTCTCAAATTGGACTCCATTATTTCAGATCTAACTGTTGACTTATTTATGTCCCGTGCTTCATTCCAATCACTGTCCGTCTAAGGGGGAGAATTTTTGCATGTCCCTGTGGTTCAATGATCATTCATTTCATTCCACCCCTCCTGCTCTGTCATACAAGTGAGTATCTTGTCAGGGGGAGTTTTAGATGACAGTCACTCAGTTTGCATAATAGCTCCTATATCATCTCCTTCAACAGTCAATGACCATTCCATTCTTTTTGATGTTGTCAAAGGGGAAGAACTTTTGTGAGTCATTGAGTCATCGTTTGCATCATCAATTGTAACTATTGACAGATGTTGCACACATTGTGCTTTACATGCTCATTTCTGACAGAGCTATTCTATTGTGAATGTTCATGCACATTCATATTTCATACTGATATTTCATAATATTCATGATGAATCTATTGCAATGACTCATAATATTGCCATCATCAAAAAGGGGGAGATTGTTGTGTCCCCTGTGGTTATGGAGTTTTGATGATGACAAATATTATGTCTCATTATGTTTATATTTATATCATTGATGATATGATCCTGATGTATTATGAGAAACTGTCAGAACAGGTTTAAGAATGACTCACGGGTCATGAAAAGGAAGTCAACCAAAGTCAAAGTCAACTCAGTGACAGGTAAGGTCAATGCACAGACAGATCAGGTAATGCTTGCACCTTCATACTGAAACAAGTCATTTTAGCAAACAATTTGTATTCATGATCCTTCACGTTCATTTTGGTCATAGGGTTGGTGCAATGTAGGTTAGTGCAAGTCTTTATATTTTGCATACATAGATTTGTGCACTTTTGCACTCTGTTCACATGAACATATGAGGTCAGTGCTATTTTGTGTCTCATGGGCGTAACATAGTCTGTGCATATTTGCACATTCCTATACACTCACATGTCTTTAGAGTAGGTGCATGTTTGGTTCTGCATAGACTCTATAGAGTCGGTGCATGTTTTTCCTCCTGAATACAACGTCTGTGCACGTTGTGCATTATGCGAGACTAGGTCTATGCAGATTTTGTCTTGAACATACACAAAGTCGGTGCTATTACCTGTAGCACTGCATTTAGGTCCATGCATCATTTATGTCTGTGCATTTCTTACCTCAAGCACATTCAGGTCAGTGCATTCTTTGCCTCGGTGCAAGGTTTGGTTTGCACCAAGTCGGTGCAACTTTTGGTTAAATGTAGGTATAAGTCTCACCACATTGTCGATGCAAATCACTATAGCTCAGGTCTGTGCACGTTTTTCTCTATACACATCAAGTCGATGCAAATCACTGTAGCAATGAGGTCGGTGCAACTTTTGATTGCCCAATTGAACTCGGTGCATATTTTGTTTAAAACATAAAAATACTCGGTGCATGTTTCTATGTCTAAGGCATATACTGACGTCGATGCAATACACTGTTGCTGCATCTGAAGGTCCATGCATATAGAAACTCAATGCAATACACTGTTGCTGCATCTGAAGGTCTGTGCATATAGAAACGGTGCAAAACACCATTGCTGCATCTGAAGGTCCATGCATATAGAAACTCGGTGCAATATACTATTGCTGCATCTGAAGGTCCGTGCATATAGAAAGTCGGTGCAATACACTGTGCATGTTCATATATGTTTGTCAGCATACGAACTCGGTGCAAGTCACTGTAGATCTCGGTGCATGGGTAAAGCCTATTCACAGTCGGTGTAGGTTTTTGTCTTAGACATATTATAGTCCGTGCAAACTTTGCACTAAGCTATTCTCTATTCTAGGTCTGTGCAAGGTTTGTTCTTCCACGTGATGAACTCTAATTTTCTCCAAGTGATCCTAAACGATACTCTGTCTTTTGTAGGGAACAATCTCGTTCGCAGTAAAGGCACGTGACCTCTGAAATGGCAGAAGGCTGGCTCGTGGATAAAGGGGCAAATGATAGGCATGTGATCCGAGGAAAGGAAGCTTCTATTCCCTAACACGTGGACCAATGGAATGTCAGTAGGGTTCTGTTGCTTGATCCATACGAAGCCCTGTTCCTATATAAAGCTACATTACCCTTCGAAGAAGAGTGCTGGTGCTGGAAGAGGTACCGCCAGAGAAAAGATCAGAAGAAAGAAGAGTGAGCCTGATACTGAAAATAAGAAGAAGAAGGAGTCGTCAGAGAGTGAGAGAGCTGAGAAGTGAGAGCCTAGAGGAAGAGAGAGCCTAGAGGAAGAAATCATGAAAGGAAGAAGAGAGAGCGTGCAGTCATTCATTCTGAAGACATGTTTAGTCTATTCGTGGATCAAATCCAGAACGACTATGCTCATTGGAGCTTATTGTTTTTGCTTTTCCTTTTAATTTTTCGGTTGCCCTTTTTGCATTTTCTTCGTGTTCTTTCGATACTCTGCTGTGGGTTCTGGTTCCTCCGGTGGACTCAGGGGAAGGGAGACGTAGTCTCCGGTTGCAAGTAGTGGTGTGCTACTTGTGGGTTTCCCTCCGATTTGGAGGAAGGGAGGATTGGTCCTCCGGTTTGCAAGTGGCTGGGTGACACTTGTGGGTTCCCTCTGGTGTAGAGGAAGAGAGGTCTGCGACCTCTGATTTGCTAGTGACTAGGTGTCACTAGCGGTTCCCCTCCGGTTTGGAGGAAGGGAGATTCGTCTCCGGTTCTGATCTTGTGGGTAGCAAGTCCAGGTGCCAAGCTTCTGTGGGTTGCAGAACTTGGTTTGAGGGATTTGTCTGCCTCGGTTTGTCAAGCTGTTAGGTAGCGTCTGTTGTAAACTGAGTCTGCTATTCTTGCGTTTGCAAGGGAAGCCTCACTCCAACTTGGAGTGAGGGGTGAACGTAGGCAGACTGGAGGTCTGGCCGAGCCACCTAAAAATCCTGGTGTTCTATAGTTTACTTTTGCGTTCTACTCCATATCTTCTACCACCCTTCGTAGGATGTTTCATGAGTCCTATATGGTTGATGGTTGTCTCACTTGACTCGTTTATTAGCCTACAACGTTATTTGGTTTGTTCAGTGAGCTTGCATGCCTTTGCTCTTATCTGCTGTTATCATCTTCTTCATTGAGTTATAAGTTTGATTGGTTGACCAATTTGGTGACTGTGTGTTGCTTAGTTGGTAATATTTTATTTTTTTAATCATTTTTTAAAGGGGATTCATTCACCCCCCCTCTAAATCCGTGCCTCGCACCTCAACACGAGTGTGCATCCCCACTGCGAGGAGAAAACAAGAAGTGACACCCCGCCCACGTAAAATAGTAGCGGTCTTGCGACTGTCCGCCACTTGATGGTGGCGGTCAGGCTAGGACCGCCACTTCGTGAGTCCAGAGAAAGCGGTCAGGTGGCTGACCGTTTCCTCCGAGTTGCGGCCAGGGAGATGGCCGCATTCACCAGGTTGCTGTCTGGGGATGACCGCATGTTTCCAAGTGTTTCTGGCAAGTTACGGTCTTGAGGGAACTGCTATTTGAGGGTAGCGGTCCAGAGTGGACCGCCACCTGAGGTGACGGTCCGGGGGAGGCCGCCACCTTGGTTCCGTGTTACCCGTGTTTCGTTCACATCGTTTTGGCTTCTGGTCGACCCGGTCGTGACCCAGTGGTCGACCATTAGCCTCGTGAATGTCCCGGACACCCGTGGGTTCGGTGTTCATGTTTTTAGGGTGTCCGGAGATGCCGAGTTACCTCGATTAGCATGTCCATGAGTTTTGGGCATCCGGGTGACACCATGTGTTCTGGGCTTTCGCGCTTTCGCTAGATCGAGTCACCATGAGTCAGCATGAGTGCAGAGGGCTTTTCCCGCACGACGTGGGTTTCTCCGAATGGTGATTTCTGAGTGGGCCGTGCGTGTGGCCTTGGACTATGAGTTCAGTCACCCAGCCTGGGACTGGAGGGTTTCATAGCTTCCCTTTGGAAGGGATTAGGTTCGGCGGTCACATGCCACCTCGTGAGTTATCGTACCGTGGTTTCTGACCTTAGGGTTAGGGCAGATTAATGGCGTGGAGCCATCCTGTATGACGGTCTTGACCGAGTCTCGTGACTCAAGGACCATTGGATTTAGTAGGTCTAGTTAGCCATCCCGAGTTGGTGGACCTGAGCCACCTGGTACTTCGTGTTACTCGTGATGGGTGCGTGCGTGTTCTTCCGTGTTCCCTCTCTATGGAGAGTATTCACGTTCATTGACCTCCCACTAGTCGTAGCCTTCTTACGGCACGCGTGTGCTGACCCACCTGGGAGTTGGTGGAGCGGCTTACTCGGTGTGACGATTTTTAGGCTGGTTACCAAAGGGCCCCTCTGCGCAGCTTGAGTCCGGGCTATGGGGAAGAACCAGCTAGAGGATCTGACCTAGGGTGCATGGTCTGTGTGTGCACACGTGGTTGGGGGCTATAGACACGTAAAAATTGACATCATTTTAAGTATATCTCCTATCGCATTGTAGTGCCTCAATTTAACCCTCAAATCGACTCATTTGAATGGTTTTTCTTAATTTTTTTTCTCAATTTTTCAGCTTTCCCCAACTTTCCCACATTTTCCCTATTTTTCAGATTTTTTCAGATTTTTATGAGATTTTTCTCCAATTTTCTGGGGCCTTTTTAAATGGTGGTGACCAAGTGGGAGCCCATTTCTAATTGGCGCCGTCCCGGGAGGGCGCCCATTCTTATTTCTCATTTTAAGCCGATTTTATAAGATTTTCTAATTGGTAACACTCCGGAAGGTCGCAAATTCTTTAATTGACGACATGAGGGAAGGCACCAATTCTTTTCTTCCTGTTTTGAGCCAAATTCGGATTATTTTTGATTCTGGGATTGTTCGGAAGGTCGCTAATTCATAAATGAGCGTCCGGACAACAAGTCGCCAATTTCCTTGTCTTATTTTGAGCTTTTAATTCCGTCCAAAATTCATATTAATTCCTAATTGGCGACCGTCTCTTAGACGCCAATTCTTTTCTAATTTTAAAAATTCCTAATCCTTCCTAAAATGGCTCAGAATTAGTGGCACTTCGAGCGGGCGCTATTTTAATTGACGACCACCACAGTGATCGCCCATTCTTCCAGAATTTTGAACCCGAGCGCAATCTCCTTCTTTTTCCGTTTTGAACTCCTTTTTCACTTGGGAAAGGGTCCTAAGGTTTTCTAAGGTTGGAGGGACACTTGGCCATGGAATATCCTCTTCCAAATCCAATTAAAACTTGATTTCCTAATTTTTCTTGGATTAAACTCCGAATTTTACCCCTATAAATAGGACCCCTCTCTCCCTTGTGTTTAAAGCTTCAATAATAGTCTAAGGGGAGGTGCTACCGGTTTGAAGGCTCAAGGAGGGAGTCTCTCATGTGCTAAAGCTTCATCCTATGGAGACTTCTTCCTCATTGAAGATCTAATGCCATGGAGAAAATTTAATAAGCCTAATTCTTCCCTTATCTCTTTCATGCATTTCATTTAGTTCATGCATCATGCTTTCCCCCCTTTCTTTTATCTTTTTATCTTAACATTGAGATCTCCCTCTTGTGCACTCTAGCACACCTCCCCTTGAGCAACACTTGCACCCTCCATATCATTCATCATATTTCCCATACCCTTTTGCATAGGGGTTTAAAACCAACATCAGCAAGGTGTGTTCTTTTCCACGATTTCATTGTTTATTTCTATTATGAACTTGATGCTACACTCACCTTGGTTCTAATCCATTTTTATTGGTATTTTCTTTGTTTAGCAAGGGTAATCAAATAAGAGAAACTCTCTTCATCGGCCTGTCGATCGGAAGAGAAGGTGCACTCACATCTCCCCCGCATCTTAATGTATTTATTTGCGATCCCTTCTTTATTTATTATTTATATTCATTGAGGTAACCCCTCTGGCAATCACCTTTCCCCTTAGCATCCACACATGCTCTTTTGCTCCCTTTTTCTATCTCTTTCCCCTTTCTTTTTCTATATAATTAATTCTTTAATTTTCCTAAGTGGATTTTCCTAAGATCTACAAATTGGCGATCACGGTGGGACCGCCATTATTTTTCTTTTTTGATTACCCTTCCCTTTTGGCACCCACGTATGTCCTTTCCTATTTGCACCCACGGTGCACCTCCCTTTGTGCTCCACATAACACTCTTTTTATTTTATCCCTTGTGCACCGCGTGCACACCCCCCACTTGTGGTTGTTACTTTGTTAGATTTTTGGAAATTCCATTTTTTATCTAATCTTTTTTAGCATCCCATGCTTTATTTCATCTTCCTATTGATTGCATGAGTGATGCCATGTGGTTGTGAGTGTTTTGCCCTTTCCTTCCATTGGTATCTTCATTTTTAAAGCTGTTTGGCCGTTGCTGTAGTTCCTGGGACGAAGAGAATTAGCGCCCAGGCAGAGGGCGCCCATTCTGAATTGGTGGCCACTGTCAGGGCGCCAATTCCCTATTTTCTGAAAAAAAAAAGCTCAAAGAATTGGTGCCCAGGTAGAGGGCGCCCATTCAGGAATTTGTGGCCACTGTCAGGGCGCCAATTCTCTATTTTCTGAAAAAAAATAGCTCAAAGAATTGGCGCCCAGGCAGAGGGCGCCCATTCAAGAATTGGTGGCCACTGTCAGGGCGCCAATTCCTTGTTTTCTAAAAAAAAATAGAAAAAATAATTGGCTCCCAGGCAGAGGGCACCCATTCTGGAATTGGTGCCCACTGTCCCAGGTGCCAATTCCCTATGGTTTTCATAGATTTGCCTACTTTTATGACCTGTTCTGCATTATTCTCACATATCTCTATTTATACATGTATGTTCTCTTCATTTTGCATTAATTCTTACATTATAGGGCATTTGACTTGGGAGACCTCCTCTCCCCACACTTTCTAGGAGATCTTACCCCCTCTTGGTGAAGGAAGGACCCTCCATTGAGCACTCCGTCTCTTTGGACCGAAAATTCCTAAATCAAACCTCCATAAGTCCCCGCACTCGTGGATTCCCTCACTGACGCCGGGCAGATTGTACCTTGAAGTTCTCGGGTTAGTTGGCCTATACGTGGTGAGAGAGTGTACCTAGTTGACATTGACGGAAACCATATTTAAACTAGGTTCCTACCTTGTGTGAATCATATCAAATTTTGTCAAAATCATTTAATTCACATCAAGGTTCAACTTAAGAAATCAAGCATAAGCATCTAAACTTGTTCGATATCTTTGCAACATTACTTTGATTGAATATTGTTCGGTTGCAGGATGCTTCACCTTGATAATAAAACCAACATGTCTAAACATTCATATATTCATGAGGGTGACCAACCTAGCACATCGTATGATCCTCGATTTTATAATCCTCACCACAATTCTTGTAAGGGACCACATCCTCATTCTCATGGTCTTGCCCGACCTATGGGCAATTCTCAATCCCATGGTCCCTCCTATCCATTGCGAGCTGCTATTCTCCCAAAACCATCTCCCCCATACGACGAGAAGGTCTCCCAAGTTTTGCATGCATTAGATCATCTCACCCCTCAACAAATCTAAGCCCTTAAGACTATTGTTTGAGGGTGCATCTTCTCCTTCTCATCCTCCTTCTATCCACACTTGGGTGGCCCATCACCCGCCTCCCTTTTTTCAATTGCCTTCCTCTACACATGCTCCTCCTCAGGTGGTCCATCACCCGCCTCCTTCTATTCCTCCTCCTCAACGGCCCCAAGGCCCTTATGTCTCTTGTAACCCGGCCCGTTCGAGTCCTTCCATGGGCCGTCCCATTAATCCCCCTCCACGACCTTTATATCATGCCGCCCCTCCACGGCCTCAATGCCAACCCTCTATTATTCAAGTCACGCCCCTCCAACAAACCCTTCTTGTTGGCCCAGATTAGATGGCGGACAAGAAGGGGAGTTGAATTGTCCCCCTGGTGAGATGGCAGATTTTAAAAACAACTTGATTAATTGCAGCGGAATTAAACTAATTACATTAACAAAATTAAAAACTAAAGTGAGATTAATTTTCTCTCAAGCTAACAGATCTGACACGAAAATTATATCTAACCAAAGATGAACAATGACAGATTGTAGATAGCAGACGTAGAGAAGTGTGATGATGCAGTGAAAGAAAATATGTAAAATAGCCTGTGAATGAAGATAGGAGAAATGGACAATCACACAGGCAAACCACAATGAACACAGAGATTTTTAGGTGGTTCGGTTGGACCTACCGTCTGCCTACGTCCACCCCTCACCGAAACCCGGTGAGGCTTCACTAACATGCTACAAGTTGTAACAACCACGGGGACGAATCCCAACACCACACTCGCTGCCTCTGCAGCAAGCCACACACACGCAATCGGGGAACTCACCCCGCACTATAACCTCCCACGGAGACGCAGCTCCGTACACCACATACAAATGTTCTGATGTTCAGAAAAATAGAAAGGCATACAAGATATGCTCACATCTATGTATTAGTTAAGAAGGGTATCACAAATAAATGGATAAGAGATATAGAGTGTTTCCCCTTTGACTTTCAATGGCCGTTGAAGATCTTCCTTGAAGCACAGGTCGGAGGGAGTCCAATCCGCAGTAGGATGGAGCAGCCGATTGTCTTCCTTGAAGATCCCATCTCATTTGCAACTCGTACAGGATGATGGCCTTCAAATCCTAGCTCCAATCGCAACTGCAAGCATCAGAAAATGGTTAACCTCTGAAAGCCTCTCCTCTCCACCTTGTGGCCGCCCTCCCTCTTCTTTTCTCTTCAAAAGATGAAGCATGTTAGCCCATTCGATATTTTTATTCGAAGCAATTTCGCAGCCTCATATATGCAGTGAGAAAGAGTGTAAAAGGACATAAAAGCCCATGAGAAAACCCTATCAAAACCACACCCAGTCAAGTGTAAAAACCCTAGGGATAATTTAGTAAAAAGCCAAGCCAATCGGATCAAGAAAAGTGGGGTTCGAAGCCAAAACTGGCAGACCCGATTTGGACGGCCTGGGACAAGTGTCGACTCTTAGAGTCGACACTTGTTCATGGGTGTTCTGCCTGCAAATAAACAAGACAGGCCCAGCCGAAAGTGTCGACTCATTGAGTCGACACTTTTTAGCAAGAACTCTATTTTCGCCAAAAAGACATGCCCAACTAGCAGGTGTCGACTCTCAGAGTCGACACTTGCAACCTGCTGTGCCTAGGCAGCAGGCTGGGCTACAAGTGTCGACTCTGAGAGTTGACTCTTGCAGCTCTAGAATCGAGTAATGCAATATGCAGTGAAGTTAACCCCAAATGCATGATAAATGAATCAACCCCAATCTAGGCACATGGAAATTCATTCAAACATAAACATTTAAGATGGATCTAATGAACTAAGAGCAATTTGAAACTTCTCTTTCTGGAAATTCAAATTCATGTCAATCTTCGTTAAAGAATCAAGTCTATGCATATAAAGCACAAGTCTAAGCACATGAAGGACCAAGTCTAAGCATGTGAAACACAGGTCTAAGCATATGAAGGCTAAGGTCGATGCATGTTAACAACCAAGGTTAAAGCACATAAAACACACAAGACTAACTCTTAAAATTTGAACCTGCAGATTAGTATCAAAAAAATGCAGCTATGTGTACAAGGGATACTCACAATTTAATGCATACAATCCAAGTTCAGTCTAATGAAAACTGAACTCTATCTATTCACACAGATATTACAAATGCAATCCAAGCCAATCGAAACTCAAACAGTCCATTGGCAGTAAAATTCAACTTTGAAGAATTTATACTCATTCCTTGAAAATCATCCATGAGACCAAACATCTTGACTCATATTCATCAAGAGATATGCAATGCAAATTCAGTCCAATTCAGAACCAACCAGTAAAGGGTCCTTAAACCCCATTAAAAACACTTAAAAACATGCATTACCATGGCTTAGAACTAACATTTAAACCAGGTTCAAACCCAAAAACACAGAGAATTATGTAAGATTCACATACAAACTTAATCAAATTTCTGCATGAAGAAACCCATGACTCATCATTAAATGACTAGCTAAACAGTCCATTCATCCAAGCATTATGATAATGCCATTCATCTATAGACTATAAGCATGAGAGCTCATTCATGATTCGCAGAACTAAGAGAAATGTAACCATGAAAAACCATGTTTGACTTGGCTTGGTAGAAGCTAGATGAGGTCGACACCAAGCCATGGTGAGGTCGACACCACAGAACAGTATTGCAACTGTAAATGATATCCACCAAGCATTTCAACCCTACAAAGCTAGATATTAACATATGAGCTCATTTAGCATGAAGACATTTTCAACAAAACATGCACACACGATTTTCACTTCTATATACATGTAAAGCACAAAATATTTTGTTATCATCAAAACTATTACCAAAGACAAAGAGGGGAGTACAACGAACCCAACAATCTCCCCCTTTTTGATGATGACAAAATATTATGGCCCCCAAAACTCTCTCCCCCTTTGACATTATCAAAAAGTGGGGGACAAGGGGAACAAGTATGAAAATTCAACATGAATGAAATAGAATTAACAACCAGTGGCGCACGAACCCATCAATTAACCTACTTTGAAAAGAAGATGTGGGAACCATGAACAACAAGGAAGGTGACAGAATAATGTGCAATATGCAAAATGATTGAAATATGTCCAAATGCTTAATTTTTGAACTATATGTAGAATGTATGATTGAATTATGCACAAAAGTATGACCAACCTGAACTATATGCAAATGTTTTGCTGAAGGCACATTATTCTTCCCCTTTTGTCATGAACAAAAACTGATTGACAACAGAGTTATTTAAGCTTTTTATTTACATGTATGATCTGGAGATGCATCAGCAAAATGAAGTATGATATGAATAAAAGGATCAAGCAATCAAGCACTCAAGCACGAATAATAAGCTATAAAAGCAAGCAAGTCCCTTAGGGACATGTTTAAGAATAATGCTATTGATTATATATGGAGCATGATGTGCATGAAAAATACTAAGAAGGTCGTGCTTATAAAAAGATGGTACTGCATTAACCATGAAGGATGACTGATTCATGAAGTACATTTACACAATCAAACCCAAAGTGTATATGTGAAAAATTGAGCAATGAAATCCAAAGCAATATGGATCATCATATTTTCAAACGAACATTAAAACGAACCTTTCTTCCAGACACTTCCATACACAATGCTCGAGTATTGGCAGCTACGTATAACCCCCCCTTTTTTTAATCTAAAAGAGTGATTAACCTTTTGACGCGAGTTATACCCTTTGTCTCAGGGGCACTTCTCGGTTACCCAGTTTCGTCACTTATCTTTGTAATGTGGATTTTGTCACTTTTCAGCGCGAGTTTCCTCCTTTGTCTCAGGGGGGATTCCCGGCTACTCGGTGCCAAATCACACTTATTTTAATTGTGGATTTATTTCACCTTTCGACGCGAGTTTCCTCCTTTGTTTCAGGGAGGATTCCCGGCTACTCGGATCCGCGTTCCACTAGATCAGATTTTGGTGGGGCAAACAGTTTTTTTCTCACGAGACATGTGATTTCTATGTAGAGAATCAAGAGTCCTTTGAAGTGTTGAGTAGAATAACTGTAATCTTTATTATATTGAATCATTTATCTCAAAAAGTGTGAATTGTATGGGTGGTTGTACTGAATGTAAGAAATGAATTAGTCTCACAATAGTTAAATCTCCCCCTAAGTGTATGCACAGTTATAAGTAAGACCTCCCCCTTAATATGTGCCATGTAACAAATATGTCTGGATCAATGTAATTTTATTTAGCAAGGGAGTAAGGTCATAGGAGTAATCAAAGGAAATAGGCGATATGTTATATACACTTAAGCATGCATTGAGAAAAGATTTTCACACAAATTGATTACCGGTACGTGGCGGAGAACGTAAGTCCGAAGACCACCATTGCGCATGAGGAAAGTTTCCAGCTGGACATCATCCAACATTCCACAATCGCCATTTGATATACCGGGTAATCATGACATTCAAGCACACAAATATGTCAAGTATATGCATGTAAATGGACAGATGATCGAAGGCTTTCTTTATTTACAAATATGCAAATATATGCATGATATGTGCAATATGTATAATGCAATTAAGTGTGTGTTCTATGTATGCAAGACTGAATTGTTATTTACAAAAAGTGAGTAAGAGTATGGAGGACTTTATGTGCAGTGTAAAGCATTCAAAAACTGGATTTATTCACAAGATTTGCAACGAAAAATATGTAAAGCTGACTTAATCTCCTAATCATTTAACCTGCAAATCTCAACACTTCAGAAATTACCAAAATCAATGAAGCAAGAATACAACTATTTAAGTGCAAACTCTAAACTCAATTTTTACCTTTTCAGACTTTTCAAAGTAAACCTAAGCAAAATGAATTTCCAAGACCAAACCATTTTTCTTTCTCGCCTTGAAAATCCTTTATTTATAGACATTTTCCTTGGCCTCAAGGTGCCCCTGCAAAATAAATTCTCATTTTGAAGATTTGGGTACCCAAGCCATCTTGGGTCCCGAGACGTTAGTTCTAGCATGAGCAGATGTATTCTTATATCTCCTGGCACACCAATCATCATCAACTCTCATTGTGGCACAATCATCCATTGAATGACAATTCTTGTCACAATAAAAGCAATAAGAAGATTTTCTTTTCATAGATCATTTTTCATTATTTTTTATTAAAGAATAATTATTCATCATGTGTCCAACTTCACCACAATAATGACACGAAAATTTTTTTTTGACAGACCATTCATCATCATTTTTCTTTGTGAAACAATTTTCAATAACATGTCCATGCAATCCACAATAAAAGCAATGAACATTGAGTTCTTTCTTTATGAATTTCTCATGATTTTTAGAGTCAGCAGACATTTTCATTCTTGATTTCAATGCCACATCATCATCCGATTTCATCAAGAAGTAATCATACATTTAATGTCCATATTTATCACAGTAAACGCAGAAACATTCATTATTTTCCTTGATGCATGATCATATTTAGGAGTTGGAGGTTTTGCATGTACACAAGAACAATCAATGATAATTTTTTATTTTTGCTTTTCTTTATCACACAAAGACAGATACTCATTCAAACTGTTGATTTCATTTTCCAATGTTGAAATGTGCATTTCAAGATCAGCAACATCTTTTTCACAGAAAGTGACTTTTTTATTCAATATGACATTAATAGTTTTATGACTTTCGTTTTCTTGCAATAATACTTGCACTCTCTCAGATTCATCAACAGACATGCATTTTCCCTTTTCAAGGGTAAAAAATTTTTCAGACATAGCTGTGTTTAAATGCTTCAACTCTTCATTCTCCTTAGCAAGTTTGTCATTCATAATTAATTTACTGCACAAATCATGATCAATAGAATTCAATTCTATTTTGTTTCTTAGCTCATTTTCAATTTTCTCCATTTAAATAATTTTATTCTTAAGAGCAGAATTTTCATTTCTCAGATAAGCAATTGTTTCTTTGTGGCTATCAACCTCAAGCATGGAAGACTTGATTCCTTAAACTCAGCACATTTTTTACATGAGAAATTATCAACACAAGAGTTTTCAATTTTATTTTTCAATTTTCGACTTTCAAATTTTAATGTTTTGTATCTGTCAAACAATTCATCATAAACATTCACCAATTCATCATAGCTAAGCTCATCTTTTTCATTGGAGTCAGAGTTTACCTTTGAACTTTCCTCGCTTTGACGTTCATTCTCATTGTTTGCCACGAGGCACTCATCATTCCAGCTTTCTTCTTGAGCTTCATTTAGCCCATCCCAAATCTCTTTGGCAGATCTACAGTCAGAAACAAATGGAAATTTGTCAATGCACACTGTAGCTTTAAGAACATTCAAAACAAAAAGATTATCAGAGTTTTCCTTCTTATGCTCATCGGTCCACCTTGACTTATCTTTTGGTAGAGCATGAGGACCGTGAGTAATTAAATTCATAAGCTTCGGATCAATATTAGAAATCCAAATACAGAATTTTTCATGCCATGATATATAATCAAAACCATCAAAGACAGGAACCGAATTCACACTAGCCATCATGAGCAGATCTTTTCTTCTAGACTGTGAGGTCCGTGAATGAAAATCAGAGACTATGCTCTGATACCAATTGTTGGCCCAGATTAGATGGCAGACAAGAGCGGGGGGTTGAATTGTCCCCCTGGCGAGATGGCAGATTTTAAAAATAACTTGATTAATTGAAGTGGAATTAAACTAATTACGTTAACAAAACTAAAAACTAAAGTGAGATTAATGTTCTCTCAAGCTAACCGATCTCACACGAAAATTCTATCTAACCAAAGATGAACAATGACAGATTGCAGATAGTAGACGTAGCGAAGTGTGATGGTGTAGTGAAAGAAAATCTGTAAAATAGCCTGTGAATGGAGATAGGATAAATGGACAATCACACATGCAAACCACAATGAACACAGAGATTTTTAGGTGGTTAGGTTGGATCTACCGTCCGCCTACGTCCACCCCTCACCAAAACCCGGTGAGGCTTCACTAACACACTACAAGTTGTAGCAACCATGGGGACAAACCCCAACACCACACTTGCTGCCTCTGTAGCAAGCCACACACACGCAGTCGGGGAACTCACCCCACACTATAACCTCACACAGAGACGCAACTCCATACACCACATACAAATGTTTCGATGTTCAGAAAAATAGAAAGGTATACAAGATATGCTCACAGTAATGTATTAGTTAAGAAGGGTATCACAAATAAATGGATAAGAGATATAGAATGTTTCTCCTTTGACTTTCAATGGTCGTTGAAGATCTTCCTTGAAGCACAGGTCAGAGGGAGTCGAATTCGCAGCAGGATGGAGCAGCCGGTCGTCTTCCTTGAAGATCCCAACTCGTTTGCAACTCGTACAGGATGATGGTCTTCAAATCCTAGCTCTAATCGCACCTGCAAGCATCAGAAAATGGTTAACCTCTGAAAGTCTCTCCTCTCCACCTTGTGGCCGCCCTCCCTCTTCTTTTCTCTTCAAAAGATGAAGCACGTTAGCCCATTTGATATTTTTCTTCAAAGCAATTTCGTAGCCTCATATATGCAGTGAGAAAGAGTGTAAAAGGACATAAAATGTAACACCCCAGATTTTTTTAGGAATTTTTCGAAATTAAAATATAATTACTAAGTAATTTTAAAGGCCTAATGGGCTATTAAGAAGAAATTAAGGATTATTTAAACTATTTTAAGGCCTTATATTCATTAAAAGGCTCAGCCCAACTTAAATTGGCACATAGACCAATTTCTAAGTCTTTTAGGCTTAAGTCCATTAATAGAAACGTAAATTAGATAATTTATGGATTTAAATGGGATATACACATCAACTTAGGGGATAAATAAGAGATAATAATGAAATCCGGATTTTTCGGATTAAATGCGCCCTTGCGGTCTATCGCGTGACCGCCAGGCTCTGGAAAATGGTCCTAGATAGACCGCTAGCTAACCCTAGTTCCGTAAAGGGGAGAAATCGTGGAAAGCTTGGAATTTGGGTGACTTAATCACCTTAGATCAAAGCTACCTGACATGGATGACTCTCTAGAACTCTACAAGGATTAACTCTACTCTGATTTAGGACTCTAGGTTCGTTCAAATCTCCAAAACCCTAGCTAACCCTATAAATAGACCTTAAGTTTGACCTGTACGACCCCTACTTTTGGCTCGCGTGGAACTAAGGTAAGGATGTATTATTTCGGGTAGGTTCTTTAGAGTATTTTATTCATAATGTTAAGGTCTAACTACCCTCCAAATTTCGTTCTAGGAGATCAAGCCTACAAAAAGTTAGAAGCTTGCAAAGTCGCTAAATTAGCACAAGCAACCCAGAAACCAGTGCGACAGCCCAGTGAAGATTAGGGAATTAGACGCCCTAAACAAGGTATTTAGGAGTTATGGCTTTAGAACATTCTTTTCTTTATTGTATCCTCTCTTTACCCTCCAATTTTCATGGAATTAGGTCAAGAGAATCAGAAGATAGAAGGATGGGAAGTTGCTGATTTAGCTCAGGACGTGTAGAAAACTAGGGTTAACTTCCAACCCTAAATTCGAAGTTTAAAGCCCAGGACAAAGGTAGGTTATCTCATGAACGGCTTAAACATGACATTAGGGTTAAAAGCCCTCTGATTTCAGTCGATTTCATGCATTGTACACTGAGAATTTTATGTTTTCATTAGGACTATGCATTTAGTATAATATTTATGCAGGAACTAGCCTTAATGGAGTAAAAAGGAAATTCTCTTGTTAGTACATAAACCCACGCATGTTGGCTGACCTATCCTTGTTCTATCAGGCTATAGAGTTTATATATGTTGATTTCCATGCATGATATGCCTTAGGTTAGTATTGTATTTTACTATTATTTGAGTTTTCTGTTAATACAGGAAGAAACGGTCCTCCTGTAGACTGTCAGAAACATTAGTGGTCGTACGATAGACCATTTGGCCCAGTGAAACGCTCCTACACTAGACTGTTTTCGATTTCTAATTTCTGTAATGTTGGTAACCCGAAACATATTGCAGATTAGCCCTAATTAATGTAGGTTAAGCCTAGTTAAGTAGGTTTTACTTCTATTTCAAGTGATATTTTCATATACCTAGTTGTGTTAACAGAACATTCCAGTAAATGTTATGATTCTTCATGCACTTAGAATTATTTTTAAACTTATGTTATTTTCATGACCAAATCATATACTTTTGTAATTAACTTAAATTATATGATTCATGAACTAGTCATGTTTTGATTGCTGTTACCATTATCTTTCTCTTCTAGAGTCATTTTCTTAAGTACATGGCACATATCCTGGTATGTTATCATTAGTTACACTTTTACACATTAAGTACACAATCTTGGACTTGATAACCTCTCCATTGGATATTCTTTCCAACGGACTAGAAAATATTGTTTCAAGGCCTTCGTAAGACTCCGCGACCCTGGGTGATGCGGTACGGACACGCGACTCGACTCTAAATGGATATGAGATCCTCGGACTCTAAGCAAGCTCACGATCGTCCCTAACGAGGGAAGCTTCGGACGTGCGCGGTTGAGAAACCGGCAAAGAGCTAGGGTGGTCAACTCACAAATTCGTGTCCGGATCGGGTCACGGGACGGTCTCGCTCTCTCTCGCAGCAGCGGTGATATAAAAAGTATAGCGAGCTACGATCCTAGCATGCTCTCTAGCAGCGGCATAAAGAAATATATACGAAATAAAGTAAATGCCGAGATGTGAGCGAATACGATACCTCCACGCTCTCGACGTGGGGAAGACGACCCCGGCCGAACTGATACTCCCGGAACAATTATTACACAAATATTACAGCAATGAATATGAATGCCCACTCCACGCAGGGAGGTAAATGGTGACACAATGGGACCCGAGAGTAGCGGGTTCAGGTTGACGGGCATCTTCTTGTGGAGCTTCAACGGCACACGTACTCACGATCGTGGGACCCATGTGCTGGTTTGAGAGGTCGTGTGGGACCGGGGTGGCACCACTGTGGTGGGGATGCCTGGAGGGGCGCTCTCTGGGATGGTGGTACGCTGGTTCGCCGGTCGGAGGCCGGGCGGCTCCGATCTTCACTCGTCGGAGTTGCTGCCCACGGATCTGAACTGTTATTTCAGACCCATGCGTCCCGACAAAAATCGCTGCTGTGGTCACTTCCGACGTCGGATCGACGTACAAGAGGTACCGATGGAAAGCTGACTTGAAATCCTTCGATCTATGGCTGGAGAAAGAAATTTGAATTTCCCGTTGATGGCCTTTGTCGAATATTCAAGCTGCTGGCTCACAGGATCTGAAAACTCAGGATAGAAGTACTTTTTCCTGAGAGTTGGCATTGACCATGATATGGACCTTCGATTCAACCTTTGAGCCCTTCATTAACGTTGGAGAGGCCAAAGAGAGGAAAACAGGGATATATCTTATGCAAGGTTTGGTGGAGATTTGACTGGGGAAAACTATTTTATAGTACTGGGTGGTCGGATCTGGACAGCAGAAACAGAACTGAATTTGGGGGAAAGAAATAATTTCTAAAAATAGGTAGAGAGCTTTTGAAATTCGAAAAACATTTGTGGAGGATGGGGATGGTGGACAGAACCTCCAATAAATTTGGAGATTCAAACAAAAATCAAGAAGGGGGTTGAAAGGGCGAAACTCAGAGTGGCTGTGACATAGGACTGAGATCTGGCAGATCTGGTGGACTGGAAACCACGAAAATGGAAAAATATAAAACGAAGTCTAAATGACGTGATTGTTTTACTGGAGGTTGGGAATCAAGAGAGGAACCAACCCTGAAAATCTCAGCTCCATATGATGTCGGAGTTGGGTGCTAAAAGTATCGGAGTGAACCCCTGTCCAGCAAAACATAACTTGGACAGCACTTCAGAAGGGTGCTCGCGGCGGCTCGATGGCAGCACGAACGGCGGCAGCGGCGGCAGAGATAGAAATCAGAGGTGGAGGGGCTAAGATAGAAGGGGTCTATACCTGAAATGCTGAAGGAGGAGGAAGGAAACCAGAGGGAGAGAGGGAGGGGCGCACCAAGCTCCAAGGTTGCACATAATTTTTTCTTCTCATTAATTCTAACAAAATGTGGAAATACAAGCATTTATACAAAATGTAAAAAGACTCAAAATGACCTCAGATATAGGGTTGAAAGGGGCACTACGGGGATAGAAGAAAATATTTCTCCCATGTGGTCAAAACACATTAAACAAATTCTAATCAAACTTATACAAATTCTATTCAAACTTCACCTACCTAGCCTAATAAGACAAAGAAGGGGGCGCCCCCTTCATGGGCTTCTCTTGGGCCAAACTGGTCCAAGACCATCCAATCAAGCCCATTCAACCATGCTTAGCCTATGGACTCTCCCACCTAGATGGCCTATGAGAGGGAAAAGCCCACTTGGGCCTTAAGTGATTTAATGACCCATTATGAAGCCTAATGACCCAATATGACACAACCCCTTAATGGACTCTTCTAAATGTAACCCATTGATGTATTCTACATGGAATGCGGCCCATTGGCTTGTTAAAAGCCTTACAAAGGAGCCAAAATCAAAAAATTGACACTAATACAAGCCAATACACACTAATACAATCCATTAGCCTTTGATGCCCCCATCAATTCTCCCCGGGTGGGAGGAACTCAACCCCGTCGAGTAAGGGGTGCTACTGCTCGAGTAGCTCCGGCGAATCCATCACCGTACCAAGTAGCGCGGGTACGCTCCACTCCAAGTGATCGTCACATGCTCATTCTGTATATACTCGATATGCACAAGCTGCTGAGGGAACGAGGCTAGTGGTGGAACACTCCGGGGTGGGGTCACTCTCAAGGGGAGGAGGCGGCTCGAAGACTCACTAGGAATCACCGCTGGGTCCCTATAGGTGACGAGATCCGGGGCATAGATGTAGAGCTGATCCCATACTCGCCTCTCACTCATATTGGACTGACATCAACAAACTTGCACAAGACACATGCAGACTCACCATGTACTAACACACGTATGCAAACCACACAAACAAGCCACACAAAGAAGAAACAAACTGACTCATGCATTACCCTAGACTTAAGGTGGTGACATCACCCACCAGGTGGCCATCATCCAAGTGCCGCATCCTAAGTGTCGGTAGGCCCCTCCAGACTTTCGTACTCATCAGCTAGTTCTGAGTCGGCCTCATAGCTGACATGTACAAGCCCAGAAGGCGAGGCTTCTCCTATTCCTAGGGCTAGAGTGGCACGAGAGGGGCATTGGTTGCCGACGTGGCCAAACCCATGACAGTGGAAACACTATAGTCGAGACCTACTACTCTCTCTAAGAAGAGGGCCCTTACTCTTATCCTCCCGATGGGCAGGGGGTGTAGGCAACATGGGTGGAGCTGTAGGTGCCGTGGGTAATAGGGGTGGGGGTGTCGGTGCTATAGGACGGGCAATGGGTGCCGGTGGTTGGGATGGAGGTAGATCCCGAGGCTGGGGCGGACGAGATCTAGGAGCGAAGTGCTCCTGACGGGTGGGCTCCTGAGGTCACGTCATGGGACCCCTCGGGTATGGGCCTAAGGAGTTACGTGACTCGGCACTACGGAGAGGAACGAGGCCCAACCGTTGGATAGACTCGAACTCTCCCTCGAATTGCTCCATCTCGAGAGCAACTTGGTACGCATCCTCTAACTTGTTCACCTTGCGGCGGAGAAGCTCATACCGTAGGTGCGGTCGTAGACCACGCCGAAATCGGGAGACAGTAAGGGAATCCTCCTCCGTGGCATCACATCGTAAATAGTATTCATCAAACTCGACGATGTACTCGGAGACGGACCGATCTCCTTGGCTAAGACTCTGCCACCTGTCTATGAGACGCTGGCGGTAAGTGGCAGGGAGGTACTTCTTCCTAAGTTTGGACCTCATCTCTTCCCACGTTTCTACCTGGGGTTCATGACGGTGAAATAGCAGGTTCTCCATGTTCCTCCAAAAGGTTTGACCTTGCCCTACCAATTTCATCTTAGCAAACTTGACCTTTCGTTGGTTCGACATCTCAAACCACTCAAAATATCGGTCCATACCGGCTTCCCAATCAAGATATACCCTTGGGTCTAAGGACCCGTCAAAAGTGGGAGGATCGGCACGAATGGTCCTAAGGGCCCGCTCATCCTCATCACGATTCCGTTGTTGAACATGACGGTCACGTCCATATCCCCTATTTTCATCCTCGGACTCATCGTCTAGCACCTCGGGGAATTGACGCCTCCTAACATCTATCCCTTGAACCCTTGGGACAGCAAGTTGCTGAACCAGTTCCCGTTGACCATGTGTAGGTGGGGGGGGGGTGCCTGGGGCTCTCGGGGGTACCTCGGCTGGGGCTCCCTCTAATGTGGCAACTCTCCCTTGCAGGCCCTGAAAGGACTGATCTGATTCGATGGCCTTATCCTCTAAGGCCTTCATCCTTTCTTCCAGACGGGTGCCTAAGCCATTCATCTGCGTACTCAACTCGTCCATCCGATATACCCGTGTAGTCAACGCATCCATGCCTGTACCCAACCCGTCCATACGTGTAGTCAACCCTTGCATTTGCCCCATAAGGGTTTGGAATATTTCGGCCTCCGACGACGCATCGAGACTAGGGGCTCGGGGATCCGCCATAGGTGGTGGTGGGGGTGAGTACTGTGTACCTCTATGAGTGGGCATGCAAAGACACACGGAGACACCGACTAATGCAAACACGGACTAAAACAAAGATGATGCACCTAGACTTAACCAAGACTCAGTACGTGGCGGAGTTAATTGATCCGAAGATCACTTACGTAAGTGTGCGGCCTTCCCGATAGGCGTAGCCTAACGTTCGGACAACACCTTTTGATATACCGATTAATGGGATGCAAGTGCAACCTAGACCGACTTAGACAATGACTAGACGTAAATGACACTTTTTTTTATTTTTAGACACCCTAGACTCAAACTCGCGCTCTGATACCAAACTGATGCGGGACGGACACGCGACTCTACTCCAAATGGATATGCGATCCTCAGACTCTAAGCAAGCTCGCGATCGTCCCTAACGAGGGAAGCGTCGGACGTGCGCGGTTGAGAAACCGGCAAAGAGCTAGGGTGGTCAACTCATAAATTCGTGCCCGGATCGGGTCACGGGACGGTCTCGCTCTCTCTCGCAGTAGCGGTGATATAAAAAGTATAGCGAGCTACGATCATAGCATGCTCTCTAGCAGCGGCATAAAGAAATATATACGAAATAAAGCAAATGCCGAGATGTGAGCGAATACGATACCTCCATGCTCTCGGCGTGGGGAAGACGACCCCGGCCGAACTGATACTCCCGGAACAATTATTACATAAATATTACAGCAATGAATATGAATGTCCACTCCACGCAGGGAGGTAAAGGGCGACACAATGGGACCCGGGAGTAGCGGGTTCGGGTTGACGGGCAGCTTCTTGTGGAGCTTCGGCGGCACACATACTCATGATCGTGCTGGTCCGAGGGGCCATGTGGGACCGGGGTGGCACCACTATGGTAGGGACGCCTGGAGGGGTGCTCCCTGGGACGGCGGTACGCTGGTTCACCGGTCGGAGGCCGGGCAGCTCTGATCTTCACTCGTCGGAGTTGTTGCCCACGGATCTGAACTGCTGTTTTAGACCCGCGCGTCCCGACGAAATCTGCTGCTGCGGTCACTCCCGACGTCGGATCGACGCACAAGAAATACCAATGGAAAGCTGACTTGAAATCCTTCGATCTATGGCCAGAGAAAGATATTTGAATTTCCAGTGGATGGCCTTTATCGAATATTCAAGCTGCTGGCTCACAGGATCTGAAAACTCAGGATAGAAGTACTTTTTCTTGAGAGTTGGCATTGACAACGATGTAGACCTTCGATTCAGCCTTTGAACCCTTCATAAAAGTTGGAGAGGCCGAAGAGAGGAAAACAGAGATATATTGTATGTAAGGTTTGGTGGAGATTTGACTGGGGAAAACTATTTTATGGTACTGGGTGGTCGGATCTGGACAACAGAAACAGAACTGAATTTGGGGGAAAGACACAATTTCTAAAAATAGGTAGAGGGCTTTTGAAATTCGAAGAAAATTTGTGGAGGATGGGGATGATAGACAAAACCTTCAATAAATTTGGGGATTCAAACAAAAATCAAGAATGGGGTTGAAAGGGTGAAAATCAGAGTGGCTGTGACACAGGACTAAGATCTGGCAGATCTGGTGGACTGGAAAGCATGAAAATGGAAAAATTTAAAACAAAGTGTAAATGACGTGATTGTTTTACTGGAGGTTGGGAATCAAGAGGGGAACCAGCCCTGAAAATCTCAGCTCCATATAATGTCAGAATTGGAAGCTAAAATTCTTTGAGTGAACCCCTATCTAGCAAAATAGAACTTGGACAGCACTTCAGAAGGGTGCTCGCGGCGGCTTGATGGCGGCACGAACGGCGGCGGCGGCGGTAAAGATAGAAATCAGAGGTGGAGGGGCTAAGATAGAAGGGGTCTATACCCTGAAATGCTGAAGGAGGAGGAAGGAAACTAGAGGGAGAGAGGGAGGGGCGCACCAAGTTCCAAGGTTGCACACAATTTTTTCTTCTCATTAATTCTAACAAAATGTGGAAATACAAGCATTTATACAAAATGTAAAAAGACTCAAAATGACCTCAGATCTAGGGTTGAAAGGGGCACTACGGGGATAGAAGAAAATATTTCTCCCATGTGGTCAAAACACATTAAATAAGTTCTAATCAAACTTATACAAATTCTATTCAAACTTCACCTACCTTGCCTAATAAGACAAAGAAGGGGGCGCCCCCTTCATGGGCTTCTCTTGGGCCAAGCTGGTCCAAGGCCAACCAATCAAGCCCATTCAACCATGCTTAGCCTATGGACTCTCCCACCTAGATGGTCCATGAGAGGGAAAAGCCCACTTGGGCCTTAAGTGATTTAATGACCCATTATGAAGCCTAATGACCCAATATGACACAACCCCTTAATGGACTCTTCTAAATGTAACCCATTGATATATTCTACATGGAATGTGGCCCATTGGCTTGTTAAAACCCTTACAAAGGAGCCAAAATCAAAAAAAAAACCCAAACAAACACACTAATACAAGCCCATTGACACTAATACAAGCCAATACACACTAATACAATCCATTAGCCTTTGATGCCCTCATCACTGGGATTCTCACTAGGACGCCGAGCTGATTGTACCATAAAATCCCATTGTCTAGAGAGCACTTTTACCGGTGTTTTGTGAGATGTAACACCCTCAAATATAGCTAAGTTGTACTCTATATTACCGAGGCACCTTTTGAAGTATCGGCTCAGTTCTTGAAAAGAACTCCGAAGTTAAGCGTGCTTAATGGGGAGTAGTACTGGGATGGGTGACCTACCCGGGAAGTCCCCTATTCTGGAGCCGATCACTATTAGAAAGGGACAAAACCGTGAGGTCAGCAGGCCAAAGCGGATAATACCTCGACGGTATAGAGTACGGGGCGTGACATAATGGTATCAGAGCTATACCCCAGCCGGAAGTGTGGGAACTAAGTGCCATGCAGGGCAAAGTACTACGCTATGGGAGCCACCTCTTGAGTCCGCAATGGAGTAAAGTGCTACATAGTGGGAGCCACCTCTTGAGCCTGTAGGGGCCACCTCTAGAGTCCTACCTGCCTGGGGGCTTGATTGCATGATTGCGTGCTATATGTGCCCAGCGACGAGGACGTCGCCTATATAAGAGGGGTAGATTGTAACACCCTCAAATATAGCTAAGTTGTACTCTATATTATCGAGACGCCTTTTGAAGTATCGGCTCAGTTCTTGAAAAGAACTCCGAAGTTATGCGTGCTTAATGAGGAGTAGTACTGGGATGGGCGACCTACCCGGGAAGTCCCCCATTCTGGAGCCGATCACTATTAGAAAGGGACAAAATCGTGAGGTCAGCAGGCCAAAGCGGATAATACCTCGACGGTATAGAGTACGGGGCGTGACATGAGATCTGGACCTTTGCGGCCATATCCTAGACCGCTACAGTCACTAAGTGGCCTTTACCGTGACCGCTAGGATCCAGGAGATTTCACTATGTTGACTTTTCTGTTTCATACGTAAAACGGTCCTGCACTAGACCGTTTATCTCAAGAAACGATCCAGTAAACGACCGCTTTGTTCCTAAAATTGTCTAACCCGAGGTTTGACCTTTGGGGTTGGTTTTCTTGAGTTCCTAGATGATCTTAGAATTGTCTAGAGTCTCTACATATGTTAATAAGTTAATGTTAAAGTTATGGAACGTAATGAATGTACCGTTATAATGTCGAATCTCTTCCATAGCATGATGTCCATTTAAGTCTTCCTTGAAATCTCTTGTTCTTAAATGAAGCATTCTCACCTTGACTACATGATCATGGAACTATCATTGAACTTGTTGGATTATTGGCCGACTTTATTGATTATACTCGTGAAAGTAACTTGATTTATACGTGAAGATGCAGTTCAGGCGCTAATTGTGTCCAAGGGCTCTATGCTAGTCCCCTCGGCTGATTGTCGAAAACATACTATAAACCATGGGGTATGATGCTACTGGCGTCGTATTGCGCTGGGAGTACTTTCTTTATAAATAAGTGAACTTCACGAGGACCTATTGATTGAATTGCTACATGCTTGTTACTTGACATTCTAGTGCGTAACCTTTATGTGTTATGAAAAGTGAAAAGTGATAGTGCATTCTTGATACATGCAAGCATATTCATGTTCGTGAAAGGCCAAGTTACATTCTTGTGTATTCAACCTGATCTTGTTCTTTACTCATCATATATCGTGATCTTATCATGCTATTGTGTTACTTTGGTTTTATCCGTGTGTTTTATCGTATTTGCATGATTTATCTTTCCTCTAGAGCTAAAATGATAATTACTTGAATATTGCCTTCATGTTGATACGAAGATACCTACTGGGCATGTGTGCTCATTACCCTACTTTCCAATCTTTTTCAGAAAATTCTAGTGGGTCGGATTCGGATTACTCAAGTGATGGGTCCGAGAGTGATTGATGGTTCGAGAGAAGCCATAGTTGGTCTAGTCAAAAGTCACTTATGTAATTTTCATTTTATTGAGTCCAGTTAGTCAAAGAGTCAAGATCATGTACTTGATTATTATTATCAATAAAATATAGATTTTTGATCAATTATGGTGTCCATTCATCTTATGTGTGAATGATTTGTGCTCTGATTGTTATTGTCACTTGTGGCTTCTCTTGCCGGCTGTTCACGTTTCCGATTGTTTCCGCTGCATAATCTCGGGGCCTGACATAAAAGTCCATGGGAAAACCCTCTCAAAACCACACCCAGTCAAGTGTAGAGATCCTAGAGATAATATGGTAAAAAGCCAAGCCAATCGGATCAAGAAAAGTGGGGTTCGAAGCCAAATCCGGCAGACCCGATTTGGGCCGCCCGGGACAAGTGTCGACTCTCAGAGTCGACACTTGTTCGCGGGTGTTCTACTGGCAAACAAACAAGACAGGCCCATCCGAAAGTGTCGACTCATTGAGTCGACACTTTTTAGCAAGAACTCTATTTTCGCCAAAAAGACATGCCCAACTAGCAGGTGTCGACTCTCAGAGTCGACACTTGCACCCTACTGCGCCCAGGCAACAGGCTGGGATACAAGTGTCGACTCTGAGAGTCGACTCTTGCAGCTCCAGAATCGAGTAATGCAATATGCAGTGAAGTTAACCCCAAATGCATGATAAATGAATCAACCCCAATCTAGGCACATGGAAATTCATTCAAACACTAACATTTAACATGGATCCAATGGACTCAGAGCAATTTGAAACTTCTATTTCTGAAAATTCAAATTCATGTCAATCTTCATTAAAGAATCAAGTCTATGCATATAAAGCACAAGTCTAAGCACATGAAGGACTAAGTCTAAGCATGTGAAACACAGGTCTAAGCATATGAAGGCTAAGGTCGATGCATGTTAACAACCAAGGTTAAAGCACATAAAACACACAAGACTAACTCTTCAAATTTGAACCTGTAGATTAGTATCATAAAAATGTATCTATGTGTACAGGGGATACTCACAATTCAATGCATACAATCCAAGTTCAATCCAATGAAAACTGAACTCTATCTATTCACACAGATATTACAAATGCAATCCAAGCCAATCGAAACTCAAACAGTCCATTGACAATAAAATTCAACTTTGAAGAATTTATACTCATTCCTTGAAAACCATCCATGAGACCAAACATCTTGACTCATATTCATCAAGAGATATGCAATGCAAATTCAGTCCAATTCAGAACCAACCAGTAAAGGGTCCTTAAACCCCATTCAAAAATACTTAAAGACATGCATTACCATGGCTTAGAACTAACATTTAAACCAGGTTCAAACCCAAAAACACAAAGAGAATTGTGTAAGATTCACATATAAACTTAATCAAATTTCTGCATGAAGAAACCCATGACTCATCATTAAATGACCAGTTAAACAGTCCATTCATCCAAGCATTATGATAATGCCATTCATCCATAGACTATAAGCATGAGAGCGCATTCATGATTCGCAGAACTAAGAGAAATGTAACCATGAAGAACCATGTTTGACTTGGCTTGTTGGAAGCTAGATGAGGTCGACACCAAGCCATGGTGAGGTCGACACCACAGAAGAGTATTGCAACTGTAAATGATATCCACCAAGCATTTCAACCTTGCAAAGCGAGATATTAACATATAAGCTCATTTAGGATGAAGACATTTTTCACAAAACATGCACACACGATTTTCACTTCTATACACACGCAAAGCACACAATATTTTGTTATCATCAAAACCATTATCAAAGACAAAGAGGGGAGCACAACGAACCCAACACTTCTTAATAAAATTACTTCAATGGAAGAACAATTGAAGAGGGTCACAAGCCCGCAGCCGGCTCCTCCTCCTCCTCCTCCTCAAGTCAATCCTCTTCATGCTTTTATGAATAACATCATCAAGACGGAAACAGATTGGAAGGAGAGGAGAGATAATGGCATCAACGATCTAAGTGGGCAAGATATTTTGACAAGCGTCAATCATCAAGTGGACACCATCCGCCCTCCACCCATCCACACCACTTATTCATATAGCCCTCTGCCTCCGCCTCCGCATTTACCTCCACAAAATCTTCCACAACATTATGACCCTCCGCCTCCACATTCATATTCACCAAAATCTCCACAAAATCTTTCACATTATATGCCTCCTTCACCCATTATTACGCCTCCACCACGGCGTCCACTTGAATCCAATAATGAATAATTGGAAGTTTTTTGTGAAGAGTTGAAGATGGCACAAGACGTTGAAGTTTTTCAAGAGAAACCCACTCCGAGTTTTCTCCGTTTTCCACTCCCTCCATTACCTGAGGAACCCCTTGCTCAGGACGATGCCACCGTCCCAAACCCCGTTTATAAAACCAATTGGTGTTACGATGATGGGTCGATACTTCAATCGCCCACATCGGCGCATCATGATTCTTCCCCTACTCTTCAAACCTCTCACCCCATCAAAATTCGACGCTTCTTGCACATCAAACCTCCCTTTTCCACATCTCCAATTACCACACTATTAACCTCCACTAAGCCATCCGAGTCTACCTCCACGCCATCGACCTCCGCCAAACCTCCCGTCAAACCTTTTTCTAAACCAAATAACCCTCCATTGCTGTCACTTAAGGCCTCCACCATCTTTATAACCCCAAAGCCAATTACACCAAATCCCACTTTGCCTATCTCTCCGCCTAAATCTTTACCTAAACCCGTGGTTAATCCTGAGCAGGGTCCACCCCTCGTTGCACTCGTGCCAATCCCGTCCGCTTCCGACCAAGGGAAGAAGCCCGACGTGCTTGAACCTCCACTTTCACTTACCCTTCTGTTAACACCCTCCATTAACCCTCCATCACTCACTAAGCCTACCGCTTCCATCTCACCTCCTTCCACTCAGAGTGGGTGTGTGTCTGCAAGCACATGTGCCGAGGGCGATGTTCAAGAGCCGGGTAAGAAGGATTTGACCTTGGTTATGCAATTCAAGATTTCATTTGTCGGATGCCAAGCCATGTCATTGTGTCGGGCATCTTTGATAATGCCACCTCTCCATTAAAGCTCACCATAAAAAGTTCTCAAGAATTGATGCCATGTCGGCCCAAGGCCAATGCTATTCATGTCACTTTGCTTGTTGGCCGAGATATTTTTGGTGCAATCATTACCTCTCATTCCGTCATCATACAAATTTCTAAGAAGAAGTTCTCTTCATGAATTTCCATAACACATTCTGCTGCCAATGAGGGCAATTGCATCTTAATTTCATCCTTTGGGCCGCCTGGCCAGGCACGTCATCCACCATGGAGGGGCGGTCATTCTTATATTACTGGGCCTCCTGCCAATTCATTCACGTCTTATTCTATTTCATCCACATTTTTGTTAACCACCACATTTTCTTCATGGGCCACTCATGGGCTTTCCTCCTTGCATTCTTTGCATTTGATGCATTTGCATTCCTTCTTTCCCGGGTTTCTGAACCCACATCTTCCCCGTCTTCCGGAACCTCTGGACTCATCCCTTTCCCTAGGGCATTGTGCTCTCTCCAATTTTTCCCCTCCGGAGCTTCTGGATTTCTCACTGATTCTCCTTGGGCATCGCGTCCCATGGTGTTTTCACCCTCCGAAGCTTCCAGATTTCTCACTGATTCTCCTTGGGCATCACATCCCATGGTGTTTTCACCCTCGGAAGCTTCCGGATTTCTCACTAATTCTCCTTGGGCATCGCATCCCATGGTATCTTCCCCCTCCGGAACTTCTGGATTTCTCACTGATTCTCCTTGGGCATCGTGTCCCATGGTATCTTCCCCCTCCGAAACCTTCAGACTTACCTCTTCTCACAGGACATTGCGTCTCTCCACATTTTATTCATCCAGAATCTCCGGATTCTTCACTCTTCCTAGGGCATCGCGCCCCTTTTTACTCCCTTCCTCCGGAACCTCCGGATTCTTGTCACTCCCCGATCCTTTCTGGGCATCGCGCCCCCTATCTTATTCCTCCGGAACCTCCGAATTCTCTTTCTCCTTTCCTAGGGCATTGCGTCCCTTCTCACTGTATTCCTCCGGCATCTCCGGATTATTCTCTTTTCCTTTCCGGGGATCGCACCCCTTTTCACATTCCTCTGGAACCTCCGGACTTACCTCTTCTCATGGGACATCGTGTCCTTCCACATTTTCTTCCTCCGGAGCCTCCGGACCTCATCTCTTTCTTCCGATTTATCTTCTTACCCCTCCAGGGCATCGCGTCCTTGGTTCTTTTCTCCCTTTTAAATTATCCCTTTCCATACCTTCTCCCAAGGCATCGCGTCCCTCACCATTCTCTCCCTCCGGAACCTCCAGATTATTCTTCTCATCATGATTCCCCTCCATTATCTCCGGACCCTCCGGATCCTCCTCTTTCTATCTACCAATTTATTCTCTTGATTCCATATGATCCCGGGTCTGACCTGACTTCTTCTACATCCACTACTCTGGGCATCTGCCCATTCTCCCACTACTTTCGAGCCTTTAGTCCTCATTCCACCACTTGATTTCCCTTTCATTATGTAGACCTTTTATGTGATCAAGGTCTCCGTGCCTTAGTGAGGGAGTTCTAGCCCTCACCTCTCTCTTTTTTCTCCTTATTAGTCTGAGTCTGGTTTAGACACCGCTCCTTCTTGTTAAGCCACTTCCAATCCTTGCCTTTCTCCCCTTTTATCTGCCAAGCGAGGACTACAAATCCCATGTTGATCAACATCGCCTCCAATAGCTGCTTCTACAAGGTCGCAAGGTAACGTGTGTGCGTAAGTGTGCATTTCTTTTATGGTGTCATTATCTCATCCATTACTTCTACGCATGGTTTTCAAAATGAAGTGCTTCTTAACTTGATCAAGAGTGGTATTCTAGGTCTTTATCATAGATTTTTAATTTTAGATTAGTCAAAAAGAGAGTCTTTAGGCTTGTTATGCAGCACCTTTTGGTAATAAGAACCCCACGCTGAGAGTTTGGCATTCTCCCCTCGCTTGTTGAGGGCAACCCTTAGCTGTGCACCACACACACTTCACGGCATCCTTAGCCGTCTCCTTTGGTAAAGCACCGTTGCTACTTGGGCCATGCTCGGGGACACGAAGTCTTTTCTCTTCTCTAGTCGGCCAAAATATGAGGACAGAGATATTTTGGGAAAAACAACCAACCTAAGCACACCCCGAAAAAAGGAAGTCTCAAATAGGGGCTGTCAATTATGACCTTATTCTCAAAAATCTCAAGCTTAATTGTAATATCTCTCAAAGTCCAAAGGATACCAAAAGAAAAATGATGATCAAATGAGAAAAGAATGAGCAATATCAAAAGAAAAATTTAAAAATTTTGACATGGCAAGAGGACAGTACAGTTTCTCCGCGGGACATCATGAGCCCGGTCGTATGCTTACCTGAAAGAGAATGTAAGGTTCGATGATATGACACAAAGTCCCGGCGCAACAGACTGAATCTCTAGGGGTCATGCTATGGACGGAATGTTAAACCCGATGTCTTCTTAACTTATATCAAGCTTATCCCCAACTATTCTTCTCTTCTCCCTCTAAGACCGAGTGTTTCTCGGGTATGGCCTTGGTAGGGCCACCGTTATCCAAGGGTAGCCGACTATAGGGCGCCACCCTCAATGCACGCCCTGCTTTGGGCAGTTCTTAGCAAAAGGGGAAGGAACAAGGACCCCTAGCTAGTGGTTTAAACATTCTTTGATGCTGCATTAGCAATGTCTAAACCAAAATTCCAAAAAAATTCAAATATTTTCTAAAAAATCATAAAAAATTGAATATTTTTTAAAACCCATAAAAATTTACATATTTCAAAATCCTAAAAAATATTGCATTGCATTGTATTTTTATGATGGTGTTATTTTACAGGGACAACCTTTTTGTAAGAATCAAGGACACGGGATGAGTCCTCTCCATTCATTGCTATCTACCTTTCGATTCTTCCTTATGTTGATTACTATCTTCATGAATTGCCGCTCTGGGCATCACTCTAATCATTCAAGAGCAAATCTTTCTATGATTTCAATGGATTATTCCTGCCACTGGGCATTACTTGATCTTGATCGTCCAACCTCAATCTCATGATATGCCAAGATTATCATTCTCATGACAAACAACAAACAATGATGCTTTGCATGTTTCACGTTTCAACTGCTATGTTATTTAACACCATCATATTCATGCTTTCCTCGATGCTATACATGCTATGCTATTGATGCTATTAATGCTTGAATGCTATTATTCATGTTATGCTTGTTATGCTCAATTACTTAACTCAGTGCTTGTTATCTTCATGATATCTTGGCTAATAAAAATTTGAGCGCAGGAAGAAGCTCTTCGATCCCACCGATCGGACATCATTTTGGTCCCACGGTGTTTGCACTGTATTTTCTCAGTTCCCCACATGCTTATTACCTCCACCATCTCCCTGTATGCATTTTACTATATGTTATTACGCTATTAGATTATATCAAAGACCTTGTAGCTTTGGTAAATCTGAAATTTGAGTTCTCCTTCATCAAAAACGATGATGATTTCAGAGGAATCTTAGTCACACGGATAGGCCATTGAGCCTTCCAAGACTGGGGATGATGGTTCCCTTTTTGCGAGTTGGTGCGCGGATAAACGGGTTTTGGCTTAGTATCAGCTCACAAATCAGTTTCTTGACTCAGTCTGGACAGCTTAACAATATCATCATTGATTACCTTATATTTTCATTTATTTTAATTTTCCCTTTAAACCCAGCATGCATTCATATAGGACTTTGAATTAACTTTGGGAAAATCATTCTAATAAATCGATTTTGAGAGTCAATTGATCACTAATTTTTAAGATTTGAGGTATTCCTTGTCGAATTGTGTCCTCAGTTCACCTTGTTGCCGTTTTGGATTGTTTCCTTGAAAACTCATTGTTTGGATTTCTATCCTCTTATTTTAATCATTTTTCCTTAGATCTACCTTGGCTGTAACACATCAACATTGGCTGGTAACAGCTCTCCAATGGTGAAACCTACATATTTGTGACCTGGGGTACTTCTATCGCGCTGGAAGTTGATCACTCTTTTATCTCCTTCGTGTCCGCGTGCACACTCCTTCCTTTATCCAAACAATCGTTGCTTTCATTGAATCTCCTCAAGATTACTTCATCTCGAGCTTTTGAACCAATTCTTATCAAATGGTGTTGATTGCGTGTCTCATCACACATTGGCATCTACTTTTAGTTCACTCTCACTCCTTTTCATTACATTCCACGCCGTTTCACTTCATTTCATTCCATTCCACTCCGTCTCGCTCCCTTGCAAAGTAGACGTCAAGGCGGGGCAGCTGTAGACACGCCAAAATTGACATCATTTTAAACATATCTCCTATCACATTACAGTGCCCCAATTTGACCCTCAAATTGACTCATTTGAGTGATTTTCTCATTTTTTTCAATTTTTTTTAGCTTTTTTAGCTTTTTCAATTTTTTTAGATTTTTAAAGATTTTTATGAGATTTTTCTCCAATTTTTCGGGGCCTTTTTAAATGGGGGCGACTAGGTGGGCGCCCATTTCTAATTGGAACCCTCCCGGGAGGGCACCCATTCTTCTTTCTCATTTTGTAGCCGATTTTATAATTGGTGACACTCCGGATGGTCGCAAATTCTTTAATTGGCGACGTGAGGGAAGGCACCAATTCTTTTCTTCCTGTTTTGAGCCGAATTCGGATTATTTTTGATTCTGCGACTGTTCGGAAGGTCGCTAATTCATAAATGAGCACCCGGATAACAAGTCGCCAATGTCCTTGCCTTATTTTGAGCTTTTAATTCCGTCCAAAATTCGTATTAATTCCTAATTGACGACCGCCTCTTGGGCGCCAATTCTTTTCTAATTTTGAAAATTCCTAATCCTTCCTAAAATGGCTCAGAATTAGCGGCACTTCGAGCGGGCACTATTTTAATTGGCGACCATTGTGGTGGTCGCCTATTCTTCCAAAATTTTGAACCCGAGCACAACCTCCTTATTTTTCCGTTTCGAGCTCCTTTTTCACTTGGGAAAGGGTCCTAAGACTTTCTAAGGTTGAAGGGACACTTGGCCATATAATATCCTCATCCAAATCCAATTAAAACTTGATTTCCAAATTTCTCTTGGATTAAACTCCGAATTTTCCCCTATAAATAGGACCCCTCTCTTCCTTGTGTTTAAGGCTTCAATAATAATCTAAGGGGAGGTGTTGCTGGTTTGAAGGCTCAAGGAGGGAGTCTCTCATGTGCTAAAGCTTCATCCTATGGAGACTTCTTCCTCATTGAAGATCTAAAGCTATGGAGAAAATCCAATAAGCCTAATTCTTCCCTTATCTCTTTTATTTCTTTCATGCATTTCATTTAGTTCATGCATCATGCTTTCCCCCCTTTCTTTTATCTTTTAATCTCAGCATTGAGTTCTCCCTCTTGTGCACTCTAGCACACCTCCCCTTGTGCAACACTTGCACCCTCCATATCATTCATCATATTTTCCATACCCTTTTGCATAGGGGTTTAAAACCAACACCAACAAGGTGTGTTCTTTTCCATGATTTCATGGTTTATTTCTATTATGAACTTGATGCTACACTCACCTTGGTTCTAATCCATTTTTATTGGTGTTTTCTTTGTTTAGCAAGGGTAATCAAATAAGAGAAACTCCCTTCATCGGCCAGCCGATTGGAAGAGAAGGTGCACTCACATCTCCCCTACACCTTAAGGTATTTATTCGCAATCCCTCCTTTATTTATTGTTTATATTCATTGAGGTAACCCCTCTGGCGATCACCTTTCCCCTTAGCATCCATGCATGCTCTTTTGCTCCCTTTTTCTATCTATTTCCCCTTTCTTTTCCTATATAATTAATTCTTTAATTTTTCTTAGTGGATTTTCCTAAGATCTACAGGGGCGTCGGACCCGCGCTGACAAGCGCGACCCCAACTAGTCCTTGTTTCGTAGTTACTTGGTGTGTGTCTCGGTTTCCGCTTGGGGCGAGTAGGGAGACACCCGAGGTGTGGACTAAGCTGTCAGTGGACACATCCGGCCTTGTTTCTTGTGGGTAGGTACTCCTGTCATGTGATGTGAGCTTCTCGTGACTAGAGTTTCCGTTTCCCATCTACGAGTCGTGGCTTTCCGTGTAGGTTCTGAGTGTTTTCTCGACGCCGAGGTCTAGGGTTTCCAGTAAACGTCACCGAGGGTTTTCCCTAGATTGTATAGGGTTCACGACGGTGAGGTCATGATTGAGTTACTCAGACATCGTTGTCTTGGGTTGGGCATTCGTCTGCGAGACGAGCCTCCATGACAGTGTTGTCGTGATGTTTCTTCTGGCAGCGTAGTCAGGGTTTTCTCGTCAGTCCGGTGGTCCCCCGACTATGAGATCGGGGCGTGTTTCCCGGTACAGTAGGAGTAGCTGTAGAGCCGAGGTTTTGCCGGCCAACCGTGTTTACTGTTCCTACTGTAGTTGCTGCTTTCCGCTACCGCCGTTGTTTACGGTTGGGGTTCCACGGGACCCCTACTAAGCCAGTGATAGGAGGCTCACCCCTACTTTTCAGGTGTGGTGGTTCTTCCTCGAGGTTCGAGGGTGCTGCGCGGAGGTTCTTAGTTGTCAGCTCACCGGTCCGAGTGTTCACTTGGTGTTGGGTACGCTCTTCTGCCATAGACTATACTTTAATTTGGACGGAACTCTGTTGTAGTTTGTTTATTTCTATTAATTGTTGAATTATCCTGCCTTATTTCTTATATCTATGTACTCCACACACACCGTTTAGCCCATCCGAGCCCTCTGGCTCGTGGGCGGTGGGCCAAGATTCGAATGGTATCGGGTTATTCCCGGTATCCAAATCTTGAGTCGTTACAATTGGTATCAGAGCAGTGGTTGTGGACGTACGTGGGAATTTGAGATATTATAGTGATCAGAGTCCGTAAGGTCCAGTACAGTCGGCAACTGGCATAGGGTTTTGTGCTTATTTTCTGCTTGGTTTCTCGTGTAAGAGCTTGAGTGCGTGGTGTTGGTGCTATAATGGCAATTGTTGTTCTCGTTGGAATGCCGGTGTGGTGCCTAAGGGATGTGATAGAAAGATTTCTGCCCGATGGGTGGCGGCCCCAGTTGTGCAGCGTTGGGTAGAGGTTGTCGGCAGGTGCGGATTTACGGTGATGCGTTCGAGGTATTTGCTATAAAGTCAGGTGGCTGGCGAGGATTGTTCATGGTTAAGTGGTAGTGAGCATGCTCTGAGGGAGCTGTTATTGAGCTTGGCCACCCTAGTCTGAGGTTATCCAGCCCCTGAGGTGTTAAGGTTGTGGTTTGAGGTGGCAGAATGGATGTTCTGATCGAGAGGTGTGCTCGGGTGAGCGGAGGATCTTCTCGATGGGCTGTTGGTTTTCAAGATTGATTTTCTCATCGTGTTATGTGGCATCAGAGATGACGAGTCGGTCCCGATTATTTTCACGGATCTCAAGGTAGGATTGGGTAGAGTGGTCCCAGTGAGCTCTAAGTCATGCGCTTCTGCGTATGAACGGGTTGTGTTCACCTTGGATTTGACTTGAGATGCGAAGGTTCTGCGGCAAGTTCGGGACTCGAGGATGAGCGTTGGCATGTGCTGAGCATGGTTCGTTTTGCGGCTCTTGGCGTGGAGGTCTGCGCGGTGGTAGCTCGAGAATGGATTGGCATTAGCACAGATAGATTCGAGGGAATGATGTCCGGTGGCTAGAGGTGTAGCAGCCTTCGAGCCTGGCGACTTTTGTGGATTTTCTTCGCTCCTCGATAAGCGTTGGCATGTTTGTGGTCTCAAGATCGTAAGCAGGTGTTGGTGAGGAGCATGTGGCAGCGGCTAGCTCAACCGCCATGGCAGAGTGTGGCTAGAGATCAGCTGAGCCGGTGCTCGAGGTGTGGCGTGTTGTAGTTCGAGGAATTACAGTGGTGGTGCATCGGGAGATGCTGTGAATGTTGTCCGACGGGACACTTGGTGAGTGTTGTCGGAGAAGCTGACCTGATGGTAGTGATGGTTTTTCCTGGTGCTGGAAGGTGCGATTCACAGCGTGCGTAAGGCTCGAGGTTGGGTCGAGCGCAGGAGATCTCCCGACTTGTCAGAGGTGTGATTGGTTTCTCCTTTGGTCGGAGAGAATCGCGTTTGGCTACTATTCATCTTCTTGCATTGTGTGTCCAGATTGGTTGGCCTCCGTGTGTGTGCCATGAAGTCCGTGCGAGAGGAGTCTCGTGTTTCGGCAAGGTGGTTGCCTGTGATAAACCGTGCCAGACATTGGAGTTAGACTCGGATGGGGTTGTTAAAAATATCGCCTGACGGTGGACAAGGACGTGTTGGTCGGAGTCAGTGGCATGGTGCTCGACTCGCGTTAGAAGCTGTGTCCTTGGATAAGATTGTGGTCCTTGAGAAGTGATCTCTGAGAAGATTATGGGTCCCAGTTGGTTGCTGGGAGCGACTGATAAGGCTAACCACGTGGTCGACCATGGTAAGATGTGTATTGTCTGGGGACCCGTGTGCATTGGTCGTGGCGTCGTCGACCAGGTTGCTTTGATAGCAAGTGGCACTTGGTTGCCTTGGAGTCGTGTGCCGTGAATTGCTCAGGTTGTGTCCCGTGTGTAACACCCCAGATTTTTTTGATTTTGCCGGATCAGGATCCGTGAGTTCGGAGCGTCATGGTGAGTCCCGGTGCGTGTTTTGGGCTTTAGGCATGTTTTTGCTTGTCGGACCTTCGGAACTCCGTATAGAGTGAACCAATGCATTGTCCGGCTCCGGGACGATGCAGGCGCGTTGTGCGTTTTCCGAGGATAGTGGGGAGTATTTTTCTCTATTTTTGGTATTTTCTAAAAATTCCAGATTTTCCTATTTAAAACCACCCACCCCTTTCTCTCTCTCCCATCTCTCATTTCTCTCCCTCTCTCCCTCTCTCTTCTCACGTTATTTCCTCTCCCCCTCACTTCTCTCCGGGCGGCCGACGGAGATGGATGAGGGCGAGGTGGCGATGCTCGTGGGGTGAGAGGCAGCGTGGACGGGGCGAGGATCGAGGTGTGGTGGCGCGAGGAAGCTCGGGTGCGCGTTCATGAACCTGCGGGGGTTTCATGGGCGTTTTGCGACGAACGGCGTCCACGGTGCGCGAAATCTTCGGTGGAGGTAGAGGGATGGTTCCTTAGCTCGAGCACTTCCTTTTCGGCGAATTTGGTAGCCCGTGGTAAGAGGAGCGCGGGTTATTGCTCGTCGGGGGGGGGGGGGGGGGTTGAATGCATTTTAGGGCGTGCGACGGTTTCGACAGATAGAACGCCATTTTACCGCTTTCTTCCTCCCATTTTTAGGTTTTAGGACCCGGAGAATGTTCCCCGTTGTTTTCCCCCTCGACTGGGGTCGAGTGGGCGTGGGAATCGGACCCTAGGGCTGGGTCCGATGGGTTCCCTGCCGCGTTCGGTCGACCGACCGGGCGGAACCTGTCGACGGAACGGCAGCGGCGAACGGGGGGATTCCCGCCTTAGTTCGGTCGACCGACCGGCAAGTGTAGGTCAACCAACCTGGGCACCCCCCTCCCCTGCGCATGGGCGGTCGACCGACCCTATTGGTCGACCGACGCCAGGGGTCTGGTTGACCGAACTGTCGTGGGCAAGCCTGGTTTCACCTCCAGTCGGTCCGGTTGAGACCCAATGACCGTCCTTTGGCCCCGTGACTATCCTGGACACCCCGTGGGTATCGTGACTGTGTTTTTGGGTGTCCGTAGGTACCGTTTAACCTCGATTAGCGTATCCATAGGTTTTAAGTGTTCGGGTGACCCTTTGTGTTCTGGACTTTCGTGTTTACGCTAGATCGAGTCACCATGGGTTGGAATGAGTGCGGAGGGTTATTCCCGCACGTCGTTAACTTCTTTGGAACGTGATTTCCATGTGGGCCATGCGTATGGCCTGTGGATTGCGAGTCCAATTACCCAGCCTGGGGCTGGATGGTTTCTTCACTTCCCTTTGGAAGGGATTGAGCTCGGTGGTCATGAGCCGCCTTGAGCATTATATTACCGTGGTCTCTGACCTAGGGATAGGCCAGGTTGATGGCCTGGAGCTATCCTGTACAACAGTCTTGACCCTGAGTCTTGTGACTCAAGGACCGTTGGTTTAATAGGTTTTAGTGGACTGCTTGGAGTCCGACTGTAATATCCCGGACCCTTCGGATCCCTCTTCTTGGGTCTCAGATCTATTTTCTCAGAGATTTTGTTCTCATCTTGCCCGGGGTTATCTTTCGAACATCTTTCGGGTTCGGATCCGTGCATTTCGGATCAGTTTCGGAGGTCCCGGAACGTGTTCTGTGGTTTTCCGTGTTTTTCCCTGACAGGACCTACGGAACCCCGTAGCGGGTGGACTGGGTCGTTAACCTACTCAGGAATGGTACCACAACGATCAGCGCGTTCCAGCGATCGCGGCGGTATATTTTCTTATTTTTCTGTATTTTCTAGAATTTTTAGATTTTCTATATAACCCCATTTCTTTTTCCTTTCTCTTTCTTCCTCTTCCTTCTTCCTCCTGTGAGCGACCACCCCCTTCCTCTCTCTCTTCATCCGGCGTGACCGTGGCGGCGCCCCTCCCCAGCTGCAGACGGCAGTGAGGTGACGGCGGCAGAGAGGCGATCGTGGCGGTGTGTGGCTCGTGGGATTTCGTGAAGGAACGAGGGTTCTAAAAGCTTCTTCTTCGCATTCGGCGGCGTTTCGGCGGAGCTCGTGCTCCATTGAGGTAGGGAGACGGATCCCCATGCTCATCTCGTCGTCCCCCGTGATTTGTAGGCCGAGGAGAGGTCCAGAGGAGCGTTTTTGAGCCTGGTAGGGTAAAATCCATGTTTTGGGGGTTGTGTGCCGATCTACCGTTTCGTCGCATTTTGGACCGATTTGAGGGCGTAGATGCATGCTAGGGGCCATAGGGGAGCTTCCCCCTTGTTTTCCCCCTCATCCGTGGATGATCGGGGTGTGGAACGAGTTTTTGGGTTTGTTCCCGCCGGCCCGTTCTCGGGACGATTTGGCGGTCCTTCCAGAGACCGCCAGAGCCTTTGGCGGCCCAGGGTAGGTGCGCCAGAGCCTGTGGCGGCCCAAGGTGGGTGCGCCACAGGGCATTGTTTTGTCGGCAGGTCCCCAGGTCTTCTGGCGGCTGCACGATAGACCGCTTGAAGATGTGGCGGTCGAGGGTCAGACCGCTAGAGGGCGAGTTGACCGTTGATTTTCGACTGTTGGTTTTCGACTGTTGGGAATTTTTGGAGTGTGGCGGCCTAAGGTACGCCCGCCACATCCTTGTGGCGGAACGAGGTAGGACCGCCATTTCCTTCGCAACCAAGGGTGTGGCAGCCTATTGTTGGACTGCTACAGTCCCTGTGGCGGCCCAATTCTGGACCGCCAGACTCTGTGGCGGCCCAAAGGTGGACCGCTAGAGATCTATGTCCGACCGGAGTTATGTTTTGCCGATTCGAGTCTCGGGTGAGTGGATCTCGATCCGTGCACTTACCCGTGGTCTGATTGATGCCGGGCATCATGTAGGGGCCACACGTGAGGGGTACGTGCCGTAAGATCCCGGGAGTTGGTGTTCTCGACTTGTGTCACCGTGAGTCGATGTTGGTACGAGGAGCGACCCTTGTACTTTACCGGTTTAGACGTCATTTTTTGTTGACTAGAGAGTCTACTCCTTCAGTGACCCTCCACTAGTCGTAGCCTTCCGACACGCGAGTGGTCCCACCAGGGAGTGGTGGCGAGGCTACCCTGAGAGATGGTTTTAGACTGGTTTCCGTCGGGCCCCACGTCTACCAGCCAGAGTCCGGGTGAGGGGAAAACCAGTCAGAGGGCCAGACCAGAGACGCACGGTCTGTGTATGCACACGTGGTTGGGGGCGGTTGCACCCGCGCTGACGAGCGTGACCCTAGCTAGTCACTTGTTCTGTGGTTACTAGTACGGTGTCCCCGTTCCACCAGGGGTCGAGGGGGACACCCGAGACATGGTTTAAGTCGTCAGAGGATGCATCCGACATTGCTTCTAGTGGGTTGGTACTCCTGTCTTTGTCTGGTAGCGACTCTTGGGTTTTTTTTGGCTTTTAATGAGTTGTCTCGGTTGTCATGCCGTGTGTTTGGTACTAGCCGTCGTAGTAGCTGGTAGTTACTTTCTGCGCAGTTTCTCGGTTTGTGAGGTGGGGACCAGATGATCCCTACTGAGCCTTGTGTTTTGAGACTCATTCCTTGTGTGTTTTCACCATGTTTCAGGTGATACGAGGCTTCAGGGGAGCGCTTTAGAGGCTCCACGTGGTTCAGGTGCCCAGGGTTAGTTGCCAGTTGCCAGTTCTGGGGTATGCCCCACGTAGTTGTACTTTTCTCTTTGGACTGTACTAGTTGTGGACTACTGTCTTTTTAGACTACTGTTATTCTGTGGACCATGTAATTTAATTATTGTTAATTATTGCTTCCTGCTTAATTCATTTAATCTACGTAGCTCTGTAATTATTTTAGATTCTTGTGTATCTCTACACCATCCTTTCAACCCTTCCGAGTCTTCGGGCTCGTGGGTGGCAGTTCGAGATTCGGGTTATCGGGTCATCCCGGTGTTCGCATCTCAGGTCGTTACAGCTGGTATCAGAGCACAGTTGTGGATATATATAAGAATCGTGAATAGTTGCAGTGGTCCACTAGTCCACAATGATGATGTACAGTCGGCACTAGCTTAGGGCATCGTGTGTTTTATTGATTTCACTATTTCTCGTGTCTTCTATCTTTTTGCAGTAGGCGAGTATGGCGCCGAGGCGGAGGACTCGCTCTCAGCAGGGACAGTCGGCAGAGGAGCAGGAGGAGCATAGCAGGGTGCAACCAGTTACCAACCAGGCAGGGGATGCAGCGAGAGTTCCAGGGGCCGAGGATTTCTTTCGGAGTATGTTTCAGGCCATGGCTCAACAGTTTGGCGGTGATGCTGGCGAGGGATCGTCGGCTAGGGGTGGACCCAGTCGTGCTGTGACGGACTTGTAGTTTCACCCACCCTATTATGAGGGCCAGCCAGATCCCGATGTGGCCAGGAGATGGCTTGATGAGATGGAGAGAGTGTTCAGTTTCATGCGCTGTGCTGTGGAGGACATGGTGATGTTGGCCTGTAACCAGTTGCAGGGTACGGCTAGAGATTGGTGGTCTTCAGAGTGGAAGACGTCCTTTCGGTATCGTCCCCTTCAGGAGGTCGCGTGGAAGGACTTTGTCACGGTCTTCGAGCGTACTTTCTGCCCATCCTATGTTGGTACGCAGAAGATGCGTCAATTTTTGGAGCTGGTTCAGGGTGACATGTCAGTGTTGCAGTACAGGGCTCGGTTTATGGAGTTAGGCCGTTATGCTCGCCATATCATGGAGCATGAGAGAGTGAAGATGGAGCAGTTCGTTTAGGGTTTGAGGCAGGAGCTGAGGCACCTTCTGATGGCGAACGCTGCTATTGATTTGGAGACAGCGTCTCATGTGGCGGCATCTTTGGAGCTGGATATGCAGAAGGTCTGAGGACCGGGAGGCCCGGGGCAGTCCCAGTCAGGCCGTAGTCAGCACACGGCTACCCAGCAGTAGAGTACTTTCCAGCATACTGTGAGTAGTATGGGAGCGTCGACACCGGCAGCGTCAGTGACATGATCTGCGTGTTTTGGCTCCAAGGTCAAGAAGTTTCTCAAGAAGAGTTTCCAGAAGAAGCGTAAGGATCAGAGGCAGGCGTCTTCGGGCAGTGTATAGCAGCCGGTCCCTTTTCAGCGTCAGGGATCAGTGGGTTGATCGCGGGGATTGTGTCCCCGGTGTGGCGAGTTGCATCCAGGCAGGCAGTGCACGGCGCCGGTGATTTGTTTCAGGTGTGACCAGCCAGGGCATATGGCGCGTGATTGTCCTCATAGGCCGTAGCAGCAGCAGTTTCCTCCGCAGCAGTAGTACCCTCAGCAATAGAGGCAGCAACAGCAGTAGGGGCAGTATCCGTCGCTACCCAGGTCAGCGAGTGTGGGAGGCAAGCAGAGATCCCAAGGCCAGATTACACACATGACCAGAGCATAGGAAGTGGCGTCACAGCTCGGGGAAGGTACCATTAGGATTTTGGGTTGTGCGGCTTGAGTTTTGTTTGATTTTGGCGCATCTCATTCGTTTATTTTGGAAGATTTCGCGTTGAGTATTGAGGAGCCGATGACCCAGTTGTCCTGTGATTTGGCAGTGGAGTTGTCTTCTGGTGATTTTATGATCACTCCATATTGTTTCGATGAGGTTCCTGTGTGGGTTGAAGGGCGGAGTTTGCCGGCCAGGCTTTATGCATTGCCACTTCAGGACTTTGATGTGATTTTGGGCATGGATTGGCTCGAGGCACATCATGCTTTGGTGGATTGTGGCTCGAAGAGGATTTATTTCCGGCGACTTCGTGGACCCACCTTCTATTTTCAAGGTATTAGGTCTTCCTCTTCCCGCTTTCTTATTTCGGCTATTAGGGCTCGTCGTTTGCTTGATGCGGGTTGTCAGGGTTTTCTCGCTTCTGTGGTCGTGGTAGACCGGATGGAGCCGGATGTCGAGGACATTCCGATGGTGTGCGAGTTTCCCGATGTTTTTCTCGAGGACCTACCTGGATTGCCTCCCCAGCGGGAGATTGATTTTGTGATCGAGATTGTTCCTAATACGGGACCTTTGTCGAAGGCTCCTTATCGTATGGCTCCCGCTGAGTTTAGAGAGTTGAGGGCGTAGTTGCAGGAGTTACTGGCCAATGGGTATATTCGTCCTAGCTTTTCCCCTTGGGGTGCGCCAGTGTTGTTTGTGAAGAAGAAGGATGGTAGTCTTAGGCTGTGCATTGACTACCGGCAATTGAATGAGGTGACTGTTAAGAACAAGTATCCATTGCCGTGGATTGATGACTTGTTCGACCAGCTTCAGTCTACTCGAGTGTTCTCGTGGATTGATTTAGGGTCCGGTTATTATCAGTTGTTGATTCGAGAGTCTGACGTGGAGAAGACTGCGTTCAGCTTGAGATACGGGCATTATGAGTTTTTAGTGATGCCATTTGGGCTCACCAATGCCCCTGCAGCATTTATGGATTTGATGCAGAGGGTGTTCCGTCCCTACTTGGACCAGTTCGTGGTCGTGTTTGTGGATGACATCCTTGTTTATTCGTGGTCTGCTGATGAGCATGCGTATCATTTGAGGGTTGTGTTGCAAACTTTGCAAGATCACCAGTTGTATGCTAAGCCCAGCAAGTGTGAGTTTTGGCTTCACGAGGTGCACTTTTTGGGGCACGCGATTTCTGGTGATGGTATTTCCGTGGATCCAGCCAAGGTCGAGGCAGTGATGCAGTGGCCGAGGTCAAGGTCTGTGACGGAGATTCGGAGTTTATTGGGGCTTGCAGGCTATTATAAGAGGTTCATTCAGGATTTTTCTCGTATTGTAGCCCCGATGACCAGGCTTACGCAGAAGGATGTGCCGTTTGTCTAGACTGGTGAGTATGAGAAGAGCTTTATGAAGCTTAGGAGGTTGCTCACCTCGGCACCAGTGTTGGTGTTGCCTTCTGGATCGGAAGGTTTTGTGGTGTGTACATATGCTTCCAGGATTGGGTTGGGTGCTGTGCTGATGCAGCACGGTAGAGTGGTGGCTTATGCATCTCGATAGCTAAAGCCCCATGAAGAGAACTACCCTACCCATGATCTTGAGTTAGCGGCTGTGATCTTTGCATTGAAGATTTAGAGGCATTATCTGTATGGTGAGAAGTTTGAGGTGTTCACAGACCATCAGAGTTTGAGGTATGTGTTCACTCAGAAGGACCTCAAACTCAGGCAGAGGCGATGGATGGAGTATATGAGGATTATGACATCACCCTATCTTATCAGTCGGGCAGGATGAATGTCGTTGCCGATGCCTTGAGTAGGAAGGTCATTGTTAGCACCATGATGATGAGGAGGTTGAGGCTCTGGGAACAGGTGCCGGCTGTGACATTTAGGCTTAAGGTTCCCCAGGAGCCGGGGTCAGCTGTTCTTGTGAGCTTGACTATCACTCCAGTGATTCATCGTCAGGTGACAGATGCTCAGTGTGCAGATCCTGAGTTGCCCCGGATTTTAGCTTTGGCGGATGTGGACTACGGCGAGGACAGAGTTGTAAGATTCCGTGGTAGGCTGTACGTCCCAGCCAAGAAGCAGGTGAGGCGTGCGGTGTTACAGGAGGCTCATAGGAGTCGGTACACTGTGCACCCGGGTGCGACGAAGATGTATCGGAACTTGAAGAGATAGTTCTGGTGGCTTGGCATGAAGAGAGATATTGCCGAGTATGTGGCCAGATGCCTGACCTATCAGCAGGTGAAGGCGGAGCATCAGCGACCAGGAGGTACTCTTCAGCCTTTAGAGGTTCCCGCGTGGAAATGGGACCACGTGACCACGGATTTTATGGTGGGATTGCCGAGGATTCTGAGTGGGCAGGATAGTATTTGGTTGCTGGTGGATAGGCTGACGAAAGTGGTTCGATTGTTACCGTTCAAAGTCAGCTGGAGTGTGTCCAAGTTGGCTCATCTTTATGTGGAGCGGATCGTACCTTTGCATGGAATTCCCATTTCCATTGTGTCAGATCGAGATCCGCGTTTCACTTCTGGATTCTGGAGGAGTTTCCAGCGAGCTCTTGGCACGAAGTTGGCGTTTAGCTCAGCGTATCATCCTCAGTCAGATGGTCAGTCAGAGAGGACCATTCAGACGTTAGAGGATATGTTGAGATCTTGTTGCCTGGAATGGCAAGGGAGTTGGATTCACCATCTACCATTGGTGGAGTTTGCCTACAACAACGGCTATCATCCGAGCATTGGGATGGCTCCTTATGAGGCGTTGTACGGGTGACCATGTAGGACTCCACTCGATTGGTCAGAGGTTGGTGAGCGTGTTGTGACGGGACCGGAGCTGGTGCAACAGTGCATCGATGTGGTGCATCTGGTCCGTCAGAACATGTTGGCGGCGCAGAGTCGGCAGAAGAGCTATGCCGATCGGAGAAGGCAACCACTCTGTTTTGCGGTCGATGACCATGTATTTTTGACGATTTCTTCCATGAAGGGAGTGATGAGATTTGGACAGCGGGGGAAGTTGAGTCCCCGCTATGTTGGTCCTTTCCTCATCGTGGAGCGCATCGGCGAGGTTGCTTATTGGTTGTAGCTACCTCTAGAGTTTGTAGCGCTGCATGACGTGTTCCATGTCTCGATGTTGAGGAAGTATCTGCCCGATGTTTCTCATGTGTTGGAGGACTCGGTTTGGCCCGAGGTGACTCCCGATCTGTCTCTACCGGAGTCCCCTATCCGTATTGAGGATCGATGAGAGTAGCACCTACGGAACAAGGTTATCCCGTTGGTTAAGGTGGTGTGGTAGCGGCACTCTAGTGGTGAAGCTTCTTGGGAGCGTGAGGATGAGATGCGTCAGTAGTTCCCCTTTTTGTTCAAGTGAGTACCCCTTTTTCTTCTCCTGTGCTTTATTTTAAAGTTCGAGGATGAAATTTGTTTAAGGGGGGAGGGCTGTAATATCCTGGACCCTTCGGATCCCTCTTCTTGGGTCTCAGATCTATTTTCTTGGAGATTTTGTTCTCATCTTGCCTGGGGTTATCTTTCGGACATCTTTTGGGTTCGGATCCATGCTTTTCGGATCAGTTTCGGAGGTCCCGGAACGTATTCTGCGGTTTTCCGTATTTTTCCCTGACAAGACCTACGGAACCCCGTAGCGGGTGGACCAGGTCGTTCACCTACTCAGGAATGGTACCACAGCGATCAGCACGTTCCAGCAATCGTGGCGGTATATTTTCCTATTTTTTGGTATTTTTTAGAATTTTTGGATTTTTTATATAACCCCATTTCTTTTTCCTTTCTCTTTCTTCCTCTTCCTTCTTCCTCCCGTGAGCGACCACCCCCTTCCTCTCTCTCTTCGTCCGGCGTGACCATGGCGGCGCCCCTCCCCGGCTGCAGACGGCAGTGAGGCGACGGCGTGGCGGCGAGGCGATCGTGGCGGCGTGTGGCTCGTGGGATTTCATGAAGGAACGAGGGTTCTAAAAGCTTCTTCTTCGCGTTCGGCGGCGTTTTGGCGGAGCTCGTGCTCCATTGAGGTGGGAGAAGGATCCCCATGCTCATCCCGTCGTCCCCCGTGATTTGTAGGCCAAGGAGAGGTCGAGAGGAGCATTTTTGAGCCTAGTAGGGCAAAATCCATGTTTTGGGGGTTGTGTGCCGATCTACCGTTTCGTCACATTTCGGACCGATTTGAGGGCGTAGATGCATGCTAGGGGCCATAGGGGAGCTTCCCCCTTGTTTTCCCCCTCATCCGTGGATGATCGGGGCGTGGAACGAGTTTTTGGGTTTGTTCCCGCCGGCCCGTTCTCGGGACGATTTGGCGGTCCTTCCAGAGACCGCCAGAGCCTTTGGCGGCCCAGGGTAGGTGCGCCAGAGCCTGTGGCGGCCCAAGGTGGGTGCGCCACAGGGAACTATTTTGTCGGCAGGTCCCCAGGTCTTCTGGCGGCTGCACGATAGACCGCTAGAAGATGTGGAGGCTGAGGGTCAGACCGCCAGAGGGCGAGTTGACCGTTGATTTTCGACCATTGGTTTTCGACCGTTGGGAATTTTTGGAGTGTGGCGGCCTAAGGTACGCCCGCCACATCCTTGTGGCGGACTGAGGTAGGACTGCCATTTCCTTCGCAACCCAGGGTGTGGCGGCCCATTGTTGGACCGCTACAGTCCCTGTGGCGGCCCAATTCTGGACCGCCAGACTCTATGGTGGCCCAATGGTGGACCGCCAGAGATCTATGTCCGACCGGAGTTATGTTTTGCCGATTCGAGTCCCGGGTGAGTGGATCTCGATCCGCGCGCTTACCCGTGGTCTGACTGATGCCGGGCATCATGTCGGGGCCACACGTGAGGGTGCCGTGAGATCCCGTGAGTTGGTGTTCTCGGCTTGTGTCACCGTGAGTCGATGTTGGTACGAGGAGCGACCCTTGTACTTTTTCCGGTTTAGACGTCATTTTTCGTTGACTAGAGAGTCTACTCCTTCAGTGACCCTCCACTAGTCGTAGTCTTCCGACACGCGAGTGGTCCCACCAAGGAGTGGTGGCGAGGCTACCCTGAGAGACGATTTTAGACTGGGTTCCTTCGGGGCCCACGTCTACCAGCCAGAGTCCGGCTGAGGGGAAAACCAGTCAGAGGGCCAGACTAGAGACGCACGGTCTATGTATGCACATGTGGTTGGGGGCAGTTGGACCCGCGCTGATGAGCGCGACCCCAGCTAGTCACTTGTTCTGTGGTTACTAGTACGGTGTCCCCGTTCCACCAGGGGTCGAGGGGGACACCCGAGGCATTGTTTAAGTCGTTAGTGGATGCATCCGACGTTGCTTCTAGTGGGTTGATACTCCTGTCTTTGTCTGGTAGCGACTCTTGAGTTTTCTTTGGATTTTGACGAGTTGTCTCGGTTCTCGTGCTGTGTGTTCGGTACTAGCCGTCATAGTAGTTGGTAGTTACTTTCCGCGTAGTTTCTCGGTTTACGAGGTGGGGACCGGATGATCCCTAGTTATCCTTGTGTTTTGAGGCTCATTCCCTGCGTGTTTTCACCATGTTTCAGGTGAGACGAGGCTTCAGGGGAGCGCTTCAGAGACTCCACGTGGTTCAGGTGCCCAGGGTTAGTTGCCAGTTCCGAAGTATGCCCTGCGTAGTTGTACTTTTCTCTTTGGACTGTACTAGTTGTGGACTACTATCTTTTTAGACTGCTGTTATTCTGTGGACCATGTAATTTAATTATTATTAATTATTGCTTCTTGCTTAATTCATTTAATCTGCGTAGCTCTTCAATTATTTTAGATTTTTGTGTATCTCCACACCATCCTTTCAACCCTTCTGATTCTTCGGGCTCGTGGATGGCGGTTCGAGATTCGGGTTATCCGGCCTTCCCGATGTTCGGATCTCGGGTCGTTACACCGGTGGCATCGTGCCACCTGTTTACCGAGCTGAACGTGACAGGGCCTGTGCGTGGCCTGTCCGTGTTCCGGTGGTTTCCACCGAGGGTCTTTTCTGTGGTGAACCCCACTAGTTGTAGGTTCCTGGGCACGCGTGTGCCAACCCAATGAGGGTAGGTGGAGAGCTACAATGGCTTGCCTGGGCATGCGTGTGCTAACCCACCTAAGGGGTAGGTGGAGAGCCACACCCGTTAGAGACGGTTTTTAGGTTGGTTACCGTAGGGCCTCCCCTGTAGTGACTCGAGTCCGATCTTGGAGGAAAACCAACTAGAGGGCATGGCGTTATACAGTCTGTCAGTGTGTGCACACATGCTTAGAGACTTCGGACGCGTGCTGACGAGCACGACCCCGACTAGACCCTTATTTATGTTGTTGCTTGTGTTGTGTCTCGATTTCCGCCTGGGGCGAGAGACACACCAGAGGCGCGAAATAAGTCGTCGGTGGATGCTTCCAACCTTACTTTTAGTGGGCAGGTGCCCCCATCACGAGACGTGAGTTTTCGAGACCCGAGAGTCTATTTTCTTACCGTTTCTATATGATTTCTGACGATGAGGCCAGGGGCGTTCGGTAGGATTATCGGGGCTTCACCCCTTGTCTGGGTCGGGTTCACGACAACGAGGTCGTGATGGTACCCGTGGACTGGGTGGTCCATGTTAGGCCCCGTCTTTATGACAGGCCTCCATGGCAGGGTTGTCGTTGGTTTTCCCCTCGATAGGTGTAGTGTTAGGTAGTCTAGTCCCCGATTGTGAAATCTGGAGTTCCTTCTCCCGTTACCGATAGGAGTAGTGGTAAAGCCGAGGTTTTGCTGGACACCGTGGGTTTTGCTTCTACCGCTTTTGTTGTTGCTTTCCGCTATCACCGTTGTTTACGGTTGGGGTTCCGCGGGACCCCTACTAAGCCTGTGAGACGAGGCTCACCCCTATTTTTCAGGTGTGGTAGTTCTTCCTCAAGGTTCGAGGGTGCTGTGCAGGGGTTCTTAGTTGCCAGCTCGCCGGGCCGAGTGTTCACTCGGCATTGGGTACATTTTATTTTTTGTAGACTGTACTTTTTGGACTAGACTCTGTAGTTAATTTATTATTATTGCTGTTCCTGCTTTATTTCTTATTTCTGTGTATACTGCCACTCACACACACCTTTTAGCCCTTCCGAGCCCTCCGGCTCGTAGGTGGCGGACCAGGATTCGAATGGTATCGGGTTCTTCCCGATATCCGGATCTTGGGTCGTTACAGATGGTATCCGAGCCATGTGTGTTTGTGGGGTGTACATGGGAATTCGAAATAATTATAGTGATCAGAGTCTATAAGGTCCAGTATAGCTGGCAGCTGGCATAGGGTTTTGTGCTTATTTTCCGTTTTACTTCTCGTGTGAGAGCCTGAATGCGCTGCCTTGGCGCTATGAAGGCGGTTGCTGCTTCGTTGGAGTGCCGATGTGGGGTCTGAGGAATGAGATAGAGAGATTTCTTCCTGATGGGTGGTGACCCTGGTTGTGCTGCGTTGGGTAGAGGTTGCCGATAGGTGCGTCGCTGTGGTGCTGCGTTCGAGGAATTTGTAGTGAGGTCAGGTGGCTGGCAAGGATTATACATGGTTAAGTGGCCGTGAATGTGCTCTGAGGGAGCTGTTATCGGTTTTGGCCACCCTAATTTAAGGTTTATGTAGCCCCTGAAGTGCCAAGATCATGGTTTGAGGTGGCAGAGTGGGTGCTCTGATCGAGAGATGGGCTCGGATGAGCGGAAGATTTTTCGGATGAGCTACTGATTGTCGAGCCCAACGTTCTTGTTATGCTCTGTGACGTCAGGAATGACGTGTCGATCCCAAATATTTTGCAAATTTTGAGACAGTATTGGACAGAGATGTCCCAGGGAGCTCTAAGTCCTGTGTTTCTGTGCGTGAATGGACTGTCTTAGTCCTGGATTTGGTCTGAGATTATGTAACGATGGCTTGGTTTTGGCCCAAATTATGGAATTTGGGGCCATTATGCACTACCTTGGACATGCTGTGCGAGATTGCAGGCGAGATGTGAAGGTTCCGCTGCTAATTTTTGGACTGAGGATGAGCATTGGCAGGTGCCGATCGTGGTTCATGTCGTGGTTCTTGGCTTGGTGGTCTGCGCGGTGGCAGCTCAGAAGATGGATATTGTGAGGATCCAAGTATAGAGAATGGATTGGTGTTAGCACGGACAGATTCGAGAAAATGATGTCCGGTGGCTAGAGATGTAGTAGCCTTCGAGCCTAGCGTCTTTTATGGCTTCTTCGCTCCTCGGTAAGTGTTTTGGCGTGTTAATGGGTTCGAGATCTGAGGCAGGTGTAGGTAAGGAGCGTGTCGCAGCGGCTAGCTCAACCGCTGTGGCGAAGAGTGTGGCTGGCGATCAATAGAGCCGGTGCTCGAGGCGTGGCGAGTTGCAGTTTGCGGAATTGTAACGGTGGTGCATCGAGAGATGCTGTGATCGTGGTCTGACGAGACACTTGGCGAGTGTTGTCAGAGGAACTGACCTGACGGTGGTTATGGTTTTTCTGATGTTGAAAGGTGCGGTTCCCAGCATATGCGACGTTCAAGGTTAGGTCGAGCGTGGAGACCTTCAGTTTGGTCGGAGGTATGTTGGTTTCTCCTTGGTTGGAGAGATCATGTTTTGCCAAGTTCGTCATCTTACATTATGTGTTCGGCTTGGTTGGCCTTCGTGTGCCATGAAGTCTGTGCGAGACACATTCAGTGTTTTGGCAATGAGGTTGCTTGTGAGAAGCGTTGCCCATGCCCTTGATGCTTGAGGGTGTTGGTGCTATTCCGGAAGGATGTGTGCCATTTTGGGTAGTGCTCGCGAAGACTCGTAGCTGGTGTAATGATTCCCGACGCGTCATGAATCGGAGCCAGCAGAGTTGTAGAGGATTACTAGACTAGCAAGAGAGTCTATGCTCTCGGTTCGAGGTAACCGTGTTTTCCTCACCCTGCTGTTCAGAGTTAGCTAGCCAAGTTGAGGATTGTTGGGATGGCGGATCCCGAGTGGTTGTTATGGTGCCTGTGCACGTGGATCAGAGTGCGCAACGGAAGCCTAGTGGGCTCATAACCCACAGGTCCGAGATCGTAGTGTTGGTTGCTACGGGTGGATTCTTGAGGCTGTGTTGAAGAGCATCGGAGGATTGGTTCCTCGATGTGAGATTGTCTCCGGCTGTGTGAGACGTGTTGTTGCCATGCCGTTGCTTGAGGTATTGTGGCTTGTGGAACTGGAAGGTGGAGAGTTGGGGAAGTATGTTGGCAAGGTTGCCGCATGAGTACCCTGTTCATTGTTTGGAAGCCGCGTCAGGCATTTAGGTTCTAGACCTAGATAAGGTTGCTAAGGAAGTCTCCTGACAGTGGTCGAGGATATGAGTTTAGAGTCGATGGCTTGGTGCCCAACTTGCGTTGGAAGCTGTGTCCTCGGTTGAGATCGTGATTCTCGAGAAGTGATCTTTGAGAGATTATGAGTCCCAATTGGTAGCTGTAAGCGGCTGGTGATGCTAGCCATGTGATCGGCTACGGCAAGGTCCGTATTATTAGAGGCTCGACTGAGTCCGAGAGTTTCAGAATGATGTGGAAGAGGACTTAGCGGTGATGGGAATCTGTGAGGGTTGCGAACCTGTGTGCAGTGGTCGCGGCGTCATCGACCAGGTTGCTATGGTGGCAGGCGACACTTGTTTGTTTGGGAGACATGTGCTGAGGATTGTTCAGGTGTTGTCCTGTGGCTCTGTGATGAGAGCAGAGCCGAGGATTGGCAGGCGTCCATTTGGACTGATTGAGATGAGATAGGATTTGATGAAACATGATGATGGATGGTGCCTGCGTGCGAGATCCCTTGAGGAAGTTGTCATTGGATGGTGGTCCTTGGTCTTGTGACTAGCATGGGAGGATTTCCTTGTAAGCCTAAGTCGAGTGATGTGAGGACCGAGGATTGTGGAATCTCGCCAGTTGGTTTCATCATTCTCCCCTGAGAGGGTAGAGTTGGTGTGAGAATCGAGTTCGGATGCGGTGTCTGAGTGAGGATCGGCCCGTGAGGTGGTAATGGTCGGTGCAAGAGTCAACGGATGGCCTCGAGAGTTGTAATGTTCTCTTTGGATATGGTCGAGGACCAGGAAAGAAGGAAGAAGTTGAGCAAGCAGAGGTTTCTTGTTGATGAGCAGCTGGTGACCAACGGATGGTCTTTTACAGATAGGAGATGTTGGTGGTTGCACATCAAAAAAAGTGAGAGCTGTGTGCCAGCGAGGCCTTTGGTGGCTGCTTCCGTGATGTGCCTTTTTCCTGGAGGGTGTTGGGGCGCAAGGCACGAATCCAGAGGGGGGGTGAATGGATTCTAATTAACAAAAACTATTACTGAATTAAACTCTCAGATGGTTTAATCAAATTAAATGCTCTCTAGTAACAAATAAAAGATGATCAGTTAACAAAAGCAAAACGACTAGCTCATACTAACCCATAGCTCTGCTAGACACGATATCAAATACTAAGCATGCATACAGATAGATTGAGATTCTGAGCAACTCTATGCAAACTCGCTCAGCAGAACATATATCGCTCAATTAACCATGCTAAAACATCTGCGAAGGGTGATAGATGATATGGAATAGAACGTAAGATAAACCACTACACAGAGAGTTTTTAGATGGTTCAGTCTACTACCACAGACCTACGTCCATTCCCCACTCAAACCCGAGTGAGGCTTCCCTTGCTAAAGCAAGACGCAGACTCAGTCTGCAAACAACGGCTGCCAAATAGCTTGAGACTAAGGGAGACAAATCTCTCGACCTGATCTTGCTACCCACAAGATTAGCACCCACTACTACCGTAGTGACCGGAGAGTCCTACTCTCCCTTCTCCAGCAACTGCAGAAGGAACCCTGAGCAACACTCAGTTGCCCACAACCAGAGGACCAGTCCTTTCTTCCTCTGATGCACAGATGGAACATGTGAGTGACATCCAGTCACTCACAACCGGAGACCCAAGTCTCCCTTCTTCTGATTGCTTAGAAGGAACCCCGATCCCAGAATAGGGAATCGAAAAAACATAAAATAAATGGAAAAGAACAATAGAAAAATCAAAAGGAAAAAACAAAAGAAACAGATATAGCTCTGAGGAGCACAATGACTCTGGATTTGATCCATGAGTCAATACATGAACAGATCTTCAGTGATGCTCCGACTTCACTCAGATTCTTCTCTTCTCACAGGCTCTCACTTTCTCAATTCTTTTCTCTCTTTCTTTTTCTTCTCAATGCTCACTCTCCTTTCTTCTTCTTAACAGCTGCTCTTTCTTTCTCTTCTTTTCAGCTCCTCTCTCTGGCAGCTCCTTCTTCTATTGTCTGCTCCCCTCTATGGAGGAAGTTACCTCCTATTTATACCCAAAACAGGGGCTCCGGAAAAGCTCATTGGATAAAGTGAGTTGATTCCATTTCTTTTCTATTAGACCACGTGGCAAGAGAGGGAAGAATATTTCTGGCAATGAATCCTCGGATCACGTGCCCATCACTGCTCACCTGGGTTCATGTGCCACTCGCCTGCTGTACCAATGATTGGCTGATCTCACGTGTTTTCTTATACCCAGTCACGTGGCTGCCTTGAGTTCTATCACTGCTGCCTTCCTTGTGTTCACCAGATTGCCAAACTTAGTTGCTTCAGATATATTGACCTTTTTCATCTGTACCTTTGATTCTACTCAATTGAATTGTTGTGAGCTGCACGAGCTAGCTGCTTCCATTGATCTGTCCATGGAGTATGGTTGCTGAAGCTTGGTCTTTAATTTGGTTTACCAGGATTGCTTAAGGCTTGTAAAGATTCCAGATCCAAGCATGATTGAGTGCATCGAGGAAGTGGCTTGATGCTTCGACCTCTCCTTTGGGTGCTCAGACCTTTCTATTTGCTTTTATACATTTGAACATGTTGATGCACTGACCTTGTAACCTTGAAACCAAACGTGCATCGACCTTGTAGTTCACATGTGCATTGACCTTGTAGTCATATGTGCACAGACCTTGTAAACAAATGTGCATCGACCTTCATGCACAAAATATATGTGCACCGACCTTGTAAGCAAATGTGCATCGACCTTCATGCACAAAATATATGTGCACCGACCATATAAGCAAATGTGCAATGACCTTCATCCTGTCCTGGCACAATGTGCATCGACCTTTGTTCTGCACTCACTTGATGTGAATCGACCTTAGTACTGTGCAGGCACGATGTGCATCGACCTTTGTTCTTCACTCACTTGATGTGCATTGACCTTAGTACTGCACTCACCTGATGTGCATCGACCTTAGTGGTCAGAACGGTAGAAGGTGTACCGACCTTTCTTCTTAAGTAACTGAGGTAGCATCGACTTGTGCTCTGTGCTAGCGAGAGGTGCACTGACCTTGACTTGTGCTAGCAGGAGGTGCACCGACCTTGGCTCTATGCTGGCAAGAGGTGCACCGACCTTACTGTCAACCATTAGTACAGCTTGTACTGACTAGAGCTCTGACTGGCTGAACTAGACTATTGACCTTTTTGTTGACTGTGCATTGACTTCATTGACCATGTTGACTTTTCTTCATTTCTTTCGATTTTAACTGGCTATACTCTTACCTCATGCTGATTTCTTACTGTCAATTGTTCTCCACAGTCTAACTGTCCTTTCAATGTCCTGTACCATACTTTCCAGCATGCACATTAGAATGCACATGAAGAGTTAAGACATATATCATCATCAATCGTACACACACATCATGACATCATCAAAATCACAACATTCTGCTCATATCATTATGATGGAAGTAATGCATGAATTCATATGACATCATAAACCAATGAGTCATAGTGTTTGACATCATCAAAACCACATGGGTACAACAATCTCCCCCTTTTTGATGATGGCAACACTATAAGTAATAAAGTCTAGTTTGATGATGACGCTATAAGTACTATAAGTCCATAGAGAAACATGCTAACTTATATCAAACTATTCTCCCCCTTTGACTTCATTAAAAAGGAAATAATAGTTTGAGAAAATCAGTAGAAAGAAGTGCGAAGCATGCATGGATATGGTGGAGTCATGAATTATTCTCCCCCTTTCCAAATGAACTAAAACTGACAGACAGTACAAATCATGTAACCCTACTCCCCTTGAAAATGTGAGGTGTATTGAAGTGAGGATAGGGGTATGACAAAAGATAGACATGACAATGATCATCAAAAACCACAGGGACTTTTATGGACAATGCAAGCAAAGAGAGATTGATGCAAGAAATAGTTCAGTCTGTAGTAAGATCAAATAGCAGAATCTAAAAAGATGCAGCCAGTGAGGGAATGAGAGCAAGCAAGGAGTTTTCAGTAGAGTGAAGAACTAAGCATAGTAAATCAGACTGAATGTCCAAATGATCAAGCGATTTAGGAGGTTGTTCAATGAGATACCAATCCCATAAATCTAGAACTAAAGATATTCCAGAGTCTTCTATTATAAAAGCTTATGAATGAACTTTATTAAACAGCATGGTTTAAACATGATGTATTCAGAGTTTGTCAATAAAGTATTGTACTCATACCTGAAATCAATTTTTAATAAAAATGAACTAAGCCCTCATATTGAAAATCTTGTTTAACCTTCCTTCATCTTACTCACTCAAAGTTCAATGACCCCTTTAGGAGTTACAAGAAGTAGTATTGAGGTTAAACAAACATGAAACCATTTGATTTTATCTAGAGTCGCAATAATTTTTCTTTTGCAACATTTTTCAGATATTGCATTTGTTCAACAAAAATTTTATGCAAGAATTTTAAGAGCAATCTAGTTCAGTACACACCTTATAACTAGAGGATATACGTTATATAGATGCCAATATCCCTAAGCACTTAGTGTGACTAACAGTCATGCCTCATATTGAACAGAGTTAACATTGACACCTCATGACAAACCTCAACTCATTTCTTTGATGAGTGAGATGTATTTCTCAGTGTGCAATCCATTACTCTATCATGAACTTTCAATGATTTTTCATCAGAGATAACCGTGGTACTTCATGACATAGTCTTTTGAACATAGTTTCTCAGTAACAAAAGTCATTGTTCTAAATAGGTTGACCCTTAGATATTTCAGAAGATTTAGATGTTTAAAGACAATACTTACTACATGTTTCTCAACCAAAGAAAGTCATGATTTCAGAATTTTCAGATTCCAGAAGATCTTACATATGAACTACCTGGTTAAAGTTTATTAAAAGATTTGATTCAGATATTTTCAAGATGTTCAAATCAAAACTCAATAAATACATAAGACTTAAACTAGCTGAGTATTTCAGACATTCATAGTTCCATATAATTGAAGATTCCTAGTTCAAATGTTTCCAGATTTATGATCAAGATATGCGCATTAAAATCTTCATGAATTTCTAACAGAAATGTTCCAGCAACAGTCAACGATTCAGAATTAAGATCATCAAGAAGCATGCAAATTGTGAGAAGTTTTCAGAAGGTCTGATAACAAAGACTAGTCATAGAAGAATTACATCAGCCAGAAAGATTTCCAAGGAATGGCAATCAAGTCAAGTACACTTCAAAATATAATTTCTAACAATTAGCTCCCCCACAACAAATGCAACGCAGTAGATTCTAGAATGATGGGAAAGATTAGCTCAAATGAATTCAGAGCAGATAATTAGTTTGGTTGGACTTACAGTGTTTGAAGAGAATCATCATTCAGAGTTTAGAAGTTGAGAATAAAATCAAGCAGCAAAGACATTAGTTAATCAGATGAAAATTTGGAGCTTCGGTTGACGAGAATGGGAAATATTGGTCGACCAAACTGGACAGAAATGCAACAATATGTTCCCCTTGAATTGTGCAATCAATCAATCTTCTTGGTATTTTCTGTATGAATGATATGCAATGATATATGTATGCATATGCATACTAAATGCATTGAGGCACCGTATATAATATGAAAAACATGCATGGACTTAATCTAAACACATATGTATGTGACACAAGAATTATCCTGATTAACTGTTGAGTAGTGGATAGCGGATCTAGAGGGGAGGGGTGAATAGATCTGTCCCTCTTTTCGCAGAACACCCCTCTTTAAAGCTAGATAAAGAGAATCATAGCGGAATATAACTAGCTTAGCGAAGGACACAACGATTGGCTTAGCATGATGAATAAGCAATATAGAGATTCAACCTAAGCATGCATCTAACACAAAACAATCGCACAATCAAACCACAACACACGAGATTTTAAGGTGGTTCAGACTGAATCCCCAGTCCTACGTCCACCCCTCACCAAACCCGGTGAGGCTCCACTAGTGCAGCGCACCAAACCGCAAATCAGAAAGACCTCCGATTGCCTTCCTACTAATCATAGGTAGGGACGTCAACACCGCAGATCGGACAATTTTCGATTGTCTTCCTACTAACCACCGGTAGGGACGATCTTCAGTTTCAATGGTTCGAACAAAATGGAAAGAGAACAAGATGAAAATGCTCAAACAAGATATAGAGATATGCTAGAATGAAATAGATCTTGTCTGAAATTGCTGGAGCTTGAATTTGATGCTTCAATGGTATCTTCTTCCTTGTAAGATAATCTTCCTTGAACCCCTTTGAGTTGATGGAGAGAGTTATGGATGTAGCTTTGATCTTCCTTTTGATCCCCTTGAGTTGATGAAGAGGTTTAAGGATGCAGATTTAATCTCCCGTGAGAGCTTGCTTGCTTCTACACTTACTTGGAAATTTGATGGCTTTAGATCTTGGCTTGAATCCCTTGGAATGGATGAAGAACTCTGTACGAAGTACTGTTCACTGCTACAGTACCTTCTTCCTTGAACAGCCTCCACAAGCCTCCCTTGATCTCCTTTGATCCAAAATGATCAACTAGGGTTTCTAACCCTCTTGCATGAGTTTTATATCTCTTTGGATGGTCAATAGACATCCCTCAGACCAGATCCACAATCCATGGGAGATTGGGTGACTTTAGGATTAAATAATTACAAGGAAAGGGGCTGGCCTCGAGGTGGAAAACAAAGTCAAACATTGCTGCATCGGGGCTGGCGGTCGACCGGTAGAAGCTAGCGGTCGACCGGAATTTTACAGGTTTTGGACATTTGGTTGCTGGGAAAATCGGTTGACCGCCCCTTACTGGGCGGTCAACCGCTGGCTGCCGGTCGACCGGTCCTGGACCGGCGGTTGTTGACACCTAAAATATACCAGAAGAAACTATAGCATATTCACAGCTTTGAAGATCAGTCGAGGGCACAGTTCACGTGCTATTCCTGGGAGATCTGAGAGTCTGAATAGAATAGACCCACTACCCCTATCATTCCGTTCGACTATAGCCGTCTCTGGCTAAGTCGCTGTCCAGTAATACTATCGTTCAGATAGTCATGCTGATTAAACTACAACAACATTCAGGCAACCATTGCCTGCTGAAACCGATGTTCAGACATCTCTGACGCTCCAAGAACCAGGATGCACGGTGCCCCGCACGTATGTGTGAATGCAAGGTGTAGACGGGCTCGGTGGGGTCGTAATATGCATATGTCAAGAACCCCACCGTCGAGAGGAGTTCACTGAGTGGAGCCTGGACGGATGGGCCGAATGACAAGAAGATGGGCCAAGCCCAAACAAGAGACCGGATGCGCCGATGGCTGTCATGCCGGGAGGAGCGGTTCTGGCGTGCCGAGGAGCTCATGCCGAATGAATGAAGGGTCTCACCTCTATAAGAGGCCTGCCCTTCGAACGAAACAGAGAGCACAGACAGAGCATAGAAGAGGAAAAAGAAAAAAAAGGGAGAAAGAAGAAGAGAAAGAGAGTGCTTAGCCACCGAAGAGCAAGAGGGAGTTCGAGAGCCCTTGAAAGAAAAAAAGAGAAGAAAAGAAGAGGAGAGAGTCAGAGGTTCGAAGAAGGATCCAGGTGGGAACGTCGGGTAGCTACAGCTTCCTCTGCTTCTCCTCCCTATCTGTCTCAACTTTTCCCTCTGTATTTTCGATTTCTAGCATCTTTGCTTCAATAGCATCGGATGCCAATGTAACCCTGCTTTGCAGGGATTAAGCCTGGATTTCTCTTTCCGATTGAGTCGGATTTCTTTTTCTAAATAGCATGCGTGTAAGCCATTTGGATGAAGTTATTAATGAAAGAATGGGCTGATGTCTGCTACCTCTGATCATTCTTCTCCGTCTTCCCCTGCATCTGAGGTTCTAATCTATGCACGGGCTACAGGTAGCCTTGAATGAGTTCTTTTTATGTTTGAATTCCTCTATCTGTCGAAGATTCTTTGCCATCGCTCTATCCCCCTCCTGTGCCACATTTCGAGGGCCTGAGACAGTCTATCTCATGGCTCCTCGTATGCGGACTGAAAGGGATATGTTTAGGGGTTTCCGCCCGCACACTTTTTGCTCTTAGTGAGGCTCCCGGAGGCAAGGTGTTTCCCCCAAGGGTTTCTTCCCCCTCCATCATCTAAGACAGTCGAGGTAAAACCCCTTTCCTTCAAGCTCCCGAAGCCCTGCTGGGTTCTGAAACCTCCTGTGCAAAACCCCCCGGCGCCGGCTCGCCACACCGGCTGCATCCCCCATATCGCGCCGAACCTACCTGGCCTTCGTGCCGAAAACCACCCCTCTTCTCTGCATTGACACCTATGCGTTTGTTGGCCACCCTGGTGCCTTCACGCACGTGCCGATAACCCATACAGCCTCTGTCCATCATATCCTGCCCCATGGGTGTGCATTGCCCTTCCCTCTGACCTCATGGGAGCTATATCAAAGGGGTTAATTGTCCCTCTACATTTTGCAACCCAGTAAACCACGGGGCCCTGCCCTTGCAGGCTCTCCGATGGATTGCATTGGGAATATTACAACAGTGGGGATAAGGTCTCTTATGACCGAGACACTTGAATCACGGGCTACGCCCGGCACTTATTTTGGTTTCTACTCTGGCATTCGTGAGTAGATATCCCATGATATTCTCTTGGCACACTCCCAAAATAAGGGGAGATGCTGTCAAAATTCGCCCAGGGCTTCACTCTGTCATACGGCACGATGTTTCATCGGGATGGCGTAGTTAACCCCTGAATCTGGTGAGAGCCTGAGTTATGATATCTCACGGCATCTTGCCCTCATAGGGAATACATCTCCCTGCTAATGATCTCTTTGAACACCCCCTCCAGGAGTGCATCCACCCTCATTTCCTATAACCCCCACCTGACTTCATGAAATCTCCACTGAACGCCCATAAAACCCTCACAAATACCCTTTCTTTAAACCTCATAAAACATCCCTCAGCGCCACTGCCTCCCGGCGCCAAACCCGCACCGGGTGGGTGGCGCACCGGGACCAGGGCACGCCGAAGGCCAGGGCGCGCCGGGACCAGGCTGGGCCGAGACCCCCTTGAGCCCCTTGTTCGCGCCGTATTCCTTCGCGCCGGGATTAGGCTGGGCCAATGCCCCTTTGAACCCCCTCCCCTCGCGCCGTCTGCCCTTCGTGCCGGGATCTCCAGCGCCGACTAATATCTGTGTCATTTCACCTCACTAGTGGGTGCTCTTCTTCAAATCTTGATATCTCAACATCCCATTAAACCCCAGAATAATCATCCCAAACCCAGAGGTCCTACTCCCATCAACCCTTAATCCAGTCTTCAGCATCTTGCGAGGGGATTATTGCCATTCACCCGGGCCCACGGAGATATATTAATGGGGGTTCCACCCCTACATTACACCGAACATGATAACTCTCCCGTCTCCCCACTGGCCCTCGGAGTTCTGCCACCGCATGCCCTCCAATGGCCCCTCGAGGGGAATATTAACGAATGGCGCAGACGGTCCCGTCATATTTGGATCCTTTTTGGATCCAGGCCTGTGCCTGATTTTCTTTTGGGTCTCCATTCCGGCTCTCCATGGATGGACGACCTATCTCCCTTTTTTTGGTATAATCCGAAGGAAGAGGGCATGCTATCGAATTTACGCTGTAGCATCGTCATCATGCCCCACGTAGCATGATTTCCCATGCATATCCGCATCAACCCTTACGTATATCAAATGATGTTGACAAGAGGTCGGGTCACACTCGATCAGAAGTCTTCGCTATGCGCAATGGTGGTCTTCGGACCTACGTCCTCTGCCATGTACCAAGGGTCCATTATTCTATGAGCTATGCATCCCTTGCATGATAAACAAACGCCTTCCATAGGCTTTTGTCATAGTCATCATGTAGTTCTTTTTTATTTTTTCGGCTTCGACAGCCTGCTATCTCGGCAATTAATCAAAGGTGTTCCCTCCTCGTGGGGGATGTAATTAACGCTATAGCCTTTATGGTATGGCGGACTGCTGGTCCCGACCGAACCTCACATTCGCCCGACATGGGTCAGAATGAGCGCATAATGACTCGTCACTCATGTGACTGGCACGCCCGCGTCGTTAATCAGCCAGTTAACTATCAAGTTAGCCAATTGACTGATCGACCCACGAAACCCAAGAAAAAATGAAGGAAAAAGATTCCGCGTCAAACAAGTCTGGCACGCCCGGTGGGACCAGTGTCACCTTTCATCTCTTTGCCGAGATATCCGGGCTTCGAAGCCCTCTCAAAGGCTACTGATTATTTCCCTGTCTGCCTTTGCAGGCAGATTAATGACGATCCACGGGATAACTGGCGTCGATTTCGATCATTCGATCGTTACTGGACACGCGCAAGGGTACCTGGCGGTACCCATGGAATTCGGCAGCTTCCCTGCCGCTGTAGGCTTCCCCAACTTTTTGGGGTTAGCCTTCGTCGATATCCTGGAGGTTGAAGCCCCAGAGCCTGCCAAGGAAGTCGCAGAGAAGATGGAGCCTCTGAAGGTTCCCTGCTGTGAAGACTTGCTTGAAAGCCCGGCCCCGGTCGCTAGCTGCTTGGTGCACCACGTCATACGTGGGACCCACCCCAGTGTCATCAACAAACACCCTGGAGGACACCAGCGTCGCCAGGTCCGCTAGAATGCTGCTGCAATCACCGTAACCCTATCGTAGTCCGGGAAATCTATGCTTGTTGGAGGCATGCACATCTTCCTCGATGGACGCACGGCCCGGGTGACCCCAGACCGAGTCATCCCCAACATCCCTGTCCGCAATACCTATCAGGTTCTCGCTGGAAGGAGAGCAGAAAGAGAAGAAGCCGGCCCCTATGGCCAAGGAAGCTCGGCACTCAAGCCGAAAAAGTTCAAACAGGTGTGGGTTCCCAAGCGGACCCGACCTGCCTACCATCTGACACCCATCCGCCGCCGTCCTATGAACGACGAGGCGGGAGTGAGAAGAGAAAGGGGCTTGTCCCCGAAGAATGAAGAAGAAGTGGTTGTGGATCCCCCGCGCCGCAGAAGTTTCCGGGCTGCTGCCCGCCAAGCCAACGTCCCAGTCACGGGACGAAGATTCCAACATCTGGCCGACAGAGCTCGGCTGGCCTATATCCCTCCTGCTGGAGGTCGACAACTATCCCCCGTACTCTATCAAGAGCGGGGTCAAGAGGAGGTAACCTGTCTGATCTGGAACTACTTTCGAGGGCTGGACAACCCCTCGCTGGGTCAGCAGCGACTGATGCAGACAGTCGCCACTGACGAAGACTACTTCCCGTCAGTGGCGGATGAAGAAGACATGGGAGACAGAATGATGGTGTCGTCAGTCGACGACAATGGGTATAACGACGGTTTCGAGATCGAAGCCGATGAAGCCTTCCCCGAGCGGGAAGAAGAAAGAAGAGTTTATGTGTTCAAGAGGCTGACCTTTCCGCAACAAGCCAGACGGAGGGTCCATCGACAGAGAAGAAGGATGCAGGTCTTTGCTTGCAACATGGCTGGTATATCCAGCCGATATGGGGAGCTCCCTGAAGACTCCCAAGAACTGGCTCAATTGGCCGTACGGCCCGGGCCAGCTACCCGCAGAACAGAAGCGGCAAGAGAGCTTCTGGCGACCATGAGAGGGAAACAACCCCAAGTCTATCCCCGCTGGGATGATAAGGCCCCCGTCTTGACCGCTAATGTGGTGACGACGGAAGAAGAAGATGACGTCCTCCTCGACATCCTGCCTGAGGGTACGTCCGGGGAAACGACAGAGGGTATCCCCACCATTATAGATCCATCAGTTCTGATGCTGCTGCAAAAATATCAACGGGAGATAGATTCTCTGAAGAAACAGCTGATAGAAAAGACTGAGCATTCATCAGCTTCTAAACCACCCGAAGTCCAGGGAGAATCATCCCGGGGAGCGGTTCGTCGTGACGACCCTCCACCGCTCTATACACTGTCCCAGCCATCAGAGCCAAGCATGGCGACAGCGCAACAGCGGCCGCCACAGCCTCAGCTGCTGCTACCTCCGGTGCTCCCCCAGGTGCATCCGACACCCCCGCTGCTGCATCCTCCACAGGCGACCACCCTGGTCACCCCGTACCTGCAGCCAGCACACTTCTATCCGGAGCCAGTCGACCCCACGGTCGTGAACCGGATGATGGTGGAAAGGATGATCGAGCTGAAGCTCGCAGAGAAAAGTGAAGGTGACTACGTCGCATTCGATGCCTATCGGGTGCCCTACCCGCAACACCATGTGGCTAAACGGCTCCCCCCAGGGGTCAACAAGCCGCCCAAATTCGACAAATTCAATGGGAAGGGGTCCCCTTAGAGCATATTGCATATTATATGACCGTTATGGGTGATCTGGCCACCGACGAGTCATATCTGCTAAAGTACTTCGGGTCCTCGCTGACTGGGCTCGCATTCGAGTGGTACTCTAGCCTCTCGGCCGGGTCAATTAATGATTGGTCGGATATGCAGAGAAAATTCAGAGAAAGATTCCATGTCACAGAGAGGGAGGTCACAGTGGCCGAACTCTACTCAACAAAACAAAGGGCAGATGAGACAGCCCTTGATTACATCAAGAGGTGGAGGAACCTCGGAATGAGGTGCAAGCGGCCCCCGCATCAGGAGGACGCTGTGCAAATATGTAAACAAAACCTCAGGAGGGAGGTCCTGGAAAAGATGATTGGTATGGAAATTCGGTCGTTCGACCGGCTGAATAATGTGGTGGCTGAGGTGGAGGCTTTTCTAGCCAAGCCTATCCCGACGTCAACTGCCAACACAGCCCAGAAAGGCAAGGCTGCGGAACGGCACCCCACACCTAAAGAAGCGAATGCGCTTGATATCAAGGCGTTCGAACAACAGAAGGAGAAAGGCAAGAAAGCGGCTCCCCCGCAACTTGCAAAAGCTCCAGATGATAAAGAAGGTCCTTCGCTGAGGGACAAAATGAAGAAAGCTTATTCCTTTCCAAAAGACAAGACCCGAGTCCTGTTCGACTGGGTAACAGAATACAACATGGTCACTCTGCCCGAGCCAAGGAGGCCGGAGGACCTGAAAAGAAAAGACAGTCCAAGATTCTGCCCCTACCACCAGATGTTGGGACATCCAATCGAAGACTGTTACGTTTTCAAAGACGTCATCGAAGGGATGGTGAAGAAGAATGAGATAGAGCTGGGAGAGTACAAAGTAGACCCTCCTCAGCCACATGAAGCCCCTTTCAGGAGGGCAGTAGTCAACATGGTCTCCCTCTACCAGGCACCGCCTGAGGAGATCTCTGAAGCAAGCACACGGAGCACCTATGAAATCCATTTCCTGGAACCCGTGAAAGAACAACAGGGGTGGCAGCGGATCCCTGTGAAGCACAAGAAGAAGAGGGCACCCCGCCCAAAAGAGGGGGCACATATCCGTGGCATTACACCCCGGCCTGCTCCGCCAGTGGTAGCACCCGTATGGGTCACTCCACCTACAGCTGTCAGAATACATACACCTAACAGGAGGAGACAAACTCCGCTGCCAGTAATCAAGGAAACCAATCCTGGAGTCCTTTGACTGCAACACTTAATTGAAGGGCTAGATGAAAATGTGCAGCCCGAACTGAAACCTCTGCTGGTACGGGACCACGTCCCATGGCCAGAGCTGGAGCAACTCTCACTCAAGCAAGGGGAGGAATCTGAAGCAGCACCACCTGAAGAGGGCAGTCTGTTCTGGGGGCAAGCACCTGTAGAAACCAAAAAGAAGAAAAAGCAAAAGAAGAAGAAAAGAAAGGCCGCTAGGGCCCATAAAACACAGGTCGTCTTCTGCAATACCCTGTCAGCACTCTTCGACCTACCCGGAGAAGAGGAAGAAGAAGAAATTTGCTTCACACCCCATGCTGGGGGAGGAAAGGCCGAGGCCGCAACTGCTGCGCATGCCACTCGGTCAGGCCGAAAATGGGGGCGCCAGCCACCACCCAATCACAACATTATGTTCAGAGGGGAGCAACCCTACAAGATGCCTCCGTCGGAGGTTAAGGGGGTCCAAATCCCTCCTCCGCCGGCCTATACAACAAGAGTGGGGGCAAGGCAGTCCCTTCATTCCTTGAATTTATGAAGATGTCAAAGGGGAAGCAGCCCTGCCAAGATGCTAACCCTACACCCGGGGCCGTTCACCCGCAGCCAGCACAATCTACTGAGGATGCGAATGTAGATGGAGCTTGCCCTACAGCAGCTAATAAAGAAGACCCGACAGCCGGTGCCAGTCAAGAGGGTGCCGAGTCCGAGGAAGATGAAGCAGGCCCGTCTGGACCCACAAATCAAAACTTCCCCAAGCCCAGATGGGCTGAAGAGATGAAGCTCTCCAATGTTCGGGCTGGGAGCCGAATAATGAAGTTGCTCAAGAAGCTCCCCGCTCGATTTACGATCTGGGAAATTCTCTCTTTGAGTGAAGAAACTCGACAGGTGATCATCACTGCCCTGCAGACACCTGCTCATTTTGAAGCCTGCATAGCTGAGGCTATACCAGAAGCCAGTATGACCTTCTCTCCAGAAGACATGCTACTACCTACTGCCAGCCACAACAGGCCGCTATATATGAAAGGTCATCTGAATGGAAGGGAACTGAACCAGATTCTGGTCGATCCTGGTGCAGCAGTCAACATCCTGCCATATAGAATATACGAGAGGTACCACTTTAATGTGCATCTCGAGAAAGTCGGGGATATGCATATCGTTGGCTTCAACCAAAAATGTGAAGTATCTATGGGAGTGGCGGAGTTCACACTGACCCTGGCAGATTTCACTACAACGGTGCAATTTCATGTCATTGACTCTCGCACCTCCTATAAAGCACTGCTCAGCCGCCCATGGCTGCATGAAAATATGGTGGTGCCTTCCACGCTCCACCAGTGCATCAAATACAGCCTCCAGGGGAAGGAGGAGATGATATTTGCTGATATCCACCCATTCGAGGTGTTTGAATGTCACTTGGTGGACGCCAACCTATATACGGGGTCTCCCCGGAAGGTTTCTGAACCTGAAGCCCCCGTAAGGGCGTCAAAGAATAGATCGGGTGACGGTTGGTATCCACCACCGCCGCGCGGATATGTCAAGCCGAAGGTGGTCTCCCACATCACGACTTCTGGAAATGTCGGCAGGGTGACACCCCCAGCATTATACCCCAAAGCTAAGGAAGTACATGTCGATCGACAGCACGACCGCATCGGAGTCCCGGCCGGCCTCACCAAGCCAGTCTCCGGCCTCAATGATCCCACTGTCGAACCTTTCAAAGCTTGGGAGGTGACACAGGAAGATGGGCCCAGCAGCTTGTTCTATACAGTCGAGGAGCATCCCACTCAGGAAGACACAGACTGCAGCCTCCCTGAGGATCTAGCCAACCCGCGGGTTCCTGTTCAGGGCCTGGCATTTACAACTGATCGAACGGCCAGGATGTTTCAAAAGCAACACATCCCTCCCGATCAGTCTCAAAAACGTAAGGAAGCTTTCCAGAAGATGTGGTATCCTGCAAATCTGGATAAGGAAATGAGACGTGTCTCTCAACATCCAGGGTTGGGCTTCACCCTGGAAGAATATTATTACAGTGGGCGGTACGAGGTGGATACTATCTCCGCCTTCTATCCTACTGAAGATAGCCCTCTGAGGGCAACCTTTGATGAATATCCGGCAGAAGCCGAATATCTTGAACTCGCTCAGTCCCAAAATCAAGAAGCAGAAACCTCGGCCCCTTGCCGATGCTGGGAGCAAGTTCATCCTGAAGAAGCGGCCTTTCAAGCCGAATTTGATATGGCTAGCAGCAGCGAAGCCGAAGACATTCAAGAAGTAGGAGTCTCCCCCTCTACAGGGGTCCTACTAATGACAACTTCAACGCCCTTTCTGCCAATCAGGGAGGCCTTGGTCAACTCCAATCAAGGGGAGCCAGCTACCAGAGAAGAAAAAGCCACTTCTGCGGAAGATACAACTGTCCCAGAAGGCGAAACTTCCTCAACTTCTGCTGCAAAATCAGCATGCTGTCTGGGCCTGGCAGTGAACAGTCACCATCCCGTCATGGCTGCAACCTCATCCATAAACACCAAGGCTGTTCTTTCATCCTTGGAAGCTACAATGGCAATGGATCTGCTAATAGAACAATCCACCCAGCTGCTAGCACAAGAGATCAAGAAACCTCAGGAAGCTCTGGCGGTGTCTGACGAGGAAGTCGAAGTACTCGACCCTCAAGATGGCATTCCAGACTTCGTTGACCTCCAACCGGCACCTCCGGAGATAGAAGACGGAGGACAAGCCACAGTCGATGAACTGATAGAAGTCAACCTGGGAAATGAGAAGGACCCTAGGCCTACCTTCCTCAGTGCCCAACTGTCCCCAGAAGAACGGGAGCTGTACATTCAACTACTGCTAGAATACCGGGATTGCTTCGCCTGGACTTATAAAGAGATGCCAGGTCTAAGCCCCGCTGTCTCACAACATGAGCTGGAAATCAACCCTGAAGTCGAGCCGGTGAAGCAACCACTGCGGCGCATGAGGCCAGAGCTCATCACCCAAATTTGTGTTGAAGTCGACAAGCTCATTGACGTAGGATTTGTTAAAGAAAACCAGTACACCACATGGCTGGTGAATATCATCCCCGTGAAAAAGAAGAATGGGCAGATCTGGATATGTGTCGACTTCCGGATCTAAATAAAGCCTGCCCCAAAGATGACTTCCCGGTGCCAATAACCGAGGTCATGATCGATGCTACAACCGGCCATGAAGCCCTGTCATTCATGGATGGGTCTTCCGGCTACAATCAGATTTCGATTGCAGAGCATGACCGAGTCCATACTGCTTTCCGAACTCCTAAAGGCATTTATCATTACAAGAGAATGCCGTTCGGACTAAAGAACGCTGGCGCAACCTATCAGCGCGCAATGACCAAAATCTTTGATGAATTGCTCTACCACAAGGTCGAGTGCTACATAGATGACCTGGTGGTCAAAACCAGAAGAAAAGAAGATCATCTGCAAGACCTCCGGATTGTTTTTCAGAGGCTGAGGCAGCACGAGCTAAAAATGAATCCTATGAAATGTGCGTTCGGAGTGTCGAGCGAAAAATTCTTGGGCTTCATCGTCCGATATCGGGGAATCGAGATAGACCCCGCAAAGATCAAGGCGATTCAAGGGTTACCTCCGCCAAGGAACATCTCTGAGCTGAGATCACTACAGGGCCGTTTGGCTTATATCCGGCGTTTCATTTCCAATTTGTCAGGGAGGTGCCAGCCTTTTAATAAGTTGATGATGAAAGATGTCCCCTTTTATTGGGATGAAGATTGCCAGGTAGCCTTCGACAAGCTAAAAGACTACCTGAAAACTCCTCCAGTGTTGGGCGCACCGGTGAAAGGACGACCATTGATACTATATATAGCAGCTACACATAATTCTCTGGGGGCAATGCTGGCCCAGAATAATGAAGAAGGGAAAGAACAAGCCCTCTATTACCTCAATCGGAGACTGGTCAGAACTGAAGAGAAATATACTTATATTGAGAAGATCTGTCTGGCGCTGGTCTTCGCAGTCAAAAAGCTCCGACACTATATGTTGTCGCATGAAATCAGCTTGGTATCCAAAGAGGATCCCCTGAAGTACATTATGTCTCAACCGGCCCTCAAAGGCCGCCTGGGAAAATGGGCGGTGATCCTTATGGAGTTTGATATCTCCTACGTGCCGTGCAAGGCCGTCAAGGGCCAAGCTATTGCAGACTTCTTCGCTGAGCACCCAGTGCCCGGGGATTGCCCGTTGGAGCCGGAGCTTCCTGAAGATGAAACCCTAGAAGCCGTGCAAGTACAGCCCTCCTTATGGCAACTATACTTTGATGGCGCTTCCAGAATTGACACCTTTGCCACCGGGTCAGCCAGGGTAAGAGCAAGAGCAGGCATAGTCCTGAAATCCCCAGAAGGAGAAGTGGTATATACATCCTGTTCCATAAACAAGCAATGCACAAACAATGAAGCAGAATATGAAGCTCTGATAATCGGGTTGCAGGTTGCTCTGTCCATGGGAATTCAGATGTTGGAAGCATTCGGAGACTCCATGCTAGTTATAAAACAGCTGGAAGGAGAGTTCGAGGTGCGAAAGCAAGAGCTCCTCCCCTATCACCAGTTGGCAACTCGCCTGATGTCAAGATTTTACTTCATCAGCATCAAGCACATCAACCGAGGCCGGAATGCTCAGGCGGATGCCCTCGCTAAGCTGGCCAGTTCATTGGCGGTCCCGCCAGACATAAGCCTGAATATAACAGTGATCAACCGCCGACAGGTCCCCAGCGTAACAGAGGTTCTGGCCGACGAACAAGAGATGGAAGTAGCAGTCATCGAAGGGGTTCAGCAGCCCGATTGGCGAGAGCATCTCCTGCGCTGGTTTCAACACCAGCAACTTCCGAAAGAAAAGGAACAGAGGATGAAGCTCCTAAGGATCAAGGATTCTTACGAGATGAGAAGCGGGACCCTGTTCTGAATTATGGCAGACGCCCGAAGGAAAGTCCTACTCCGTTGCTTGTCTTCAGCAGAAGCAGGACAGGTGATGCAGGAAGTCCATGCAGGATCAGCTGGAGCACACCAGGCTGGCCCGAAAATGAAAATTGAGATAAAGAAGCTGGGTTACTATTGGCCCACTATATTTGATGATTGCTGCAAGTTTGCCAAAGCTTGTCAGAAATGTCAAGAACATGCTAATGTGGTAAGGAGACCTCCGGTGCCACTGCATCCCACCCTGCCGAGCTGGCCATTTGCTCAGTGGGGCACGGACGTAGTAGGGCCGCTGCCAGCATCTTCATCAGGGTGCAAATACATCTTAGCAGCTACAGACTACTTCTCCAGATGGGCAGAAGCAGTAGCACTAAGAGATGTGACGGGAGAACTAGTTGCAAGATTCTTCCGGCAGAATGTAATATTTCGGTTCGGGATCCCCAGCCGAATCATCTCTGACAATGGCAGCCATTTTAGAAATCAGAAGATTTATCGGCTGGCCGATAAATACAAAATCGACTGGAGGACATCTTCCCCCTACAACCCTCAGGCCAACAGACTCGCAGAAGCCTTTAACAAGACACTGTGCACGTTGCTGGCAAAGACTGTCAAGTCTAATAAAAAAGATTGGGAGGAAAGGATGTACGAAGCACTTTGGGCCTATCGTACTGTCTACAAGACCCCAACTGGCTGTTCCCCCTTCTCCCTTGTCTACGGGTCAGAAGCTGTGGTGCCAATTGAGCTTGAGGTTCCTTCATTGCGAGTTGCCATCCAGCACGGATTAGTCAATGGTGAGCAGAGCAATGCAGAAAGAAGATTGGAAGAGCTCATTGAGCTCGAAGGAAAATGCCTCCAGGCGCAGCAAAACATCCAGCTCTACCAAGCTCGCATGGCCCGTGCTTTTGACAAGCTAGTCAAGGGTCGAGAATTCAAGAAAGGAGACCTGGTAATGGTCAAAAGAAAAGAAGTGATGGCCTCCAACCCCAAAGGGAAGCTGGTCGAAAACTGGGTCGGGCCGTATATCGTCCGCCGAGTATATGAAGGGGGTGCCTACGTCCTGGTAGACCACGAAGGGGTTATCCAGTTCTCTCCCCTCAACGGAAAGCATATTAAGCTGTATCATGCAGCGCAGTCGACATGTCCCTAGTGATCGGTCGAAGCTACCTTTCCCTTGATTTAGTGGCACTCCGCCCTAACCGAGCTAATCTTTTCCTTGGTTAGTGGCACTCCGCCCTAACTGAGCTACCTTTTCCTTGGTTTAGTGGCACTCCATCCTAACCGAGCTACCTTTTCCTTGGTTTAGTGGCACTCCGCCCTAACCAAGCTACCCTTCCCTTGGTCTAGTGACATTCCGCCCTAACCAAGCTACCTTCTCCTTGGTTTAGTGGCACTCCGCCCTAACCGAGCTACCCTTTCCTTGGTTTAGTGGCACTCCGCCCTAGCCGAGCTACATTCCCCTTGGTTTAGTGGCACTCCGCCCTAACTGAGCTATCTTTTCTTGGTTTAGTGGCACTCCGCCCTAACCGAGCTACCTTTTCCTTGGTTTAGTGGCACTCCGCCCTAACCGAGCTACCGTCTCCTTGGTTTAGTGGCACTCCGCCCCAACCAAGCTACCTTTCCCTTGTTTAGTGGCACTCCGCCCTAACCGAGCTACCTTTTCCTTGGTTTAGTGGCACTCCGCCCTAACCAAGCTACCCTTCCCTTGGTTAGTGGCATTTCGCCCTAGTCAAGCTACTTCTCCTTGGTTTAGTGGCACTCCGCCCTAACCAAGCTACCCTCTCCTTGGTCTAGTGGCATTCCGCCCCGGTCAAGCTTCCAAAAGAATACGCCACGCCGCCATTACGAGCCTTGCGTTCGGATTGGCACGAAAGCCCTTCCTTGCGTTAGCATTATCTTCCCGCTAACAAATAAACCCAAGTCGACTGGAGATTTTGTGTTCTAGCTGTCATTATCACATTGTTGCCACTACGGGCCATCTACTGTCGACCGGGAGTCGAACATCACACTTCGACCTACCACCCTATACATATCAATAAAAAAAAAAAAAGAAAATGGGGTTAAAAATAGAGATACCCCGCCAGACTTGCTCCTATATTAGGACAAGTGCAAAAATGGCTATAACCCAGCTGTGGCGAAAACCCGAAAGGGCGCCGCAGGCAAAATCGGGTACCCCGCCACGTGAAAACCCGAAAGGGCGCGTGGGCAAAAGCAAGAGGGGGCTGGCTTCGGTGAAAACCCGAAAGGGCGCTTAAGTCAGTAAAGTGATAATTTCCAAATTCCTCTTCTGTTCGCCACCTGATAAAACTCCACAAGGGACAACCCTCAAAAGTCCCACCGGAAATCCTTGAATAAACCCATGATTCGACCCTCGTCATCATCGGCGAGATCGGGCGATCTCTACCCTTCACTTGGACCTTACGTCCCTGTTGATAATCCCATCTTTGCTTCGGCATGTGACCTATGCTGATGAATAAACCCATGGTCGACCGTCGTCATCATCAGCGAGATCGGTCAATCCCTACCCCTAAGCTTGGACCTTTCGTCCTTGCTAATAAACCCACCTTTGTTTCGGCGATAACCTATGCTGGTCAATAAACATGTGTTTGACCCTCGTCATCATCGGCGAGATCGGTCGATCTTTACCCCTAACTTGAATCTTACATCCTTGCTAATAGACCATATCCTTTGCTTCGACATCTAGCCGGTGTCAACGAACCGAAGCAGGGTTCAATCCTTGTCATCATCGACAAGGTCTGTCAACATTTTCATGGTCCAGTTCTTCTGTATCCTATACAAAAAAAAGAAAAAGAAAAGAAAATGGGGTTAAAAATAGAGATACCTCGCCAGACTTGTTCCTATATCAGGACAAGTGCAAAAATGGCTATAACCCAGCTGTGGCGAAAACCCGAAAGGGCGTCGCAGGCAAAATCGGGTACCCCGCCACGTGAAAACCCGAAAGGGCGCGCGGGCAAAAGCAAGAGGGGGCTGGCCTCGGTGAAAACCCGAAAGGGCGCTTAGGTCAGTAACGTGAATAAAAAAATTGAATGATGAATAGTGATGATTCATTCTCTGTCCGGAAGACCCCTTTCGAGGTCGTGGCGGAGTCTTCATCCGATATCCCGGCAATATACATCTATTGTCATACCCTTCCGGTTCTTGTCACCATCGGCAAGATCGGTCGCTACTCTTTCGACCCTTGTCACCATCGGCAGGATCGGTCGCTACCCCTTCCGGTTTTTGTCACCAGCAGGCAAGACCGTCTACCCTTTCGACCCTTGTCACCATCGGCAAGATCGGTCGCTACCCCTTCCGGTTCTTGTCACCATCGACAAGACCGTCTACCCTTTCGACCCTTGTCACCATCGGCAAGATCGGTCGCTACCCCTTCCGGTTCTTGTCACCATCGGCAAGACCGTCTACCCTTTCGACCCTTGTCACCATCGACAAGATCGGTCGCTACCCCTTCCGATTTTTGTCACCATCAGGCAAGACCGTCTACCCTTTCGACCCTTGTCACCATCGGCAAGATCGGTCGCTACCCCTTCCGGTTCTTGTCACCATCGGCAAGACCGTCTACCCTTTCGACCCTTGTCACCATCGGCAAGATCGGTCGCTACCCCTTCCGGTTCTTGTCACCATCGGCAAGACCGTCTACCCTTTCGACCCTGGTCACCATCGGCAAGATCGGTCGCTACCCTTACCCAGTTTTTGTCACCATCGGCAAGACCGTCTACCTCTTTTGACCCGTGTCACCATCGACAAGGTCGGTCAACATCTCCCCAATCAGAGTCAATAATGGAATTACCACAAGCAACCGGCAGTCACGGTTTCGACGCCTCTTGTCAGCAAGACCTACGTCGGCGCCAACCTGACAACTTCTGGAACCCCGTCCCGTGGTGGAGCGAGGCCCCCATCCTTTCCTTGAGAGGGTGGACGCTCTCCTGCTACACAGACATGGAGGTACTTCCAAGTAGGTCGCCTGAATTACCGCAAGACACAACAAATGCAAGTGTGGATGTGAACACAAAAAAATATATAGTGAAGGAAACTTCTATCTTCATTACAAAAGGGGAAGTGAATACAAAAGGAGCCCATTTGAGGGGACAGATTACAAAGGCGGACCAGCTAAGGCCGCCTGAAGATATCAGCAAAGTCAATAAGCCCGACATGAGGAGCCGCCCCCAGTTCATGGAGCTGCGCTTCCTCTTCCTGAACTCGAGTCACCTCAGTCTCTAGAGACGTGACTCGGCCCTCCAGCAAAGAAGTTCTTTCAATGCCTTGGACTTCCGCAGCCTCCAGCCGCGGTATCTCGGCTTCTATAGTAGCCAATTCAGCGCGGAGTTCTTCCCGTCGGCTACGTAGAATGTGCGCCCGGGTTACGGAAGCTTCAACCTGAGCCCTGCTCTCCTGAAGATCAGAGATCAGAGACGTCAGCTCCGCCTGACAATCAACTCTCTGCAGTCTGAGGGCCGCCAGCCGGTCACCCATCATCTTCTCGAGAAAGTCCTGGCGATTCACAAACTTCAACAAGAAAAGCACCCGCTGGGTCCAGATATCTAGAGGGCAGCCCAGCGCCTGCAGCCCGATCATCAGTCGCGCAGCCGCTTCCTTCAACTGGGAATAAGACAGCGCTGGCTGAGATTCCACAACCTGACGCAGCATCTCTAGATGCTGCCAGACAAATTCCTCCGATGAGGTAATGCCCAGGGAAGCCGCCGGAGGCACCTCGAAGGTCACTTCCTGTCTATGGCGGCCCATAAGCCGGTGTCAGGCTCGGAAGAAGAAGATGGACGGCCGTCAAAGCCGAAGAAGCAGATACCACGACAACATGTTCCTGCTCCGTCAGACTCCTGTTAGGGCTTCCTTCAACGAAGCCTAGGAGGGACGGAGGTTTTGACTCTGGCTCCGGCACGAATGGAATTGCAGAATCAGGCGCGATCGTCATTATGGCCGCCGATATAAAAGCAGATCCCCTCTGTGGGTCAGCCTCAGCCCTCAACTCTGTCGTCGACGCCAGGGCGAGACTCTCCCCCGACTGGCTCTGCTCCGAGGGTAATCCTCCAACAGCCGCATGTATCCTCACCGGCACGGGGCGGAGTAGGGTGATTGTCCCTGAAGGAGATGCAGTGGCCAGCGGTAGCAGATCCGAGCCTCTGACGAGACCACAGCAGTATCAGAAGTCGATGCCGGGGAATGAATAGCGGCTTCGGGTTCCTGGAATGAAAATTCATGTAAACACCAAGGTGACAAAAAAAGGCAATGGGATATGCGGCTCTGTAAAGGGGCGGATAGAGTTTACTATGATGACGACATCCATCTCTTCAAGCCCCTGGATAGAAGATTCCAACCCTGCAGACGAAGCAGCAAAAGGAGGGGTTATCTCCGCCTCCACGTCCAATCCAGCAAATTCCTCCTGTACCACTCCCTCGGACGGTGCCCTCGGCAGCCTCGGAGGACTGAAGATCAAAGCATCGCTTGATAGTATGAAGGGAGCCGTTTCCCCTTTGCTGCCTGCTGCAGACCCTTGTTCATCACCTTCTGAAGAATGATGGTCAGTCTCTTCGTCAGAAGGGGTGGCAGAGCTACTCGAAGAAATATCTATGCTGATCTCGGGCTGGCCCGCCTCCTCCCTCACCTGACGGGACGCTGATTGGGTGAGCACGCGCCGCAATGGGATAGCACCCTTCTTCAGCACAGTCTTATGTCCCGCGGGCTGTGAAGGAGCTTCCACAACAGGCGCCTCAACCGCCGCGCTGACCACTCCTGCCATCACAACAAAACAAGTGCATAAGGCAGGATGGAAAGCTCAATAAAAAGGACAACCTAAAGAACCACAATTGTGCAGCTCACCCTCAGCCTCGCTGGCAGGCGTAGGAGAAGGAAGTCTGACATCCTCCTCAACAGTGGGGAGACTCCCCCCTGCGGCTCCAGCTATCTCAGTCACCCCTACTGGGGCTATGATGGAAGGCCCTATCTCTCCGGCCTCCAGGGCGGCTTCCTCAGCATATGTGGTGTCAGCCGCTCCTTGAGCTGAAGCTATACAAAGAAGACATCAAAAAAAATGAAAATGAAAATGCCGTGAAAAGAACATTCCCTTATGCCGCACAAGGAAAATAATGTCACCTTCAGCTGCTTGCTGAGTAGCTTCTTTCCGAGCGGCGAACTGTTCAAATGATGGCACCTCGGGCAGGGGAGTCTCAGCCGCATCAGTCGAAGGCCGCTTGGAAGAAGTTTTCCGAGCTTTCCTCGCTCGGCCTATTGCAACTTTCATTGCAGAAGCCGCTCTCTTTTTGCCAGGCGGCAGTGGAGTAGTAGTCGGCGCTGGTACAGGGACCTCAAAATATTCCGGCTTCTGTGCCTGGGAGATGATCTTTCTATAAAGCCCCTGCTGCTTGATATCCGGACGGTCTGTCAAGTGAAGCACACGCCGTTATGAAGGAGCAAGGCAACAAACCAATCTACGTGTCAACGGAGGAGCACTTACCTGCCCGGCCGTTGTAAAAAGATGAGAGTGGCCAATACTGATAAGCCACCTCCTTGCTTCGGGATGCAGCCTCCCGAACGAGCCAGCAGACGTCGCCAATCTTCTTACACTTGTCGACCAGGTCGGCCAGGTCCGCATGTCCGTGGGAAGCTATACAATGATACAAGCCGAGGTGGTCAAAGCCCCAGACATCGGCATAATGAAAAGATACGAATAGAGGCTTGTCCAGAACACTAGCTGCGGGACTCTCAAGGGTCAGTCCGTGGATGCTCATCAGGACAAACAGCCAAGATGTATGCTGATAGTATGTCGGGGTTCTGTCCTCTCTATTAACAAACGCCCGACACGGGCAAAAGCGATCCACCTCGCACTTCCATGAAACTGCTTTGGATAGAGGCTCCTCGATAGGGAACGGATACTGCTGAAGCTCCAGGCGAGAACCGCCAATCTGGCACAGGTGTTCTAAATTCTACGTAAAAGCATCTTCACTTATGTCAGCAAGCACGGGTGTCAGTGGTTCAGCCGCTCCCTCCTTGATGGCTTTTCTGCTCGCTATGTATGTCTCTGCCTCCTTCGGGTGGTGGGAAAATAACCTCTTCAGATGGGCTTCGTCAATGTCAAAAACGGGCCCAGGCTGCTGACTCAGAAAGGTGCGCTCAGCCACGTCCCAGCATGTCATCCGGGCATTGCGGTAGAAGCTCGTGCGAGCATTCCACCATTTTACATACTCAGGAGTGACCAGGGGGACTCGGTTCTGCATCGGCACTCTGAAAGTATTGGCGTCCCGGCGGTGAAAATAGTCCCACCAGGAGCGACCTTCGTCCACAACGGTCGAGCCATGCTTTGACCTACTGTCTAAAGGAAATAGGGCGACCGAAGGTGAAATATGCTGATCATAGCCGAAATTCCGACCGAACCTGAAGGGATAGTAGGGTTCCAAATAAACGGCGCCCCCCTTTCTGAATACTAAAACACTGGGGCGGATTGATAAAACCCAGTCAATGAGTTCAGGCTCCAAGACTGGTCGGGTCACGGTGTTGCCCGAAATGAAGTGTGTGAAAGTCTCCACTGCCTCGAGCTTACACTCACGCTGACGGTTCACTAATGGAGATGAATGTGCAGCCAAATTCCAAAAGTGGATAGTCCCCGCTGAATCCGTTGGGACCCTCGTCAGTCGACCACGGATGGAGAAAAGTTGCTGGGACACTGGACCCGGCTCAGCACTTGCAAACTCCAGCATTCTGGGATACAATGTCATTGTCTGCAAAGTCCGGGGAGCTAGCTCCGGAAATAAGTTGCACACCCAGGCATTAAAGAAATGAAACGGTCCCACCGTTCGGAAAGAGCGAGGGATCCGATGCCTATGAATATCTCCAATAGATTTGTAAATCAGGCATAGTGCGGCTGGACATATTGCAAGCCGTATGCCCCAAGCCATCTGACAAGCCGGGTATATTGCCTCCGGCCGAATAACTGTCTCATCCCCTGCGGGAGGGCAAAAGTACACAGCCAGAAGGTAAGGTAAGCAGCACAATGGGTAAGGGGATCCACCCCCATCGGATTCGGCCCCCCGCGGCTTATCCCCCGAAGAGAAGCAGGCAGCTCTGACTTGAACTTAGGTGGCCTGCTGGGTTTACCCGCAACAGGAGCCACGTGAGGGAACTCGCTGTACTTCAAAGGGCCCCCGAAGAAATACTGAATCCAATGTCCTGCTCGGACTCTCAGTTTGCTGCTCTTCTCCCGGGGCCGGTATCCCTTTGAGGATCCCCTATTCAGCGTCAGGCAGAGGGAGCGATATGCCTTCATCAGGTACCGGTATGAATAGCCGAAGTAATATTCGCCTTCGCCGTCTGTCTCGTCCTTGATGAAGTCATGAATGCAGACCTCCTCATAGGGTTCCCCGTCAATAGGCAGGCCCGATAGCTGTGACAAGCTCCACAGATCCAGAGAGGTTTCACCTTCTGCTGTATAGAAAGTATTGAACTGCGGGCAAAATACTTCGAACATGCCGCAGCACAGCCCCTTTGAAATGGGATACCTGAAGCGGGATGCATACACACTGTGGTACACCCCGGCCCTGACCAGCAGCGGTGCATACTCTTTCAGAACATATTCTGTGAATTCCACTGCCCCTACACGAAAGAGATGAGCATCCGTCACCTTCGTGTCTGCAAACCACCCAGCTGCCAGTTGAAATTTGAACTGAACAGCCAAGCAGTTCAGCACAAACGGTTCCTCTCTGTAGCCCCACTTGATGGGCGCCAAAAATAAGCCGTAGCCGGGTTTCTCCCTGTTAACCCGACCTATGGTGTTGTCCCACCTGGCCGGTGTGAATTCTGGAGCCCGTGTCAGCATCTTCTGCTCTGCCTCCAGCTCTGTTACTCCCAAGACAGCGTCCCACTTGCGCCGCTCCCCCGGGAGATATATGGTATCGCCACGATACACAGAACCTTTCAAGCTGTCCCGGTCCAACAACATGGCCCGCTCCACCATCCGAGCCAGCATGACGTCCCTCTTCCCAGAGACGTTGAAGGTGCAAATGAAAGGCGCGAGGTGACGATCCTTCGGGAAGTCCGGGCGGTAGCCGTCATCGCGATTGAAGTCCAATCCCCCCTCGACAGTCACAATGCGAGAGGCGGATACTGTATCTGTTTCGGAGCCAGAGGACTCGTCGACTATGGCGATCCTCCCCAGGCCCCGGTCCAGCTGTCCAACGTTCCTCCAAGTCACAACAGGACCGGAAGCTCTGCCCGGGAGAGAGGAGTCAACATCAGCGGTGCCGGAAGCAACACGGCTTGAGGAAGAAGCCATTTCCAGCGAGCTGCAGACATAAAACCAAGGAAGAAAGAATAAGAAGATGATATGAAGAAGAATGTGTATACGAACAGAAATTTTCAGAAAATTTAGACAGCATCTCCCCTTATTGGGAGCATGCCCAAAAGTTAAATGGGAGAACACCCACCAAGAGGGGGTGACTCCGAAATAAACAGGGACGGAGTCCCGAACAAAATTTCCCGAACAAAGGCTTCCGCGCCGACCGCTCTGAGGCTACGGAAGGAGAAGGGAGAGGAAGAGAGAGAAAGCTCAGGAAGAAATGAGCCTCTCTCTCCCCCCCTCGGCGCTTATGTCGCCCCGGCCAAGAGGCGCGCCGAGAAGGCGGCCGCGCCGACTGCCAGACGCGCCAAAAGGCACGCCGAAACGGCCTCCGCGCCGAAAATCAAAGTCGCCAAAGGCGCGCCGGGATGGTCATCGCGCCGACGGAAGCCACGCCGGGATGATCACCGCGCCGAAAGGAGCGTCGCGCCGGGAACTACACGCCGAGCCCACCACCGCACCGAGAAGTGCGTGCCGGGAGCGTCTATGACGCCGATTAGCCCACCAGGGGTAATGCGATCATCAGGCCGAGCCGAAAATGCTAGTGTTCATCCAAATTTGCTTATAAAGCAAGGAAGTCATATGAGCAGAATGAAGACCCAGAGTCAAAAGAACAGCGAACGCACGGGTTCGAGCCTGAAGAGACCAAGAAGCACAGTGTGTGACGTGATGTACACCCGCATGTCCCGTGTCACTCATGCTTCACTCACGCCACCTACGGGTGGGGGGCATTTGTTGACACCTAAAATATACCAGAAGAAACTATAGCATATTCACAGCTTTGAAGATCAGTCGAGGGCACAGTTCACGTGCTATTCCTGGGAGATCTGAGAGTCTGAATAGAATAGACCCACTACCCCTATCATTCTGTTCGACTATAGCCGTCTCTGGCTAAGTCGCTGTCCAGTACTGCTATCGTTCAGATAGTCATGCTGATTAAACTACAACAACATTCAGGCAACCATTGCCTGCTGAAACCGATGTTCAGACATCTCTGACGCTCCAAGAACCAGGATGCACGGTGCCCCGCACGTATGTGTGAATGCAAGGTGTAGACGGGCTCGGTGGGGTCGTAATATGCATATGTCAAGAACCCCACCGTCGAGAGGAGTTCACTGAGTGGATCCTGGACGGATGGGCCGAATGACAAGAAGATGGGCCAAGCCCAAACAAGAGACCGGACGCGCCGATGGCTGTCACGCCGGGAGGAGCGGTTCTGGCGCGCCGGGGAGCTCATGCCGAATGAATGAAGGGTCTCACCTCTATAAGAGGCCTGCCCTTCGAACGAAACAAGGAGAGCACAGACAGAGCATAGAAGAGGAAAAAGAAAAAAAAGGAGAAAGAAGAAGAGAAAGAGAGTGCTTAGCCACCGAAGAGCAAGAGGGAGTTCGAGAGCCCTTGAAAGAAAAAAAGAGAAGAAAAGAAGAGGAGAGAGTCAGAGGTTCGAAGAAGGATCCAGGTGGGAACGTCGGGCAGCTACAGCTTCCTCTGCTTCTCCTCCCTATCTGTCTCAACTTTTCCCTCTGTATTTCCGATTTCTAGCATCTTTGCTTCAATAGCATCGGATGCCAATGCAACCCTGCTTTGTAGGGATTAAGCCTGGATTTCTCTTTCCGATTGAGTCGGATTTCTTTTTCTAAATAGCATGCGTGTAAGCCATTTGAATGAAGTTATTAATGAAAGAATGGGCTGATGTCTGCTACCTCTGATCATTCTTCTCCGTCTTCCCCTGCATCTGAGGTTCTAATCTATGCACGGGCTACAGGTAGCCTTGAATGAGTTCTTTTTTATGTTTGAATTCCTCTATCTATCGAAGATTCTTCGCCATCGCTCTATCCCCCTCCTGTGCCACATTTCGAGGGCCTGAGACAGTCTATCTCATGGCTCCTCGTATGCGGACTGAAAGGGATATGTTTAGGGGTTTCCACCCGCACACTTTTTGCTCTCAGTGAGGCTCCCGGAGGCAAGGTGTTTCCCCCAAGGGTTTCTTCCCCCTCCATCATCTAAGACAGTCGAGGTAAAACCCCTTTCCTTCAAGCTCCCGAAGCCCTGCTGGGTTCTGAAACCTCCTTTGCAAAACCCCCCGGCGCCGGTGTCTCCCGGCGTGGATTTCACGCCGAGGGCTTGCCACGCCGGCTGCATCCCCCATATCGCGCCGAACCTACCTGGCCTTCGTGCCGAAAACCACCCCTCTTCTCTGCATTGACACCTATGCGTTTGTTGGCCACCCTGGTGCCTTCACGCACGTGCCGATAACCCATACAGCCTCTGTCCATCATATCCTGCCCCATGGGTGTGCATTGCCCTTCCCTCTGACCTCATGGGAGCTATATCAAAGGGGTTAATTGTCCCTCTACATTTTGCAACCCAGTAAACCACGGGGCCCTGCCCTTGCAGGCTCTCCGATGGATTGCATTGGGAATATTACAACAGTGGGGATAAGGTCTCTTATGACCGAGACACTTGAATCACGGGCTACGCCCGGCACTTATTTTGGTTTCTACTCCGGCATTCGTGAGTAGATATCCCATGATATTCTCTTGGCACACTCCCAAAATAAGGGGAGATGCTGTCAAAATTTGCCCAGGGCTTCACTCTGTCATACGGCACGATGTTTCATCGGGATAGCGTAGTTAACCCCTGAATCTGGTGAGAGCCTGAGTTGTATATCTCACGGCATCTTGCCCTCATAGGGAATACATCTCCCTGCTAATGATCTCTTTGAACACCCCCCCTCCAGGAGTGCATCCACCCTCATTTCCTATAACCCCCACCTGACTTCATGAAATCTCCACTGAACGCCCATAAAACCCTCACAAATACCCTTTCTTTAAACCTCATAGAACATCCCTCGGCGCCACTGCCTCCCGGCGCCAAACCCGCGCCGGGTGGGTGGCGCGCCGGGACCAGGGCACGCCGAAGGCCAGGGCGCGCCGGGACCAGGCTGGGCCGAGACCCCCTTGAGCCCCTTTTTCGCGCCGTATTCCTTCGCGCCGGGACTAGGCTGGGCCGATGCCCCTTTGAACCCCCTCCCCTCGCGCCGTCTGCCCTTCGTGCCGGGATCTCCAGCGCCGACTAATATCTGTGTCATTTCACCTTACTAGTGGGTGCTCTTCTTCAAATCTTGATATCTCAACATCCCATTAAACCCCAGAATAATCATCCCAAACCCAGAGGTCCTACTCCCATCAACCCTTAAGCCAGTCTTCAGCATCTTGCGAGGGGATTATAGTCATTCACCTGGGCCCACGGAGATATATTAATGGGGGTTCCACCCCTACATTACACCGAACACGATAACTCTCCCGTCTCCCCACTGGCCCTCGGAGTTCTGCCACCGCATGCCCTCCAATGGCCCCTCGAGGGGAATATTAACGAGTGGCGCAGACGGTCCCGTCATATTTGGATCCTTTTTGGATCCAGGCCTGTGCCTGATTTTCTTTTGGGTCTCCATTCTAGCTCTCCATGGATGGACGTCCTATCTCCCTTTTTTTGGTATAATCCGAAGGAAGAGGGCATGCTATCGGATTTACGCTGTAGCATCGTCATCATGCCCCACGCAGCACGATTTCCCATGCATATCCGCATCAACCCTTACGTATATCAAATGACGTTGACAAGAGGTCGGGTCACACTCGATCGGAAGTCTTCGCTATGCGCGATGGTGGTCTTCGGACCTACGTCCTCTGCCATGTACCAAGGGTCCATTATTCTATGAGCTATGCATCCCTTGCATGATAAACAAACGCCTTCCATAGGCTTTTGTCATAGTCATCATGTAGTTCTTTTTATTTCGGCTTCGACAGCCCGCTATCTCGACAATTAATCAAAGGTGTTCCCTCCTCGTGGGGGATATAATTAACGCTATAGCCTTTATGGTATGGCGGACTGCTGGTCCCGACCGAACCTCACATTCGCCCGACATGGGTCAGAATGAGCGCATAATGACTCGTCACTCATGTGACTGGCACGCCCGCGTCGTTAATCAGCCAGTTAACTACCAAGTTAGCCAATTGACTGATCGACCCGCGAAACCCAAGAAAAAAGGAAGGAAAAAGATTCCGCGTCAAACAGTGGTCGACCGCTGGCTGGGGAAATCCCAGGTTTCTCATCTTCAGTCCCTTAATCCCTTTAGCAGCCCATTCACGTCTGTGGCATCAAACTTGGCAGAATCATGAGGATTTCTACTAAGTCTTTGACCTTGTGTTCTCTTGGCTATGCTTCATTGTGCATCGACCTTGGCTATGTGACTTGTCTATACTTCATTGTGCATCAACTCTTTTGTACCAAGTGTTGACTCTTCTTGAAGGGATTTTCATTCTTGCTTGGGCGCGATCATTAGGCTTTCACTTTTGCCATCTTCACTCCATTCCTTGGTATATCTGTCATGAAAGAACATCAAGTATTTCAGTCAAATGAGAGTGGAAAACATCAATGACTTATAGTGTTTAGCCATTATCAAAACCATGAATATCAAATGACCACAGGGGCACAATATTCTCCCCCCTTTTAATGATGGTAACACTGTGAGTCATTATGTGGCAGTAATGTCCAAGATGGCAAATTTTATAACATATGCGGCTAAAGATCCATGATGATGAAAACGTGTGCAACTCAAGATCCATGATGATGAAAGTATGTGAATGCGGATATATATGCAAATGCGTGCATGAATGTATGCATGAGATGAACAGGATGAGCATGAATTCTCTCACTCCCATCAGCAACGACAAAAATTATTCTCCTCCATCTTACACATTATTCTCCCACATCACTCACATACAAAAGTTCTCCCCCTAGGACAACTCACAAAGGCAACTCACAAAAAAGGATTTTCTAGAGTTTCTTCTCCCCCTTTGACAACAGTAAAAAGGAGGGATATGGTAGAGATGGTGACAAATGTTTGAAAGACCAGAGCTGAATAGTAGTTGAGAGCAAGCCATTATATGCAAATCGGAAATAGGCCGTGAGTAATATACATGGTTCAAAGCTAATGAAATATGAGATCAACAGTAGAGTTCGAAAAATATGTACATCCATGTTTTAATAGAAATGAACCAGAAGTGCATATCATGGCAGTGTTTAATCTTCTCTTGTCTTATACATCCATATTCAATAACTACAAAGGGAATAGCATAAACTAGTATTGAGTTTGAACAAGCATGACTAAAGCATGGAATTTAATGATTTAAACACTATTTTTTCTATGATCTTTTGCATTTGAAGGTACAAGACTCATATTTTACGAGCAATCGAGTCTAGTACATGCCTCCTATCCATAAGAATACACGTTGTTTAGACGCCAGTATTCCTAGGTATTTGGGAAGACTGACTGTTATGCTTCAGATTGAACAGAGATAGCTTTGTCACCTCATGACATATCTGACCTCATTTCTTTGATGATGAGATATATTTCTCAGCAACTGTTCCATTGCTTTGCCTAGAGTTCAATATAATCAAGATAGAGATAACAGGGGCACATCATGACATATCATTTGTCACTTGGTTTGATGACGTGACATATTTCTCCGTGCAACAATATCATTGCTCTGTCAAATTGACTTTCAGGAATTCCAGCTCATCAAGGTGTTTAAAAATAATACTTATCTCTAGAGTATCACCAAGGCTGTCATGAATTTTGTATTTTCAGAATTCAAGATAGTCATTCAAGGCACAACAAGCAATGTCTAGTTACGGTCTATTAAAAGCCACAGAACATAGATGATTTCATAACAAATATTTCAGAACTTCAAGGAAATCATTAAATCTGAATCACTTTCATTGGATGGACAATCATCAGTTCATATAATAGAAAGCTCTTACACCATTAGTCTGTCTGTCTCATTTTGCAAAAGATTAAGAAAAGCAACAAGACTCCCCCTAAGGATATGCAATGGATGCACTCAAGGAGTTATGTTTGTATTCAAGAGCAATGACAATTGTCAAAGAGAGGTTGACTTGTACCATGCAGGGGTTGACCTGGTCAAACATGAAGTGGGCAGAGATGAAATGCATGACCCAACACATAGTTGTACACTTATTAATGGCAACAGAATGAAGATGAAACATATGCATGAATGCTTCAAAGAGACAACTCCCCCTTACTATATGGCCTATATGCGATAGTGACACATGGTACTTGGCAGAGGTGAAACCTCACGCATATTGAGTGCTTATAGACAAGCATAACCTGTCTTTCCATACATCAACATTTGATATACCATGGCCATGCAAGAATGTTGCTACATAAACCATGCAATACGTCGTGAAAATGAATTCAACTTTATTATGCATCATGACTACATGCAATGTTACACCATATGCAAAATGACATAATTACATATAAACAATACATGGAAACTAATCTACAAAAACACACAACTAAATTGAACAAGATCATCATTTCAATTTTTAGTAGCCTGAGGTCTGCAAAGACCAAGCTCCCTTCTGAGTGTTGTAAACCTGTCATTACACAAGGGCTTGGCAAACATATCAGCAATCTGATTTAATGTATCAACAAAATGCAGTTCAAAGTTCTTCTTAAAAGACCTCATCTCTAATGAAGTGATGCCTAATTTCAATATGCTTGGTCCTAGAGTGCTGGACTGGATTTTTTGCAAGGTTGATAGCACTGGTGTTATCACACAGAATCGGGACACAACCAAGATCCACTAAGTAGTCTTGGAGTTGGTGTTTAATCCACAACACTTGGGTGCCACAGCTCCCCGTAACAACATATTCTGCCTCTGCGGTTGAGAGAGCAACCGAGTGTTGTTTCTTGGAGGCCCAAGAAACTAAACACCTGCCCAGAAACTGGCAGTAGCCACTAGTACTCTTGCGATCTAGCTTGCATCCAGCGTAGTCCGCATCAGATTAAGATATAAGAGATAAATCACATGATGACGGATACCACAATCCCAAATCTTGAGTGCCGACAAGATATCTAAGGATACATTTGACGGTAGTCAAGTGGGATTCTCTAGGACTAGCTTGAAATCTAGCACAGAGGTAAACACTAAACTGGATATCTGGTCGGGATGCAGTCAAATAAAGCAAAAAGCCGATCATACCTCTATAGATCTTTGCATCCACTAATTTACCATTTTCATCCGAATCTAGTGATGTTGTGGTGCTCATACGAGTTGTAATTATTTTGCAGCTTGTCATGTCAAATCTTTTCAACAACTCCTTGATGTATTTAGCTTGACTTATGAAGCACCCATCTTCTCCTTGGTTGACATGTAAACCGAAAAAAAATAGAGTTCTCCCATTAGGCTCATCTCGAATTCGTTAGTCATGAGGTTAGCAAATTCCTCACACATTTCAGATTTAGTAGAACCAAACATAATATCATCAACATAAATTTGAATAATCAAGATGTTCTTACCTTGTTTCTTGGTGAAAAGTGTTTGATGTACCTTACCTCGTGTGTACCCTTTCTCAACGAGGAACGAGCTTAGTCTCTCATACCAAGCTCTTGGTGCTTACTTTAGTCTATAAAGCGCCCTATCTAGCTTGTATACAAAATCTGCATGGTTAGTGTTCTCAAAGCCAGGGGGCTGCTCATCATAGACTTCTTCTTTGATCAATCCATTCAAGAAAGCACTTTTTACATCCATTTGGTACATCTTTATTCTAAGGGAGCATGCAAAGGCAAGTAAAATTCTGATGGCTTCAAGTCTAGCAACTAGGGCATAAGATTCCTCAAAGTCTACCCCAAACTCTTGATTATACCCTTGAGCCACCAATCTAGCATTGTTTCTTATGATCTTGCCATCCTCACTGAGTTTATTCCTAAAGACCTATTTAGTGCATATGACAGATTGTGATGATGGTCTAGGAACACGATGCCAAACTTTGTTTCTTTCAAACTAGTTTAACTCATCTTGCATTGAATTTATCCAGTTTTTATCCTTTAATGCTTCATCAATATTCTTAGGTTCAATCTGGGAGACAAGAGCAAGTTAATCTAATTCTTCCACAATTCTAAAATGTGACCTTGTTCTAGGTGGATCATTCAAGCTACCAATGACATTTTCTAAAGGATGATCCTTAAGAATTCTAATGTCTGTAGAATCATTACCTTCTCCTGGAGCTTGATCCCTTGCACTGCTTGATTCAGCTAGGTCACCATCTTCTATTGTTTCTTCTTGTGGAGGATCATTCTTTTCCTTCATGCTTTGGAATTCCCCATCTTCATCATTTTTCCTGCAATAGTTATCATTTTTAGAATCATCATGATATTCATCAAAGGAAACATGGGGTGATTCTTCCACAGTTTGACTCTTAACATTGTAAATTCTATAAGTCCTAGATCTATCAGAATATCCAAGGAATATACCTTCATCGCTCTTGGGCTCGAATTTATCTAAATCTCTGTTGTCATTATTGTGGATGAAGCATTTTGACCCAAACACTTTCATATGTGTGAGAGAAGGCTTTTTACCTTTCAGTAACTCATAAGGAGTCTTTTTGGTGTGTGTCCTTACCATTGATCGGTTGATAATGTAACAAGACGTGTTTACCGCTTCAGCCCAAAACCTCCTTAGAAGTTGCCGTTCGGCAAGCATTGTTCTTGCCATTTCTATGAGTATTCGATTCCTTCTTTCAACTACACCATTTTACTCCGGGATTCTTGGTGATAAAAACCGATGTGAAATGCCTTCAGCCCTGCAAAGATTATAGAATTCAGTATTTTCAAATTCACCACCATGATCAGATTGAAGCTTGGAGATTTTAAACTCACCGTCCTACTTTATCTTCATATAGAGTGCCTGAAACTCATCAAAATCATCATTTTTATGTGTGAGAAAGAAAACCCATGTGAACCTAGAGAAATCATCCACCAAGACATATCCATATTTTCTTCCACTTAAACTAACAGTTCTGGTTGGACCAAACATGTCCATATAAATCAACCCGAGTGGTTTGGATGACATATTTTTAGATCTTCCCTTGAAGGATTTTCTTGTTTGTTTACCTAGGGTACATGCATCACACAATTTGTTTTCTTATTTAAAAGATATTTCAGGCAACCCATTCACCATTGAATGCTTTAAAAGTTTATGTAAGACATTGTAGCTAGCATGTCATAATCTACGATGCCATAACCATGCAAGCTCAGATTTTGGTGCAGCAAGACAAAGGTTTAAGTGAGCAGGATCATCTAAGTCAACCATGTAAACATTGTTGACTCTCTTACCAGAAAATTTTACCTTGTCAAATTTTGATTCAAGGATTCTACATTCATGAGAGTCAAACAACACTTTGTGACCTTTATCGCACAATTAACTTATGCTGAGCAAGTTATATTTCAAACCTTCAACTAGCAACACGTTACAAATGGAGTTGGAGAGGTTCTTACCTACATTACCTGTTCCATTGATTCTTCCTTTGTTGTCCCCTCCAAATGTGACGTGTCCTCCTTTCTTTTCCATCAAGAAATAGAATTTTGTTCTGTCTCTAGTCATATGTCTTGAACAGCCGCTATCAAGGTACCACCTGTTATGCATGGCTGCAAGACACCAATGCACAAATAATTAAGCAATGGTGTTTGGAACCCAACAAAATCTGGGTCCCATCAAGCTCTTCAGATTTTCAAAATATGAAATCATTTCTTTTAGAATCCAAACCTTCCTAGCATTCATGTTTTGTTTGCTTGGAGCAGGGATTTGATTTTTCTTTTCAACTTTGACACTCACTTTTTGTTTAGAGGCTCTTTGTTGGATTTTGTGGGCATTTGAGGAAGTTTGCTTCTTAACCCATTGAGGCCACTTGTTGGTTTTGGGTTGAAAGTAACTGTTTTTCCACCTAGGGGTTTGAAGCTTATAAGATTGGTGAACAAAGGAATCACAATTGCCCCAAAAATAAGGTGGTGTCAAACTGTATGAATGTGCAACCCAGTTACAATGGCATCTAGAATGCTGAATTTGTTTGGCGGCCTGAATGGGCGATGGCCAAGGAAGTGTCGACCTATGCTGTGGGGATGGTTGACTCTTCTAAGACTTTTGAGGTTTCATCTTAGGGAGTTCAGTTGTTTCCACTTCAACCTTTTCTTTTCCTTTATCACTATGTTTTTGTTGACTTTGATTGGGTGTTGTGTTTAAGGTGGAAGCATCAGAAGAGGAAACAAATGTGACAGTTTTTAACCCAATTGGCCTTTTGTTTGTTGGTTCAAAACCCAACCCTTCCTTGTTGAAGTTCATTCTAGTACCTAGCAATGCATTTAGGTTTTCTCTTCCATCCACAAACTTTTCTAATGATTATTGTTTATCCTTCAACTCTTTTTATAGGTTTTCAATGTTTTGAAGAAGTTGAGTGTTGACTTATTTGATAGCTTCATACTTCTCATTACTCAATTTGCTGTCCTTTTCATAGCTTTACATTTTTAGCTTCATGCTATCAATCTCATTTCTTAAGTCTTCATTTTCAGTTTTCAAGTCAGCCATTTCTTTTCTTCCCTCTTCCAAATCCTCAATGATTTTTTTAAGATCTTCAATTTCAGTTTCAAGTAGAGCAGTCTTATCATTCATATCATGATCATGCACAAACAAGTTAATTTTCTTTTTCAATTATTTATTCTCCTTTTTGTACATGTCATATTTTTCCATGAGCTGTATATATGCTTCCTCCCAATCATCAATTGTGTAATTTTCAAAAGGAGAATTTACCTAAGTTTCGTCGTCACCTCTGGCCATGAGATACAGATCTTCTTTTTCCTTGTCCGAGGAGCTAGTTCCACCATCACTTTCTTCCTCGTCACTCCATGTGGACACCATGACTTTGTTCTTCTTCTTGCCCTTCCATTTGTCAGCTTTTCTGAATTTTTCAGGACAGTCAGTTTTGAAATGCCATGGTTTGTTGCAAGAATAACAAATAATTTTGTCAATTTTCTTAAAGTTTTCAGAATTAGATTTGAAACTTTTCATTACCTGTGACCTTCCTCTCATGAAGCTCTTACCTTTCTTTCTAAAAAATTTTCTGAACTTACATGTGAGCATGGCTACATCATCCTCATCTCGCTCACTTGCAGAAGCCTCACCTTCATCAGAAGTGCTTTGACCGCTGGGTCCTGCTTTAAGAGCTAGAGACTTTTTCTTAGGCACCTCAGCCTCTTTGTTCTTAAGGTTGATCTCATAGGTCATCAATGACCCAATAAGTTCATCTACCTTAGTAGTTGCGAGATCTCTCGATTCTTCAACAACGGTAGCCTTCGTGTGCCATGCGGGAGTTAGTGATCTGAGAATCTTCCTCACAATTTCCCGTTCTGAATATTTCTTTCCGAAACCTGTTAGACTATTAGTAAACACAGTTAAGCGAGCATACATGTCTTGAATTGACTCATCAGGCCTCATCCTGAACATTTCATATTCAGAAACTAAAATGTTAGATTTTGTTTCTCGTACCTGAGAGGTTCCTTCGTAAATTACCTCTAACTTGTCCCACATTTGTTTTGCAGTTTAGGTAGCCACTCTTGAGAATTCTACTACATGGAGTGAGCATTGCATGATGTGTTTAGCACTCTAGTTGACAATGGATTTTTTTATTTATTCTTTGGTCCACAAGTCCTCATCATCCGTACGCTCATACGGACCTTTGCTGATCACTTGCCAAAGTTCGTAGTCTTGGACGTGAATGAACAGCTGCATGCGATGTTTCCAATAAGGATAATTAGTTCTAATGAAATAAGTAGGCCTATTCACATAATGTCCTTCAGGTAAAAAACCCTTGGACGCTAATCTACAATTTCTCTCAAGGTCGTTGGACCCCATAATGAGATATTAGGCTCTGATACCACTTGTTGAGTAGTGAACAGCGGATGTAGAGGGGAGGGGTGAATAGATCTGTCCCTCTTTTCATAAAACACCCCTCTTTAAAGTTAGATAAAGAGAATCACAGCGGAATATAACTAGCTTAGTGAAGGACACAACGATTGGCTTAGTAGGATGAATAAGCAATATAGAGATTGAACCTAAGCATGCATCTAACACAAAGCAATCGCACAATCAAACCACAACACACGAGATTTTAAGGTGGTTCGGACTGAATCCCCAGTCCTACGTCCACCCCTCACCAAACTCGGTGAGGCTCTACTAGTGCAGCGCACCAAACCATAAATCGGAAAGACCTCCGATTGCCTTCCTACTAACCACAGGTAGGGACGTCAACACCACAGATCGGACAACTTCTGATTGCCTTCCTACTAACCACCGGTAGGGACGATCTTCAGTTTCAATGGTTTGAACAAAATAGAAAGAGAACAAGATGAAAATGCTCAAACAAGATATAGAGATATGTTAGAATGAAATAGATCTTGTTTGAAATTGCTGGAGCTTGAATCTGATGCTTCAATAGTATCTTCTTCCTTGTAAGATAATCTTTCTTGAACCCCTTTGAGTTGATGGAGAGAGTTATGGATGTAGCTTTGATCTTCCTTTTGATCCCCTTGAGTTGATGAAGAGGTTTAAGGATGCAGATTTAATCTCCCGTGAGAGCTTGCTTGCTTCTACACTTGCTTGGAGATTGATGGTTTCAGATCTTGGCTTGAATCCCTTGGAATGGATGAAGAACTCTGCACGAAGTACTGTTCACGGCTACAATACCTTCTTCCTTGAACAGCCTCCATAAGCCTCCCTTGATCTCCTTTAATCCAAAATGATCAACTAGGGTTTCTAACCCTCTTGCATGAGTTTTATATCTCTTTGGATGGTCAATAGACACCCCCCAGACCAGATCCACAATCCATGGGAGATTGGGTGACTTTAGGATTAAACAATTACAAGGAAAGGGGCTGGCCTCGAGGTGGAAAACAAAGTCAAACATTGCTGCATCGGGGCTGGCGGTCGACCGGTAGAAGCTGGCGGTCGACCGGAATTTTACAGGTTTTGGACATTTGGTTGCTGGGAAAATCGGTTGACCGCCCCTTACTGGGCGATCGACCGCTGGCTGCCAGTCTACCGGTCCTGGATCGGCGGTCGACCGCTGGTTGGGGAAATCCCAGGTTTCTCCTCTTCAGTCCCTTAATCCCTTTAGTAGCCCATTCACGTCTGTGGCATCAAACTTGGCAGAATCTTGAGGATTTCTACTGAGTCTTTGACCTTGTGTTCTCTTGGCTATGCTTCATTGTGCATCGACCTTGGCTATGTGACTTGTCTATACTTCATTGTGCATCAACTCTTTTGTACCAAGTGTTGACTCTTCTTGAAGGGATTTTCATCCTTGCTTGGGCGCGATCATTAGGCTTTCACTTTTGCCATCTTCACTCCATTCCTTGGCATATCTGTCATGAAAGAACATCAAGTATTTCAGTCAAATGAGAGTGGAAAACATCAATGACTTATAGTGTTTAGCCATTATCAAAACCATGAATATCAAATGACCACAGGGGCACAACATTAACTCCCCCTGATTTTATGCAACATATGCAATGAAAGCTAAGCATAGGATTTTATGATTCATGATCATGATAATCTAGACTGCCCTATGTGCAAATTGACCCATGGTACTAGACGGAATACTTTGATCGAAAGGACCACCTCACACATGATGTGACTTTCCAGACGGAAAGGATATGCCCTTCTCCCAACGTACCATTTGATATACCACTGGGTCATGCATGACAGTTTAGAGCAAATGCAGTCTTGTATACATGACAATTTTGCTGAGCATGAATATATGCATATGAGCCTTATATGTAACAAGACATCAAGCAAACATGAAATTCAGGCAATTCAGATTCAAGAGATGACATTTGTGAATCAATTGTATGCAGACATAAAATTAACTATATTGAGCACATGAGCAACCTTTCAAGATACTATCTTATGAATGCCTGCATGTCAAACAATCTTTTGAATCTTCAATCATGAATATGAGTTCTCAATATATGCAATCTAAATGCAAATTCAATACAAGTTCCATGCAGACTAACTAATGGTATTTGGTGGAGTTCTTAGACCCATAAGGATCACCATCACACTTGGGAAAGTTTCCAGATAGACTTAACCTACCCTTCCACAATCGCCATTTGATATACAAATTAGTCAGCTTTTTATTTCAAGAATGCAATCAATAGAGAAATGAAAGTCTTTGGAAATCAAAATGATATACCCATTTGATCACACTTGAGAAAGGTTTCAGCCTAGTCTCAACCATAAACGATGCCGACCAGGGATCGGCGGATGTTACTCTTAGGACTCCGCCGGCACCTTATGTGAAATCAAAGTCTTTGGGTTCCGGGGGGAGTATGGTCGCAAGGCTGAAACTTAAAGGAATTGACGGAAGGGCACCACCAGGAGTGGAGCCTGCGGCTTAATTTGACTCAACACGGGGAAACTTACCAGGTCCGGACATAGTAGGGATTGATAGACTGAGAGCCCTTATCGAGCTGTACCTGTGGACTCCAGAGTAGCTGAGTGCGGCATTGCTATGGTATCTCGTTGCAGCTGCTGCAGTACCCCCCATTTGGAAGACTTAGATCACCTCTTCATCCAAAGTGATTTGGCCGCTGCTTTGTGGCGCTGGGTGAACCCTTTATTGGATACTGGCCTCCGCAGTCACACCCATATTTCCCAACGTCTCTGGGAAATCCTGAGCCGGCATCATCCTTCTAATCCCCATGGCTTCGTTGTAATTTATGCCACCATCCTCATTGTCTGGGAAATTTGGAAGGCCAGATGCCTCATGCGCTTTCAGGGCAAGAAAGTTTACAAGGACCACATCATCCATAACATTCACCTCAATATTACTTCTTCCCTTGAGAAAAAGGTCTTCAAGCACCGCCTTCCTAACAGATATGTCCAGCTCATCTCTGAATTTGGTTATATGCACCGTTCGTCTCCTTCCATGACTAAGATGGTTAGATGGATACCTCCCATTCATGGCCTGGTGCTTAACGTGGATGGAGCAAGCAAAGGGAACCCGGGTCACAGTGGCGGTGGCGGCTGCTTCAGGGATGGTAATGGGGGGCTTGTCCTCACTTTTATGCACTATTATGGCATTGGCACTAGCTTGACTGCGGAGGCCCGCGCTATGTGTGACGGAATCAGGCTTGCGATTGAGCGTGGTCTCCCTATCTCTAAAATTCGCACGGACTCAGAAGTTCTGGTCTCCTCCCTATCAACTGGGACTGGCCCAGCTTGGGAATGCTTGAGATGGTGGCGGGAGATTGAACATAATGTCAATTCCCTTGGCATGAATATTTTGCATGTATACCGAGAAGCTAACCATGTCGCGGATGCTTTGGCTTCCCAAGCTTGTATTCACCGTGTCAACACCATTTTTTTATCCAATACTGAGCTTCCTAGGCCTTGTCGTGGCTTCCTGGAGGTTGATAGATTAGGCTTAGCCTCTTTCCGGCAGCATTAGTATTCCTCCTTTGGCCTTCAGTGTGTCTGTACCTCAGGGGTATGCCCCGGTGATTCTGTACTCATCCTATTGGAATAAAATATTTCATGGGTTATAGAGATCGCCTGGAGGAGTGATCCCACTTCCCCCCCCGGGGGGGGGGGGGTAGTGCACTCGACCGGTGCAATTTCTATCGCCCCCTTTTATTAAAAAAAATGCAATCAATAGAGAGAGACAAGATTTTCAAATAATAATGCAAATATCACATATGGATGTAAACATATATGCACTAGCTCATGAGATGCATCAAACTAAAGGAAATTATTTAAAGTTTAGAAGATCAAACCTGTCAAGCACAAAGATGGGGTTTTACCATACTTGGATGTCTTGGCTTATTAAACTCCTTTATTAATCAGCTTTCAAGGCACTCCTACAAAATAGCTTTTATTTTGCACAAATAGGTACCCAAGAGGTCTTGGGTCCTATCATGGCAGTGACACTTCTGAATTGTGCTCTCAACATTTTCTGAGCCAACATATCATCAGATTTCATCAAATAACAGTTAGACATGGAATGCCCAAACTGTCCACAATAATGACAAGGAATAAGACATTTCATGTTCTTCTTATATGAGTTAGCATGAGCATGAAGTTGGTGTGAGTGAACATGATTGTTTCTGTTATTAACATGGAAATTTATCTTTTCATTACCAGTCAGCCAACAGTCAGCAGCTCTGTGGCCTGACCTGACTTTCCACAGTTAAAACATGCAAAAGTTTTTTCCTTCATCATAAATTTATTTCTTCCAAAAACATTTTGATTTGTCGGGAATTTAACAAATTCAGAATTAATTCTCTTTCCCTTCTCATGCCAACAGTCCTTGACTGTATGGCCATTCTGTCCACAATGGAAGCACACAGTGTGCTTACCTCTAGACTCAACTTTACTTCTGTTGAAAGTCTTTTTATTGACAAGGTGATTAACATGTTTTGAATGAATGCTTCTACCCTGTGCATGCCAACAAAATGCAGCAATGTGGCCCAATTTGCCACAACAAAAACAGTGAGTTTTCTTTTTCTGAAATGCATGATTTTTAACATGGAATTTCTTATCATGCATTGCACTAGCATTGAGATCATCTTATTCCATTAATTTGCAATCATGCATTAGATGATCTATCTTATGACAGTAACAACAATGAATTCTTTTCTTTTGAACAAAAGAAGGTTTCTTAGCTTGAGAATTCCTAGCATGAATTCTACCACCATTCAAACCATCCTACTTCTTTATTAGACAATCATTCATCATATGGCCAATTTTCCCACAATAAAAATAAATAATACTCTTCCTAGGAACATCAGGGAATTTCTTGGCCTTAGATTTTGTAGTATGCATGTTGTTTCTTTTCTTTTTCAATGTTTTCTTTTTCACATTTTTATTCTGTGTTTGAATTTTTTGATTGGTAGGCTGTTTTGAGAAAGATGCAGAAGTGCTAGTTATATTTGAGCTACTCACAAAGGTTGTGTACAACTTCTTCTTAATTTCAGATTTATTCTGTATCCTCTTACCTGACTCAGTGGCTTCATCTTCCATGTGAACCTTTGCCTTAACTTTATCTTCAAGATGTTTAGATGATGTCCGATTCAATACAGTAAGTTTATCATTCAAGGAAGCTAAGAAGATTTCAAGATTAACTTTCTCTTTTTCACACACAGTCAGCTTTTCTTTCAATCTTTCGTTTTCATTTTTGTGTTTTTCAATTTCTTTTTCAAAGACAGGAGCCGTGGATTTTTCTTTCTCAAGATTCAGTAACCTATCTGACATAACAGTGTTGAGCTCCTTCAATTTGGTCATTTCATCCATTAGTTTTTTATTCTGAACCAGTTCATTTATTAAAGTATGATCATCATTGCTTGAACTCAATTTTTCTTCCAGTTCAGAAATTTTTAGGTTAAGTTCTTGGTTTTCATCTTTCGATAAGCACAGTTGTTTCTTGCATGTATGGACATTAGACAAATATTCATCAAGAGATTATCTCAGTTTCAAACAATTTTCACAAGAAACATTCGAACTAATCTGATCAATTTTATTCTTCAATTTTTTATGTTCAGATTTTATTTTCTTATGTCTATCAGATAATTCTTCATACATCATCACCAATTCATCAAATGAGAGTTCTTCGGATCCAGAGCTTACCTGAGACGCTGAGTCCTCATTTAGATTACTTCTGTGACCACTCTTGTTTGCCATTAGACATTCTTCTTCCTTCTTTTCATGATTGGCAATCACTTTGTCCAGTATTTCTTTTCCAGATGTGCACCTGAAAGCAAACGAAAATAAATCAATATTAACTGCAGCTTTCAGAATATTAAGAACTGTGATATTATCACGGTTCTTCAGTCTGTCCTCATTAGACCACTTGGTCTGATCATGAGGCAGTTTGTGTGGGCCATTAGATACAAGACTCCATAGATTAAAGTCAATGGAGTTCATGTAGACACATAGGCCGCCAAGCCAACTGTTAAAGTTTGAACCATCAAAGATCATGAGAGAAGCCATTGAAAAATAATTAAGTAGATTCAGAGCAATGAGCTGAAAATAATAATGCATCAGGATAAGCAATACGCAGTAAAGCACCAAATATGGAAAGATCCTCAGCAGATCGTTGGATATGAAAAGTCAGAGACCTACTCTGATACCAATTGTTGGGGTGCAAGGCACGAATCCAGAGGAGGGGGGTGAATGGATTCTCGTTAAAAAAAAACTATTGCTGAAATAAACTCTCAGATGATTTAATCAAATTAAACGCTCTCCAGTAACAAATAAAAGATGATCAATTAGTAAAAGCAAAATGACTAGCTCATACTAACCCGTAGCTCTGCCAGACACGATATCAAATACTAAGCATGCACACGGACAGACTGAGATTCTGAACAACTCTATGCAAACTCGCTCAGCAGAACATATATCGCTCAATTAACCATGCTTAAACATCCCGCGAAGGGTGATAGATGATATGGAATAGAACGCAAGACAAACCACTGCACAGAGAGTTTTTAGATGGTTCGGTTTGCTACCACAGACCTACATCCATCCCCCACTCAAACCCTAGTGAGGCTTCCCTTGCTAAAGCAAGACGTAGACTCAGTCTGCAAACAATGGCTACCAAACAGCTTGTGACTGAGGGAGACAAATCCCTCGACCTGATCTTGCTACCCACAAGATCAGCACCCACTGCTATCGCAGTGACCGGAGAGTCCTACTCTCCCTTCTCCTGCAACCACAGAAGGAACTGTGAGCAACACTCAGTTGCCCACAACCAGAGGACCAGTCCTCTCTTCCTCTGATGCATAGAGGGAACCCGTCCAAGTCTCCCTTCTTCTGATTGCTTAGAAGGAACCCTGATCCTAGAACAGGGAATCGGAAAAACACAAAATAAATGGAAAAGAACAATAGAAAAATCAAAAAGAAAAAAATAAAAGAAACAGATATAGCTCCGAGGAGCACAATGACTCTGGATTTGATCCACAAGTCAATACATGAACAGATCTTCAGTGATGCTCCGACTTCACTCAGTTTCTTCTCTTCTCGCAGGCTCTCACTCTCTCAATTCTTTTCTGTCTTTCTTTTTCTTCTCAATGCTCACTCTCCTTTCTTCTTCTTAACAGTTGCTCTTTCTTTCTCTTCTTTTCAGCTCCTCTCTCTGGCGACTCCTTCTTCTATTGTTCGCTCCCCTCTATGGAGGAAGTTACCTCCTATTTATACCCAAAACAGGGGCTCCGGAAAAGCTCTTTGGATAAAGTGAGTTGATTCCATTTCTTTTCTATTGGACCACGTGGCAAGAGAGGGAAGAATATTTCTGGAAATGAATCCTCGGATCACGTGCCCATCACTGCTCACTTGGGTTCACATGCCACTCGCCTACTGTACCAATGATTGGCTGATCTCACGTGTTTTCTTATACCTAGTCACGTGGCTGCCTTGAATTCTGTCACTGCTGCCTTCCTTGTGTTCACCAGATTGCCAAACTTAGTTGCTTCAGGTATATTGACGTTTTTCATATGTACCTCTGATTCTACTCAATTGAACTGCTGTGAGCTGCACGAGCTAGCTGCTTCCATTAATCTATCCATGGAGTATGGTTGCTGAAGCTTGGTCTTTAATTTGGTTTACCAAGATTGCTTAAGGCTTGTAAAGATTCTAGATCCAAGCTTGATTGAGTGCATCGAGGCAGTGGCTTGATGCTTCAACCTCTCCTTTGGGTGCTCAGACCTTTCCGTTTGCTTTTATACATTTGAACATGTTGATGCACCGACCTTGTAACCTTGAAACCAAACGTGCACCGACCTTGTAGTTCACATGTGCACAGACCTTGTAGTCATATGTGCATAGACCTTGTCAACAAATGTGCATCGACCTTCATGCACAAAATATATGTGCACCGACCTTGTAAGCAAATGTGCATCGACCTTCATCCTGTCCTAGCACAATGTGCATCGACCTTTGTTCTGCACTCACCTGATGTGCATCGACCTTAGTACTGTGCTGGCACGATGTGCATCGACCTTTGTTCTGCACTCACTTGATGTGCATCGACCTTAGTACTGCACTCACCTAATGTGCATATACTTTAGTGGTCAGAATTGTAGAAGGTGCACCGACCTTTCTTCTTAAGTAACTGAGGTAGCATTGACTTGTGCTCTGTGCTAGCGAGAGGTGCACTGACCTTGACTTGTGCTAGCAGGAGGTGCACCAACCTTGGCTCTATGCTGGCAAGAGGTGCACCGACTTTACTGTGAACCATTAGTACAGCTTGTACTGACTGGAGCTTTGACTGGCTGAACTAGACTATTGACCTTTTTGTTGACTGTGCATTGACTTCATTGACCATATTGACTTTTCTTCATTTCCTCCAATTTTAACTGGCTATACTCTTACCTCATGCTGATTTCTTACTGTCAATTGTTCTCCACAGTCTAACTGTCCTGCCAATGTCCTGTACCATACTTTCCAGCATGCACATGAAGAGTTAAGACATATATCATCATCAATCGTACACACACATCATGACATCATCAAAATCACAACCTTCTGCTCATATCATTATGATGGAAGTAATGCATGAATCCATATGACATCATAAACCAATGAGTCATAGTGTTTCACATCATCAAAACCACAGGGGTATAACAGAGGGGATCTGGGCTTTGTTGAAGTTTGGATTCTGACAGAGCTGGTCGAATATTAGGGCTTCGGCTTGCCAGGTGTGAGATGGTTTTTGGCGCAGAGCCAACGGAATTTTTGCAGTCAGGTGAGATGACTGTGTGAGCTGGCGAGGCTCAGTGATGATGGTCCCTTGCAGAAGACATGAGACCAGTCAGCTGGTAGTGGAGCTGACGTGTGATTTGTCCACCGAGCTTGGGATTTGATCGGTGGCTATTTCTCGTGACAAGGATTGTGTCTCCTTGGTGAGCGAGATCATGGCAGCGATGCCACGGTTGGATTTTCATTGTGGCTGAGGCGATGCCAGACTTGTGCCTTTTTGGATATGCCTGCTCTGATGATCGATGAGTGGTATGTGTTGAGCGAGGCATGTTGTTGCATTCAAGGCTTGGCCACATCCCTCAGGATTTGTGTTCTCGTGAATGTCGAGGTTTGGCTGGAGCTCTGGGAGTGTCGCCAGCTGGGTGTGTTGTTCTTCCCTTGTGCCTTGGTGGTTGCCTCAAATTTTGAGGATGACATTTCTGTAAGGAGGGGAGGGCTGTAACACCCCAGATTTTTTTGATTTTTTTAGATCAGGATCCGTGAGTTCGGAGCGTCATGGCGAGTCCCGATGCGTGTCTTGGGCTTTACACGTGTTTTTGCCTGTCGGACCTTCGGAACTCCGTATAGAGTGAACCGATGCATTGTCCGGCTCCGGGATGATGGAGGCGCGTTGTACGTTTTTTGAGGATCGTGGGGAGTATTTTTCCCTATTTTTGGTATTTTCTAAAAATTCTAGATTTTCCTATTTAAAACCACCCACCCCTTTCTCTCTCTCCCATCTCTCATTTCTCTCCCTCTCTCTTCTCACGTTCTCTCCTCTCCCCCTCTCTTCTCTCCGGGCGTCCGAAGGAGATGGACGAGGGTGAGGTGGCGACGCTCGTGGGGCGAGGGGCGGCGTGGACGGGGCGAGGATCGAGGCGTGGTGGCTCAAGGAAGCTCGGGTGCGCGTTTGTGAACCGGCGGGGGTTTCGTGGGCGTTTCACGACGGAACGACGTCCACGGTGCGCGGAATCTTCGGTGAAGGTAAGGGGATTGTTCCCAAGCTTGAGTGCTTCCTTTTTCATGAATTTGGTAGCCTGTGGCGAGCCGAGCGTGGGTTATTGCTCGTCGGGGGGGTTTTGAATGCATTTTAGGGCGTGCGGCGGTTTCGACGGATTGAACGCCATTTTACCACTTTTTTCCTCCCCTTTTTGGGCTTTGGTACTCGGGGAATGATCCCCGTTGTTTTCCCCATCGACTGGGGTCGAGTGGGCATGGGAACCGGACCCTAGGGCTGGGTCCGGTGGGTTCCCTGCCGCGTTCGGTCGACCGACCGGGTGGAACTGCTCGACCGAACGGTAGCGGCGAACGGGGGGATTCTCGCGTCAGTTCCGTTGATCGATCGGCAAGCGCCGGTCGACCGACCTAGGTGCCCCCTCCCTTGCGCATGGGCGGTTGACCGCCCAGTCTGGGCCGGTCGACCGACCCTGTTGGTCGACCGACCCCAGGGGTCTGGTCGACCGAACTGCAGTGGGCAAGCCCATTTTCGCTTCCGATTGGTCCGGTTGAGACCCAATGACCAACCTTTGGCCCCGTGAGTGTCCCGGACACCCTGTGGGTATCGTGACCATATATTTAGGTGTCTGGAGGTACCGTTTTACCTCGATTAGCATGCCCATAAGTTTTAAGGGTTCGGGTGGCCCTTTGTGTTCCGGGCTTCCGTGTTTACGCTAGATCGAGTCGCCACGGGTTGGCATGAGTGTGGAGGGTTATTCCCGCACGTCATTAACTTCTTTGGAACATGGTTTCCATGTGGGCCATGCATATGGCCTATGGACTGTGAGTCCAATTACCCAGCCTGGGGTTGGAGGGTTTCTTCGCTTCCCTTTGGAAGGGATAGGCCAGATTGACGGCCTGGAGCTGTCCTGCACAACGGTCTTGACCTTGAGTCTTGTGACTCAAGGACCGTTGGTTTAATGGGTTTTAGTGGATTGCCTAGAGTCCGGTGGCATTATGCCACATGTTTCCTGAGCTGGACGTGACAGGGCCTGTGCGTGGCCTGTCCGTGTTCCGATGGTTTCCACCGAGGGTCGTTTCTGTGGTGACCCCCACTAGTAGTAGCTTCCTAGGCATGCGTGTGCCAACCCACTTGAGCGTAGGTGGAGAGCTACAATGGCTTGCTTGGGCACGCGTGTGCTAACGCACCTAGGGGGTAGGTGGAGAGCCACACCCGTTAGAGATGATTTTTTGGCTGGTTACCGTAGGGCCTCCCCTATAGTGACTTGAGTCCGAGCCGAGAGGTAAACCAGCTAGAGGGCCTGGCATTATACAGTCTGTCATTGTGTGCACACATGGTCAGGGACTTCGGATGCGTGCTGACGAGCACGACCCCGACTAGACCCTTGTTTCTACTGTTGCTTGGGTTATGTCTCGATTTCCGCCTGGGGTGAGAGAGACACTTGAGGCGCGGCATAAGTCGTCGGTGGATGCTTCCGACCTTGCTTTTAGTGGGCATGTGCCCCCGTCACGAGGAGTGAGTTTTCGTGACCCGAGAGTCTATTTTCTGAGCGTTTCAATGTGATTTCCGAGGTTGAGACCAGGGGCATTCAGTAGGATTACCGGGGCTTCACCCCTTGGCTGGGTCGGGTTTGCGATATTGAGGTCGTGATGGTACCCGTGGACCGGGTGGTCCGGGTTAGGCCCCGTCTTTATGACAGGCCTCTACGAGGTTGTCGTGGGTTTTCCCCTTGATAGGTGTGGTGTTAAGTAGTCTGGTCCCCGATTGTGAAATCATGAGTTCCTTCTCCCGTTACCAGTAGGAGTAGTGGTAGAGCCGAGATTTTTTCGACCACCGTGGGTTCTGCTTCTACCGCCGTTGTTGTTGCTTTCCACTATCGCCGTTGTTTACGGTTGGGGTTCCGCGAGACCCCGACTGAGCCAGTGAGATGAGGCTCACCCCTATTTTTCAGGTGTGGCGGTTCTTCCTCGAGGTTCGAGGGTGCTGCGCGGGGGTTCTTAGTTTCTAGCTCACCGGGCCGAGTGTTCACTCGGCATTGGGTACATTTTATTTACTGTAGACTGTACATTTTGGACTAGACTCTGTAGTTAATTTATTATTATTGTTGTTCCTACTTTATTTCTTATTTCTGTGTATACTGCCAGTCACACACACCTTTTAGCACTTTCGAGCCCTCCGGCTCATGGGTGGCGGACCAGGATTCGAATGGTATCGGGTTCTTCCTGATATCCGGATCTTGGGTCGTTACACCGTGGCTCTATGGTAAGAGCGGAATCGGGATCGGTAGGCATCCATTCAGAGTAATTGATATAAGTTGGGATTGGTTTGCAATGGACCATGCCTGCGTATGGTGGTCCCTTGAGGGACGTTGGCGTTGGATGGGGATCCTTGGTCTGTGATTGTAGCACCCTGCATTATGTAATAATAAAATTATGCAATAATCGGGCGATTTCCTTAAAAAAATTTTTTAATTGAATTTTCCCTTAGGCTAAATCTCGACCAAATTATAAAAATGCAAAAAATTCATATTCCTGTAGAGGGTCATTTTTCTGACTGCTTTGTCTTCTAAACCGAACCCAATAGATAATTTGGTTTGGCCCAATTGTAGGTTTTGGCTAAACTCGGAGTTTCGTTGAGATCGGCCTTGTTTGACCACATTCGAACCCAATTCGAGCTCAAATGGGCTCATTCTGAACCCAATCGATCGGCCTTTGATCGAAGCCCATTTCCACTCTACCTTCCCGTGAAAACCCTAACCCTAGCAGCTCAATTTCTAGTGTAGGCGGTGCAACCCGGTCAAGCGCGAGTTTCACGCGAGAGCGATTCCCACGACTCTTTGCACCCTTATCATTTCCCTAGAGTTGACCCTAGCTCTATAAATCAAACCCTAGAGCTACCGAGAGTTCCTATTTGCTGTGACGGTCGGCGGCATGCACATTCGTGGGCGGAGGCGTAGAGTTTTGGAGCGTGTTTCCCTTGCAGTTCCAGCGCTGGTGTCCCCTTTCCCTTTGATTTTTGGTAGGTTCTCGCAGACCAAATGATAAATTAATTTCATCATATTGAGCGCCTTCGAGTCCTCCTCATGTTGATACTAAACAACATAAATTCTGTGCTGCATAGCATTCACAATTAGCTTTTTGTCAAGGCATGTCTAGTTAGGGTTTGTTAGCATCCCCTTTCCTCTTGTATCAATCTAAACATAGAGTTCTTTCAGGCTAAATCCCTAATTAAGGATGCTAACATGCGCGAAATTTTGTTCTCTTTCTGTTGATATTGTTTTGCCCAAATTTCATTGACTATACTACATGAATTTTAGTTATGATCAGGGTGTGTCGGGGTTCGCCGGAGGCCAGCGCGGAGATCCTAGTTGCGGTCACACCAGGAACCGCCGCTGGGTTTGGCGGCCGCCCGATATACCTCCAGATTCCTATTTTGAACTCGCCCTATAGCGATCGCAGGTTGACCGCTAACCAGGGTTAGCGGCCCTTCCCTGACCGCCAGAAGTGCTCGGTTTACAGTTGTGTCACTGTGTTTTCGCCTGTAATCTCTCCTGATTAGATAGCATGATTGGGGTAAAAACACACCTAATGACTAGGGTTATATAGAATGTTTAACAAGGTAAATTATCTGTGGTTCATGGCTATTGAATTGCTATCTTTTTCTCTTTCAATGCATGGCTTAGTAAATGATCCTCTTGATGCAAAAAGGTAGTTAAATGTGATTAATCTGTCACGCCCCGAACCGACAGCAGTGGGAAGCGATGCTCGGAACGTGGCAGTTAACAGTCATGATAACAAGAGCGGAAGATAAACAACCACAATTAAACACACATAATGAAAATACGAGCTCTTATTAATATTTAAAAGTATAATTTTGACCCACTCTTACAATATAGGATTCAAATTAAAGGAGGAAATAATAAAAAGAAATAACCAGACACACGACACTAGCTAGACTCAAGAAGGTAAAAAGACAGACTCCAAACTCTAGGTTCCGAGTTCACTCGATCACACTGATCCGATTCCCAATTGCAACATACCGTTTACCGCATTACTTGAAAAGGATTGGAAGTAGGGGTGAGCAAGAAGCTCAGTAGGAATTATACTCTATCATCAGGCATAGTTTAAGTGATTAACAAGTAAATTACATTTTTCATATGCCATGCTAAATAAAGGAAATAAAAGACGATGCAATAAAACATCGTAATACAAAGATCTTGCAGGGTCAAGAAATATAATGATGATAAGAGATATCAAGATAACAAGTACAAGAATTTACAACAGGAGATAGTAATAGGGAATTGACCAACAAGCAAGTATTTTAAACATCATTTCAAGCATGATCAAGTAACAAGAGTAACAAGAGATTTTCTTCATGTCATAGACGTAACAAGCTAGTCAAGTACTCGGTGCAATGCCTCACCATATCATTAACATCCCATGGGCTCATTAACTTTCGGGCGCTCTCCCCAGGACCAGACCGGGCCCCTACGGTGCGTTGGCGTCGATTTATTGGATACAAGATCCCACGATTGTCTAGACATTCAGTCAAGTTAAATGGCCAATTAATCAGAGGAATTTCTGTCACAAGCATGATATTTAAGGAATAACTTGTCCTTGGATTCACTAAAACAAAAACTCGGTTATACGGTCACTTTGGGCCGCATTACAAGAATTGGACCAAAACTTAGTCCACGAGGTCAATAAAGAACAGCTGACAGTGTACCGTTCAGGTGTGTAAGCAATCCATTCTACTGGGGTAATAATGACTATTCAGCAACTTAACAATTAGCTTAATCCTAATTACCAAGTTCATATACCAAGGATTATCTATTATCATTTGCATTAAGACAATTTGCCAACAAGCTGATTCAAGATGATAAGGTAAAGAAAAAGCTCGCACAGGAGTGAAATAGCATGCATTAACAGAAATTTAGTTACACAATTAACCACTAATTATGTGGGTTTCTATTTAACCATTGTATGCGTTGAAATGGAGATGATAAACGGCATGTTTTTACACTAGGTTTGCATGTAGGGACCAATGTAAATTGAAATCAAAGGGGTACATGAATAGGTCATTAGTTTCTTAAAAATGTAGTTTTCAATTGGGCTAAGTTGAATGGGTCGATCCCCTAATGATCCGGATCAATCCTCGGGTCAAAAACATCTTTTACCGGGTCTTACAGCACGTGGGTCGACCCTTTGGGTCGACCCCTGGAAATTTCCAGTTCATGGGTCGACCCATTGGGTCAACCCCTAGAGTTTCCAGGGATCTGCCTGGTGTGGGTCGACCCATGGGGTCGACCCCTGCAATGTGGGTCGACCCCATGGGTCGACCCATGCAAGGCCGAATTCTTTCTGCTTGCAGGGTGGTATGGGTCGACCCATGGGGTCGACCCCTGGGTTTCGAGACTCGAACGAGCTTCCGGAAAATATGAAAAACTCCACGATTTGGGGTCTAAATGGGTTGGGATCTTAACCACATGCCCTAGGGTTCTTAATATACATACTAGGGTCATAAAACATGAGTTTTGAAACACGAATTTCATCAGAAATCAAATGAATCACAACCTATTCTATGATGAACACATGAAAACCTAGTTCTTGACATGCTTCTACTAAATCGTACATTTCTCTCAATATATACAACGAAATTTGGGGCTTCTTATATCAAGAGAAAGCTAACTTGATGTTGATTCTAACCATGTATGATATGCCATATGTGGATCTAGATATCTAACTCAAAAATAGCCCGAAAATCATGCTTCTACTTGAAGAACATACCATAAATCAAGCCTAAACATGCTTTTACTTCGATCCAAAATTCTCTAAACACGCTCAATGAAATTTGAGGCTTTTTACATCAAAAGAAAGCTACTTCGATGTTGATCACTTTGATATATTACTTACAGTTTGAGCATGAGAGAACCTACCTCAATCGAAGAGAGAACTTAAAGCCCTAGAATGAAGAACGAACTTCACAGCACCTTAGAAAAACCCTGATATCTCCTTGGATACCTAATGAAATTTAGGGCTTTTACTACCATTGGAAAGATCTTGTCGAGAGGAACAATTTGATGTACTCAAGTGCAGGTTTTGGTTTAGGAAACCTACCTCAATCGATGGAACAAAGAGGAGAAGAAGGAGGACGACGGCATCCGACCCAGCTCCACTAAACGACCAAGAACTTCCTAGATCTGAATCTAATGTGAACACCACAGTCACCAAATGAAAATAGACTTGTAGAGCTTTATTTTGATAGCTCATAGAGCTTATGGAGACTTCGGAGTTGGGAGAAATCGACCACGCAAGTTAGGTGTTGGAAAACGGCGCCGCCAAGGTTGACCACTCCAAAACTCGGCCGCCACCATGTGCTAGGCTTAGGTTTTGGTTCGATTGATAGAGGGCTATTGATCCTTAGATCGTGGCCTTTCATTTGCCACCGAAATGAGCTCATTTGGTTGAGTATTAAGCTCTAATTTGGTGTTTTAAGATGAGGTTTACTATTGCGTTCACTATTGGGTAGGTAAGTGTGAAAATCAGACTTAATCCACAGATTAGGCCTAGTTAATGATTTTATTAGGCTTAGCCCTAGAAGATAAAATTGCTAAACGAAATGGATTACACAAGAATATAATTTTTATGGATTTTTATAAAATAGTCGAAACGTGACTTATTCTATTTATTAAAGAATTAATCTAATTTTTGAATTAATTCTTATTAATTCAAATAAATTCAAGTAATTTTTAAATAAATTCAAATAAGTTCTAATTAAATTTCTAAAAGAATTTGGGGTCATTGGTTGAGCATTAAGCTCTAATTTCGCGTTTTAAGTTAAGGTTAGGTACAATTAACTAAGTGTGCACTTTTGGGCTTAATCCACTAATTAGACCTAACTACAGATTTTTGTTGGGTTGAACCCAGAAGATAAAGTTGCTAACTACATCGTCCTTGACCCAATTAGTATTTTTCCAGATTTTTATAAGGTAGTCAAAAATTCACTAGTTCTATTTACTAAGGAATTAAATATTAAATTCAAAAATTCATTTATCTCAATTAAAAATTCAATTATTTTAATTAAATTTCAAATTTTAAAATCGGGGTATTACACCCTCTCCCACTTAAAGGAATTTGGTCCCCAAATTCACCGGGTATTACCAATTATGTGAATGTTTGAATTAAGATGATCTTATCTATCAAAATAGCATGTTAATTATACAATTAATGCCGAAAGAAATTAGCTATAGCTAGGGATAAAAGAGAACGATACCATATATAATTCTTCATTCGATATGAGTTGGTTCCGATTCTTCTTGTAGTTTTGTTTGTGGAAGTAACTTAGGACAGTTAGCCATTTTATGATCCTGATCTCCGCAACGCAGACACGCTCCGCTCCTTCGCCAGCACTCCTTCGCGAGATGACCAAGTTTGTGACAGTATAAACATTTCTTTTGCGTAATATTACTCTTCTTCTTCTTATTACGTCGGGTTTCCTTACGACGGACTCGCCAGCCTCTAGCGGAACCGAATCTTAGCTTACCCATGGAACCACTCAGTTTCATTTTAATAAAGACTTAGAGACCTGCAAAATAGTTATATGGTTAACTTTTCATTACCCTTACACGTAACACAACACAATCTTGCATATTTTTATTACTTAACCCAAGATATTACCCAATCTCACTAGGTGACAAGAGATGACACGGGTCTTAAGACTTAGGGTAACCTATACTCTTGGACAAAATCCAAGGACTCAGGCAAGGAGGCTCTGATACCACCTCTGTCACGCCCCGAACCGACAGCAGCGGGAAGCGATGCTCGGAACGTGGCAGTTAACAGTCATGATAACAAGAGCGGAAGATAAACAACCACAATTAAACACACATAATGAAAATACGAGCTCTTATTAATATTTAAAAGTATAATTTTGACCCACTCTTACAATATAGGATTCAAATTAAAGGAGGAAATAACAAAAAGAAATAACCAGACTCACGACACTAGCTAGACTCAAGAAGGTAAAAAGACAGACTCCAAACTCTAGGTTCCGAGTTCACTCGATCACACTGATCCGATTCCCAATTGCAACGTACCGTTTATCGCATTACCTGAAAAGGATTGGAAGTAGGGGTGAGCAAGAAGCTCAGTAGGAATTATACTCTGTCATCAGGCATAGTTTAAGTGATTAACAAGTAAATTACATTTTTCATATGCCATGCTAAATAAAGGAAATAAAAGACGATGCAATAAAACAGCGTAATACAAAGATCTTGCAGGGTCAAGAAATATAATGATGACAAGAGATAACAAAATAACAAGTACAAGAATTTACAACAGGAGATAGTAATAGGAAATTGGCCAACAAGCAAGTATTTTAAACATCATTTCAAGCATGATCAAGTAACAAGAGTAACAAGAGATTTTCTTCATGTCATAGACGTAACAAGCTAGTCAAGTACTCGGTGCAATGCCTCACCATGTCATTAACATCCCATGGGCTCACTAACTTTCGGGCGCTCTCCCCAGGACCAGACCGGGCCCCTACGGTGCGTTGGCATCGATTTATTGGATACAACATCCCACGATTGTCTAGACATTCAGTCAAGTTAAATGGCCAATTAATCAGAGGAATTTCTGTCACAAGCATGAGATTTAAGGACTAACTTGTCCTTGGATTCACTAAAACAAAAACTCGGTTATACGGTCACTTTGGGCCGCATTACAAGAATTGGACCAAAACTTAGTCCACGAGGTCAATAAAGAACGGCTGATAGTGTACCGTCCAGGTGTGTAAGCAATCCATTCTGCTGGGGTAATAATGACTATTCAGCAACTTAACAATTAGCTTAATCCTAATTACCAAGTTCATATACCAAGGATTATCTATTATCATTTGCATTAAGACAATTTGCCAACAAGCTGATTCAAGATGATAAGGTAAAGAACAAGCTCTTACAGGAGTGAAATAGCATGCATTAATAGAAATTTAGTTACACAATTAACCACTAATTATGTGGGTTTCTATTTAACCATTGTATGCGTTGAAATGGAGATGATAAACGGCATGTTTTTACACTAGGTTTGCATGTAGGGACCAATGTAAATTGAAATCAAAGGGGTACATGAATAGGTCATTGGTTCCTCAAAAATGTAGTTTTCAATTGGGCTAAGTTGAATGGGTCGATCCCCTAATGATCCGGATCGATCCTCGGGTCAAAAACATCTTTTACCGGGTCTTACAGCACGTGGGTCGACCCCTGGAAATTTCCAGTTCATGGGTCGACCCATTGGGTCGACCCCTGGAGTTTCCAGGGATCTGCCTGGTGTGGGTCGACCCATGGGGTCGACCCCTGCAGTGTGGGTCGACCCCATGGGTCGACCCATGCAAGGCAGAATTCTTTCTGCTTGCAGGGTGGTATGGGTCGACCCATGGGGTCGACCCCTGGGTTTCCAGACTCGAACGAGCTTCCAGAAAATATGAAAAACTCCACGATTTGGGGTCTAAATGGGTTGGGATCTTAACCACATGCCATAGGGTTCTTAATATACATACTAGGGTCATAAAACATGAGTTTTGAAACACAAATTTCATCAGAAATCAAATGAATCACAACCTATTCTATGATGAACACATGAAAACCTAGTTCTTGACATGCTTCTACTAAATCGTACATTTCTCTCAATATATACAACAAAATTTGAGACTTATTATACCAAAAGAAAGCTAACTTGATGCTGATTCTAACCATGTATGATATGCCATATGTCGATCTAGATATCCAACTCAAAAATAGCCCGAAAATCATGCTTCTACTTGAAGAACATACCATAAATCAAGCCTAAACATGCTCTTACTTCGATCCAAAATTATCTAAACACGCTCAATAAAATTTGGGGCTTTTTACATCAAAAGAAAGCTACTTCGATGCTGATCAATTTGATATATTACTTACAGTTTGAGCCTGAGAGAACCTACCTCAATCGAAGAGAGAACTTAAAGCCCTAGAATGAAGAACGAACTTCACAGCACCTTAGAAAAACCCTGATATCTCCTTGGATACCTAATGAAATTTAGGGCTTTTACTACCATTGGAAAGATCTCGTCGAGAGGAACAATTTTATGTACTCAAGTGCAGGTTTTGGTTTAGGAAACCTACCTCAATCGATGGAACAAAGAGGAGAAGAAGGAGGACGACGGCATCCGACCCAGCTCCACTAAACGACCAAGAACTTCCTAGATCTGAATCTAATGCGAACACCACAGCCACCAAATGAAAATAGACTCGTACAGATTTATTTTGATAGCTCATAGAGCTTCTGGAGACTTCGGAGTTGGGAGAAATCGACCACGCAAGTTAGGTGTTGGAAAACGGCGCCGCCAAGGTTGACCACTCCAAAACTCGGCCGCCACCATGTGCTATGGTTAGGTTTTGGTTCGATTGATAGAGGGTTATTGATCCTTAGAACGTGACCTTTCATTTGCCACCGAAATGAGTTCATTTGGCTGAGTATTAAGCTCTAATTTGGTGTTTTAAGATGAGGTTTACTATTGCGTTCACTATTGGGTAGGTAAGTGTGAAAATCAGACTTAATCCACAGATTAGGCCTAGTTAATGATTTTATTAGGCTTAGCCCTAGAAGATAAAATTGCTAAACGAAATGGATTACACAAGAATATAATTTTTATGGATTTTTATAAAATAGTCGAAACGTGACTTATTCTATTTATTAAAGAATTAATCTAATTTTTGAATTAATTCTTATTAATTCAAATAAATTCAAATAATTTTTAAATAAATTCAAATAAGTTCTAATTAAATTTCTAAAAGAATTTGGGGTCATTGGTTGAGCATTAAGCTCTAATTTCGCGTTTTAAGTTAAGGTTAGGTACAATTAACTAAGTGTGCACTTTTGGGCTTAATCCACTAATTAGACCTAACTACGGATTTTTGTTGGGTTGAACCCAGAAGACAAAGTTGCTAACTACATCGTCCTTGACCCAATTAGTATTTTTTCAAATTTTTATAAGGTAGTCAAAAATTCACTAGTTCTATTTACTAAGGAATTAAATATTAAATTCAAAAATTAATTTATCTCAATAAAAAATTCAATTATTTCAATTAAATTTCAAATTTTAAAACCGGGTTATTACAAATCTATCAGTGATTCCATTAAATTACTGCGGCCCTATCACTTATTAAACTGATTCTTATTTAATTGATTAAGTTGTTTGACAGTCATGCCACTCTGGTGGTATTGACTGACCGCTTACACGCGATTTCCCCTTTTTCATAGCCTCAATCTTGTAGTAGTTGGGACTCTCCACCGGATACTCCTTCCGTCAGACTAGGACTATTACTATGAGACCTCCATAAGCCCCCGCAAGCCTGGGATTCCCACTAGGACGTCGGGCAGGTTGTACCACCAAAGCCTAAACCCACTAACTCGATCGACTCGCGTTTTGGGCAGCCCGAGTTTGGGACTGTTCTACCCTGTCCAACTAGAAGGCGGCCCTTCTAGGATCGCTACCCTAGGAAGCGGCCATGGCGTGACCGCCAAATGTTTCTGACCTGGTCTTGTACCAGTTTGCCAAGTCGACTTATCCTTGTTCCAAGTCGGCCTATCCCTGTTCAAGTCGACCTAGGTCCCCTCATTTGACTCGGGGATGTGTGGGCTGGACCCTGCTTCGGTCCCACCATGCCTCAGGTCCACCGAGGACCAAGAAAGTCACTGTCTTGCCTTGCTAGACCCAACCCAGTAGCAGCCTCCCTTGGACCGCAACCTTCCTTTAGCGGCCCTCTGTAGACCGTTTTCACCTTTTTCTTCGGTGTGTCGACATGCTGACCCCTCGAGTCGACGCCGCTCTTGTTGACTGTCCACCTTTAATGGTCCAATTTGGACCGCCATTTTCGTTTAGCGGTCTTGGCGTGACCGTAACTCTGTTCCAGAACTCGCTTTTCCATGATTCTTGTGTGTGGTAGCAGCCGTGTCAAGGGTAGCCCTTGGGCTGTAATTTATTCTCTTTCATGATCTCTGATTGTGAATCTGGACTTCAAAGTCATATTCCTATGACTTTTCATCCAAACTCAGTTGGAATTCCTCTTGGTCTTAGTGATAAGTTACATGAACTTAACCTTCAATGAATGTCTAGATTGTTACTTGGGATCTTGGATCTGTCAATCTGTGCCAACGCATCATAAAGGGCCCGGTTTAGTCCTGGGAGGAGCACCCGAAAGTAATAGTGCCCTAGGTAGTTTGAAATGACAAGGTATGGCATTGCACCGAGTACTTGCTAGCGTGTTGTCTATGACATTCATTTCTATATGAAATTGTGACTCTGCGTGACTTGCTAAAACTGCGTGCTTGCTTTGGCCAATTCATGAGATAGTGCTATACACTATTCTTTCCCTGTTATTCCTTCCATTCATTCCTTCCTTTTATGACTTTAGTTCATTGTTCTCCATGTTAATTTCAGTCTCAATGATTTCATGCGATAACATGCTTAAATTGGTTAATCACTTATACACTACTTGTTAGAATCTATTGAGCGTTCGCTCACCTTGTTATTTCCCCCTTTCAGGTAGCTCTAGCGAGGATACGCAAACTGATGGGGGCGGGCAAGAGTGAAGATCTGCGAGCGAGCCAATTAGAAGTCTTGCCTGGTGGCAGTCTTAGCATAGATTGTGTCAAAGAAGTGTCGTTATGTTCAGTTGCAAAGAGTTGTAAATTGTTTTAGTCACTTCAATTTGGTCTATATGTATGTCGTCAGTAAACTTGGATCAATTGTTTTGATTAATGGAGTTGGCAGTTTATTAGAGTAATTCTATTCTCTTTTATTCTACGTATTTATTTAATTATGTTATTGCTCTGATTGTCATGAGTGATTATAACTGATGCGCTCCGATTTTCATCGGGACGTGACAGTTTTGTGGTATCAGAGCCTAGGTTTTCTAAATTCCCTAGGATTCTAGTAGTGTTAATAGAACCCGTGGCCCTGGTAAAGTCTAGGATTCCAACCCAGTGAGATGGGGTAGAGACTTGGGTTGAGTTAACTAATAAATTCTAAAAGAGATTTTGGTAGGTCGTTTCTAATTAATTTCCCTACATGTAGGAATTTGTTGCGATGGTAGCTAAGCGCGCGCAGTGGCGAGATATGCAACGCATGGTCCTGGGTTTGACTCAGGCCTTATAGAAAGTAGCGCAAGGCAGCGCACATCATGGAGCCGATGATCTCCATTAAAACTTTTGAGGCTTGAATCCACCGCGTTTTGGTGGCACTGCAGACCCCGATGAGGCAGAACATTGGCTGAAGGAGATGGATCAGATCTTTGGAGTTATGCAGTGTGGTGACCAGGATCGAGTCCTCCTTGCGACATTTTAGTTGGAGCGTGATGCCCGTGCTTGGTGGGAAGCCGTGGAATCCACGCTCGGTAATAGGCGTGCGACATGGGATGAGTTTAAGGAGCATTTTAACAGCAAGTATTTCTCAGACCGCGTACAGGAAAAGAAGGCGGCATAGTTCGCTGCTCTGAAATAAAGAAATCTATCAGTTGCTGAGTATGAGGTGCAGTTCGCCCATTTGTCTCATTATGCACCGCATTTGGTGACTACGGAGAAGATGAAGGCCAAGTGATTCCTTAATGGACTGAAGCTTCACTACATTAATCAGTCGGCGCTGATGGAGATCCACAACTACGCTGAGATAGTGAGGAAATCACAAGTTCTTGAAGACACCATGGAGATGACGGAGCAGATCCAAGGAAGAGACAAGAAGAAAGAGCATACTACCAGTTTTGGGACTTACAAACCCACTAATGGCAAGAAAAGACCTAATGGTGGGTCGAGTTCATCATAGGATAAGAAGCCGAGGAATGGTGATAAAAAGGCAGGTTCGACTGCCCCGTCCAAAGTCAACTGCAGGTATTGTGACCGGTCAGGTCACAAGATGGAGGAGTGCTGGCGCAAGCTAGGCGCATGTCTAAGTTGTAGTAGTAGGGACCACAGGATCACTGAGTGTCCTCTTATTTCTGATCAAGCTACACCGGATAAGCCGCAAGGAAGCCAAAGGCAGCAGGGCAAGCTCCAAGCCCTTCAGGAGACCGAGTCAGAAGCCACCGAGGAGGGTGGATTGGTTGAAGGTACTCTTACTATTCTCTCTAGGCTGACGTTTGTTCTCTTCGACATCGGAGCAACTCATTCATTTATTCCTCAGAATTTTGCTAAGTTTGTATCTGTGGAACCCGTGTTGATGAATTCTCAATTAGAAATTTCAACCCCTATTGGTTCGGGTTCGGCTATCAAGTATTATTATCCTTCTAGTGAGATTCTAGTTAAGGGTCAGAATTTGCCAGTCGATTTAGTATGTATGAAGATGAAGGATTATGATGTAATCCTAGGAGCCGATTGGTTAGCTAGATATGGAGCTAGTGTTCATTGTAAGTCAAGCTCAGTATCTTTTTCTGAACACCCCAAACTTTCCTGTGTTGGTGTTAGGCATTCTAAGACTGTGCCACCTATTTCGGCACTTCGGGCCAAGAAATTATTAAGGAAAGGGTGTCAGGCATTCTTGGCCTTGGTCACTTTGACCAATAGGAAGGAGTTGGAGCTGGAGGACATCTCTATTGTCCGAGACTTTCCTGATGTATTTCCTGCAGACTTGTGAGGACTTCAACCTGAGAGGGAGGTAGTTTTCTCTATCGATTAAGTTCCTGGCGCGTCACCAGTCTCTAAGGCTCCGTACCGTATGTCCCCCACTGAATTGAAGGAATTGAAAGAGCAATTGTTAGAGTTGCTGAAGAAAGGGTTCATTCATCCAAGTACATCCCCGTGGGGAGCTCCAGTGCTTTTTGAAAGGAAGAAGGATGGTTCGTTGAGGCTGTGTATTGATCATCGCCAATTGAATCAGCTTACCGTTAAGAACAAGTACCCGTTGCCGAGAATCGATGAGCTGTTTGATCAGATATCGGGAGCGCAATATTTTTCCAGAATTGATCTCCGATCAGGGTATCATCAGTTGCGAATGAAGGATGAGGATATCTTTAAAACGGCATTTCGAAGCAGGTATGGGCATTTCGAATTTGTAGAAACGCCTTTTGGTCTAACGAATGCTCCTGCAGCTTTTATGCAGCTGATGAATAATGTGTTCCGACCCTACTTAGATCAATGGGTCGTGGTGTTTATCGATGATATTCTCATTTATTCTAAAAGCAAGGAAGATCATGAAGAATACTTGAAGATAGCATTGCAGATATTAAGAGATCATCAGTTGTATGGCAAATTTAGTAAGTGTGAGTTTTGGTTGCAAGTAGTGTCCTTCCTAGGTCACATCATTACTAAAGATGGTATCGTAGTAGATCCCTCTAAAGTAGAGGTAGTAAAGAATTAGGTTAGACCTGTGAATGCAACTGAAGTTAGAAGTTTTCTAGGCCTAGCAGGCTATTATCGGAGATTCCTTAAGGATTTCTCCTAGATTGCGGTACCTTTAACTAGGTTGACCCGTAAGGAGAATCGATTCGAGTGGTCAGAAGATTGTGAGAGGAGTTTCTAGACTCTAAAAAAGTGTTTGACCACTTCCCCTGTGCTGGCTTTGCCTTCTAGAGAAGGAGATTTTGAAGTTTATACTGATATCTCGGGTATTGGCTTAGGCTATGTGCTGATGCAGCATGGTAAGATAATAGCCTATTCTTCTAGATAGTTGAGGAAGCATGAAGAGAACTACCCTGTCTATGATTTAGAGCTTGCTACAGTGTTGTTTACCTTAAAGATTTGGAGACACTACCTGTATGGAGAAACTTTCGTTGTATTTTTCGATCATAAGAGCTTGAAATATTTGTTCTCCCCAAAAGAGCTTAATATGAGGCAGAGAAGATGGCTCGAGTATTTAAAGGATTTTGACTTCTCTATTGAGTATCACCCTAGGAAAGGTAATGTTGTGGCTGATGCTTTGAGCCAGAGAGTGGAAGATGCTGGAACAGTTAGCAAGTTTAGACCTTAATGTGGATGAGATGAGGAATCGGGTTGTGATCGCCCAAATTCAGCTTCGCCCAGAACTGTGGGCGGAAATTAAGACCTTGCAAGATAATGACCCTTTTTTGGTAGAGATCAGAGAAAGCTTGAATAGTCACCCAGATTTTTCGTTGGCTGATGATGGCAGATTTTTGTTCAGGGGAAGAACTTGTGTTCCTGGTTCAGCCGAAGTGAAGAATGTTAGCGCATCAAGAGTGATATAGAAGGGGGGGATGAATAGATCACTCCCAATTTGTAAAAACTTAGGCGGAAAATTAATTCAACTGCTTACGCCCCTCCTGAACCCGCACACAGAGAAATGCAAACGCAATCACCAAACAAGACGGTATAAGTAAATGAGAATGAAGAACTGATCACATGGAAGCAAAGAGACAAACAGATGGAGAGCGTAGATAATAACAGCAAACCACAGAGAAGGCACTCAGTTTTTAGGTGGTTCGATTGCAGTCCGTAATCTACATCCACCCCTCACTCCAACTAGAATGTGGATTCCACTAGACAATGCTAGAACACTGCAGACTCAGTCTGCGAACAACATGCTGCCACACAGCTTGAACAACCAAGGGAAACAAATCCCTCAACCAAGCTCTGCTACCCACAGAACTTGAAACCTGTTCTAGCTACCAGCTAGAACAGAACCGGAGACACCTCTCCCTTCCTCCACACATCGGAGGGAGCCTGCTAATGACAACCTGTCACTAGCAACACCAGAGATCACCGATCTCTCTTCCTCTGCAACCCAGAGGGAAATCGGAGTAACACTCCCTTCCTCCACACACCGGAGGGGAACCAATTCGAATCAGAAGAATGAACAAAATAAAAGGAAATGAAATAGAAACAAAGACCAACGAAGAAGCAGTCGGTTCTGAAACCAATACAAATGTAGCTTCAAAGGAAGCAATTCATCAAACCACATACACTGCTCTCTCTCTCTCGAACATACTCCTCTCGGATCTGGACACTATGGAACTCTTTGCTCTTTTTCCTTTCTGGATCGTGCAGCCTCACACATATGCCTTCTGCTTTTTCTTTTCACGATCTCTTCTCTACTGAAGGACGAAGCTTCATATTTACAACAGATATTAGGCGTGTGGCTTCCAGGTTCCCACCCAAGAAATTTTTTCCAGATCATTTGAATTTCGACCACATGGCAGCATCCTGACTAGGTTGCCATCCACGTGTCATGTTCCTGGTTTCTTGGATCACGTGCTAGGTGCTAACCTCGATTCACGTGCCCAATCATCAGCCTGAATCGCCTGCAGACAGAGACAGAAGGAATGTATATACTTAGTTAGTTCAGGCTATTAACACAAGTGTATATACTTCAGAAACAGCAACTGAGTAAGTGTGTACAACGTGAGAGAGTGTATAGACTTAATGAATAAAGCGCATGTGAAGGCAGTGTATAGACTTAATGAATAAGCGCATGAATGGCAGTGTATAGACATGTGATGAACAATGCATGAACTAGCCTTACCAATGTGTAGTCTTTACATTGCTCAGCCACTATGTAGACTTCACGAAGCCTAACCAGTGTACAGACTTGGAACGAGTGTGCTGTGAGCACTGAAGACTCAAGTTATAACAATCGAATGTATAGAGTTATGGTCGGACAACCCAATGTATAGACTTGAAGTAAGAGGCCAGTGTTCAGACTTTGAAGAAGAGATGCACTGTTCGCAATGTACAGACTTGAAAGTGTAAGACTCTTAATAAGACGGTGAACAGTGTATTGACTTGATGCCCAACGGTGATGTATAGACTTCGACAAGCTTGAGCCAGTGTATAGACTTTGCCAGATTGAGACGATGCATGAGACGCTCGGCTGTACAGACTTGCAAAGTTCTGAATGAGACGATCGGCTGTAGGACCAATGTACAGACTCTGAATGTGAAGGCAGTCTGTATAGACTTGAATCGCTTGAAGCGATGTACAGACTTGGTGAGGCTCAAGCAGTGTACAGACTTGTGAAGGCTTCAGCGTTGTACAGACATGGAAGTACCACTGTGGATGTATAGACTTGATGAACCACTGTGGATGTATGGACTTGAGCGAATGAAGCCGATGTACAGACTTGCCGATTCGAAGCCTCTGTACAGACTTTGAAGAGCAGTTCAATGTATAGACTTGAAGCCCCTGAGCTAATGTATAGACTTCACGCTGTACAGACTTTGAGCTTTGATAGTTTGAGCAGAATACAATGTACAGGCTTAGCGATGTATATACTTGGCCAGGAAAGCGTAGGGAAATGTATGAGTGTATGGACTTGGCCAAGCGTAGGAAAAGATGTGGAGTGTACAGACTTGGTGAAACAAAGTCCAGTGTATAGACTTGGTAAAATGAAGTCCAGTGTATAGACTTGATGCCTTGAAGGCGATGTACAGACTTGGACTCAAGGAATGTATATACTTAGCATGAAGACTGCCAGTCGATGTATAGACTTGGCTGAAGCTATCTCTGAAGCAATGTTCAGACTTTACTGAAGATAATGCATGAGGCGATGTTCAGACTTTGTGCAATGTATGAACTTTAGTGTGTGCGAGCCTGCTGACATGCAATGTGTAGACTTTGAGTGTGTAAAGCAGGCGTTGTACAGACTATGCAAGCATGACACTGGGCGATGTATAGACTTACACTATCGGATGTGTAGACTTCATGAGAATGCAGCAGCCAGTGTATAGACATGAAGCTTGACAATCCAGTGTATAGGGTTAAAGCTTGGAAGGATGTAGAGTTGAACTGTACTGACTTTGGCAATGTGCAGACTTAATTGGTCGGGCAGTGTACAGACTTAGAATATTAAGACCAGTGTATAGACTTCAGTTAGAAGGTGCCCGATGTACAGACTTGAAGATGATATGCCAATGTACAGACTTAATCGATCAAGCTGGTGTATAGACTTTGGTACCCAGACACTTAATGTTCTGATGCGTCGACCCACCCTTGCTGATGCGTCGACCCACTACTTGTTCATTCTAACGGAGCAGAGTGTATATAGATGAACTTATGAAACATCATATGAACTATACACACTTACATGATGAACCAGCATAAATCTAGAGATCGTAGATTGATTTATAGTGTGAGACATCATCAAAACCATAAGGATGCAACACAGAACAAGATCCTTAATGAAGCCCATAGGTCCAAGTATACGATCCACCCTGGAGCTACTAAGATGTACAGGGATGTGAAGAGGACCTTTTGGTGGCCGAGCAGGAAGAAAGAAGTGGCTGAGTTTGTGAGCAGATGCTTAGTATGCCAGTAGGTGAAGGTTGAGCATTTTAGACATGCCGGGAAGTTAAAGCCTCTAGAGATACCATAGTACAGTGGAAGTGATAGAGTATCAACATAGATTTTATCATGGGATTACCTAGAACTCGTGGAGGGTTCGACACAATTTGGGTGATTATTGATCGATTGACTAAGTCCGCGCATTTCTTGCCCATCAAGTCGAAGTGGACAGTGGATGGGCTAGCTGCTTTGTACATGAAAGAGGTAGTGATGTTGCATGGAGTGCCCGTGAACATTGTGTCTGACAGAGACCCCAAGTTCACATCTCATTTTTGGAAAGGATTGCAGGAATCTTTGGGAACCCGTTTGAATTTTAATACTACCTTTCATCCTCAGACTGACGGGCAGACAGAGAGAACAAACCAGATTGTAGAAGATATGTTAAGGGCTTGCATGATTGACTTCGGAGGCAGCTGGCATGAAAATTTAGCCCTGATAGAGTTTGCTTACAACAACAGTTACCAGTCTGGTATTCAAATGGCACCGTTTTGAAGTTTTGTATGGAAGAACTTGTAGATCACCTTTGTGCTGGGATGAGGTAGGCGAGAAGCAATGACTTGGACCGGATCTTATTTTAGAATCAACCAAGAACATCTAGATTATCAGAGATCATATGCAAGTTGCATAGTCTAGACAGAAGAGCTATGCTGACAATTGAAGAAGAGATTTGGAGTTCCAAGTTGGTGAGCACATATTTCTGAAAATCTCACCTACGAGAGGAGTCAGAAGATTTGGCATTCGTGGGAAGCTAAGTCCAAGATTTGTTGGTCCATTTGAAATTCTGGAGAGAGTGGGGGAAGTTGCCTATAGATTGGAATTACCACCCCAGTGGTCAAGTGTGCATAGTGTTTTCCATGTGTCCATGTTACGGAAGTACGTTTATGACCCCTCACACATTATTCAACATGCAGATCTGGAGCTAAATGAAGATCTATCCTATGAAGAGAAGTCTATCAAGATTTTGGACCAGAAGTAACAACAACTCAGGAATCGGTTCACACCGATGGTTAAGGTCCAGTGGAATAGGCATGGAACATAAGAAGCCACGTGGGAGTCGGGAGAAATAATCCGGAAGCAATATCCCGAATTGTTCTGAGGTTAGTAACCTTGGGTTTCCCCCGTTTCGATAAGTTCAGTGAATTTGGAGGATCAAATTCCTTAAAGTGGGGGAGGGTGTAGCACCCCAAATTATGTAATAATAAAATTATGCAATAATCGGGTGATTTCCTTATTTTTTTTAATTGCATTTCCCCTTAGGCTAAATATCGACCAAATTATAAAAATGTGAAAAATTCATCTTCGTGTAGAGGGTCATTTTTCCTACTGCTTTGTCTTCTAAATTGAACCCAATAGAAAATTTGGTTTGGTCCAATTGTAGGTTTTGGCTAGAACTCAGAGTTTCGTTGAGATCAGCCTTGTTCGACCAAATTCGAATCCAATTCGAGCTCAAATGGGCTCATTTCAGACCCAATCGATCGGCCTTTGATCGAAGCCCATTTCCCCCCTACCTTTCCGCAAAAATCGTAACCCTAGCAGCTCAATTTTAAGCGGAGGCGGCACGACCCGGTCAAGCGCGAGTTTCGCTCGTGAGCAATTCCCACGACTCTTTTCACCCTTATCACATCCATAGAGTCGACCCTAGCCTTATAAATCGAACCCTAGAAGTACCGAGAGCTCCCATTAGCTATGACGGTCGGCGGCATGCGCGTTCGTGGGCGGAGACGTAGAGTTTTGGAGCGTGTTTCTCTTACAGTTCTAGCACCGACGTCCTGTTTCCCTTCGATTTCAGGTAGGTTCTCGCAGACCAAACGATAAATTAATTTCGCCGTCTTGAGCGCCTTCGAGTCCTCTTCATTTTGATACCAAATAGCCTAAATTCTGTGTTGCATAGCGTTCGCAATTAGCTTTTTGTCAAGGCATGTCTAGTTAGGGTTTGTCAGCGTCCCCTTTCCTCTTGTATTGATCTAAACGTAGAGTTCTTGCAGCCTAAATCCCTAATTAAGCATGCTAACATGCACAAAATTTTGTTCTCTTTCTATTGATATTATTTTGCCCAAATTTCATTGACTATACTGCATGAATTTTAGTTATAATCAGGGTGTGTCGGGGTTTGTCGGAGGCCAGCGCGGAGATCCTGGTTGCGGTCGCACCAGGAACCGCCGCTGGGTTTGGCGGCCGCCCGATAGATCGCCAGGTTCCTATTTAGAACTCGCCCTATAGCGGTCGCTGGTTGACCGCTAACCAGGGTTAGCGGCCCTTCCCTGACCGCCAGAAGCGCTCGGGTTACAGTTGTGTCACTATGTTTTCGCCTGTAATCTATCATGATTAGACATCATGATTAGGGTAAAAACACACATAATCACTAGGGTTATATGGAATGTTTAACAAGGTAAATTATCTATGGTTCATGGCTATTGAATTGCTATCTTTTTCTCCTTCAACGCATGGCTTAGTAAATGATCCTCTTGATGCAAAAAGGTGGTTAAATGTGATTAATCCACCTATGATTCCATTAAATTGCTGCGGCCCTATCACTTATTAAACTGATTCTTGTTTACTTGATTAAGTTGTTTGATAGTCATGCCACTGTGATGGTATTGACTGACCACTTACACTCGATTTCCGCATTTTCATAGCCTCAATCTTGTAGTAGTTGGGACTCTCCTCCGGATACTCCTTCCGTCGGACTAGGACCACTGCTATGAGACCTCCATAAGCCCCCGCGAGCCTGGGATTCCCACTAGGATGCCGGGCAGGTTGTACCACCAAAGCCTGAACCCACTGACTCGATCGACTCACGTTTTGGGCAGCCCGAGTTCGGGACTGTTCTACCCTGTCCAACTAGAAGGTGGCCCTTCTGGGACCGCTACCCTCAGGAAGTGGCCATGGCGTGACCGCCAAACGTTTCTGACCTGGCCTTGTGCCAGTTTGCCAAGTCGACTTATCCTTGTTCCAAGTCGACCTAGCCCTATTCAAGTTGACCTAGGTTGTAAGACCCGATAGTTAACAGATTCTTATCGGTATCGAAGAATAAACTAATTCATGCCTTGAAACTATTTTATTGGGCTTAATGGGCCTAGTTTAATGGGCCTGGTCATTTGTATAAGCATTTTGAAGCTAGAATGGGCATATACACAAGTTTACACCTTTTAATGCCTTATGGCAATTTAATGTTTTAGAACAAAAAAAAAAATATAATCAAATGCTTTTTTTTTGTGATTTCACGTAGGGAGCTCTCTCTCTCTCCTCTCATTCTCTCTTTCTCTCCACGCACATCTCTCTCCCTCCCTCTTGCTCTCGATGGTGTGGTCACCCCAGGACCTTGCAGGGATTGCAGGAGGTGGCCTTGGCGAGCCCAAGGCGTGGGAGGAGCGGTGTTGTCGTCGTGGAGGCGATGGTGGAGTGAGGAGGTAGAAAACCCCAAGTGAAGGGCGCGGCTCCTTCATGAAGAACGGCGAGGAATCGACACTTTATTCTTAAACCATGTAGGGGGATCGCTTCCTTACCTCCTTAGGATTGATTCCCCTTCCATTGACATACTAATAGGGGGGCTATATGCATGAACATCGTCATTATGTTTTAAAAGCATGAACTTTGTCATTTATGTTTTTGATCCATTCATGGCCATAGTTTTATGTTTTTGGGTGTGGAATGATTGGTTTTGGGCATGTATGGCAGGTTTCTACCCTTATTTTTGGGTTTCCCATCGATTTGAATCGATTGGGAGGGAACTCAAATGAGTTACCCACGGTTTGGGTCCTCTGGACAACATGCGGTCGTTCCAGGGACCGTTTTATGTTGGTGTAAGGTGGTGGACCTTAGCGGTCTCGCCCCAGACCGTTTATGGTTTTTGGTGGTCTTCCGAGCGACCGTTTGTGGACCTTAGCGGCCTAGTAATTGACTGCTAAGCCTCTTTGACTGAGTAAGGCGGTGTAAGTGTGGCGGCCTAGAACCAGACCATTTGTCATCACCAAGTGGTCAGTCGCATGACCGTTTGCTGATCAAGCGGCCCTATCCTAGACCGTTTTCTATTCTGTTCTAATATATATGAAGTGTTCATAGCTAAACGGTCAGGGTAAAGACCGTTTGGGTCAGTGTAGCGGCCAATCTTTCGACCGCTTACCAGATCCTTGCAGCACTGTGCTAGACCGTTTAGTCCCTGCAGCGTATAAATTAATCCTATTCATTCAATTATGCATTGAATACTGCATGTGCACCATGTTTAGATATTTTTACAAACTGTGGCATATTTTTATATCCCAATAGAATTGTTTTCTCTTTCCTTATGATGGAACCACTTGTCATAGCCCGATGGCCTTTAGTGTCGGCCCACCTGGGAGAGGTGGCGGGGTAGTCTCGGTGTACGATTTTTAAGCTAGTTTCTGTGGGCCCCCTTGCTTGTCAGTAGCATCCTACTGGGGGGGGGGGAACTAGCTAGAGGCCTGGCTCAAGGCATTGAGCCTGTGTGTACACACGTGGTCAGGGGCTTGGACTGAAACTGACGAGTGTGACCCTGATTAGTTCTTGACCTTGGTTACTGTTACGTGTCTCACTTGCCACGTTCCAGGCTAGTGGAGATACCCGAGACGCAGTATAAGTCGTCAGTGGACGCGTCTGGTCTTCTTTCTGGTGGTCCTCTCTTTCTCCTATCACTTGGAAATGACGAAAATGTTGAATTTTCATTCTATTGGTGGATTATGATTCTCATGTTTAATTATTCGTTTGAATAGTAAATGGCATTTTAGTTAGCTATCTTTAATTGTTCATATACCTGTACAACTTTATTAACTATTGTTTTTCTTATGCCATTGCATTATTAATTACTTTTATAAGTCTAGCTGCGAGGTAGGGATCTGCGTGAACCCTACTGAGTCTATGTTGTGAGACTCACCCTTTCCTTTCTAGGTGAGCAGCAGCAGCAGTCCGCCGGTTGTTCTCGTGCTTTTAACGGCAGGTCGTAGGTGCCAGTAGTTGTCTGTCTATCTTTCTTTCCCTTTTGACCGGGGTATGCCCTGTGTAGTTATTTATTTTGACCTTTGTATAGTGTTTGGACTTGTAATGGTTGAATCTGGACTATTATATATATAAATATATCACTCTGTTATTGTCAGTTGCTTCCGCTTAAAATTATTATTTTATAACGCGCATGTAATTCCAGTTCATTATGCACCTCCTCAACCAATCCTCCCAACCCTTACGGGGCCCAATCAGCCTCTTGGGTGGCATCTCCGAGTTCTTGGTATCGGTTTACCGGTATCCGGACCTCCGGCTCATTACAGTTGGTATCAGAGCGGTGTTGGGGTGATGTATAAGGAATTGAAATTGCAATAGTCCAGAACAAGTCCATGTGTACCACTATTGCTGGCTTAGGCTGTTTTTCCGTGATTACTTATGGTTCTTTCGTTGTGTGTCTTTTCTTAAGCGTAGATCTAAATGCCGCCTAGATGGAGAGTTCGGTTTCAAACTACCGTGCCCCAAGATGTTCCAAGAGAAGAGAGCGGTACTTTGCCTCATCCAATGAATGTTCAAGGGCAAGGCCGTGTTGACCCTACTGCTGGTGAAGATTTATTGCCTCAAGGTGGTCGTGGTCGAGTTCTAAAGGAATTTCTTTTATTCCACCCACTAACATATGAAGGACAAGCTGATCCAGATGTGGTTAGGGTTTGGCTGGATGCGACCGAGCGTGTGTTCCATTCTATGGAATGCACCGAAGATGAGAAATTAATGCTAGCTACATTTCAGTTGCAGGGGGCAGCGCTCGCGTGGTGGACCACGGAGTGGGAGGTGACTTTTAAGTCCCGTCCTCTTCGACTGATTACATGGAAGGAGTTTGTTACTTCGTTCGAGTGTACATGCAATCTAGCTTATTTCAGGATGGACAAAATGTACCAGTTTATGGAATTGGCTCAGGGTGATATGACAGTCTTGCAGTATCAGAACAAATTTTTGGAATTGGGTCGATATGCTCCTCATATTCTAGCTGATGAAGGGCTAAAAATTGAACAATTTTTGCATGGTTTGAATCCAGAATTGAGGCAACCTCTTATTGCAACCAAAGTGGCAGAATTAGATATGGCTTATCAGGTAGCAGCAGCATTAGAATTGGATATGGCAAGATCTCGAGGATAAACCAAAGTTGAGCCAATGCAGTAGAGTGTGCATCATCAACATGCTAGTAGTTAACCAAGTGTGACGGGGGTACCATCTTCTATTCCTTCTGACAGTGGTACTTACTCCATGAAATCTAAATTCAGACGGATGTTCAGGAAATCCAAGAAGCAGTATGACCGGCAAGCTTCCACTGGTACCGTGCAACAATCAACACCCTCTTCTTTTCAGCGACAGGGATCGGTGTCTAGTCAGCCGAGACCATGTCCGAGGTGTGGTGGTAGTCATTTGGGTAGACTGTGTTCGATGCCCGTGGTGTGTTTTCGGTGTGATCAGGTGGGACACGTGGTTCGTGATTGTCCACTAAGGTTGAAGCAGCCTGTTATATTTTCACAACCACAGTAGTTCCGACCTCCACCACCTTCACAGTCACAGCAGTATTCACAGGCATCAGTATCGTCATCACAGTAGTCTACTGCCTGTGGAAAGAAGCAAAAAGGGAGAGTCACGCATATGACTCGTTCAGAAGCAGCTGCATCTCATCTTGTGGAAGGTACTATTATGATTTATGGTCATGCAACCCGTGTTTTATTTGACTCAGGTGCTTCTCATTCATTTATTTCTAAAGATTTTGTTGCTTGTATTGAGGAGCCGACATTGGAGATGTCTTGTGAGTTAGTCGTTGAATTGCTTTCTGGGCAGTTCATGTTTACTCCTTTCTATCTTGATGAGACTCCTATAGTTATTGGGAATCAGCAGTTGCCAGCTAGGTTATATGCATTGAAGTTGGTAGACTATGATGTTATTCTGGGCATGGATTGGTTAAAGGGTTATGGAGCCGTAGTTGATTGTAAATCGAAGAAAGTTTATTTTCAGCCATCTGGGAAAGCGGCATTCTATTTTCAAGGTATTCGATCTTGTTCTTCTCGTTTCCTTATTTCTGCTATTCGGGCCCGTAGTGATGGAGGCATCACCCACGATTCCCTTTGGCTCGGGTCCACTTCTTCACATTCGGGAGCTGGTTGAGTTTGGGCCTCACTCTATTAAGGCCCCTTATCTATTTAGTAGCTTTCCTTTGTGTCATTTTGATGTATTTTCATTTTATTTGAGTCATTTCCCTAGGTCTAGCACTTATTCTCCTATGTTTTTGTATCATCATGCTGTCTAATGAGGCTATTGGGCCCAATTCGTTGGGCTAGGCCCATTGGTGCCCCCACCCCCTTGGTTATTGGTAGTTGCTTATCTTGTCAGGGACTTATTGTAAAGAGTGGGTTGCCTATAAATAGGACCCCACTCCCCCTCATTTGAAGTTAATGAAGAAATGAATGAATGAGTTAAAATTGCCATTTGAGTTCAAATTGGAGTGATTCCTCTAGTTTTTGGGTGAGAAACCCTAGGGGAGAGATTCCCCACCTATTCCCCTCTTAATCTCTCTATTTCACCCCTCTTTCTCTCTCCTCCAACCCCAATTTCAAATTTTCTTCTCTCTCCTCCCCTCCCCAACCACCTCCACTAGCTACCCACCTCATTCAATACCCCTCCACTTCCCCAAGTTGCCATTACTCCACTCCCATTGTCCCAAGGAGGCATCTCCCACTTTCCAACACAATCCCACCCATTCCCACACAATCTCCCCTAGTTCCCACACAATCCCCCACTCCCAAGACCATTTCAAATTTGAAATCCATCTCCCCCCACTTCTTTTGGCCACCCCCCCTCTCTCCCCCATAGCTAGGTCCGCCCCCCTCCTCTATTCTCCACTCCACCTCACACACCATCTCCTCACCCTACCCTAACTGCAACCTGCGACCCCAGCCCTCTTCCTCCTCACTCCCCATCACCATTAGCCCCCTCCATCACCCCACAAGAACCCCCCTTCACCATTAGGCCGCCCTACATCAACCCTCCACCAAAAGAAGCCCCTCCCCCTCTCCTTTCAATTTCAGGTTGTTGCAGTGGAGGCCTGCAGATCAGCACCGAGTTGCAGCATCATCCACGTCTTCATCTTAGAGCTTCTGGGGGCGTGGCCTACATCACTGGAAAGGCCCCTCTGTCTTCTTCGCAGGCGAGGTAGAACCAACTCGTTCTGAGGTCGGGGCCAGCCGTAGGAGCCGTTCTCCCACGATTGCGCAGAGAGGTCTTCATCCTGGACCAGAACCGGAAAGATCATTGTGCCACGACGTACCCCAGTGGATTCAGGCTGAAGCCCCTTCATCAAAGTTCTCCCCCTGCCAGTCCTCTTCCAAGATCAAGAAACAGAACCTCGTTCGGCCGCCGGAGGAAGGAGTTACAAATTTTCTCCCCCGAGCTCTCCAGTCCTATCTTCTGCAGTCTGCTCCGACCAGTGCCCACTCTTCAGGGTACACCGACCGCTCTCGACCTCTGATTGTAGACCCGTCACCTTCTGCTGAAATCTACTTCGACCACGAAGACGTCGCCACCAGTTTCGTGCTGTTCGGAGCTCGGGAGTGCAAACGGTGATCTCTGCAACCTGCTGTTCCAGTCCAGGCAGAGCCTACGGCCAGACAGAGAGGTCTCCTCCCAGCTGCTGGTGCTGCTACCTCCGACCCACTGAGTATCCCCAAAAATTCTGGATCAACCTCTTCAAGTCAGGAAGCTTTAGGAGGTGGTCTCGCTCAATTTGGAGTCCGGACGAGTCCGTGGCGACCACAACATCATCACCCTGTCCTGCAGGCCAGAACAAGGCTCATATCGCGCCGGACGCCACTTAGTGATTGAGAGCTTTTCTCCCCTCCCCGCTTGGCCGGATGAAGGCCCCACCCTGCGTGGTGGTAGTTTTGGTTGTAACACTTTAACCCCCACCCCAAGATCCCCCTCCTGCGTGAGGTGTAGTCTGGTACTTCTTTGGGCAGGTCAAGCGACACCGCCGCGGCGTGTGGGGAACCACCGCCTCCCCGCTCGCCCTCGTCTCCGACCGGGACCGGTTTCTTCAAACCGGTCGAGTAAGTGTCTCATCCTTGCTCAATAGTGTTTCTCTTTCAATATTTGCTTCATGCGCCGCTGAATTTGTGAGGGAGCGCCCGGTCCTCAAGTCAATGACTTAGAGTGACCGCCGTGGGGTAGTGTGAACCGGTGCCTTTGCGCACTTGGTCGGCCCCAATTGAATTGGGCATCCAACCTTTGGGAGTCAAACCTTAGCCTTGCTGGCCCTCTACCAGCAAGGGCCCATTCCCATACGTCACACTTGGCATCGCCAAGTCACTCTGGGTATAGAGTGCGACGGGAGAGCGGTGGCCCATTAAGGCCCATTTGAATGCTATTTGTGATTGCTTGCTTAAGTCCGAGGTTGTGTCACATCAAGTGGTATCAGAGCAAGTCCTTGACTTGTCTCTATCAAGTCTAAGTCCTAGGACCTTTGCATAGTGTGTCCAACCACTTTGGCCCTTTGTCTTGCATGTCCACCCGTAGTGGTGCTAGCTATCAACCCGGTTCATCGTCTTCGGCTCCACCAATGGATCCCAATCCTCACCAACTCAACCAAGATGTTCCTAGGGAGGGACCCCAAGGCCACATGGATAGGGTAGATGCTGCCCTCACAACCATCCTTGCCCAACTAGAGTCCATTACCAACCGAATTGCTCGGTTAGAAGACCAAGAGTTCCGCCCAAGGAACAATGAGCCTAGAATTCCCCCTCCGCATGATGAGCCTCATAGAGAAGATCCTCACCCAAGGATCAATGAGCCAAGAGCCCCTCCACCACATGGTGAGTTCCATAGGAATGGTTTTCCCCAAAGGAACCAAGGCCCAAGGGTCCACCCTCCACATGTAGAGCCTCATAGGGATGAGTTCCACCCATGGAACAACGGCCCAAGAGCCCATCACCCACATGCTGAATTTTGTAGGGAGGATATGGACCATGACCATTATTATGATTATGAGAGGCCTCGCCCCCATCAAAACCATGACCGGCATCCACGGGATGATCCGGATGACCCCCTTTTAAGGATGATCAAGGTAGAGGCCCCAAATTTTGATGGTTCACATGAACCTAGTGTTTACCTAGAATGGGAGACCGTCATGGACCAATACTTTGAATGGTACCCCATGTCCGACCAAAGGAGAGTTAGATTGGCTAAGATGCATCTCACTAAGTTGGCCAAAACTTATTGGCTAAACCAAGAGGGTCTAAGACGGGTTAGGCGGGAAGAGCCTATTGACACTTGGGCGGATATGAAAAACCAACTTAGGAACAAATACCTCCCCCGAACCTATCACCAAATGCTCCTAGATGAATGGCAAAGCCTCACCCAAGAAGGGAAGACCGTGGTAGAGTACATTAAAAAATTTGACTCCTATCTTTTAAAGTGTGGAGTCCATGAGGATCCGGACGTCACCTTATCCCGCTTTAGGAATGGGCTTCAAAGCCACATCAAGAGGGAACTATTCATGAGAGACGTTGACAACCTTGAGCTAGCTTACCAAGTGGCTAGAGATGTGGAAAGGTTTTCTAGGAGTTCCCGATTTATCACTCCCCGACCAACCGATCCCAAAAACTTGGGACCACGTCCCATTCCACCCACTCCCATGAGAGCTCCTAGCCCAAGTGGGAATGCCCCTTTAAGGTCCTACAATCCTCCCCCACCCATCACTCCAAACAAGCCCGCTCCTAGTCATCCTCTCCCACGGAAGGATGACAACCCCAAAGGACTAAGTGTAGGAGCCACCCTGGGAAGAGGACGCCAACAATGCTATAGGTGTCAAGGGTTTGGTCATTTTGCGGGACAATGTCCATCTAAGGGGTTATCTAGTTTGCTTATTGAGGAAGAAGTTCAACCCCAAAAGGAACAAGAAAATGACGTTGAGGAACATGAAGCCTCACTAGTATGGGAAGAGGAGTATGAAGCCCAATATCTAGAGTCGGGTCTAGATCACTCCACTCCTTCAAACAACTCCCATCTAGGAGTCATTAGGTGCATCCTCACCCAACCTCAAGAAGAGGATTGGCGTCGGACCTCAATCTTCCACACCTTTATCAAGATAGAGAACCATGTGAGGAAAGTGATCTTGGATAGTGGTAGTTGTGTTAATGCCGTGTCACCTGACACCGTCAAGCTCCTTGGGCTTACTCTCACTCCCCACCCAAGTCCATACCGGGTCTCATGGATCAACAACAACTCCATCCCGGTCAACACCCAATGCCTAGTGCCTCTCATTTTCTCTTCCTACCATGGCCAAATATGGTGTGACGTCATACCCATGGAAGTGGGTAGCATCCTTTTAGGAAGACCTTGGCTCTATGATGTGGATGCCACCATTTTAGGGAGAAGCAACATATGCACCTTTGAGCATGAGGGTAAGACTATCCGTCTTAACCCCTCCCCACCTCGACCCATGCCCAAGAAGGACCCTCTCCCTCAAGGATCACACCCCACCACTCCACAAGTCTCGGGGAACTCCACCCCTCCAACCCAAGCCCTTATCCAAACTCCAAAATAAAGTAGAACCACGGGGTTGACCAAAGGTCTTCATCTCATCACTAGGAAAGAGCTTGAAGAGGAAATTGCTCAAGGGGTGCCATTGTGTGCGGTAGTCATATGCTTAGGGGAACCTACCCCTTCTAACCCCCATCCCATAGAAATCCAATAACTTTTGGAAGAATTCCATGATGTGTTCCCGGAAGAGCTCCCGGACCAACTCCCTCCCATGCGTGATGTGCAACACGCAATCGATCTAGTACCAGGATCCACCCTTCCAAACCTTCCTCATTATTGCCTCAATCCCACGGAACATGCCGAACTTAGGAGGAAAATAGAGGAACTCATTAGGAAGGGCTTCGTCCGCATTAGTAAGAGTCCATGTGCCATCCCGGCCCTCCTTACCCCCAAGAAAGATGGATCATGGCGGATGTGTGTGGATAGCCGGGCCATTAACAAGATTACCGTCAAGTATAGGTTCCCCATCCCTAGGCTTGATGACATGTTGGATATGCTAGCCGGAGCCACCATCTTCTCTAAGATAGATCTCAAGAGTGGCTACCACCAAGTTAGGGTAAGGCCCGGGGATGAGTGGAAAACGGCCTTCAAGACCAAGGATGGTCTCTTTGAGTGGTTAGTCATGCCATTTGGGCTTTCTAATGCCCCAAGTACTTTCATGCGTCTTATGACGGAGGTACTTAGGCCTTTCATTGGGAATTTTCTAGTGGTATACTTTGATGATATTCTCATCTATAGCCAAACCTATGAGGCCCACCTTGACCACCTTAGGAAAGTTTGCACCGTCCTCCGGCAAGAAAGCCTATTTACCAACCTAGGAAAGTGTCATTTCATGACCACTTTCATCACCTTCCTAGGATTTGTGGTGTCAACCAAAGGAGTCTCCATGGACCCCGACAAGGTCCAAGCTATTCTTGATTGGCCGGAGCCCCACACCCTTCATGAGGTTAGGAGTTTTCATGGGTTGGCCACATTCTATAGGAGATTCATTCGAGGGTTTAGCACTATCACCGGCCCAATAACTGATTGTCTCAAGAAGGGAACCTTTGTTTGGACCAAAGCCGCCTCTAAAGCCTTCCTTAAGCTTAAGGAAAAGTTGACCCAAGCCCCGGTCCTATGCCTTCCCGATTTCTCCAAAGTTTTTGAGGTCACTTGTGATGCATCCGGGACAGGGATAGGAGGGATTCTTAGTCAAGAGGGACACCCGGTCGTCTACTTTAGTGAGAAGCTATGTGATGCCATGACTAGATACTCCACCTATGACAAGGAGTTCTATGTCGTGGTCCAATCCCTCCGACACTGGAGACATTACTTGCTTCCCAAAGAGTTTGTCATCTTTTCCGACCATGAGGCCCTCAAATACCTCAATTCCCAACAGAAGTTGAATGCCCGACATGCCCGATGGGTTGAGTTCATTTAATCCTACACCTTTGTCATCAAACACAAGGCCGGGAGTGAGAATAAGGCCACAGATGCCCTTAGTAGGAAGATGTCCTTGTTATCCACTATCCAAGTGGAAGTGATTGGTTTTGATAAGGTCAAGGACGAGTACCCTGGTTGCCCCGACTTTGGGCGAATCTATGCCAACTTGACCACTCATTCTAGCAAGGAGCATGAGGGATTTATTTTAGAGGATGGGTTCCTCTTCAAGGGGACAAGGCTTTGCATTCCCCGGGCCTCTCTTCGAGATTTCTTGGTTTGGGAATTACATGTCGGAGGGTTAGCCGGTCATTTTGGGGTCCACAAAACCATTGCCTTAGTTGAGGGTCAATTTTATTGGCCGAGCCTCGAGAGAGATGTAGGCAAAATAGTGGGTCAATGTCGCACGTGTGCTTCGGCCAAGCAGGTGAAGCAAAACACCGGCCTATACACCCCACTTCCCATCCCCGACCGACCATGGCAAGATTTGAGCATGGACTTTGTGCTAGGCTTACCCAAGACCTCTAGGAAGCATGACTCCATCTATGTGGTGCTTGATAGATTTTCCAAAATGGCCCACTTCATCCCATGCTCCAAAACATCCGATGCCTCCCATGTAGCCCGATTATTCTTTGATGAGGTAGTCCGCCTCCATGGGCTGCCCAAGACCATAGTCTCCGACAGGGATGTCAAATTCACTAGCTATTTTTGGAAGACTCTTTGGCACATGATGGGTACCCTCCTCAAATTCTCCACTGCCTACCACCCCCAAACGGATGGCCAAACTGAAGTGGTCAACCGGAGTCTAGGGAACCTCCTTAGGAGTCTTGTTGAGGATCGGCTAGGAAATTGGGATAGGATCTTACCACAGGCTGAGTTTGCATACAAAAATTCCGTCAATAAGTCGATAGGGATGAGTCCATTTGAAGCCGTGCATGGGTACAAACCAAGAAAGCCATCCGACCTCATTCCCCTTCCCCAGCATGCTAGAGTGTCCATTTCTGCCGAGTCTTTTGCACAACATATTAGGGAATTGCATGAGGAAATTCGTAAGCACATTAGCATGAAAAATGAGGCTTATAAAAGGTTGGCCGACTCTCACCGGCGTCACGTAGAGTTCCAAGTGGGTGACTTTGTGATGGTAAGGACGGAGAGGCTCTCCCTAGGAGCCAACTCCAAGTTGAGGCCACGTGGGACTGGGCCCTTCCAGGTCTTGAGGCGCATTGGTGCGAATGCTTATGAGTTAGATCTTCCTGAGGATTATGGGGTAAGTCCTACATTCAATGTCGCCGACTTAGTGCTATACAAGGGCCCCACGGTGGGACCTAGTGAGGAGATTGAGCCTACTTCTTCCTTTGAGAGAGTACCCACCCGTGAGAAGAGTCCACTAGCCAAGAGAGCTCAGCGCGATCGCATTGAACGAATATTGGATGAGCAGGCCACTACCACCTGGAGCAAAGTATATGAGCGCTATCTCATCAGGTGGAAGGATCGGCCTCTGTCGGAAGACTCATGGGTGAGTCGGGAGGACCTCCAGCGATTGGATCCGGACCTCCTCGAGCGGTACCTTAGCCGGATGGATCCTTACTCGATGGAGTCGAGCTCTTCGCGGCCCAGGGGATTTGATGGAGGCATCACCCACGATTCCCTTTGGCTCGGGTCCACTTCTTCACATTCGGGAGCTGGTTGAGTTTGGGCCTCACTCTATTAAGGCCCCTTATCCATTTAGTAGCTTTCCTTTGTGTCATTTTGATGTATTTTCATTTTATTTGAGTCATTTCCCTAGGTCTAGCACTTATTCTTCTATGTTTTTGTATCATCATGCTGTCTAATGAGGCTATTGGGCCCAATTCGTTGGGCTAGGCCCATTGGTGCCCCCACCCCCTTGGTTATTGGTAGTTGCTTATTTTGTCAGGGACTTATTGTAAAGAGTGGGTTGCCTATAAATAGGACCCCACTCCCCCTCATTTGAAGTTAATGAAGAAATGAATGAATGAGTTAAAATTGCCATTTGAGTTCAAATTGGAGTGATTCCTCTAGTTTTTGGGTGAGAAACCCTAGGGGAGAGATTCCCCACCTATTCCCCTCTTAATCTCTCTATTTCACCCCTCTTTCTCTCTCCTCCAACCCCAATTTTGAATTTTCTTCTCTCTCCTCCCCTCCCCAACCACCTCCACTAGCTACCCACCTCATTCAATACCCCTCCACTTCCCCAAGTTGCCATTACTCCACTCCCATTGTCCCAAGGAGGTATCTCCCACTTTCCAACACAATCCCACCCATTCCCACACAATCTCCCCTAGTTCCCACACAATCCCCCACTCCCAAGACCATTTCAAATTTGAAATCCATCTCCCTCCACTTCTTTTGGCCACCCCCCTCTCTCCCCCATAGCTAGGTCCGCCCCCCTCCTCTATTCTCCACTCCACCTCTCACACCATCTCCTCACCCTACCCTAACTGCAACCTGCGACCCCAGCCCTCTTCCTCCTCACTCCCCATCACCATTAGCCCCCTCCATCACCCCACAAGAACCCCCCTTCACCATTAGGCCGCCCTACATCAACCCTCCACCAAAAGAAGCCCCTCTCCCTCTCCTTTCAATTTCAGGTTGTTGCAGTGCAGGCCTGCAGATCAGCACCGAGTTGCAGCATCGTCCACGTCTTCATCTTGGAGCTTCTGGTGGCGTGGCCTACGTCACTGGAAAGGCCCCTCTGTCTTCTTCGCAGGCGAGGAGGAACCAACTCATTCTGAGGTCGGGGCCAGCCGTAGGAGCCGTTCTCCCACGATTGCGCAGAGAGGTCTTCATCCTGGACCAGAACCGGAAAGATCATTGTGCCACGACGTACCCCAGAGGATTCAGGCTGAAGCCCCTTCATCAAAGTTCTCCCCCTCCCAGTCCTCTTCCAAGATCAAGAAACAGAACCTAGTTCGGCCGCCGGAGGAAGGAGTTACAAATTTTCTCCCCCGAGCTCTCCAGTCTTATCTTCTGCAGTCTGCTCCGACCAGTGCCCACTCTTCAGGGTACACCGACCGCTCTCGACCTCTGATTGCAGCCCCGTCACCTCCTGCTGAAAGCTACTTCGACCACGAAGACGTCGCCACCAGTTTCGTGCTGTTCGGAGCTCGGGAGTGCGAACGGTGATCTCTGCAACCTGCTGTTCCAGTCCAGGCAGAGCCTGCGGCCAGACAGAGAGGTCTCCTCCCAGCTGCTGGTGCTGCTACCTCCGACCCACTGAGTATCCCCAAAAATTCTGGATCAACCTCTTCAAGTCAGGAAGCTTTAGGAGGTGGTCTCGCTCAATTTGGAGTCCGGACGAGTCCGTGGAGACCACAACATCATCACCCTGTCCTGCAGGCCAGAACAAGGCTCATATCGCGCCGGACGCCACTTAGTGATTGAGAGCTTTTCTCCCCTCCCCGCTTGGCCGGCTGAAGGCCCCACCCTGCGTGGTGGTAGTTTTGGTTGTAACACTTTAACCCCCACCCCAAGATCCCCCTCCTGCGTGAGGTGTAGTCTTGTACTTCTTTGGGCAGGTCAAGCGACACCACCGCGGCGTGTGGGGAACCACCGCCTCCCCACTCGCCCTCGTCTCCGACCGGGACCGGTTTCTCCAAACCGGTCGAGTAAGTGTCTCATCCTTGCTCAATAGTGTTTCTCTTTCAATATTTGCTTCATGCGCCGCTGAATTTGTGAGGGAGCGCCCGGTCCTCAAGTCCATGACTTAGAGTGACCGCCGTGGGGTAGTGTGAACCGGTGCCTTTGCGCACTTTGTCGGCCCCAATTGAATTGGGCATCCAACCTTTGGGAGTCAAACCTTAGCCTTGCTGGCCCTCTACCAGCAAGGGCCCATTCCCATACGTCACACTTGGCATCACCAAGTCACTCCGGGTATAGAGTGCGACGGGAGAGCGGTGGCCCATTAAGGCTCATTTGAATGCTATTTGTGATTGCTTGCTTAAGTCCGAGGTTGTGTCACATCACGTAGATTACTTAATGCAGGTTGTCAGGGATTCTTTGCTTCCGTGGTTGCTGTTGAGGCACCACAGCAGGAGATAGGTGATATTCCCGTGGTTTGTGAATTTCCTGATGTGTTTCCTGATGAGTTGCCAGGCTTTCCTCCACAGCAAGAGATTGAGATGGTGATTGAACTAATTCCAGGTACGACACCTTTATCAAAGGCACCTTACCGTATGGCTCATGCAGAATTGAAAGAATTAAGAGCACAGTTGCTAGAATTGCTGGAAAAGGGCTATATCCGTCCTAGCTTTTCTCCATGGGGTGCTTCTGTATTATTTGTGAAGAAGAAAGATGGAAGCCTGATGCTATGTATTGATTACAGAAAATTAAATTAGGTGACTGTCAAGAATAAATATCTTCTGCCAAGATTGATGATTTATTTGACCAACTTCAGTCGGCTCGTGTCTTTTCACGGATTGATCTTTGATCTGGTTATTACCAATTGAGGATTAAGGAATCTGATGTGGAGAAGACTTCCTTTAGTACAAGGTATGGCCATTATGAATTTTTGGTTATGCCATTTGGGCTAACCAATGCTCCAGCAGCATTTATGGACCTAATGCATCGTGTGTTTCGTCCATATTTGGACTAATTTGTGGTGATCTTTATAGATGACATTTTGGTCTATTCTACTTCTGAGGAAGAACATGTTCAGCATCTTAGGGTGGTATTGTAGACTCTGCGAGATCACGAGCTCTATGCAAAATTCAGCAAATGCGAGTTTTGGCTTCGGGAAGTTCATTTTTTAAGCCATGTGATTTCTGGCGATGGAGTTGCAGTTGATCCTGTTAAAATTGAAGTTGTTCTTCAATGGCAGAGCCCTAAGACTGTGATAGAGATTAGAAGCTTTCTGGGTCTTGCTGGTTATTATAGAATATTCATTCAAGATTTTGCACGGATTGTCATGCCAATGACTAAATTGACTCGCAAGGATGTGCCATTTGTGTGGTCGGATAAGTGTGAACAGAGCTTCAATGAATTGAAAAGGCTGCTCACCACTTCTCCAGTGCTTGTTTTGCCTTCTGGCTCGGGTGGATTCGTTGTATGCACGGATGCTTCTCGAGTAGGTTTGGGTGCAGTGCTTATGCAACATGGCAAGGTTATAACTTATGCATCCCGGCAATTAAATCAGTAGGAAGAAAATTATCCCACTCATGATTTAGAGTTGGCGGCAGTGATTTTTGCATTGAAAATATGGAGACACTACCTGTATGGTGAGAAGTTTGAGATCTTTACAGATCATCAAAGCTTGAAATATGTGTTTTCTCAAAAAGATTTGAATCTTCGTCAGCGCAGGTGGATGGAGTATATGAAAGATTATGATTTTACTCTATCTTATCAACATGGCAAGATGAATGTGGTGGCTGATGCATTGAGTAGAAAACTGCAAATCAGTCGTTTGTTGATGCGAGAATGGAAGTTGCGGGAATAGTTTCCTTGTGAGACGTTCAGATTGAAAATTCCCCGTGATCCGATGGTAGCCATTTTTGCTAGTCTGGTGATGACTCCAGCTATTTATCAGCAGATCAGGGAGGCACATCAAGCAGATTCTGAGTTGTCTCGCATTGTGTTAATGCTAGATGTGGAGTTCTGTGATGATTTAGTGGTTAGATTCAGAGGTAGACTTTATGTTCCAGCTGATGATTTGTTGAGGAATGCTATTTTGCACGAAGCGCATGGATCCCGTTATGTTATTCATCCCGGCACCATGAAAATGTATCAAAATATGAAAATGCAATTTTGGTGGCCAGGTATGAAAAGGGATGTAGCTGATTTTGTGTCTAAGTGTTTGACATGTCAACAGGTCAAAGATGAGCACCAAAGGCCTGGAGGAATGCTTCAACCCTTGGAGATTCCGATGTGGAAATGTGATCATGTCACTACCGATTTTATTGTGGGTTTACCCCACACTTCACAAGGCTATGATGAAATTTGGCTGTTAGTCGATCGTTTAACTAAGACATCCAGAATGTTGCCAATCAAGGTGACGTGGAATGTTCAGAAATTGGCTAAGCTTTATGTTGCGAAGATTGTGCCATTGCATGGAATTCCAATATCCATTGTGTCAGATCGTGACCCGCATTTTACTTCTGACTTTTGGCGGAGTTTTCAAAAGGCGTTGGGTACGGAATTGGCATTTAGTTCAGCATATCATCCCCAGTCTGATGGTCAGTCCGAGAGGACTATTAAGACATTATAAGATATGCTGCGATCGTGTTGTCTGGATTGGCAGGGTTCATGGAGTCAACATTTGCCATTGGTGGAATTCTCTTATAATAATAGTTATCATTCCAGTATTAGTATGGCATTGTATGAAGCTTTGTATGGACGTCCTTATCGTACACCGTTGGACTGGTTTGAGACTGGTGACCGACTGTTGACTGGGCCGGACATGATTCAGCAATGTGTTGATGTGGTACGTCTGATCAGGCAGAAGATGTTGATAGCTCAAAGTCGACAGAAAAGCTATGCAGATCGGCGTAGAAGACCATTACAATTTGAACTTGGAGATTCTATTTTTGTGAAAATATCTCCAATGAAAGGCGTGATGAGATTTGTGAAGCATGGAAAGCTTAGTCCCCGATATATTGGTCCGTTTCCTATCTTGGAATGTGTAGGCCAAGTGGCTTATCGACTTCAGTTGTCATCGGTGATGCAAGCAATCCACGATGTGTTTCATGTTTCCCAGTTAAGGAAGTATATTTTTGATGCATCTCATGTATTAGATGACTCTATGTGGCCTGAAGTGACAGCGGATCTATCCACGCCGGAGTTTTCGATACGGATTGACGATCGTCGTGAACAACGACTGAGGAATAAGGTAATCCCTTTGGTAAAGGTGGTATGGTAGCGTCACTCCGGTAATGAGGCTACTTGGGAACGTGAGGACGATATGTGTCAACAGTTTCCATTTTTATTCGAATAAGGTATATCTTCTTTCAGTTCTCTCCTTGTGCTTCCTTTTAAATTTTGAGGATAAAGTTTTTATTAGGAGGGAGGGACTGTAAGACCCAGTAGTTAATGGATTGTTATAGGTATCGAAGAATAAACTAATTCATGCCTTGAAACTATTTTATTGGGCTTAATGGGCCTAGTTTAATGGGCCTGGTAATTTGTATAAGTATTTTAAAGCTAGAATGGGCATATACACAATTTTACACCATTTAATGCCTTATGGGAATTTAAGGTTTTATAACAAAAAAATATAATCAAATGATTTTTTTTATGTTTTCACGTAGGGAGCTCTCTCTCTCTCCTCTCATTCTCTCTTTCTCTCCACGCACGTCTCTCTCCCTCTCTCTTGCTCTCAGCGGTGTGGTAACCCCGGGACCTTGCAGGGATTGCAGGAGGTGGCCTTTGCGAGCCCGAGGTGTGGGAGGAGCGGTGTTGTCATCGTGGAGGCGACGGTGGAGCGAGGAGGTAGAAAACCTCGGGTGAAGGGCGCGGCTCCTTCCGGAAGAACGGCGAGGAATCAACGCTTTCTTCTTAAACCATGTAGGGGGATGGTTTCCTTACCTCCTTAGGATTGATTCCTCATCCATTGACATGCTAATAGGGGGGCTATATGCATGAACATCGTCATTATGTTTTAAAAGCATGAACTTTGTCATTTATGTTTTTGATCCATTCATGGCCATAGTTTTATATTTTTGGGTGTGGAATGATTGGTTTTGGACATGTATGGCTGGTTTCTACCCTTATTTTTTGGTTTCCCATCAATTTGAATCGATTGGGAGGGAACTCAAATGAGTTACCCACGGTTCGGGTCCTCTGGACAACATGCGGTCGTTCCAGGGACCGTTTTATGTTGGTGTAAGGCGGTGGACCTTAGCGGTCTCGCCCCAGACCGTTTATGGGTTTTGGCAGTCTTCCGACTGACCGTTTCTGGACCTTAGCAGCCCAGTGATTGACCGCTAAGCCCCTTTGACCGAGTAAGGCGGTGTAAGTGTGGCGGCCTAAGACCAGACCATTTGTCATCACCAAGCGATCAGTCGCACGACCGTTTGCTGATCAAGCGGCCCTGTCCTAGACCGTTTTTCATTCTGTTCTAATATATATGAATTGTTCATAGCTAAACGGTCAGGGTAAAGATCATTTGGGTCAGTGTAGCGGCCAATCGTTCGACCGCTTACCAGATCCTTGCGGCCCTGTGCTAGACCGTTTAGTCCCTGCAGCGTATAAATTAATCCCGTTCATTCAATTATGCATTGAATACTGCATGTGCGGCATGTTTAGATATTTTTACAAACTGTGGCACATTTTTATATCCCAATAGAATTGTTTTCTCTTTCCTTGTGATGGAACCACTAGTCGTAGCCTGACGACCTTTAGTGTCGGCCCACGTGGGAGAGGTGGCGGGGTAGTCCCGGTGTACAATTTTTAAGCTTGTTTCCATGGGCCCCCTTGCTTGTCAGTAGCGTCCTATTGGGGTCGGAAAACTATCTAGAGGCTTGGCCCAAGGCATTGAGTCTGTGTGTGCACACGTGGTCAGGGGCTTGGACTGACACTGACGAGTGTGACCCTGATTAGTTCTTGACCTTGGTTACTGTTACGTGTCTCACTTACCGTGTTCCAGGCTAGTGAAGATACCCGAGAGGCAGTATAAGTCATCAGTGGATGCGTCTGGTCTTCTTTCTAGTGGTCCTCTCTTTCTCATATCACTTGGAAATGATGGAAATGTTGAATTTTCATTCTATTGGTGGATTATGATTCTCATGTTTAATTATTTGTTTGAATAGTAAATCACATTTCAGTTAGCTGTCTTTAATTATTCATATACTTGTACAGCTTTATTAACTGTTGTTTTTCTTATGCCATTGCATTATTAATTACTTTTATAAGTTTAGCTACGAGGTAGGTGTTGTGCCCCTGTGGTTTTGATGATGGTTTTGATGATTGGTTTTTGATGTGAGTTAATCACTGTGAGTCATCTTGCTGTGTGAGTCATCATGCTATTATTCAGTTATTTTCTGATCATAACTCAGTCTATCAAATGTTCAGTCATCTTGCTGCTTAGTTTAGTTTAACATATTTGATGTTCAGTCATGTTAACTGATGCATAAAGCATTCATTGCTACACTCTGCTTAGTTAGTATGAACAATAGTGGGTCGACCCACCCTTGCTGATGCGTCGACCCATCAGAACACTGACTGTCTGGTTTGTCTAGCTTCAAGTCTATACATCATCAGTTGAACGTAAAGTATATACGTTGCAGCGTCAACTCATTGGGCTGCAGCGTCAACTCAGCAAGTATGCACATCACCTTCAGACTTTCAAGTCTATACACTCTATACTCATTCAAGTCTGTTCAGCCGTTTGCATTTCATGAAGTCTGTACACTTCATCGCCTTCTGCAAGCATTCTTCAAGTATGTACAGCCTGTGCATTGCTTCACAACAAGTCTAGACATCCTGGTTGTAGTCTAAGCCTACACATCCTGCTAGGTCGGACTTCAAAGTCTGTACACTGCGCACCACTGTACAAGTCCATACAATGGCTGTTGAACTGTGAAGTCTATACATTGTCTGATCATTCATCTTTGAAGTCTATACAACGTTGCCTTGTCTCTTCAAGTCTATACAACGCTAAGTCAATACATTGAACTGTTCTCCAAAGTCTGCACAATGGTCTTCACACCTGAAGTCTGTACATCCACAGTTAAACTTGAAGTCTGCACACTGGTCTTCAAATCCAAAGTCTGCACATTGGTCTTCGAATTCAATGTCTATACACTGCCTTTAGGATTTAAAGTCTATACAGCCGTTGCCTCCTTTGTTGAAGTCAACACATTGGGCAAGTCTGTACGTTGCATTCACCTTCACAAGTCTATACAACGAAGTATATACACTGTAATGTACATACTTAAATCTTATGACTTCATTCTTGTTGCTGACAGGAACAGGGTCGACGCTAGAGCTTAAGGCGTCCACGCACCAGTGAAGATGCATCCACGGATACTCTTCACAGCGTTAACTCTACGCAAAGGCTGCGTCAACTCAGCCACTCAAGAAGCAGAGGCCTTTTCAGAAATACTCCAACGCGTCAACGCAGCAGTGGAGCAGCGTCGACGCAATAGTTAAAAAGGCTAGGCTGGTTGTTCACTGGAACGCATCAATGCGTCAACGCCACGGGTTGGAAGCGTCGACGTAGTAGTTAAAAAGGGTTGAAGATCTCTGAAGGCTGCGTCAACTCGTTGGAGCAAGTGGGTTGACGCCATCTAACTCTAGTTGCTGAGCGTACTAATGAATGGGCACGTGACCCGAAGCTGGCACCTGACACGTGATCCGAGGTGGGTGCTGAGCACGTGATCCGAGGAGGAATCTTCTGGACGGAAGGCGTGGGAAGCACACGCCCTATCTCCCTACTGCTGCTGGTATATATTGGAGCCTTCGTCTTCAGATGGAGGCTGATCGAAGAAGAAGCCTGGAGAGCAGAAAGCCCTTCGATCTAGAAAAAGAGAAGAAGAAGAAAAAGAGAAGAAGAAGAAATAGAAGAAGAGTGAGCCGGCAAGAAGAAAAAGAGTTGAAGAGAAGAAGGAGAGAATAGCGTGAGAGAAAAGGAGAGCAGAAGAGAAAGAAAGAGAGATAGAGAGAGAGAGAGAGTTCGTGGAGAAAAAGGAAGAAGTTACTGAAGATCTGTCTACTGGATCGTGGATCAAATCCAGGCCAGTCAGCTCCATGGGAGCCACATCTGATGTTCCTTCATTTACAGCTTGTGTTTGCTGTGTTATTTTCGTTTCTTATTTTTCTTTTTATTCGATCTGATTTACTGAGTTCTTCCGATCCTCTGGACTGAGGTCGGGTCCCTCCTAGTCTGGAGGAAGAGAGGTCGGCGACCTCTGGTTTGCAAGTGGCTGGAAGTCACTTGTGTGTTTCCCTCCGGTTTGGAGGAAGGGAGATCTGATCTCCGGTTCTGGGTTTGCAGGTTGCAAGTCCAGGGGTCCCTCCTGGTCTGGAGGAAGAGAGGTCTGCGACCTCTGGTTTCCAAGTGGCTGGGAGTCACTTGGGGTGTCCCTCCGGTTGGGAGGAAGAGGGAAGTATGTTCCCCTGGTCAAGCTGTGTGGCAGCACCTGTTGCAGACTGAGTCTGTGGTTTCTAGCTTGTGCTAGTGGAAGCCTCACTTCGGTTGGGAGTGAGGGGTGGACGTAGGTCTGTGGATCGAACCACCTAAAAACCCTGCTGTTCTGTGGTTAACTTGTGGTGTGCTCTTCCATATCTTCCATCTGTTTCACAGGTTGTTTGAATAGTCTTGTTTCGATTTACAGTGGCCTTGAGCTTTACATCTTGGTAAGTGAGTCTATGTACTGTCATTTGGCATTAGACTTCATCAGGTTCCACTAGTATAGTCAGCAGCTCATCTGGTCGATCAAATGTCTATTTGAAGTCGATAGCTTTTATTCTGCAACTGTATCTAGTAGCAGGCGAATTGTTTATATTTTGGGCAATATTCTTGAAGGGGATACATTCACCCCCCCTCTGTATCGATCGCACCGTCCCAACAATTGGTATCAGAGCGGTGTCTGCATACAAGGTCCAGCGACCTGCAGATTCGATCTTGCCGTCTTAGGTGCTAATTTGTTTTTAGTGCATAAATATTCCTGTTGCTTTGAATTTACTCGCTATTTATTTTCAATGGCTCTTCCACCCGTCTTTAGTAGTTCTGATTTCTGTCAGTGGTACACTGCTTTACATGCTTATGTTAATTCTGCTAATCCTGATCTGTGGAAATTAATTTCACAAGGTCCTCACACCTTACCAACGAAAGTGTCCAAATGGACCGACAGACACAGATCAAAGGATGGAGAAAATCAGAAAGCCTTTAACCTGATGAAAGCAGCTACTGATAGAGCCTTATGGTCTTGTCTTCATAATTGCAGCTCAGCAAAGGACATCCTGGATAGGCTGAAGCAATTTCACAGGGTAAACGAGGACAGTTGCATGATGGCTAACAGAAGTAATCCAAGTGGCAGCAATCAAGGCAGCAGTCAGAATGAAGATGATGTTGATGAAGAGGTAAACTCTGAATCTGACTCGGACGAAATGACCTTTGATTATTTGAAGGAAATGTATGCTGAATTGTATGAAAAGTATGGCAAAATAAAATCTGAAAATAAAAAATTAAAGGTTGATCAAAATGGTTCTGATTTATCATGTGAAAATTGTTCAAATCTGAAGCAATCTTATGATGCTTGTTTTTCTGATAATCAAGAGCTTAAGAAACATGTTGAATTGTTAAGATCTAAAAAAGAGTCTCTCAGAAAATCTGTTAATGAAAATCTGAAATCAAAAAATGACAAACTAATCAAAGAGGTTGAAGGATTGAAGCAGTTGAACACTGCTATGTCAGAGAAACTTCTTCTCTTAGAAAAAGGAAAATCTGTTTACATTGAAGAATCTGAAAAATTGAGAAATCTGGAACAAGAAGTTGAGGAATGCAAAATTGCAAACAAGGTGCTAAGCGAATGTGTAAATTGCAATGAACAAGAGATTGCCAGTTATGAAATACACATCGTTTCTCTGGAAAATGAAATTGAAGATTTGAATAAATCCTTGTCAAAATTTGTGGAAGGACAAGAAAATCTGGACAGGTTGTTAGGTGTTAAGGTCAATACTCAAAAGGAAGGGTTAGGCTACAACAATGTCAATAAAAAGGCTTTCAAAAACAAGCTAATGACATCTTTTATCAAAGCATCAGATGTAGCAACCACCTCAGAAAATAAACAACCAAATGTTCAGAAGAATCAGAAACAAACTGAAAAAATGGAAAAGGTCAGTCATGTGAAGAAGGGATTGAATCACATTGAAAAAGTGCATGCTGTACATCACAAGAGCTTCCCTGTCACCAAGAAAAAGACTAATTTTAAATATGTTGAGAAAGTTCAATCTGTGCTTGACATGAACACATATACACATGCTCATAAAAATAAGAATTCATGTCATTACTGTGGTAGGGTTGGCCACATTATGGATAATTACTTTATTCTGAAACAAGACAACAGAAAGCATGCTAGGAAACATGTTTCTGCTCAGAACAAAAAGAAAACTGAATGCTTTCACTATGGCAAATTGGGCCACAGGGCCATTGACTGTTGGCATGCTCAGGGTAGAAAATTTAATTCTAAAACTGTCAATCTCCCTGCAGACAGAAATAATTATGATAGGAATAAATTTGCATTTAAAAGAAAGATTCCTACATGTTCTGAATGTAGAAAGCATGGCCATACAGTCAAGGACTGTTGGCATGCCCAAGGAGGCTATGGCAATAATGAACTCAATTTTAAGAGGAAGGGCTCTCATTGTTTTAACTGTGGAAAGCCAGGTCACAGGGCTACAACCTGTTGGCTGACAGGATACCAAAACAAGACTGATTTTGGTAAACAGAATTTTAATTCTGTTAACAAAAATTTTCATACATATGCACATAAAAATCATGTTTATAAGAATGCGCATAAATCTAATATGAAACATGCTGCATCTTGCTATTATTGTGGCACATCTGGTCATTCAATGAAAATCTGCTACTTGATGAAATCTGATGACCATGCTGCTAGAAAATTGTTTAGAACACCTACCAAAGGTGTCACTGCTAATCTAGGACCCAAGTTTTCTTGGGTACCTGCTGCATCAAAATGATGTGTCTGTTGCAGGTGTGCCTTGGAAGCTGAAGAATAAAAGGGGTTATTAATCCAAGGAACTCAAGAATGAAAACCCCATTCTCACACTGTTCAGGTAAACTCTCTGCATTTCTTGTTTTGAAACTCATTGCATATCTGATTTGATGTATTCCTGCATATCTGTCATTTGTAGTTGTTTGATAATTGTTGAAATGCATAAATTCTAAAAACAAATTGCATTCTGAATAATCTGAACTGCTTATGTATGTGACTTGAAATTTGTCTATTGCATAGTTTATTGAAAATCTATCCATTGCATCCTGAAAAATCTGATAAGCTGAAATTTGATCCATGCATGCTGCCCATGTTGAATTATCATGCATGACCTCAATGGTATATAAATGGTAAGCTACCAAAAGACAGGGAAATCTGTCTGGAGGTTCCTACTATGTGTGAGGTGGTCTTTTAGACCAAGTGCTCCGCCTAGTACCATGGGTCATTTTGCTTGATAGGGCAGTCTGAATGTGCATGAATCAAAATCATATGTTCAGTGTCTCATGGCAAACATTGCATGTTTTCAGGGGGAGTTAATTGCATGTCCTTGCATAGCATTCAGTGTTGAGTCTTTGCATGCATGTAGTTAATTGTATTGCATTTCATGAAAAATGCCAAAAAGATTGTCTGAATGCATAGTGTCAGGGGGAGTCAATGCGTTGCATGCAAGTGGTCAAGTGCATACATCTCTGTCAGAATTCACTGCATGTTATCCTTGGAAATCCGGAAACTTGCCAGACCTCCTGATATCTTGCTTGTTGTGCATAATCTTTTCCTCATTGTTTTTAAGTGACAAATCTTGATCATATTCGGAAAACACTGAGCTTCAAAATCTCTCCTATCAATTGGTATCATTTGGCTTCAGAATTCTATCAATCTTTCATGAAGATTTCAATGTGACTATCTCGATCATAAGTCTGAAAACTCTTGAACTAGAAATCTTCTATTATACATTTTTATGAATGACTGAAATAACTCATGTGGTTTAAGTTTAATGTATTCAATGAGTTTGACTTTAAAATCTCTTAAAAATATCTAAAGCATGTTTAATAAACCTTAACCATCTGTTTCATGCTGTGTCTTGTAAAATCTTTTAAAATCTGCACTATTGAATACATGACCTTATTTGGTTAAGTACATGAAATTATTATTGATTTGAAGCAAATGAATTTTTTTTCTGAAATGTCTAAAGGGTATTTTCTGTCAGAGCAATGACCTTGGTCACTGAGAAACACATGTCCAAAGGACTGTGTCATGAGGTACCATAGTTAACTCTGATTAAGATTAATTGAAATTCAGGCAGAGCAATGGCATGCACACTGAGAAATACAACTCACTCATCAAGAAATGATTTGCAGTGTGTCATGATGTGTAAATGCTATCTCTGTTCATATAAAGCATGACAGTTAGTCACACTAAGTGCTTAGGGATATTGGCCTCTGATCAAGGTATATCCTCTAGTTACAAGGTGTGCACTGAACTAGAGTGCTCGTAAAATTTGTAACATGAAAAATTGTTGAACGAATTGAAATATCTGAATATTGATGCTAAAATCAAATTGCTTCAACCCTAGATAAAATCATATGACTTCATAATTACTTGATTTCAATACTGATGCATGTAATTTCGAAAGAAGTCAATAAATTTGATTGTGTAAGAGAAAGGGAGATTTATCAAGATAAATATGAGGGCTTGGTTCATTTTTATTAAACCATGATTTTAGATATCAATATAGAATTTTATTGATAAACTCTACATACATCATGTTTAAACCATGCTGTTCAATAAAGCTCATTCATAAGCCCTTATAATGGAAGACTTTGAAAAACTTATGTTTTGAATTTATGAGATTGATATCTCTCTGAAAATCTGATTGAATTTTCTGAGATTGGAGCATCCTTGAAAAATCTGTTAATTGAAACTCTTCTGCTCATGTCCTTGGCTCATTGACCTGAACTTCTCCTTGTTTGCCCCTGTGGTCTCCTTCTCATTCACTTCATAAGGTTCCATTTATTGAGGGGGAGCCTCCTTGTCATATGCATCATGCTGCATAGAAGGAGAAGAATTGTGCTCTGACATTCATATTTCTGGTATCTGCATCTACATTCATACCCCTTCCCATGGTTCATCTTGAAACTCTTAAAGGGGGAGAATTGTGTTCTTGCAAAAGGGAGAAATTGACTGAATTTTTATACATGCTTTAATTTCTCAAATTATTTTCTTTTTGATGAAGTCAAAGGGGGAGAATAATTTGAGTCATCAGAATGCCTCACATCATCAGAATGACTCAATGTGTTGAAAGTGTTGCCATCATCAAAAAGGGGGAGATTGTTGTGCCCCTGTGGTTTTGATGATGGTTTTGATGATTGGTTTTTGATGTGAGTTAATCATTGTGAGTCATCTTGCTGTGTGAGTCATCATGCTGTTATTCAGTTATTTTCTGATCATAACTCAGTCTATCAAATGTTCAGTCATCTTGCTGCTCAGTTTAGTTTAACATATTTGATGTTCAGTCATGTTAACTGATGCATAAAGCATTCATTGCTACACTCTACTTAGTTAGTATGAACAGTAGTGGGTCGACCCACCCTTACTGATGCGTCGACCCATTAGAACACTGACTGTCTGGTTTGTCTAGCTTCAAGTCTATACATCATCAGTTGAACGTAAAGTATATACGTTGCAGCATCAACTCATTGGGCTGCAGCGTCAACTCAGCAAGTATGCACATCGCCTTCAGACTTTCAAGTCTATACACTCTATACTCATTCAAGTCTGTTAAGCCGTTTGCATTTCATGAAGTCTGTACACTTCATTACCTTCTGCAAGCATTCTTCAAGTATGTACAGCATGTGCATTGCTTCACAACAAGTCTAGACATCCTGGTTGTAGTCTAAGTCTACACATCCTGCTAGGTCGGACTTCAAAGTCTGTACACTGCGCACCACTGTACAAGTCCATACAATGGCTATTGAACTATGAAGTCTATACATTGTCTGATCATTCATCTTTGAAGTCTATACAACGTTGCCTTGTCTCTTCAAGTCCATACAACGCTAAGTCAATACATTGAACTGTTCTCCAAAGTCTGCACAATGGTCTTCACACCTGAAGTCTGTACATCCACAGTTAAACTTGAAGTCTGCACACTGGTTTTCAAATCCAAAGTCTGCACATTGGTCTTCGAATTCAATGTCTATACACTGCCTTTAGAATTTAAAGTCTACACAGCCGTTGCCTCCTTTGTTGAAGTCAACACATTGGGCAAGTCTGTACGTTACATTCGCCTTCACAAGTCTATACAATGAAGTATATACACTGCAATGTACATACTTAAATCTTATGACTTCATTCTTGTTGCTGACAGGAACAGGGTCGACGCTAGAGCTTAAGGCGTCCACGCACCAGTGAAGATGCATCCACAGATACTCTTCACAGCGTTAACTCTACGCAAAGGCTGCGTCAACTCAGCCACTCAAGAAGCAGAGGCCTTTTCAGAAATACTCCAACGCGTCAACGCAGCAGTGGAGCAGCGTCGACGCAACAGTTAAAAAGGCTAGGCTGGTTGCTCACTGGAACGCATCAATGCGTCAACGCCACGGGTTGGAAGCGTCGACGCAGCAGTTAAAATGGGTTGAAGATCTCTGAAGGCTGCGTCAACTCGTTGGAGCAAGTGGGTTGACGCCATCTAACTCCAGTTGCTGAGCGTACTGATGAATGGGCACGTGACCCGAAGCTGGCACCTGACACGTGATCCGAGGTGGGTGCTGAGCACGTGATCCGAGGAGGAATCTTCTGGACGGAAGGCGTGGGAAGCACACACCCTATCTCCCTATTGCTGCTGGTATATATTGGAGCCTTCGTCTTCAGATGGAGGCTGATCGAAGAAGAAGCCTAGAGAGCAGAAAGCCCTTCGATCCAGAAAAAGAGAAGAAGAAGAAATAGAAGAAGAGTGAGCCGGAAAGAAGAAAAAGAGTTGAAGAGAAGAAGGAGAGAACAACGTGAGAGAAAAGGAGAGCAGAAGAGAAAGAAAGAGAGATAGAGAGAGAGAGAGAGTTCGTGGAGAAAAAGGAAGAAGTTACTGAAGATCTATCTACTGGACCGTGGATCAAATCCAGGCCAGTCAGCTCCATGGGAGCCACATCTGATGTTCCTTCATTTACAACTTGTGTTTGCTGTGTTATTTTCGTTTCTTATTTTTCTTTTTATTCGATCTGATTTACTGAGTTCTTCCGATCCTCTGGACTGAGGTCGGGTCCCTCCTAGTCTGGAGGAAGAGAGGTCGGCGACCTCTGGTTTGCAAGTGGCTGGAAGTCACTTGTGTGTTTCCCTCCGATTTGGAGGAAGGGAGATCTGATCTCCGGTTCTGGGCTTGTGGGTTGCAAGTCCAGGGGTCCCTCCTGGTCTGGAGGAAGAGAGGTCTGCGACCTCTGGTTTCCAAGTGGCTGGGAGTCACTTGGGGTGTCCCTCCGGTTGGGAGGAAGAGGGGAGTTTGTTCCCCTGGTCAAGCTGTGTGGCAGCACCTGTTGCAGACTGAGTCTGTGGTTTCTAGCTTGTGCTAGTGGAAGCCTCACTCCGGTTGGGAGTGAGGGGTGGACGTAGGTCTGTGGACCGAACCACCTAAAAACCCTGCTGTTCTATGGTTTGCTTGTGGTGTGCTCTTTCATATATTCCATCTGTTTCACAGGTTGTTTGAATAGTCTTGTTTCGATTTACAGTGGCCTTGAGCTTTACATCTTGGTAAGTGAGTCTAGTTTGCATTGTACTGTCATTTGGCATTAGACTTCATCAGGTTCCACTAGTATAGTCAGCAGCTCATCTGGTCGATCAAATGTCTATTTGAAGTCGATAGCTTTTATTCTGCAACTGTATCTAGTAGCAGGCGAATTGTTTATATTTTGGGCAATATTCTTGAAGGGGATACATTCACCCCCCCTCTGTATCGATCGCACCGTCCCAACAGTAGGGATCTGCGTGAACCCTACTTAGTATATGTTGTAAGACTCACCCTTTCCTTTCCAGGTGAGCAGCAGCAGCAGTTTGCCGGTGGTTCTCGGGCTTTTGACGACAGGTCGTAGGTGCCAGCAATGGTCTGTCTGTCTTTCTTTCCCTTTTGACCGGGGTATGCCCCGTGTAGTTGTTTATTTTGACCTTTGTACAGTGTTTGGACTTGTAATGGTTAAATATGGACTATTATATATATAAATATATCACTCTGTTATTGTTCGTTGCTTCCGCTTAAAATTATTATTTTATAACGCGCGTGTAATTCCAGTTCATTATGCACCTCCTCAACCAATCCTCCCAGCCCTTTCGGGGCCTCATCAACCTCTTGGGTGGCATCTCCGAGTTCTTGGTATCGATTTATCGGTATCCGAACCTCCGGGTCATTACATAGGTCCCCTTATTTGACCCGGGGATGTGTGGGCTGGACCCTGGTTCGGTCCCACCATGCCTTAGGCCGATCGAGGACCAAGATAGCCACTGTCTTGCCTTACTGAACCCAACCCAGTAGCGGCCTCCCTTGGATGGCAACCATCCTTTAGCGGCCCTCTGTAGACCATTTTTCACCTTTTTCTTCGGTGCGTCGACCTGTTGACCCCTCGAGTCGACGTCGCTCTTATTGACTGTCCGCCTTTAACGGTCCAGTCTGGACCGCCATTTCCATTTAGCGGTCTTGGCATGATCGCAACCCTATTCCAAAACTCACTTTTCCATGATTCTTGTGTGTGGTAGCAGCCGTGTCAAAGGTAGCCCTTGGGCTGTAATCTATTCTCTTTCATGATCTCTGATTGTGAATCTTGACTCTTAAGTCATATTCCTATGACTTTTCATCCAAACTCAGTTGGAATTCCTCTTGGTCTTAGTGATAAGTTACATGAACTTAACCTTCAATGAATGTCAAGATTGTTACTTGGGATCTTGGATCCGTCAATCAGTGCCAACGCATCATACAGGGCCCGGTTTGGTCCTGGGAGGAGCGCCCGAAAGTAATAGTGCCATAGGTAGTTTGAAATGACAAGGTATGGCATTGCACCGAGTACTTGCTAGCGTGTTGTCTATGACATTCATTTCTATATGAAATTGTGACTCTACGTGACTTGCTAAAACTACGTGCTTGCTTTGGCCAATTCATGAGATAGTGCTATACACTGTTCTTTCCCTGTTATTCCTTCCATTCGTTCCTTCCTTTTATGACTTTAGTTTACTGTTCTCCATGTTAATTTCATTCTCAATGATTTCATGCGATAACATGCTTAAATTGGTTAATCACTTATACACTGCCTGTTAGAATCTATTGAGCGTAGGGGTGAGCCTCCTGTCACTTTCCCAGTAGGGATCCCGCGGAACCCCAACTGAGAAACAACGGCAGAAGGAAAGCTACGCTAGCAAGACGGCAACGGAAAGAAGTAACCACGAAAGCAGGAAAGTAACTATGGTGGCCGACAAAATCTCGGCTCTACAGCTACTCCTACTGTACCAGAAAACACAACCTAGTCTCCCGTCCGGGGACAACCAAGCCACGCGCCCGACCACCCGATCCCACGATCGGGGACCACCAGACACGAACCGCCCTAGCCATGCTACTAGGAAAACGCCACGCTACCTCCGTAGCGGAGGCCTGCCCTCCGAAAAGGGCCCAAGCCAAAACCATACGGTCAGGAAACACGGTCACGACCTCACCGTCGTGAACACAACACTGTCTGGAGAAAGGCCCTCGGTGACGCTCACCGGAAACCCCAGACCTCGACTCCGGGAACACTCCCGAAAACACTCACGAAGTTCCGTCCAGCGGACAGAAACAAAACCCGGTGCACGACAACTCACGTCACGTGACAGGAGCACCACCCACTAGAAGAATGACCGGCTGCGTCCCCTGACGTCTTACACTGCGTCACAAGTGTCTAGCTACGACGCCCCAGGCGTGAGACTCAGACACACACAGTAACCAGTACCATAGAACAAGGACTAGTTGGGGTTGCGCCTGCCGGCACTATCCGACGCCCCCAACCTCGTGTGCACACTCAGACCATACGCCCTAGGCCTGTCCTGTAGCTGGTATTTCCCCCTAAACCCGGACTCGGAAGTACGCGGGGGCCCTGCGGTAACCAGCCTACTCACCACCTCTCTCGGGTACGCCGCTCAGCCACTCCCAAGCGAGCCAGCACACGCGTGCCGTGGGAAAGCTACGACTAGTGGTAGGGTCACAGAACGTGGACACAGAAAACCACGCACACACCCATTGCGAGTAACATGGAGTAACAGGTGGCACGACGCCACCAGACACTGGACAGCCCACTAAACCTACAAACCCAACGGCCTTTGAGTCACAAGACTCGAGGTCAAGACCGTTGCACATGACAGCATTGAGCCGTCAAATCTGGCCTAATCCCTAGGTCCAAAACCACTATGCGATGACTCACGAGGCGAATCGCAATCGCCGAGACCATTCACCCACCTGGGAACTCAGGAGACCTCCAGTCCCAAGTTAGGACATGGACTCGCGGTCCACAGGCCATAGGCATGGCCTACGCGAAAACCACAGAAGCACGATTCCCAAGGCAGCCCGCAAGTTGCCACACCGATTTCCCAACCCTGGGAAAAGAGAGAACCCTTCAGCACCAGGCTGGGCAGCTGGACTCGCAGACCAAGGCCACACACATGGCCCATTCTAAACCAACTCCCGGAGAAACCACGACGTGCGGGGAAACCTCGCCGCACTCACGCCGATACACGGTGACTCGATCTAGCAAGAACCCGGAAGCCCGGAACACCTGGGGTCACCCGGACCTGCCAAGCCCACGGGCACGCTTATCGAGGTAACATGGTACCTCCAGACACCCAAAAATACGGTAACGAAAATCACGGGGTGTCCGGGACACTCACGAGGCCAAAGATCGACCACTAGGTCACAACCGGGTCGACCGGAGACCAATACAACACAATCGGAATGCTAGAAGGTCACCCAGACCCTTAAACTCACGGGGACACTAATCAAAGTAAACGGACCTCCGGACACCCAAAGACACGGTCACGGAACTCCACGGGGTGTCCGGGACACACACGGCCCAAGGGGAGCACGATCAGCCACAGACCGCCCGCCCCGGGTAGCCCGGCTGGTCACCTCCAAGAACGCACTACATGTGCATAGCGCGTTCAATCAGAACGCGCTATACATACCTAGCGCGTTCAACAATAACGCGCTACAGGTTCATAGCGCGACCAGACCAGGTCGCGCTATGATCCTATAGCGTGACAACCCTGAACGCGCTGGGGCCCTATAGCGCGATAGGAACCGCCAAACTGTTCATCTTCCCCGATGAACGCGCCCCATCGGGGCAGCGCAACCATCAAGAACGCGCTACTGGAGCATAGCGCGTTCTCAGTCCGCGCCCGAAAACGGTGGAAACCGTGGGAAAAACTATTCCACGCCCCGTCCACCCCTAGGTGAAGGGGAAACAAAAGGGGAAACCTTCCCCAAGCCCCTAGGCATGCATCTAAACCCCTGGATCGCCCAAAAACACTGCAAAACGAGGGATCCGGCTCACACACCTAAAAAAATGCATTTTTCCCAAATCACCCCGTTTAGCCCGCTCGGCTCACCACGGCCTACGAAACTCGCGGGAAATGAGGTACGCGGGTTGAGGGTCCATCTCCCTACCTCCACCGAAGATTTCACGCACCGTGGACGCCGATCCATGAAGAAAACGCCGTTGAAGCCTCGCCGTTCCACGAACCCACGGCCGAGCTTCACCACGCCTCCACCGCCTTGATCCTCATCCATCCTCACCCGTGCCTCGCCCGCGCCGTCCCTGCCTCGCCCACACTCCACCCCGTCGGCCGCCGGAGAGAGAGGGAGAGAGGAGAGAGCATGAGAAGAGAGAGGGAGAGAAGAGAGAAATGAGAGATGGGGAGAGAGAAAAGGAGGTTAATATAGAAAATCCGGAAATTCTCCAAAAATACCAGAAAATAGAAAATCACGTTTCCGTGATCCTCGGAACGCACCGATCGCAATGGTACTACTCGCGCCCTGGTGAACGGCCCGGTTCACCCGCAACGAGGTTCCGAAAGAATTATCGAAACACACACCGGGAATCAGAAAACACACGCGGAAAAGCCGCGGAACGCTTCCGGGCCTCCGAAACAACTCTGGATCGTGCCGATCCGAACACGAAAGATGTCCGAAACAAAATTTCAGACACAACAGAGTCAGACACTCCGAGAAACCAGATCCGGAACCCACGAACAAGGATCCGAAAAATTCGGGGCATTACAGCCCTCCCCCCTTAAAGGAATTCCGTCCTCAAAATTCAAGACCTAGCACGAAGTCCCAGGGGAAGAACACTGAACCAATTGACACGCTGTCAGAGCCCCAGCACAGAAAACCTTGATTCTCACAAAGACACCTATCATGAGGGATACCGCCAGACCATAATCACGAACAACGCCACGCTCCGCACATCGCGCACACATCGGCCACCGGAGCAGGCATAACACAAGGGCACAAGTCTGGTATCACCTCAGACACAACGGAAAACACCCACAGCATCGCTGCTACCCTCTCGCTCACCGAGGGAATGCAATCCACACCACGAAAACCAATCCACCGGTCAACGCCCATGCTCGGTGGACCAACCAAACGCCAGCTTCACAACCCGCTGACCGGTCTCACACCCTGCACCAGGGACGGCCAATCAATAAGCTTCCACCAGCTCACACCTTAGAAACGGCTACCAAAAGGCCTCACTTGCACGCCGCTCGCTCCATTCTCAAGCCCTTACAACCAGCATCTTCTGTCTCTGAAAAGACCGTCCACTGGTCACCAGACATTCACCAACGGGAAACCTCCGCTTGCTCAGCTTCTTCCTTCTTTCCTGGTCCCTGACCGGGTCCGAAGGAACCATTCCAAACCTCGGCAAGCCACCCATCGACCCTCACACAGACCGACCTCGCATCTCGAGCCGCACTCCTCTCGGACGTCGCGCCGGATCTCGAACATCGTACCAACTCGACCCTCTCGGGGGGCACAACGAAACCAAATGATAAGATCCTGGTGTCTTCAGTCATCACCTCACTGGACTCAGACTCACAGGGGAACCATCCCATGCTAGTCACCAAACCAGGGACAACCATTGCGACACCAACGTCCTATCGAGGACCACCCATCCGACGCCAATCTCACAAAAAGGTCTTCGCCCACAGGCGTCACTCTCCCATCTGGTCTCATCAAACCCTTCGATCAATCCAAGTGGACACCTGCCAATCCCGACTCCCGCCCTTATCACAGAGCCACGGGACACACAACCTCTTACGATCTATGACACACTTCTCAAAAACACGATCTCATCTACGAACGCAACCTCCAACGCAAGAACAGGGTACTCATACGGCAACCTCGCCAGCATATTTCCCCAACTCTCCTCCTGCCAATGCCATGAACCACAATATCTCAAGCAACGGCACGGTAACATGTCTCACGCCATCGGAGACAATGCATATCAAGGAACCAATCCTCCGCTGCTCTGCACTTCCTCAGAAATCCGCCTGCAGCAACCAACGCTACGATCCGCGCACTCCGATCCACACGCACAGCCATCACATCGACAACTCGGGATCCACCAACTCGACAGCCATCTACAACCCCGCAGACTTCGATCCTCCACACATATCGAAAACCACAACGCCAACTGCAATTCTCGAGTACACCGCCCAGCCGGCACTCGTCCTTCCGGATCAGCGCCAACACCCTTACACATCAGGGGAAAATGGGCACAACCCTCACAGGTAACCACCTTGCCAAAACACGGATCACGTCTCGCACGGACTTCATGGCGCACGAGGGCAAACCAGTCCAGGCACACCATGCAAGACGACGAACCCTAGCCCGATGCAATCTCTCCAACTAAAGGAGAAACCAAATGCACTTCCAACCAACGGAAGAACTCCATGCTCAACCTAACCTCGCACCTCGCACATGCTAGAAATAGCACCATCCAGCACCGAGAAAACCATCGCTTCCGTCAGGTCAGCGCCTTCGACACACTCGACGAGTGTCACGTCGGACCATAGTCACAACATCTATCGATGCACCGCCGCTGCAATTCCTCGAACTGCATCACGGCATGCCAAGAGTCGCAACACGAGCCATAACGACAACCGCCGACGCTCGTCCTCGAGTCCCGAACTCGCCGTGGAGCCTTCACATCTCAAGCCAACTCCAGGGCGAGTACAACCCAATCGCACACAAGAGCGCATGAGCAAGACTTACTGGGACACCACAGCCCAATCATGCCTCGAAATCCACAAAATAGTTAGAACCGACACGTCATTTCCGACGCCACAGAGCACGATAGGACATCAGGCTCGACGAAACGGCAGCTCACCGAGAAGATCCTCCGCTCACCCGAGCACACTTCTCGATCAGAACACCCGCTCTGCCGCCTTAACCACGACCTGAACACCTCAGGGGCTGGACAAACCTCAAGCTGGAGTGGCCAAAACCAACAGCAGCTCCCTCCGAGCATGCTCACGGCCACTTAACCACGAACAGTCCTCTCCAGCCACCTAACCATGCTGTAGGTTCCTCGAACGCAGCGCCACGAACTCACGCCTGCCAGCCACCTCTGCCCAACGCAGCACAACCAGGGCCACCACCGATGAGGGAGAAGCTCCCAACCTCGATCCTTAGACCTCATGCTGGCACGAAAGCCGCGAACAGCAACCACCTTCACAGCGCCAAACAGCGCACTCAAGCTCTCAAGCGAGAAACTAGGCGAAAAACAAGCACGAAACCCTATGCCAGCTGCCGACTGTACTGGACCTTATGGACTCTGATCACTGCAATGTCTCGAATTCCCATGTACGTCCACAACCACGCTCTGATACCAGCTGTGATGGCCCAAGAATCCGATTACCGGGGAAGGCCCGATAACCCGAGACTCGCACCGCCGCCCACGAGCCGGGAGGGCTCGGAAGGGCTAAAAAGGAGTGTGGAGGCACAAAGGAATAGGAAATAAAGCAGGACAATTCAACAATTAACAGAATTAAACAACTACTACAGAGTCCAGTCCAACAGAAAGTACAGTCCAAAGCAGTAAAACGTACCACGTGCCAAGAGAACTCTCGGCCCGGCAAGCTGACAACTAAGAACCTCCGCACAGCACCCCCGAACCCCGAGGCAGAACCGTCGCACCTGAAACGCAGGGGTGAGCCTCCTGTCACTGGCCCAGTAGGGATCCCGCGGAACCCCAACTGAGAAACAACGGTAGAAGGAAAGCTACGCTAGCAAGACGGCAACGGAAAGAAGTAACCACGAAAGCAGGAAAGTAACTACGGTGGCCGACAAAATCTCAGCTCTACAGCTACTCCTACTGTACCAGAAAACACAACCTAGTCTCCCGTCCGGGGACAACCAAGCCACGCGCCCGACCACCCGATCCCACGATCGGGGACCACCAGACACGAACCGCCCTAGCCATGCTACTAGGAAAACGCCACGCTACCTCCGTAGCGGAGGCCTGCCCTCCGGAAAGGGCCCAAGCCAAAACGACACGGTCAGGAAACACGGTCACGACCTCACCGTCGTGAACACAACACTGTCTGGAGAAAGGCCCTCGGTGACGCTCACCGGAAACCCCAGACCTCAACTCCGAGAACACTCCCGAAACCACTCACAAAGTCCCGTCCAGCGGACAGAAACAAAACCCGGTGCACGACAACTCACGTCACGTGACAGGAGCACCACCCACTAGAAGAACGACCGGCTGCGTCCCCTGACGTCTTACACCGCGTCATAAGTGTCTAGCTACGACGCCCCAGGCGTGAGACTCAGACACACACAGTAACCAGTACCACAGAACAAGGACTAGTTGGGGTCGCGCCTGCCGACGCTGTCCGACGCCCCCAACCTCGTGTGCACACTCAGACCATATGCCCTAGTCCTGTTCTGTAGCTGGTATTTTTCCCTAAACCCGGACTCGGAAGTACGCGGGGGCCCTGCGGTAACCAGCCTACTCACCGCCTCTCTCGGGTACGCAGCTCAGCCACTCCCAGGAGAGCCAGCACACGCGTGCCGTGGGAAAGCTACGACTAGTGGTAGGGTCACAGAACGTGGACACAGAAAACCACGCACACACCCATTGCGAGTAACATGGAGTAACAGGTGGCACGACGCCACCAGACACTGGACAGCCCACTAAACCTACAAACCCAACGGCCTTTGAGTCACAAGACTCGAGGTCAAGACCGTTGCACATGACAGCATTGAGCCGTCAAATCTGGCCTAATCCCTAGGTCCAAAACCACAATGCGATGACTCACGAGGCGAATCGCAATCGCCGAGACCATTCCCCCACCTGGGAACTCAGGAGACCTCCAGTCCCAGTTAGGACATGGACTCGCGGTCCACAGTCCATAGGCATGGCCTACGCAAAAACCACAGAAGCATGATTCCCAAGGCAGCCCGCAAGCTGCCACACCGATTTCCCAACCTTGGGAAAAGCGAGAACCCTTCAGCACCAGGCTGGGCAGCTGGACTCGCAGACCAAGGCCACACACATGGCCCATTCTAAACCAACTCCCAGAGAAACCACGACGTGCGGGGAAACCTCGCCGCACTCACGCCGATACACGGTGACTCGATCTAGCAAGAACCCGGAAGCCCGGAACACCTGGGGTCACCCGGACCCGCCAAGCCCACGGGCATGCATATCGAGGTAACACGGTACCTCCAGACACCCAAAAATACGGTAACGAAACCCATGGGGTGTCCGGGACACTCACGAGGCCAAAGATCGACCACTGGGTCACAACCGGGTCGATCGGAGACCAACACAACACAATCGGAACGCTAGAAGGTCACCCAGACCCTTAAACTCACGGGGACACTAATCAAAGTAAACGGAACTCCGGATGCCCAAAGACACGGTCCCGAAACTCCACGGGGTGTCCGGAACACACACGGCCCAAGGGGAGCACGATCAGCCGCAGACCGCCCGCCCCGGGCAGCCCGGCTGGTCACCTCGAAGAACGCGCTACATGTGCATAGCGCGTTCAGTCAGAACGCGCTATACATACCTAGCGCGTTCAACAATAACGCGCTACAGGTCCATAACGCGACCAGACCAGGTCGCGCTATGATCCTATAGCGCAACAACCCTGAACGCACTGGGGCCCTAAAGCGCGATAGGAACCGCCAAACTGTTCATCTTCCCCGATGAACGCGCCCCATCGGGGCAGCGCGACCATCAAGAACGCGCTACTGGAGCATAGCGCGTTCTCAGTCCGCGCCCGAAAACGGTGGAAACCGTGGGAAAAACTATTCCACGCCCCGTCCACCCCCAGGTGAAGGGGAAACAAAAGGGGAAACCTTCCCCAAGCCCCTAGGCATGCATCTAAACCCCTGGATCGCCCAAAAACACCGCAAAACGAGGGATCCGGCTCACATACCAAAAAACATGCATTTTTCCCAAATCACCCCGTTTAGCCCGCTGGGCTAACCACGGCCTACGAAACTCGTGGGAAATGAGGTACGCGGGTTGAGGGTCCATCTCCCTACCTCCACCGAAGATTTCGCGCACCGTGGACGCCGATCCACGAAGAAAACGCCGTTGAAGCCTCGCCGTTCCACGAACCCACGGCCGAGCTTGACCACGCCTCCACCGCCTCGATCCTCATCCATCCTCGCCCGTGCCTCGCCCGCGCCGTCCCCGCCTCACCCACACTCCACCCCGTCGGCCGCCGGAGAGAGAGGGAGAGAGGAGAGAGCGTGAGAAGAGAGAGGGAGAGAAGAGAGAAATGAGAGATGGGGAGAGAGAAAAGGAGGTTAATATAGAAAATCTGGAAATTCTCCAAAAATACCAGAAAATAGAAAATCACGTTTCCGCGACCCTCAGAACGCACCAATCGCAATGGTACTACTCGCGCCCTGGTGAACGGCCCTGTTCACCCGCAACGAGGTTCCGAAGGAATTACCGAAACACACACCGGGAATCAGAAAACACACGCGGAAAAGCCGCGGAACGCTTCCGGGTTTCCGAAACAACTCCGGATCGTGCCGATCCGAACACGAAAGATGTCCAAAATAAAATTTCAGACACAACGGAGTCGGACACTCCGAGAAACCAGATCCGGGAGCCACGAACAAGGATCCGAAAAATCTGGGGCATTACAGTTCCGATTTTCAGCATCGGGGCGTGACAGTGACCAGCATGGGAGGATTTCCCTGTAAGTCTGAGTCAAGTGTCGTGTAAACCGGGGATTGTGGAATCTCGTCAGTTGGTTTCACCGTACTCCCCTAAAAGTGTAGAGTTGGCGTGTGGCTCTGATTGGATCGGATGCATAATCCAAGTGATGTTTGGCTCGTGATGTAGTATTGGTCTGTGTGAGAGTCAATGGATGGCCTATCGAGATTTGGAATGTACCCTTCAGACTTGGTGAAGGACCAGAAAAGAAGGAAGAAGATGAGTGAGTCATGGTTTCCCGTTGACGCGTATCTGGTGACCGGTGTATGGTTTTTCACAGACAGAAGATGCTGGTTGTAGTGAGTCGGGAATGGCAAGAGCCATGTACGAACGGGGCCTTGGGTGGCCAATGTTGAGATATGTCCCTTCCCGGATTGGATCTGGGTTTCTTTTGGAAGTTTATGTTCTAGCAGAGTTGGTCCAGTGTCGTTATGAGCGTTTGGCTTACCAGGTGTGAGACGGTCCTTGGCGCGGGGCCGACGGATTTGTGTGGCTGTTTCTCATAACAAGGACTGTGTCTCCTCGATGAGCGAGGTTGTGGTAGTGATGCCATGGTTGGATTCTGTTGTGACTGAGGTGATGCTAGACTTGTGCATTTGTAGTATGCCTCCTCTGATGACCGATATGTGTTGGGTCATGAGCGAGGCATTGTTCGTGATCATGGTCTGGCTGTGTCCCTCAAGATCTGTGTTTCATGATAGTTGAGATATTGCCGGAGCTCTGATAGCGTTGTCAGCTGGTTCGAGGTGTTCTCCCCCTGTGGCATGGTGTTTGTCCTGAATTTTGAGGATGAAATTTCTGGTAGGGGGGAGGGCTGTAACGCCCTGGATTTTTTGGATAATGTTTGGATCAGGATCCGTAGGTTTCAGATCACTTTTGTGAGTCTCGGAGTGAGTTTTGTGGTTTACGCGTGTTTTTGTCTGACGAGCCTTCGGAACCTTGTATAGGGTGAGCCGTCTCGTTCTCCAGCTCGAGAATGTTGCAGGCGCGTTATGCATTTTTTCGAGGATCGTGGGGAGTATTTTTCTCTATTTTTCATATTTTCCAAAAATTCTGGATTTTCTATATAAACCCCCCCTTTTTCTCTCTCCCTCTCCCTCACTGTCATTTCTCCCCCTCTCCCCTCTCACGTTCTCTCTTTCTCCCCTCTCTTCTCCGGCGGTCGACAGAGCGAGGCAGGGGCGAGGTGGAGGCGTCACGGGAGAGGATGGGTGAGGATCGAGGGGCGGTGGTGCACGGTGGAGCTCGTGGCGAGTTCATGAACCGACGGGGTTCCAGTGGCGTTTTCATGGCAGATCGGCGTCCTCGGCGCGGGATCTCTTCGGTGGAGGTAGGGGGACAGATCCTTAACCTTGGTACTTCATTTACCGCGAGTTTGGTAGCCCGTGGTGAGCCGAGAGGGTTTATTTTCGCGCCGGGGTTCAAAATCATGATTTAGGGATGAGAGTCGAATTTCTCAATTTGATTGCATTTTTGGAGTTTAAATTAGTCCTCTCGGTGCTAGAGAGGTTGGGGAATGGTTTTCCCTTTTTTTCCCTTCACATGGGTGTGAATGGGGCATGGAATGGGGTTTTCCGCGGAGTTTGCCATTTTCAGGCTCGGAAGCAAGAGGTAGTCATACTAGAGACCGCCACTTGATGAGGCGGCCTTCTAAGGACCGCCACTTGTCCCCTTAAGTCGGTTCGAGGTAGCAGTCTTGCGACTGACCGCCACTTGATGGTGTCGGTCAGGCTAGGACCGCCACTTCGTGAGTCCGGATGCAACCCGTCGGGATTGGCAAGCTTGGAAGGCCTTTACAGTCATATATTCCGACTCTAAGACCCTCATCTCCCTCACTCACTCTAAGGACCCTCCCCCTTGGACGATATGCAAATGGTGGGATGAGATCATCTCTATTTTGGCCAATACCAAATGGCGCTTGGAACACATTTATAGACAAGGAAACTCTCTAGCGGACGTGCTTGCCTCCAACGCTTGTATCAAGCGCAACAACTCAGACTTTAGGAAATGGACTGACCTTCCTCGCCAAGCCCGCAGCTGTGCCACTATTGATTCCTCTGGCCTACCAAGTTGGCGGCTTCAATTCTGTTCATTCAAGCAGTATAGCTCTTCTTTTTTGTGGTATTTTTTCCCAAGGGTATGCCCCGTCGATATCTGTACATGTACTGTTTCATATCAATAAAATATTGACTAAGACTTTCTTGGTGGAGTGACTACACATCTCTTATCTGAAGTAGATGTGCACTCTCCCAAGATTAATCTTAGGTTCCCCTTTTTGCCAAAAAAAAAAGATTGGTTTGGGATGGGATCTGGCAAAAGGCACTTACTCACAAACTCTAGAATGGTGGGCTACATTTTGTAAGGTATTTGGTCAATTGCTCTTTAATAACTCAAACATTTCTTGTACTATCCATATGAATGTTCCTAACATATTTTTGTTTTCTTTCCTGTAAAAATTCCCTGGAGTTGACAAATTGTCACATCACCCTCTAGTCCACTAGGAACATCTTGACATACTCTTTTCAGAAGGGGTGGCCTTGGGGGAGGATGTGTTTATACCAACTTCAGGCAAAATTACAGAAGAGGCTGATAATGTGGGGTATGAGGGTGATATGGTGAGCACACCTGCTTCCCAAACTATAGCCCGAACTTCTGTCTCATGTCCCGGAAGTAAAGAGGATTGCTCCCCCCCAATGTCAAATAGGGTTACTGGCCAACCTAGGAAAAGGCAACATATCTCCCCCACAGTTAAAGTTGAACAATCTATAAAGTATGTTACCGATCTCCTCCTGTGTTAGAACAAATCACCTGAATTGTCAACTCCACAAGACAATTATACCATTGAGGTGGCTCTCCAAGCCCTTAACCAGACACGGGGCGTGGTGAAAAACTCCCCTGAAAGGTTTCATGCCCTTGACAGGTTCGAGCATTCCAAGGACACCGCCATCTTTTCATTACATTGGATGACCCCACGAGCAGGAAAATGTGGGTGGCTCAAGAGTATAATAAGTTCTTGTAGTCCCAACCTGCCCCTCCATCATGATTTGCTAACTTTCATTTCTTTCATACTATGTTATGTTCATGTATGACTCCTACTTTTTTGTTAGTATACAATGTGAACTACTAAATGTGGATTTTTTGTAAGTGTCCATGGCACTGTGTACATGACATCCATGGGATTGCAATGTTGATTTATGCTTGTTATGTAAGTTGAGGACTGTCTTTGTTTCATTTCTTTCATAGTACATTCTTTCTTGTGTGTTGTAGATGGAAACTGATGATATTGAGGACTCCCTAGTTAGTTTGATGTTGGTCATGTTCATGTGGATGCAAGACTATTACAAATCACATCTTGTAAGGCAACCAGTTTATAGTGACTCACGTAGGGGAAATGCAATTGTGCATGAGATGCTATCTGACCACTAGAAGCCTTGTTACAACACATGTCACATGTATCCAGATACCTTCAAGAAGTTGTGTCGTATTTTTAGAGAGAAGGGGCTGCTAAAAAGTAGTAGACATTGTTGAGTGGTGATAGGTAGATCTGGAGGGGAGGGGTGAATAAATCAGCCCCTTTTTGCCCTTCTTTACGGAAATAAAAATTAGATCAAACACAATTGATAATGAGACAGATATTAGTTAATAGCTACGAAGCTAGAAACACACATGATATCAGGAAATGGTCCTATCAAGCTTCTATCAATGGAACAAGAGAGAAACAATCCACAAGACAAGATCTTTTAAGGTGATTCGGTCTCTATCTAGAGACCTTCGTCCACCCCTCACACAATACTGTGAGGCTTCACTGGTGTCAACGCACACCCACTGATTCACAGCTTCTTACTGAGAGAAACACTCTCACACTCCGCTGCCACACAGCTTGATGTATCACAACCCAAAACACAAACCGGTGTCAACACAGTCTGTCTTTCTACACGCAGGTAGGGATCAAATGCTATGGAGTTTGTTTTGAAGAAAAGCAAACTGAAAGTAGAATCTCCAGACAGAGTATCGAAGTAAAGCACAATGAGAAGGAAGTCTCCTGTCTGGGAAAAAGCTTGAGGGGTCCTTGACTTTCTCCTTCTTCTTCCTGGATCTTCACCACCACCCTTGAGGAAGAAAGATGATCAAGCTTCAAGCTTTTTAAGGGATCTGGATGGAGCTTCACGAAACCCTTCTGCTTGCAAGAAGATCTCTTGTCGTAAGGAAGAAGATCGTCTTCTTCTTCTTGCGCTCACACCAGCAGCATCAGGAAGGAGGTTGGCTTCCTCAGCAAGTCTTCCAGCCTTTTGTTTTTCCTCTTGCCTACGTGCCCATCATTCGAATTGGAGCTCATGCTCCTCATATATTGGTGTCCTAGGGCGACACCAACGTTGTCCACTTTTCAAGCAACACCCAGAATGTCACATCCACATTATTTTATGTGCTTCCATTTGCATAGTTGACTCCTATTCTATCAAGTATGCAGGAATGTGGGTAGGTAGGAGACCATAGCAGCCAAGGTACGATCTTCTTTAGAGGATATCTCTGCCAAATCACAGTCTTCTGACATAGAAGCAATTTGACTACTTTTTCCAGAGCAAATGGATCCTCTCGATTAAGTTCCGGATCTTGAAGACAGCTTCCGTCGGATTCAGACCCGTTCTGGTCGAACCAAATGTGTCGACACTTTCCTGTCAGTGTGTTGAGACATCCCTTTGAAAGACTTGAAGATCCATGGCTGATGTGTCGAGACATCCACTGAGTTGTGCTGGGACAATTGTGCTAGGCTCTGTGATGACATCAGGAGTGTGTCGAGACAACACCAAACGGTGTCGGGACATGTGAGCCGTGTGCAAAGTTGTCGCATGAGGGTGTCGAGACAGAAGCGCCAAGTGCAGAGATTTTCACACGAGTGTGTCGACACTTTTCACTCAGTGTGTCGATACATTAGTGAGTCCAGAGTCTTAGACAGAACGGCTTCAGCTTGATTTCTTATGGATGTGTCGAGACATGGGTTAGATGTGTCAACACATTCTTTTATGCCGGAGCTCAAACATTGGAAATCTAACACATTCTCTTCTAGATGTGTCGGGAGATCATTAGGCCGTGTCGAGACATCACTTAGAGAGATTCTTCTGCACTTGTTTAGTCAATTCATCAAACCAAAATAAGTTAGATATTTCTCAAATATCTACTAATGATTTATGATTTGTTATCATCAAACCAGAGGACATAACATTCTCCCCCTTTTTGATGATGACAACCATGAATCATTATATCCAAGCATTTATATAGCAATACAATCAAATTGGTTTGAGGGGCCATCAACCAAGGGAGATTCATCCATTCACGCAACAACTGAATGTTAGCATTTTTCAACATATAGCATTTTCAACAACAACAACAAAAAGCTTGATTCATTGATTAAACAGGATTTTGTACAAATCAAGCAAGGATGTGTGTTCAAGTAGTTACATTGAAAATCTAAATGCAAAAGCTAGATGAAAAAGCTAACTACATGCTAGATGTTTGATGATGCTTGTCTTCTCAGAATGTCTTCAGTACTTCTCCCCCTTTGTCATCAGCAAGGATGGGGCGAATGAGGAGGCTGCTGTGGTGGAGACATGGAGCTAGAACTGGCAAAGTGAAGGATCTGTGCCTCTTGGAAGTCGTGTTGCATGTGAGAGATTGCTGTTGCTAGAGAGTCAACCCTCTGAGTTAGCTGCTCATCCCTTTGTCTGATAGATTGTTGCAAAGACTTGATATTTTCCTTGATGTCCTTGAGCCAGCCATGAATCATTTCACAGATGTATTCTGTTTCAGCCCTCTGCTGGGAGCCTTGTGGTGGAAAACGAGAAGGGTGGCTTCTATTTGAGGAGGAGGACACCATTCATCACCTGTGTCCTGCAGGGCTGGTTGGAGTTGAGATTTATGCAGACGAATGAGCTCCAAGATTTCAGTACCAACCATATCCAGTTTGTTGTATACTACATCCATTTTGGCCTCAGCTTTGGTGGTGCTGTTGACTGCGCGAGCTGTGTTTGTGTGGATAGTTTCTGCAAGCTTGGAGGAGGCATCTAGTAGCTTGTTGCAGTCATAGTACATCTTCCCTTTCATCCGTTGGGAGGCATTCAACAGTCGAGAAGTAGTAGCATTTACTGTTCTCTCTAGATTGGAGGTGGCATCAATGGATCTGTTGGTCTCTGCAGTCACATGTGCTCTGATGGATGTAGTTGTACCAGCCACTTGTGCTCTGATGGATGTTGTTGCGCCAGCCACTTGTTTAGCTAGTTGATTGGATGAATCCATCAGTTTGGCACACTTAATGTTGAGATTACCTTGATCTTCTCTGATGTCATAGCCATGCATGACAATTTCAGCAGTTTTCTCCTGGGTTTCAGTGTGGATCTCTCGTAATCTTTTCATGATTCTTCCTGCTCGTTCACACACATTTATCAAGGAGTTCATGAAGCTGTTCAACCTTTCATCTGACTTATGTTTGTCGTGAACAAATTTCTCCCATCGGCTGTTCTAGATTTGCTCATGATGGAGTTGTCTAGCTTCTAGTCTATCCACTTGCAGACTGATCTGACGACAGGAGGAATTCAGACTCCCAAATTGGGCAGTGAGAAATTGAATGAGGGAAGGATGAATATCTATTAAACTGCCAGTGGCACCAAAAGCAGGACCTTGTGAGGTGGAGGCCTCGGTATGAAATTCAGGAGGGGCATCCCTGGCACTAAACACTCTAGGATCATTATCTGGAGACAAAGGAGGTTGGATGCCAAAAGCCATCATCATCCCAGGCTAGTCCATGGCATCTGGAAACTGCTGCTGCTGAGGGGCCTGCTCAAAGTGGATATATGCATGAAACATTTCCTCATGCTGATCTAACTATGCTTCTAAAGTTGGTTGGTTCTGTGCAAGATTATCCTGCGGAGGCTGTTCCTGTGGAGCTGGCTATGCAGGAGGGTCAGGTAAATGACCAGGTAGATTCCTCACCATTTTGTCACCTTCTTTTTTGAAGTGCGTATAATTTTGTATGAACCTCATAGTGTAGACATTACTCTTGGGAATAGATATGGACTTTTCATTATCAAGAGGGATGCCAACCTTCTGAAAATGGCAGTAAGGTGTGCAGCATAAGGCAGGCTACGCCGGTTGAGGGTGCAACTGTCCATGACCTGGAGCATGATCTCTGGAAGACACACATGGTAGTTGTTGAACAGACAGTCAAAAAGGAATCTCTGTGTCTCAGTAAGTCTGCTTCTGCCACCCCCTTGTGGGGTAATCATGGTAGTGAAGATATGATGCAATAGACGTGGCAGTAGGAGAAACCGATTGGTGTCAAAGGATTTGACCAAAAGTTGGGTGTCATCCTGAGAATTTCGAGGCTTGCCAGTCAGGATGGTGTAAGCTATGGACAGGTCAATCTGAACCTCAGATTCTATTTCCCCATCCCGGGGTATATGTAAGGCCCTGTGAAGAAGTTTTATGGTGAGCTTGATGGAAACCCCCTTGACTTCAATCCGAAGGACTTTCTTATTCTCATCAAAAAACAAGTTCTTGTAGAACTGCTGAACTAGAAATGGGTAGTATACCCTGTAATCAGACATAAACCGTCTCCAACCTTGGAACTCAAACAACGGCAGCAGTTCAGAAAAATTCTCAAGCATCTCACGGTCACTAAAATCCACATACCTAGGGAAGAGAATCCGGGAGAGATCACTTTCTTCTTCCCTGATGGAGGCAGCAGCACTGGGCTTCGGAGGAGCTGATTGAGCTTTGGCGTTCCCTTTTTCTTTGGCGGACAGCCGTGGATACTTGGCCTTGGGTTGCGGCGGTGAACCCTTGTCTGTGTTTGACCCCTGGGCCTCGGCAACCCTTCTCTTGGCTGGTTCTGTAGCTAGGCGGTCCTCAATACTCTTGGATCGCCCTTCTGTGTGGTCTTTCGAGGCAGCGGCCTTCTTGGAGGAAGCCGCGTCTTTCTTCTTGCCGCGGGTGACCGGTGGAGCCATGGAGAGTGGACAGAAGGAAAGAGAGGAGACGGAGGGAGTGCGAGAGCTAGCTGGGGCTATCATGCACGAGGGAACGGAGAAGGAGCGAGGGCATCGACCTCCACGGTGGGAGTGTGTAGGATCGCCGGAGAGCGGGTGTGAGAGAGACGTAGGGTTTGAAATGAAGAACGGTGAGAAATTGATTTTCACCGTCGAGTTAAATGAGGAAACTTGAGATTTTTTACTTTTGAAAAATATAACCCTAAAATTTGAAATGGTGTATATACCCCTATGTTAAGATCAAAACGGTTTAAAGCTTATAAGCTCATTTTCGAGTAATGAAGGTTTGAGAAAAACCGTTTTTGCAACAAATAATATGACTAAAACATTTGAAAAAGTCAAGCGAATGGAACCAAGCCTATTTGGCTTACTTATCACTTTCATTAGGCAAAAATTAGAGAAAAGAGATAGGCAAGTATTGAAAGTAAACAACAACCTTTTTTATTTTGAAGCAAGTTGTAGAGTCAACCCCAAACTATTTTTTTAAATTAATTAATCAGTCCGATATAGCATTCACTTTTGACTCAAGGAAACACATTGTTTAGATGACAGAGTCCCTGGTTACTCAGTGTAGCTTATCTTTCTGAATTCCTTTGAGCAGAGGTGACAGCCTTCATAATGACTAGATGAACCTTCATTTCATTGATGAAGAATCCAATTTCTCTGAAGAGAGGTCATTGCTATGAAATTATAGCAACATGGTTTTTAGAGGGCATATTCTCTAATTGTTACGCCCCAAGCCTTTTATTACAGCGGAAGACTAGCTCGAGGAATGCGAACAGCCGGCATGGTAAGTCTCTTATAAGTAAGAACGATCAGAGCGCAAGACAATCACACACATAAATGCAATTGCACAATATTTACTCAAACTTCAATTTTCATTAATAATCAAATCAAATATTCAAATACAATCACTCTTTCAACTTTCTTCATCATACTAGACTCAAGAAATAAGAAAATTACATAAACTCAATCTAAACAATGTAGACTTCCTAAGTCTTCACTCATTCTTCATTCACTCTCGGAGCCGCTATTTGAACGTTCCGAATCCGATCCTGACTCACTTCCATCTCCTGAAAAGATTGGAAATAGGTAATGAGCACACTTGCCCAATAGGTATCTTCGCATCAACATGATTAGCAATATTTAAATAATTAGCATATTAGCTCTAAATAAATAAGGTAAAATCATGCGAATGCGATCAATCATGCGATTAAACCAAAGTAACACAATGATCATGTAAGATAGAATGAGCAAGTATGAACTATCAAGAATGTAACAAGAACATGATATGGCCTTTCATGAATAAGAATGTAACGAGAATGTACTAGCAATACCACGTAGTCATCACCCAAACATCTTTTGCATATGAGCAAGTATTTGGTGAATTTCTGTGGAATATCAATTATCAAGCAAGAAAGTCATGTACAAGTATTTTCATGATGCCCGTGAATCTTCACTTATTTATAGAGAAAGTACTCCCAGCGGAATGCGACGCCAGTAGCATCATACCCCATGGTTTATAATAGTATGTTTCCGGTAATCAGCCAAGGGGACTAGCATAGAGCCCTTGAACACAATCAGTGTCACGCCCCGAACCGATAGCAGCGGGAAGCGATGCTCGGAACGTGGCAGATAACAGTCACGATAGCAAGAGTGAAAATAAATAACCACAATTAAACACAAGGAGGCCACAGACACACATTGAAAATACGAGCTCTTATTAACATTTAGAAATATAATTTTGACCCACTCTTACAATATTAGATTCAAATTAAGAGAAGAAGGAACAAGGGAAGGAAAAAGAAATAACCAGACTCACGACACTAGCTATACTCAAGAAGGTAAAAAGACAGACTCCGATCTCTAGGTTCCAGGTTCACTCGATCACACTGATCTGATTCCTATTTGCAACATACCGTTTACCGCATTACCTGAAAAGGATTGGAAGTAGGGGTGAGCAAGAAGCTCAGTAGGAATTATACTCTATCGTCAGGCATAGTTTAAGTGATTAACCAATTCATGAACATGCATGATTAACGCGATAAAATAAGCAGAACTAAATAATCACTAAGATAGAAAGAGTAACGATAATCAAATGAAAGAAATAGTTGCATGTCGAGATATCAGGAAAGATTAACAAGATTTTCTAGTAAATGGCCATTTGCAAGTCAATTCGAGTCATGTCAAGCAAGCAAACAAGCAAGTACTTCATACTTTAAGCATGAATAGCAAGTTTCACGAGAATGTGGAATGTCGTAGACCCAACACGCTAGATAGTACCGGTGCCAAATGCCACACCTAGTCATTCACCTCCCCGGGGATCAAGTACTTTTCGGGTGCTCCTCCCAGGACCAGACTAGGCCCTTCATTTGTTTGCTTTGGCATTGATTTCTTTTTGGATCGTAGATCCCACGAAACTAGACATCCACAATATTTAATGGCCAAGAGTTCCAAGATCAAGTTCATGTAGTCAAGGTAAAGGATGTAATAATAATGATTTTTAAGAGTCTAAACAATAAGCTCCATAACCGAGAGGAATAATTGTCCCAAAGGACTATAATTGATGATCAATAGATCTAATAATAGGTCAAATCACAAAATACCATAGCCTACATAGGCTTGGTTAGCTCACACAATTCAAAATTCATGAAATAATCACTTTCCAAAAAACTGTCATATAAACGGTCACACAAGGGCCGCTCAAGGGTATATATGGTTAATACTGAACCGCACATGTCCAGAAGACATTAAGACCCATGAACAAGATATACGGTCCATACTGGGCCATATTATGGATATGCGGTCGCTATTGGGCCGCCTATGAGGATATATGGTCCACTACGGGCCGCACATGCCTCTCTTAGCCCAATTCGATCCAAGACTTAAAACCAGCGGTTCAATCACATAAAATAATGTTCTGGTGGTTCATTAGGTTCTTAACAGGGATATAAAGAAATCTCGTGATGCTAAGTTCGCCGGATGGAGTGTCCGGTGGTAAGTTCAAGGTTAACACAACTTAAAGGGCTAATGACTTACTAGAAGTCCGTAATTTGGTGAAAACGTTCTGCTGGAATAGAATGGTTATACAGCAACCTAATATTCCTTATAAACCTAATTTCATGTCCAATTACAAAGGAATATAATTTACATTAAGTCAAATTGCCAAAAAGATGAATCAAGATGATAAGGAGAATGAACAAGATCGCGTAGGAATGAACATCATGCATTTAACAGAAATTTAGTTACATAATTAACCACTTATCATGTGGGTTTCTAATTTACTAATTACCATTTAAGATGCTAATATGAATCATATAGAACTCTTACTAAGTCATTTACTATAGGGATAAACGGTTCTGGAAGAACCTTACATCTACTGGGCTAACAGGAGCTGAACGGGGTTGAACGTGGACTACAGGGAGTTGGGCGGCCAGGGGCAGACCGCCCATGGGGTTGGGCGGTTCTCTAGGAGCCGCCCATGGGGTTGGGCGATCAGGTCAGGGCCGCCCATCTCCTGGGTTATGTGGTTACCAGAGGGCCGTTCAAGTTATGTGATCACTTTGGGACCTTTCATCTAGATATGTGGTTAGTTTGGAACCGTTCATCTTGGGATGTGTGGTTCCTGAGAAATCGTTTAAGTAAGACTATACCAGGGTCAAAGTCTGGGCTTGAGTTATGCGGTCTATCGTAAGACCGTCCATCTCTGGGTGTTTTCCGGTCACCCCATCCACGTCCGATGAACGCCGGAAGGTTGAGGGTTGATAGGGTTGAACTAAAACACTAATATCTCATGGAAACGAACTCCAAACAAGGGGCTTTTGGTACCGTTGGAAAGGTTATGAAAAATACTACCTAACAGCAGGGTCAATTTCATAATTACTTTCTGAAATCATGATTTATAATGGCAGAAACATTAAAAACCCTAATTTAGACATTCTGTTACTAAAATGTGAAATTATCACAATATACACAATGAAAATTGAAGCTTTATATATCAAAAGAAAGCTTACTTGACGCTGATTCCAACCATATATGACATGCTATATGGGGATCAAGATTAACAACTCGAAATCACATGAAATCACAATTTAACTCAAAAGAAAACATGAAAAATCAAGTCTAGACATGTTCTTACTCAGATCAGAAATTCTCTAAACATGATCCATAAAATTTAGGGATTTTATAATCAATGGAAAGAGCATGAAAAACTCTACAAGATGCATGGATCAATTTAAGATTTACAGCCTGAAATCGCTACTGAAATCAAAGGGGAACAGGTTCGGCCCTAATTCTGACATGCCTCTACTAAACCATTAAATTCGCACAGAATACCTAATAGAATTTATGGCTTCATATACCAAAAGAAAGAGAACTGGATGCTGAACATTTTGATATATTACTTGCGGTTTGAGCCCAAGAGAACCTACCTCAATCGAGTGAAGAAAGAAGAAGAAAGGAAGAAGAACGGACGCCGACACGTCACCACTAAACTCCCGAGATCTCCCTAGATCGATCTCCACTGTGACCGCCGCTACTACCAAAGGATTCTAGGGTTGCAGAGCTTCATTTTTATAGCTCATACACCTTCTGGAGCCTTCGGTACTGGGAGAATTCGACGGGGCAAGTTAAGGGTTTGAAATGGCGCCGCAATGGTTGACTTCACCAAAGCTCGGCCGACACCACGTTTTAGGGCTGGGGGATCGATGAATTGATAGAGGGGAAATGATCCTTAGATCGTGGCCTTCCATTTGCCATCGATTTGGGCTCATTTGGTGGAGTATTAAGCTCTAATTTCACGGTTTAAGCTAAGGTTAGGTAAATGTTAGGTAAGTGTGCATTTTGGGCTTAATCCACTAATTAGACCTAATTACGGATTTTTTTTGGGTCGACTCTAGAAGACAAAGTTGTTAAATAAATGGTCCTTTACCATTTTACCATTTTTATAGATTTTTATAAGATAGTCAAAATTTCACTAGTTTTATTTACTAAGGAATTAAATATTAAAGTTTGAAATTCATTTATTTCAATTAAATTTAGATTTTTAAAACTGGGGTATTACATCCTCCCCCACTTTAAGGAATTTAGTCCCCAAATTCGTCGGGCATTACCAACTATTTAAATATTTGAACTAAGATGATCTTATCTATCAAAATAACATGATAATTATACAATTAATGACGAAAGAATTTAGCTATAGCTAGGGATAAAAGGGAATAATACCTTACGTAATTCTTCATTCGGTAGAAGTTGGTTCCGATTTTTTTTGTAGTTTTGCTTGTGGAAGTAACTTAGGACAGTTAGCCATTTTATGATTCTGATTTCCGCAACGCAGACACGCTCCGCTCCTTCGCCATCACTCCTTCGCGAGATGACCAAGTTTGTGACAATATAAAAATTTCATTTGCGTAATACTACTCTTCTTCTTCTTATTACGTCGGGTTTCTTTACGACGTACTCGCCAGCCTCTAGCGGAACCGAATCTTAGCTTACCCATGGACCCACTCGCTTTCATTTTAATAATGACTTAGAGACCTGCAAAATAGTTATATGGTTAACTTTTTCATTACCCTTACGCGTAACACAACGCAATCTTGTATATATTTTATTACTTAACCCAAGATATTACCCAATCTCACCAGGTGACAAGGGATGACACGGGTCTTAAGACTTAGGGTAACCTATACTCTTGGACAAAATCCAAGGACTCAGAAAACGGAGGCTCTGATACCACCTCTATCACGTCCCGAACCGATAGCAGCGGGAAGCGATGCTCGGAACGTGGCAGTTAACAGTCATGATAGCAAGAGTGAAAATAAATAACCACAATTAAACACAAGGAGGCCACAGACACACATTGAAAATACGAGCTCTTATTAACATTTAGAAATATAATTTTGACCCACTCTTACAATATTAGATTCAAATTAAGAGAAGAAGGAACAAGGGAAGGAAAAAGAAATAACCAGACTCACGACATTAGCTAGACTCAAGAAGGTAAAAAGATAGACTGCGATCTCTAGATTCCAGGTTCACTCGATCACACTGATCTGATTCCCATTTGCAACGTACCGTTTACCGCATTACCTGAGAAGGATTGGAAGTAGGGGTGAGCAAGAAGCTCAATAGGAATTATACTCTATCGTCAGGCATAGTTTAAGTGATTAACCAATTCATGAATATGTATGATTAACGTGATAAAATAAGCAGAACTAAATAATCACTAAGATAGAAAGAGTAACGATAATCAAATGAAAGAAATAGTTGCATGTCGAGATATCAAGCAAGATTAACAAGATTTTCTACTAAATGGCCATTTGCAAGTCAATTCGAGTCATGTCAAGCAAGCAAGCAAGCAAGTACTTCATACTTTAAGCATGAATAGCAAGTTTCACAAGAATGTGGAATGTCGTAGACCCAACACGCTAGATAGTACCGGTGTCAAATGCCACACCTAGTCATTCACCTCCCCGGGGATCAAGTACTTTTCGGGTGCTCCTCCCAGGACCAGACTTGGCCCATCATTTGTTTACCTTGGCATTGATTTCTTTTTGGATCGTAGATCCCATGAGACTAGACATCCACAATATTTAATGGCCAAGAGTTCCAAGATCAAGTTCATGTATTCAAGGTAAAGGATGTAAGAATAATGATTTTTAAGAGTCTAAACAATAAGCTCCATAACCGAGAGGAATAATTGTCCCAAAGGACTATAATTGATGATCAATAGATCTAACAATAGGTCAAATCACAAAATACCATAGCCTACATAGGCTTGGTTAGCTCACACAATTCAAAATTCATTAAATAATCACTTTCCGGAAAACTGTCATATAAACGGTCAGACAAGGGTCACTCAAGGGTATATACAGTTAATACTGAGCCGCACATGCCCAGAAGACATTAAGACCCATGAGCAAGATATACGGTCCATACTGGGCCGTATTACGGATATGCGGTCGTGTTGTGTCTCTGAGGTCATTTGAGTCATTCTGTGGTCTCTTGGGTCATTAGACATCATTCTATAGTCATATGAGTTCTGTGGTATTCTTGGTTTTGATAATGGCTTAACACTATGAGTCATTGTTGTTTATCACTCTCCATGTATTTGGTTTCATGATGCTCATTCACAACTTGCCTTATATGTTCTCACATTGCATTAATACCAAGGAACATGTGGTTCTTGAATGCTCACATCAATCTTGAAACTTTGGGTTACTTGATGATCATCCATTCGTTTAAATTCATTGTCATATGAACTTGCTCTTTTGATATGGATGGTTAATTTGGGAATGAGCTTTTCTATCCTTCTTGTTATTGAAATTCCATGAGTGTGTTTCATGGATATTTTACTTGGGGTGGTTGAGCTCTTATTTCTTGATCTTTAGCTCAGAACACTTGTGATTCAAAGTGTTCACATATAACTAATTCATGAGATTTCATATGTGTATTTCATACATTTATTATATGGATTATTGAGCTAAAGTTCTAATCATTTTTATATGATTTTGTAGGCCAAAACACTCAATATATATTCCCCAAGATCAAAGGAGTTTGATGCCACAGAGTTCGGAAGGGTTACAATGACATTTGGGGCTGAATTGTGTTAATCTGGAATTTACTGTAGCTTTAGGTCGACCGGCGGCACTGTAGCTAGGTCGACCGAATTTCCCAGAACCAAAAGGTTTGGGGTCTATGACATTCCGATCGACCGCCCCATGAATTCCGATCGACCGGTTTTGCCAGAGCCGAAAAGTTCTGGCTGCAGCAGGTTCCGGTTGACCGGCCCATGAATTCTGGTCGACCGCCAGCCCCGATGCAGCCATGTTTGACTTCGAAATCCACCTCGTGGCCAGCCCTTTTCCATGGATTTGTTTAATCAAACCTTACCTAACTTCCCATGATTTGTGGATCTGGTCTGGAGGGTGTCCAAGGACCATTCCAAGGGTTATAAAACCAACATGAGAGGGTTAGAAACCCTAGTTGATGGAGTTGATGATGTGAATCAAGGGAGGCCATTTCGAGAGCACTGTAGCACCTCCGTGAACAGTGTTTCGGGCAGGAGTTCTTCATCCTTCCAAGGTGATTCAAGGTGAGATCTGAAGCCAAGCAACCTCCAATCAAGCAAGAAGCATTCAAGGCTTGCAAAGGTGATCAAAGCTACATCCATACACCTCTTCATCAACTCAAGGAGATTCAAAGAAGATCAAAGCTACATCCAACAATCTCTCCATCAACTCAAGGTGATTCAAGCTCATATCTCAATCCAACAACCTCCAAGGAAGAGTAGAAGAAAGCAAGGCTAACAAGGGAAATCAAAGGTGGCTGCAAGGGAGGTTACAAGAGAGCTTGGAGACGAGCTACTGTTCACGTGAACAGTAGTTCGTGAAGGTGTTCTTCATCCAATCAAAGGGGAATCAAGCTCAAATCAAAGTCAGCAAACCTCAAGGGAGATTACATCAAAGCAAGGCTATCAAAGTGATCCAAGGAAGCCGATTTGATTCAAGTTCTTCAAGGGAAATCATCTACATCCAATCAAGCTCTTTCAAGCTCATCCAAGGTGATCTTTCAAGCATTCAAACTCCTAGGAGCTAAAGAAGCAATCAAGATTCAAGGTAGCTTCATCATCTCCTTCATTCATTCAAAGAAATTCAAAGAGAAGATCAAGAGAGAAGAATTGAAGGAAGAGGTACTATTCACGTGAACAGTACTCCGTGAAGAACATTCATCCAATCAAGGGTGAATCAAGAAGATTGAGTTGAAGCCAAGAGGAGCCTTGTTGCTGATCAACATTCCATACAAGGGCCAATTCATTTTCACTCATAACTCAATCTCTTGTTTTAGTTCCTTCACATTTGTTTCATTTTCATTATTGTTTAAACATTGAAAGTGTGATTCATCCCTACCGGTGGTTAGTAGGAAGGCAATTGGAGGTTATTACAATTTGCGGTTGACGTCCCTACCAGGTGGTGAGTAGGAAGGCAATCGGTGGTTTTCGATTTGCGGTTCTGTGTGCTGCACAAGTGAAGCCTCATCGGGTTTTGGTGAGGGGTGGACGTAGGTTGCGGTGTTGCAGTCGAACCACCTTAAAAATCCCTGTGTTGTGGGTTGTTTATTGTGTGTGATTGTTCTATATCTTCTAACCCCATTCACAGGTTCGTGTGCTTCCATACTTGGTTATCTTGCTCACATGCATATGCACTTTGAGTGATCAACATAGCATACACACACACGCACGGTTGTTGCAAGCTATTGCATGTTCATCTATGTGTTATGCTTTGTAATTCACTTAAAGAAGTGTGGACGTTTCATAGCTTGTAATTCAAATCTTTCCATTTGAGCCACTCTACTTAATTCCGCTGTGCATTGTGCTTAAGTGATTCATTCACTTTATGAGAGTGGTTTAAGCTTCCGCTAGATAAGAGTTTTTAAATAGGCCATAACTTGTGATAGGATCTATTCAACCCCCCCTTCTAGATCCGTTTACACCTCACGGGACCCAACAAGTGGTATCAGAGCTGCTCTTTGCTGTCTTCACTGTGGTAAGACTGGTCACACTGACCAGGAATGCTGGTATTTGAAAGAAAGACATCACCCTCATACCATGAAAGGTAAAAATTATGCTCGCCCACAAAAGCATAGTCCACATGCACACGCACATGAACATAAAAAGAAAAATCAATCTTTTGTGTGTTGTTTCTATTATGGCAAAAATGGGCATGAGATATATGATTGCCTCACAATGAGGGAGGATGATGTGATTGCCCTGAAAAAGATGGGCTAAGATGCTAAACATGTTGCTAACCTACAAGGACCCAAGCAATCTTGGGTACCTAAAAATTCCAAATGAGAATTTTGGGTGCAGGATGCCTTGGAGCTGAACAAAGGATCATAAGGTAAATAAAAGCTCAAGGCATAGGTATGTACATAAACCCTTTTGAAGTTCAGTCATCTTGCATGTTTAGTCTTGACATGTAGATAGTGCATCATATGTCTGCCCAATGTCATTAGATTCTGCAAACTGAATGTCTCTTTGAAATGCAAAACCCCCCATGGTGTGAGATGAACTTTTGAGCTAGATAACTTGTTCACACCATGCTTGATTTCAGCTATTTAATTCATGAAAAATTTGTTATGCTGATGAAGTTGATGTGATAATGAGTTGCACAAGTCTTGCTATCAGCCACATGAAATGCTTGGACTTTGGTTTTGATGATGCAAACCATGGTTGCATTTTCAACTCGTTATTCATATTAGCATTGTTCAAAGGGGGAGTCTAGCAATTGGCATCATCATGTTGCATTCACTTCAAAATCAATTGTGAATGATTTGTGTTTGCATCATCTTGTAATCACACATGCCTTAATGCACATCATGTTTAGAAGACAAATGATAATGCATAATCATTTTGTAGCATCTTAATTGTATTGTACATTCATATAAATCTTAGGCTGCATAGTTCATTGCCAACCCTTGCATGTATTCAGGGGGAGTCAATATAAACCTAGCTTGAATCATTTTACATCATATCATTCGTGCATATGGTTCATATTCATTATGTTGCATTTCATAAGTGTAAAATCATGCATTATGTTGGTTCATGCATTTCATGTTTGATCAGGTCAACCCCTGCATGGGTCAAGTAAACCTCTCATTGACATTCGTCATTCTATGTGACTGCAAACATCACTCCTTGCATGCTTTCATTGCATATTCATAGGGGGAGTCGTGTTGTTCTTCTTGGTTCATTCGTCCTTTTTGCATCTGAACCTCAATGGCCTCCAGTGTGATAATAAGTTCAAGAGACAGACATCACTACAGTGTAAGAGCTTTCTATTATATGAACTGATGATTATCCATTCAATGAAAATGGTTTAGATTTAATGATTTCCTTGAAGTTTTGATATATCTTTTGAAATCATCCATATTTTATGGTTTTAATAGACCTTAACTAGAGATTGCATGTTGTGCCTTGAATAACTATTCTGAAATCTGAAAATCCAAATGTCTTGACAACTTTGGTGATACTCTAGAGCTTAGTATTGTTTCTAAACATCTTGATGAGCTGGAATTCTTGAAAATTAATTTGCAGAGCAATGATAGTGTTGCACGGAGAAATATGTCCCGTCATCAAATCAAGTGACGAATGATATGTCATGATGTGCCTCTGTTATCTCTGTCTTAATTCATTTGGACTCTAGGCAGAGCAATGGCATAATTGCTGAGAAATATATCTTCTCATCAAAGAAATGAGTTTGGATATGTCATGACGTGATGTTGCTATCTCTGTTCATTCTGAAGCATAACAGTCAGTCTTGCCAAATACCTAGGGATACTAGCATCTAAACAACGTGTATTCTTACGGCTAGGAGGTATGTACTAGACTTGATTGCTCGTAACATATGAGTCATGTGCCTTCAAATTCAAACGATATTGAAAATCAAATTTGTTAAACTCATAAAATTCCATGCTTTAGTCATGCTTGTTTAGCCTCAATACTAGTTTTTGTGTTATTCCCTTTGTGGTTATTGAATATGGATGTATAAGACAAGGGAATGTTAAACACTGTCAAGATATATGCTTCTGGTTCATTTCTATTAAACCATGGATGTCGATGCTTTTTAAACTCTATTGATGATCTTGGTTTACATTAGCTTTGAACCATATATATTGCTCCCAGCATGTTTATAATTTTCATATAATGGCTTGCTCTTCCACTACCATTCCACTCTGATCTCTAGGACCTTTGTCAACCACTATGCCGTATCCCTCCTTTTTGCTATTGGCAAAGGGGGAGAATGTCTTATTGTGAGTCCTTGCTATGGACTTGGGAGAAAGGGGGAGATGTTGCCTTTTGTTGCTTTTGAGCACTGTCAAAGGGGGAGAGTGCATTGTGGATATGGGAGAATCCAAGGGGGAGAGAACCTTCATTTATGATGAGGGTTTATGCATAGCATTCATACACTTTACTTCTCCATGCATACATATTTTGCCTTCATCTGCCATATCTATATAAATCATTCAGGCTGCCATGATTACATCACCATACTACACAAGTGGTATATTCCAACAAGTGGTATCATCTATATGCACCTTTCAAGTCGTCTCCAAAATCATTGGTGTCCTCTGTCAAATGATATCACATTGCTTTCTCATTCATTGGCATATGGCATGAGTCCTAGCATCATTGGCATCATGTTTTCATGCAATAGGGTGGCATGCATGTATTGACTTCATACAATTGTAGCTTGCATCTATCATTTCCATGCATTGCTTAGCAAATCCAAAAAATCTGAAAACTAGAAAACCACTAAAAATTTGCAAAATTTGAAATCAAAATTTGCTCCTTGGCTGCTCTATCCATCTCCTATTTGAGGAATTGAATCATGCTGCTGTGGCTCCACCTCTCACACTTACTTTGTCTTTGCCAAGTCACGGGACACCACCATGTTCGATACCTCCATATCATTCTTTGGTCTCAGTCCTATAACTGGCCTTCCACAATTGGTTGTTCTCTTTGGTTATTTTGTCAATCTTAATAAGTGTACATCTATTGGCATGTATTTCCACATCATTTTATGTGCGTCATTAATGTGCGTCTCTCTTTCTCTTTTCTGGATCTTTTGATGTTGTCAAAGGGGGAGAAGATTATGTAAGTCATTCATCAAAGGATGTGGTAAGGTAAGAAGGTAAGATTATGTGAAGTCATTACTCAATGCATGTGGTGAATGTGGTAAGATTCCTCTTCTTATTCTTCAGACTCATAGTTGCCCTGTGAGTTTATAATGACTCATAGTTCAGAATGACTCATAGTTGTCATCATCAAAAAGGGGGAGAATGTTGTCTCTGAGGTCATTTGAGTCATTCTGTGGTCTCTTGGGTCATTCGACATCATTCTATAGTCATATGAGTTCTGTGGTATTCTTGGTTTTGATAATGGCTTAACACTATGAGTCATTATTGTTTATCACTCTCCATGTATTTGGTTTCATGATGCTCATTCACAACTTGCCTTATATGTTCTCACATTGCATTAATACCAAGGAACATGTGGTTCTTGAATGCTCACATCAATCTTGAAACTTTGGGTTACTTGATGATCATCCATTCGTTTAAATTCATTGTCATATGAACTTGCTCTTTTGATATGGATGGTTAATTTGGGAATGAGCTTTTCTATCCTTCTTGTTATTGAAATTCCATGAGTGTGTTTCATGGATATTTTACTTGGGGTGGTTGAGCTCTTATTTCTTGATCTTTAGCTCAGAACACTTGTGATTCAAAGTGTTCACATATAACTAATTCATGAGATTTCATATGTGTATTTCATACATTTATTATATGGATTATTGAGCTAAAGTTCTAATCCTTTTTATATGATTTTGCAGGCCAAAACACTCAATATATATTCCTCAAGATCAAAGGAGTTTGATGCCACAGAGTTCGGAAGGGTTACAATGACATTTGGGGCTGAATTGTGTTAATCTGGAATTTACTGTAGCTTTAGGTCGACCGGCGGCACTGTAGCTAGGTCGACCGAATTTCCCAGAACCAAAAGGTTTGGGGTCTGTGACATTTCGGTCGACCGCCCCATGAATTCCGGTCGACCGGTTTTGCCAGAGCCGAAAAGTTCTGGCTGCAGCAGGTTCCGGTCGACCGGCCCATGAATTCTGGTCGACCGTCAGCCCCGATGCAGCCATGTTTGACTTCGAAATCCACCTCGTGGCCAGCCCTTTTCCATGGATTTGTTTAATCAAACCTTACCTAACTTCCCATGATTTGTGGATCTGGTCTGGAGGGTGTCCAAGGACCATTCCAAGGGTTATAAAACCAACATGAGAGGGTTAGAAACCCTAGTTGATGGAGTTGATGATGTAAATCAAGGGAGGCCATTTCGAGAGCACTGTAGCACCTCCGTGAATAGTGTTTCGGGCAGGAGTTCTTCATCCTTCCAAGGTGATTCAAGGTGAGATCTGAAGCCAAGCAACCTCCAATCAAGCAAGAAGCATTCAAGGCTTGCAAAGGTGATCAAAGCTACATCCATACACCTCTTCATCAACTCAAGGAGATTCAAAGAAGATCAAAGCTACATCCAACAATCTCTCCATCAACTCAAGGTGATTCAAGCTCATATCTCAATCCAACAACCTCCAAGGAAGAGTAGAAGAAAGCAAGGCTAACAAGGGAAATCAAAGGTGGCTGCAAGGGAGGTTACAAGAGAGCTTGGAGACGAGCTACTGTTCACGTGAACAGTAGTTCGTGAAGGTGTTCTTCATCCAATCAAAGGGGAATCAAGCTCAAATCAAAGCCAGCAAACCTCAAGGAAGATTACATCAAAGCAAGGCTATCAAAGTGATCCAAGGAAGCCGATTTGATTCAAGTTCTTCAAGGGAAATCATCTACATCCAATCAAGCTCTTTCAAGCTCATCCAAGGTGATCTTTCAAGCATTCAAACTCCTAGGAGCTAAAGAAGCAATCAAGATTCAAGGTAGCTTCATCATCTCCTTCATTCATTCAAAGAAATTCAAAGAGAAGATCAAGAGAGAAGAATTGAAGGAAGAGGTACTGTTCACGTGAACAGTACTCCGTGAAGAACATTCATCCAATCAAGGGTGAATCAAGAAGATTGAGTTGAAGTCAAGAGGAGCCTTGTTGCTGATCAACATTCCATACAAGGGCCAATTCATTTTCACTCATAACTCAATCTCTTGTTTTAGTTCCTTCACATTTGTTTCATTTTCATTATTGTTTAAACATTGAAAGTGTGATTCATCCCTACCGGTGGTTAGTAGGAAGGCAATTGGAGGTTGTTCCAATTTGCGGTTGACGTCCCTACCAGGTGGTGAGTAGGAAGGCAATCGGTGGTTTCCGATTTGCGGTTCTGTGCGCTGCACAAGTGAAGCCTCACCGGGTTTTGGTGAGGGGTGGACGTAGGGCTGAGGATTCAGTCCGAACCACCTTAAAAATTCTGTCTAGTGTGGTTTGCTTGTGTGATTGATTCGTTCTAGATGCATGCTTTGGATCGAATTATTATATATCTTGCTTATCTTGCTAAGTGAATCATAGCATTCTTGGAAGCTAGTTTCTATTCCGCTGCAATTCATTTTAACTAGCTGTTTAGAGGGCCACATTACGAAAAGTGGAGCTAATCTATTCATCCCTCCCCTCTAGATCCGCTATCCACCACACAACAGGTCGCTATTGGGCCGCCTATGAGGATATATGGTCCACTACGGGCCGCACATGTCTCTCTTAGCCCAATTCGATCCAAGACTTAAAACCAGCGGTTCAATCACGTAAAATGATGTTCTGGTGGTTTATTAGGTTCTTAACAGGGATATAAAGAAATCCCGTGATGCTAAGTTCGCCGGATGGAGTGTCCGGTTGTAAGTTCAAGGTTAACACAACTTAAAGGGGCTAATGACTTACTAGAAGTCCGCAATTTGGTCAAAACGTTCTATTGGAATAGAATGGTTATCCAGCAGCCTAATATTCCTTATAAACCTAATTTCATGTCAAATTACCAAGGAATATCATTTACATTAAGTCAAATTGCCAAAAAGATGAATCAAGATGATAAGGAGAATGAACAAGATCCCGTAGGAATGAATAGCATGCATTTAACAGAAATTTAGTTACATAATTAACCACTTATCATGTGGGTTTCTAATTTACTAATTACCATTTAAGATGCTAATATGAATCATATAGAACTCTTACTAAGTCATTTACTGCAGGGATAAACGGTTCTGGAAGAACCTTACATCTACTAGGCTAACAGGAGTTGAACGGGGTTGAACCTGGAGTGCAGGGAGTTGGGCGGCCAGGGGCAGACCGCCCATGGGGTTTGGCGGTTCTCTGGAAGCCGCCCATGGGGTTGGGCGGTCAAGTCAGGGCCGCCCATCCCCTGGGTTATGTGGTTACCAGAGGGCCGCCGTTCAAGTTATGTGGTCACTTTGGGACCTTTCATCTAGATATGTGGTTAGTTTGGAACCGTTCATCCTGGGATGTGTGGTTCCTGAGAAACCGTTTAACTAAGGCTATACCAGGGTCAAAGTCTGGGCTTGAGTTGTGCGGTCTATCGTAGGACCGTCCATCTCTGGGTGTTTTCCGGTCACCCCATCCACGTCCGATGAACACCGGAAGGTTGAGGGTTGATAGGGTTGAACTAAAACACTAATATCTCATGGAAACGAACTCCAAACAAGGGGCTTTTGGTACCGTTGGAAAGGTTATGAAAAATACTACCTAATAGCAGGGTCAATTTCATAATTACTTTCTGAAATCACGATTTATAATGGCAGAAACATTAAAAATCCTAATTTAGACATGCTGTTACTAAAACGTGAAATTCTCACAATATACACAATGAAAATTGGGGCTTTATATATCAAAAGAATGCTTACTCGACGCTGATTCCAACCATATATGACATACTATATGGGGATCAAGATTAACAACTCGAAATCACACGAAATCACAATTTAACTCAAAATAAAACATCAAAAACCAAGTCTAGACATGTTCTTACTCAGATCAGAAATTCTCTAAACATGATCCATAAAATTTAGGGCTTTTATAATCAATGGAAAGAGCACGAAAAACTCTACAAGATGCATGGATCAATTTAAGATTTACAGCCTGAAATTGCTACTGAAATCAAAGGGGAACAGGTTCGGCCCTAATTCTGACATGCCTCTACTAAACCATTAAATTCGCACAGAATACCTAATAGAATTTAGGGCTTCATATACCAAAAGAAAGAGAACTAGATGCTGAATATTTTGATATATTACTTGCAGTTTGAGCCCGAGAGAACCTACCTCAACCGAGTGAAGAAAGAAGAAGAAAGGAAGAAGAACGGATGCCGACACGTCACCACTAAACTCCCGAGATCTCCCTAGATCGATCTCCTCTACGACCGTCGCTGCTACCAAAGGATTCTAGGGTTGCAGAGCTTCATTTTTATAGCTCATACACCTTCTGGAGCCTTCGGTGCTGGGAGAATTCGACGGGGCAAGTTAAGGGTTTGAAACAGCGCCGCAATGGTTGACTTCACCAAAGCTCGGCCGACACCACGTTTTAGGGCTGGGGTTTCGATGAATTGATAGAGGGGAAATGATCCTTAGATCGTGGCCTTCCATTTGCCACCGATTTGGGCTCATTTGGTGGAGTATTAAGCTCTAATTTCGCGGTTTAAGCTAAGGTTAGGTAAATGTTAGGTAAGTGTGCATTTTGAGCTTAATCCACTAATTAGACCTAATTACAGATTTTTGTTGAGTCGACTACAGAAGAAAAAGTTGTTAAATAAATGGTCCTTTACCATTTTACCATTTTTCTAGATTTTTATAAGGTAGTCGAAATTTCACTAGTTCTAATTACTAAGGAATTAAATATTAAATTCCGAAATTCATTTATTTCAATTAAATTTCAGATTTTTTAAAACTGGGGTATTACAATCAGTGCTCGATCGCATATTCAAGTATAAATCAAGCTACTTCCACGTTTCAAACAATAAAGTATGGCCAATAATATAACAAGTTCATGATAACAATAGTTCAATGAATGAACGCTTCAATTAAGAAATGCGAGTCAAGAATGACTTAAAACAAGGATATGATTATGGAAATAATTCGATAGCATAACGGTACTTTCCTTATTTTTTATAAATTAAATTAAGTATCTTGAACAATATGACAAGTCCTAGACCATCAAGAGTCTATCTAGGAACTTTGGAATAACAACCCTTGGGTCAAACCTCGGGTTAAAACACTCAAGAACAGTGATGGTCAATCAATGGGCCGTTACATGATTGTGACAGTCTATCATTGATCTGTTAGAACGATTGAATCTAGAAATAATAAAATAGACTCAGTAAATGTGACGGTCATATGTTAGGCCGTTATATGAGCATGACGATCTAATATGGATCCGTTACATATCTAGAACCAGAAACTTCGATAGTGCTTTCTAACAATTGGGCTTTCATGGTACAACCAACTCGGCGTCCTAGTGGGAATCCCAGGCTCGCGGAGAATTACGGAGACCTTGAAACAAGATTTCCTAGTCCATTGGAAGGAATGTCTAATAGAGAGGTCCTCAAGTTCAAGAATATGTTCCTATAGTGCAAAGTGTGAACTAATGGCCATATATCGGAATATATGCCATGTACTTTGAGAAATTGACTCTATAGATAGAAAAGAATGTGTAACGATGTGAAACCATGATAAAACTCCGTCAATACAACATGTAAAATCATGTTTAAATACAAACTATAGAGTTTTAGCACATGAAATTAACATAACTTAAAATACTCAAAATGCTCAAAACATGCAAATTCCTATCATGAATTGATCAATAAACTCAAAGTCATGAAAAATAGGTCACAACTTAGATAACTAGGCTTATTTATAAGTAAACTTGACTGTTCTTATTTCTGTCTCGGGTGGACAGAACACAGTTAATATAACGGTCTAGAATGGACGCGTCACAGGTCTGTGACGGTTTAGCGTGGGGCCGTTACAGTGTTGTAACGCTCCAGTTATGGTCCGTTAGAGACAACAGATAAATTTAAAGGTAATAGGGAATGTGACGGCTTATCGTAAGGCCGTTACACGCATGTCACGATCTAACTCTGATCTGTCAGAGCCCTATTGACAGTATATAAAAAAAGAAAAGATAATGCTTTGAACATATCATGATTTAGAGAAGACTTAACTACTCTAGCCATGATAAAACGAAGTAAAAAGGCTATCTGGATGCATAGGTTGTAGTGAATGAACAAGAGAGTATCTTTTAACTTCAATTAAGGCTAAAGATATGTATGTATGCATAGTTTTATTAAAACACGAAATTCATGGTCTATAGTGCAAGAAATCAAACAAAACTAGAGGGCTTTTACTCCTAACTTGATTTTCTTGCTGTTCATGAGATGACCTACCTCTTTTCTGGACTTTAATCTTCCAATTTGGGACTGCAAGTCACACCCTAATCCTTCCCTTCTTGTGAATTTACAGCAACTTCACGTCGCTCTAACTCCTCAACCTCTTGACCTAAGGACGTGAAATTTTGAGGGTAAGAAGATGAAACTAAGGGGAACAAAAAGTTCTAAAAAATCAAACCCTAAATACTTCATTTTGATGATCTAATTCCCTGATCTTCAGTGGACCTTTGCTCAGATTCCTGGGTTGCTAAGGTCGTACCAACAACTTTGAAAGCTTCTAACTTCTTGTGTAGTTGATCTCCTAGCACGAAATTTTGAGAGCTATTAGTCTAAAGTATTCTAAATAAAAAGTGTCAAAACTAGGGTCTATTTATAGGATTTTGGCTAGGGTTTGAGGATTAGATTGATTCTAGAGTCCTTGTTAAAGCTTAGATCGACTTCTAAGACTCCATAACACCTCTACTAGTCTTCCCATCTCGATCTCTAAGAGATAAACTAGTAAAAATCAAATCTTTTTGCTTGTTCTTCCATTCACAGAACTAATAGAGCGTAACGGTCGAAGGTAGGCGCGTTACCTGACTGTGGCGGTCGCACGATAGACCGTTACATCCCATGTGCGTAGAATTCAATAAAATTCAAACTCTTTTGTTTATTTATCCACATAATTATCTAATAAATGAGTATTTATCCTTAAAATTCGTGAATAGGCTAAATAGCCTTCTAGCATATGGGTCAAACTTAATGGGCTTGGTCCTTAAACCTATGGGCTTTAATTCATTTATTAATCTATTTTGGCCTATATAATTTCATAATAAATTCCAAAATTTTTTTATAGAAATTATTTATATAAATTTTGGGACACTACACCCTCCCCCACTTAGAAGAATTTGGTCCCCAAATTCAATATATATATAGATTGTGGAGAGTGTACTTACAGTTGAATAGTTCTGGGAATTTTTTCCTCATGGCTTCTTCTGTTTCCCAAGTTGCTTCGGTCGGCCATGATTTCTTCCATTGAATCTTGACCATAGGAATAACTTTTATTCCTTAGTTGACGCCTTCCCGTTCCAGAATCCTTATTGGCGTTTGCTCGTACGTCATATCCTTCTAAATCTCCAAATTATCATAAGTGATAACATGGTCAGGATCATATACATACTTTTTCAGCATAGAGACATGAAATACGTCGTGAACTCCTGCTAATTGTGGAGGTAAAGCCTGTTTATAAGCCACCTCACCGATCCTTTCAAGAATTTCAAATGGGCCAATGAACCTTGGAGTTAGCTTGCCTTTGATGCCAAATCTTCGAATACCATGACCTGGAGAAACCTTGAGATACACATGGTCTCTTACTTGAAATTTTAAGTCGCGTCTTCGATTATTAGCATAAGATTTTTGCCTATCTTTTGCCATCTGCAATCTTTCTCGAATGAGCTTGATTTTCTCTGAAGAATCCCTGATAATGTCGGGGCCTAAAAATTGCCTTTCCCCTATTTCATTCCAACATATTGGTGATCTACAGCCTTTTCCATATAAAGCTTCAAAGGGTGCCATCTGTATGCTGGCCAGATAACTGTTGTTATATGCAAATTCTACCAGAGACAAGTGATCATGCCAACTTCCTCCAAAATCAATAGCACAAGCCCTGAGCATATCTTCTACCACCTGATTTGTTCTTTTAGTCTGACCATCAGTTTGTGGATGAAATACTGTGCTAAAATTCAATCTAATCCCTAGTGACTGTTGTAGACCCTTCCAGAATTGTGATGTGAATCGAGGATCTCTATCAGATATAATAGTGACGGGGACACCATGTAATTTGATAATTTCTTTCATGTATAATGCTGCTAGAATATCCACAGACCATCGACTTTTTATTGGTATGAAGTGTGCGGATTTAGTCAATCGATCTATGATCACCCATATACCATCGTGTCCTCCCCTTGTCTTTGGTAAACCCATAATGAAATCCATTCCTATACTTTTCCATTTCCATGCTGGAATATCTAAGGGATGTAATTTACCTGCGGGTCGAAAATGCTCTGTCTTAACTAGTTGACAAGTGAGACAACGAGACACGAAATTAGCTATTTCCCTTTTCATATTGGGCCACCAGAAATTTCTTTTGAGATCTTGATACATTTTTGTACCACCAGGATGAATGGCATATTTGGAATTATGCACTTCATCCAAGATCAATTTCTTCGTATCTTCATGATCCGGTACACACACTCGGCCCTTAAATAGCAATCTTCCGTCATTGCTAATAGAGAAATCCGGCCTCTGATCTATGTCAACTTTAATCTCCAGTAATACAGGGTCATCATTTTGCAGCTTGACCAGATCCTCTATCAATGTAGGCTGAGCTCGGATATTGGCTATGAAATAATCCTCTTCCTTCCTGTCAATATCTATGTTCAGCTGAGCAAATTGAGGAATAAGATTAGTCATACTAATCATAAGACTTGATAGCATTCCCATTGGTTTTCTGCTGAGTGCATCTGCTACCGCATTAGCCTTGCCAGGATGATATTGAATAGAAAAGTCAAAGTCTTTGAGATATTATAACCATCTCCTTTGTCTCATATTAAGCTCCTTTTGAGAGAATAAGTATTTCAAGCTTTTGTGGTCCGAGTAGACCGTGAACTTCTCTCCATAGAGACAATGACGCCAAATTTTTAAGGCAAAAATAACAGCTGCCAATTCCAAATCATGCACATGATAATTTTCCTCATGACATTTCAATTATCTTGAAGAATAACAGATTACCTTTCCATTTTACATGAGGACGCACCCTAAGCCAATGCCATACGCATCCGTATATACTTCGAATCCACCACCTTCCACCGGTAGTGATAGAATAGGAGCGGTAGTAAGATGATTCTTAAGAGTTTGAAAACTCTTTTCACATTCCTTGGACCAGACAAAATGATTTTCTTTTCTTGTGAGTCTAGTTAAAGGAACTGCAATCTTTGAGAAGTCCTTAATGAACCTCATATAATAACCAGCTAGACCCAGAAGGTTTCGTACTTCTGATACAGTCGTTGGCCGACTCCAATTTCTGACAGCTTCGACTTTAGAGGGATCCACAACGATACCTTCTTTTGAAATAATATGGCCTAGGAATGAAACTTTCTTGAGCCAGAATTCACACTTGTTAAGCTTGGCATAGAGTTTATGTTCTCTAAGTGTTTGCAAAGCTATTCTCAGATGTTCTTCATGTTCCTCTTTTGTCTTGGAATATACCAGGATGTCATCAATGAAGACAACGATGAACTGGTCCAGATATGGCTGGAAAATATTGTTCATAAGTTGCATAAATGCTGCTGGGACATTTGTTAACCCGAACGGCATTACCACGAATTCATAGTGGCCATAACGACTTCGAAACTCCGATTTATAAATGTCTTCTTCTTTAATTCTAAGCTGATGATAACCTGATCTGAGGTCTATTTTAGAAAAATACTCTGCTCCTGAAAGCTGATCGAACAGCTCGTCAATACGCGGCAACGGATACTTATTTTTGATTGTAAGTTGATTCAATCACCGATAGTCTATGCATAACCTGAGAGAGCCATCCTTCTTCTTGACAAATAGCACCGGTGCACCCCAGGGGGATGTGCTGGGTCTAATGAAGCCCTTATCTAGCAATTCCTGCAACTGCCTTTTTAGTTCCTTAAATTCCATGGGGGACATTCTGTAAGGGGCTATAGAAACAGGTGCTGCTCCTGGAATGAGTTCAATAGTGAAGTTTACTTCCCTCTCGGGTGGTAAATTGGGTAATTCGGGTGGAAACACATCTGGGAACTCATTTACAATAGGAATGTCTGCTAGGATAATTTCATTGGATTCGGTAACAATGACAGAAGCAAGAAAATCTGCACATCCTTGCGAGATAAGTTTGCAAGCGTGAAGAGAGGATATGATAGTGGGATGTTTCTTATACTTGATGCCAAGGAAAGAAAATCTTGGAAGACCAGGTTTTTGAAAGGATATAATCCTATTTTGGCAGTTAATATCAGCATCATGATCTATAAGCCAATCTACCCCTAAAATGGCATCATAACCTTTCATGTCAAGGCATACTAAGTTTACGGGGAGATTGTGACCTTCTACTATCACCTCACTATCAGGATAATATTCGGTAAGCTTAGTTCCAGATCCTAAGGGTGTGATAATAGCAAGATCTGAAGGTAGAGGAACTGATGCAATTGATAATGTTTTGGCAAACATAGTGGAGACAAAAGAATGAGAGGCACTAGTATCAAATAGCACAAATGCAGGACGAGAACAAATTTGAAGGGTACCTTCCATAAGTCCACCATCCTTGGGCGCTTCTTCTTCTTCTAGAACAACGTTGAGGCGAGCCTGCCTCCTGCGTCCACCACCAGACCGTTGATCCTTCATAAGAGGGCAATGTGGCATACGATGCTCCCTACTTCCACAACGTAAACAAGCACCAAGGCGCTTCCAACATTCTTCCGTCGGATGGCCGAACTTCTCGCAAAAAGTGCAAGCCGTGGTGACTTGTTTCTCCTCTTCCTTAATCTTCTTATTTTTCTGGGAACTTCCACCGTTCCCACTCCTGGATCTCTTCTTACTATCACGGCTTTTGTGAGGTTCCGTGATGCTGAATTTTTATTTCTTATAACGCCGATCAGATCGTCGGCTGGACTCTTCTCATTTTCCTTTCAATTTCTTGACCTTATCTAAGGTCCTTTCACATAAATATGCCCGCTGTACCATTTCCGCATAAGTACGGATGTTTTGGGTCCCGAGCTGTTGAATAAAACCGGGTCGTAACCCGTCCATAAACCGATTAGCCTTCAATAAATCGGTACTGATTAAATGCGGTGCATAGGGTGCTAGCCTGGAGAATTGAAGTTCATATTCTGCAACTGTCATCATTCCTTGTCGAAGAGAGGTGAACTCCATAGCCTTTCTTTCTTTCACATGCTCAGAAAAGTACTTAGCACGGAACAAAGTGAGAAAACTGTCCCATGTATGAGGTGCATCGGCCGGATGTGCCGGAACCGACTTCCACCATGTACGGGCATCCTTGTTGAGTTGGAAAGTTACAAGACGCACCTTCTCTTGATCGGTGCATTGGATGACGTCAAATATACGGTTCATCTTGTCGATCTAGTTCTCTGCTTCGTCCGGATTAGAAGAACCATAGAAACGCGGAGGGTTTAAACTCCAGAAATTGTGATGTAAGTCGCCAGCCCTTGCCCCTGCGCCTACCTGGTCCATAGTTTGCAATGCCTGAGTAAGGCCGGCAACGGTTTGTTGCATGCCATTCCAATCTACGCGATGAGCCATTTGTAAAATAAGGTACCTGAGAGAAATATAACAACTTGTTATTTCTCGTGGAATTGGAAGAAAATTTATCTTAAAGCTAATTAACTATCTTATCCCGGGCTCTACCCAATTCTCACATGGGTATGGAAATTTCTTCCTTAGTTCATAGGTAGGGGTCCTTAACCTTGAACTTATCCTATGACATGACTTTTCCCCCTAAGTCCTGAGACTTAGGCTCTGATACCAACTTAACTGTCACGCCCCGAGCCTTTTATTACAGCGGAAGACTAGCTCGAGGAATGCGAACAACCAACATGGTAAGCCTCTTGTAAGCAAGAACGATCAGAGCGCAAGACAATCACACACATAAATGTAATTGCACAATATTTACTCAAACTTCAATTTTCATTAATAATCAAATCAAATATTCAAATACAATCACTCTTTCAACTTTCTTCATCATACTAGACTCAATAAATAAGAAAAGTACATAAACTCAATCTAAACAATGTAGACTTCTTAAGTCTTCACTCATTCTTCATTCACTCTCAGACTCGCTATTTGAATGTTCTGAATCCGATCCTGACTCACTTCCATCTCCTGAAAAGATTAGAAATAGGTATTAAGCACACTTGCCCAGTAAGTATCTTCGCATCAACATGATTAGCAATATTTAAATTATTAGCATTTTAGCTCTAAAGAAATAAGGTAAAATCATGCGAATGCGATCAATCATGCGATTAAACCAAAGTAACACGATGATCATGTAAGATAGAATGAGCAAGTATGAACTATCAAGAATGTAACAAGAACATGATGTGGCCTTTCATGAACAAGAATGTAATGAGAATGTACTGGCATCACCCAAACATCTTTTGCTTATGAGCAAGTATTTGGTGAATTTCTGTGGAATATCATGTATCAAGCAAGAAAGTCATGTACAAGTATTTTCATAATGCCCGTGGATCTTCACTTATTTATAGAGAAAGTACTCCCAGCGTAATGCGACGCCAGTAGCATCATACCCCATAGTTTATAATAGTATGTTTCTGGTAATCAGCCGAGGGGACTAGCATGGAGCCCTTGAACACAATCAGTGCTCGATCGGATCTTCAAGTATAAATCAAGCTACTTCCACGTTTCAAGCAATAAAGTATGGCCAATAATATAACAAGTTCAAATAAGTTCATGATAACAATAGTTCAATGAATGAACGCTTCAATTAAGAAATGCGAGTCAAGAATGACTTAAAACAAGGTTATGCTTATGAAAATAATTCGACAGCATAACGGTACATTCCTTATTTTCCATAAATTAAATTAAGTATCTTGAACAATATGACAAGTCCTAGACCATCAATAGTCTATCTAGGAACTTTGGAATATCAACCCTTGGGTCAAACCTCGGGTTAAAACACTCAAGAACGGTGACGGTCAATCAATGGTCCGTTACATGATTGTGACGGTCTATCATTGATATGTTAGAACGACTAAATCCAGAAACAATAAAATGGACTTAGTAAATGTGACGGTCATATGTTAGGCCGTTATATGAGCATGACGATCTAATATGGATCCGTTACATATCTAGAACTAGAAACTTCGATAGTGCTTTCTAACAATTGGGCTTTCATGGTACAACCAACTCGGCGTCCTAGTGGGAATCCCAGGCTCGCGGAGAATTACGGAGGCCTTGAAACAAGATTTCCTAGTCCATTGGAAGGAATATTCAATAGAGAGGTCCTCAAGTTTAAGAATATGTTTCTATAGTGCAAAGTGTGAACTAATGGCCATATACCGGAATATATGCTATGTACTTAGAGAAATTGACTCTATAGGTAGAAAAGAATGTGTAACGATGTGAAACCATGATAAAACTCCGTCAATACAACATGTAAAATCATGTTTAAATACAAACTATAGAGTTTTAACACATGAAATTAACATAACTTAAAATACTCAAAATGCTCAAAACATGCAAATTCCTATCATGAATTGATCAATAAACTCAAAGTCAAGAAAAATAGGTAACAACTTAGATAACTAGACTTATTTATAAGTAAACTTGACTGTTCTTATTTCTGTCTCGGGTGGACAGAACACAGTTAATATAACGGTCTAGAATGGACGCGTCACAGGTCTGTGACGGTTTATCGTGGAGCCGTTACAGTGTTGTAACGCTCCAGTTATGGTCCGTTAGAGAAAACAGATAAATTTAAAGGTAACAGGGAATGCGACGACTTATCGTAAGGCCGTTACACGCATGTGACGATGTAACTCTGATCCGTCAGAGCCCTGTTGACAGTATATAAAAAAATAAAAGATCATGCTTTGAACATATCATGTTTTAGAGAAGACTTAACTACTCTAGCCATGATAAAACGAAGTAAAAAGGCTATCTGGATGCATAGGTTGTAGTGAATGAACAAGAGAGTATCTTTTAACTTCAATTAAGGCTAAAGATATGTATGTATGCATAGTTCCATTAAAACATGAAATTCATGATCTATAGTGCATGAAATCAAACAAAACCAGAGGGCTTTTACTCCTAACTTGATGTTCTTGCTGTTCATGAGATGACCTACCTCTTTTCTGGGCTTAATTTAATCTTCCAATTTGGGATTGCAAGTCACACCCTAATCCTTCCCTTCTTGTGAATTTACAGCAACTTCACGTCACTCTAACTCCTCAACCTCTTGACCTAAGGACGTGAAATTTTGAGGGTAAGAAGATGAAACTAAGGGGAACAAAAAGTTCTAAAAAATCAAATGCTAAATATCTCGTTTTGATTATCTAATTCCCTGATCTTCAATGGACCTTTGCTCAGATTCCTGGGTTGCTAAGGTCATACCAACAACTTTGGAAGTTTCTAACTTCTTGTGTAGTTGATCTCCTAGCATGAAATTTTGAGAGCTATTAGTCTAAAGTATTCTAAACAAAAAGTTCTAAAGAACTTACCCGAAATTATGACTCCTTACCTTGATCCCACGCGAGCCAAAGTAGGGGTCGCGCAGGTCAAAACTAGGGTCTATTTATAGGGTTTTGGCTAGTGTTTGAGGATTAGATTGATTCTAGAGTCATTGTTAAAATTTAGATCGACTTATAAGAGTCTTTAACACCTCTACTAGTCTTCCCATCTCGATCCCTAAGAGATAAACTAGTAAAAATCTAATCTTTTTACTTGTTCTTCCATTCACGGAACTAACAGAGCGTAACTGTCGAAGGTAGGCACGTTACCTGACTGTGGCGGTCGCACGATAGACCGCTACATCCCATGTGCATAGAATTCAATAAAATTTAAACTCTTTTGTTTTTCATTAGCTTTGAACCATATATATTGCTCCCAGCATGTTTATAATTTTCATATAATGGCTTGCTCTTCCACTACCATTCCACTCTGATCTCTAGGACCTTTGTCAACCACTATGCCGTATCCCTCCTTTTTGCTATTGGCAAAGGGGGAGAATGTCTTATTGTGAGTCCTTGCTATGGACTTGGGAGAAAGGGGGAGATGTTGCCTTTTGTTGCTTTTGAGCACTGTCAAAGGGGGAGAGTGCATTGTGGATATGGGAGAATCCAAGGGGGAGAGAACCTTCATTTATGATGAGGGTTTATGCATAGCATTCATACACTTTACTTCTCCATGCATACATATTTTGCCTTCATCTGCCATATCTATATAAATCATTCAGGCTGCCATGATTACATCACCATACTACACAAGTGGTATATTCCAACAAGTGGTATCATCTATATGCACCTTTCAAGTCGTCTCCAAAATCATTGGTGTCCTCTGTCAAATGATATCACATTGCTTTCTCATTCATTGGCATATGGCATGAGTCCTAGCATCATTGGCATCATGTTTTCATGCAATAGGGTGGCATGCATGTATTGACTTCATACAATTGTAGCTTGCATCTATCATTTCCATGCATTGCTTAGCAAATCCAAAAAATCTGAAAACTAGAAAACCACTAAAAATTTGCAAAATTTGAAATCAAAATTTGCTCCTTGGCTGCTCTATCCATCTCCTATTTGAGGAATTGAATCATGCTGCTGTGGCTCCACCTCTCACACTTACTTTGTCTTTGCCAAGTCACGGGACACCACCATGTTCGATACCTCCATATCATTCTTTGGTCTCAGTCCTATAACTGGCCTTCCACAATTGGTTGTTCTCTTTGGTTATTTTGTCAATCTTAATAAGTGTACATCTATTGGCATGTATTTCCACATCATTTTATGTGCGTCATTAATGTGCGTCTCTCTTTCTCTTTTCTGGATCTTTTGATGTTGTCAAAGGGGGAGAAGATTATGTAAGTCATTCATCAAAGGATGTGGTAAGGTAAGAAGGTAAGATTATGTGAAGTCATTACTCAATGCATGTGGTGAATGTGGTAAGATTCCTCTTCTTATTCTTCAGACTCATAGTTGCCCTGTGAGTTTATAATGACTCATAGTTCAGAATGACTCATAGTTGCCATCATCAAAAAGGGGGAGAATGTTGTCTCTGAGGTCATTTGAGTCATTCTGTGGTCTCTTGGGTCATTCGACATCATTCTATAGTCATATGAGTTCTGTGGTATTCTTGGTTTTGATAATGGCTTAACACTATGAGTCATTATTGTTTATCACTCTCCATGTATTTGGTTTCATGATGCTCATTCACAACTTGCCTTATATGTTCTCACATTGCATTAATACCAAGGAACATGTGGTTCTTGAATGCTCACATCAATCTTGAAACTTTGGGTTACTTGATGATCATCCATTCGTTTAAATTCATTGTCATATGAACTTGCTCTTTTGATATGGATGGTTAATTTTGGAATGAGCTTTTCTATCCTTCTTGTTATTGAAATTCCATGAGTGTGTTTCATGGATATTTTACTTGGGGTGGTTGAGCTCTTATTTCTTGATCTTTAGCTCAGAACACTTGTGATTCAAAGTGTTCACATATAACTAATTCATGAGATTTCATATGTGTATTTCATACATTTATTATATGGATTATTGAGCTAAAGTTCTAATCCTTTTTATATGATTTTGCAGGCCAAAACACTCAATATATATTCCTCAAGATCAAAGGAGTTTGATGCCACAGAGTTCGGAAGGGTTACAATGACATTTGGGGCTGAATTGTGTTAATCTGGAATTTACTGTAGCTTTAGGTCGACCGGCGGCACTGTAGCTAGGTCGACCGAATTTCCCAGAACCAAAAGGTTTGGGGTCTGTGACATTTCGGTCGACCGCCCCATGAATTCCGGTCGACCGGTTTTGCCAGAGCCGAAAAGTTCTGGCTGCAGCAGGTTCCGGTCGACCGGCCCATGAATTCTGGTCGACCGTCAGCCCCGATGCAGCCATGTTTGACTTCGAAATCCACCTCGTGGCCAGCCCTTTTCCATGGATTTGTTTAATCAAACCTTACCTAACTTCCCATGATTTGTGGATCTGGTCTGGAGGGTGTCCAAGGACCATTCCAAGGGTTATAAAACCAACATGAGAGGGTTAGAAACCCTAGTTGATGGAGTTGATGATGTAAATCAAGGGAGGCCATTTCGAGAGCACTGTAGCACCTCCGTGAATAGTGTTTCGGGCAGGAGTTCTTCATCCTTCCAAGGTGATTCAAGGTGAGATCTGAAGCCAAGCAACCTCCAATCAAGCAAGAAGCATTCAAGGCTTGCAAAGGTGATCAAAGCTACATCCATACACCTCTTCATCAACTCAAGGAGATTCAAAGAAGATCAAAGCTACATCCAACAATCTCTCCATCAACTCAAGGTGATTCAAGCTCATATCTCAATCCAACAACCTCCAAGGAAGAGTAGAAGAAAGCAAGGCTAACAAGGGAAATCAAAGGTGGCTGCAAGGGAGGTTACAAGAGAGCTTGGAGACGAGCTACTGTTCACGTGAACAGTAGTTCGTGAAGGTGTTCTTCATCCAATCAAAGGGGAATCAAGCTCAAATCAAAGCCAGCAAACCTCAAGGAAGATTACATCAAAGCAAGGCTATCAAAGTGATCCAAGGAAGCCGATTTGATTCAAGTTCTTCAAGGGAAATCATCTACATCCAATCAAGCTCTTTCAAGCTCATCCAAGGTGATCTTTCAAGCATTCAAACTCCTAGGAGCTAAAGAAGCAATCAAGATTCAAGGTAGCTTCATCATCTCCTTCATTCATTCAAAGAAATTCAAAGAGAAGATCAAGAGAGAAGAATTGAAGGAAGAGGTACTGTTCACGTGAACAGTACTCCGTGAAGAACATTCATCCAATCAAGGGTGAATCAAGAAGATTGAGTTGAAGTCAAGAGGAGCCTTGTTGCTGATCAACATTCCATACAAGGGCCAATTCATTTTCACTCATAACTCAATCTCTTGTTTTAGTTCCTTCACATTTGTTTCATTTTCATTATTGTTTAAACATTGAAAGTGTGATTCATCCCTACCGGTGGTTAGTAGGAAGGCAATTGGAGGTTGTTCCAATTTGCGGTTGACGTCCCTACCAGGTGGTGAGTAGGAAGGCAATCGGTGGTTTCCGATTTACGGTTCTGTGCGCTGCACAAGTGAAGCCTCACCGGGTTTTGGTGAGGGGTGGACGTAGGGCTGAGGATTCAGTCCGAACCACCTTAAAAATTCTGTCTAGTGTGGTTTGCTTGTGTGATTGATTCGTTCTAGATGCATGCTTTGGATCGAATTATTATATATCTTGCTTATCTTGCTAAGTGAATCATAGCATTCTTGGAAGCTAGTTTCTATTCCGCTGCAATTCATTTTAACTAGCTGTTTAGAGGGCCACATTACGAAAAGTGGAGCTAATCTATTCATCCCTCCCCTCTAGATCCGCTATCCACCACACAACAGGTCGCTATTGGGCCGCCTATGAGGATATATGGTCCACTACGGGCCGCACATGTCTCTCTTAGCCCAATTCGATCCAAGACTTAAAACCAGCGGTTCAATCACGTAAAATGATGTTCTGGTGGTTTATTAGGTTCTTAACAGGGATATAAAGAAATCCCGTGATGCTAAGTTCGCCGGATGGAGTGTCCGGTTGTAAGTTCAAGGTTAACACAACTTAAAGGGGCTAATGACTTACTAGAAGTCCGCAATTTGGTCAAAACGTTCTATTGGAATAGAATGGTTATCCAGCAGCCTAATATTCCTTATAAACCTAATTTCATGTCAAATTACCAAGGAATATCATTTACATTAAGTCAAATTGCCAAAAAGATGAATCAAGATGATAAGGAGAATGAACAAGATCCCGTAGGAATGAATAGCATGCATTTAACAGAAATTTAGTTACATAATTAACCACTTATCATGTGGGTTTCTAATTTACTAATTACCATTTAAGATGCTAATATGAATCATATAGAACTCTTACTAAGTCATTTACTGCAGGGATAAACGGTTCTGGAAGAACCTTACATCTACTAGGCTAACAGGAGTTGAACGGGGTTGAACCTGGAGTGCAGGGAGTTGGGCGGCCAGGGGCAGACCGCCCATGGGGTTTGGCGGTTCTCTGGAAGCCGCCCATGGGGTTGGGCGGTCAAGTCAGGGCCGCCCATCCCCTGGGTTATGTGGTTACCAGAGGGCCGCCGTTCAAGTTATGTGGTCACTTTGGGACCTTTCATCTAGATATGTGGTTAGTTTGGAACCGTTCATCCTGGGATGTGTGGTTCCTGAGAAACCGTTTAACTAAGGCTATACCAGGGTCAAAGTCTGGGCTTGAGTTGTGCGGTCTATCGTAGGACCGTCCATCTCTGGGTGTTTTCCGGTCACCCCATCCACGTCCGATGAACACCGGAAGGTTGAGGGTTGATAGGGTTGAACTAAAACACTAATATCTCATGGAAACGAACTCCAAACAAGGGGCTTTTGGTACCGTTGGAAAGGTTATGAAAAATACTACCTAATAGCAGGGTCAATTTCATAATTACTTTCTGAAATCATGATTTATAATGGCAGAAACATTAAAAATCCTAATTTAGACATGCTGTTACTAAAACGTGAAATTCTCACAATATACACAATGAAAATTGGGGCTTTATATATCAAAAGAATGCTTACTCGACGCTGATTCCAACCATATATGACATACTATATGGGGATCAAGATTAACAACTCGAAATCACACGAAATCACAATTTAACTCAAAATAAAACATCAAAAACCAAGTCTAGACATGTTCTTACTCAGATCAGAAATTCTCTAAACATGATCCATAAAATTTAGGGCTTTTATAATCAATGGAAAGAGCACGAAAAACTCTACAAGATGCATGGATCAATTTAAGATTTACAGCCTGAAATTGCTACTGAAATCAAAGGGGAACAGGTTCGGCCCTAATTCTGACATGCCTCTACTAAACCATTAAATTCGCACAGAATACCTAATAGAATTTAGGGCTTCATATACCAAAAGAAAGAGAACTAGATGCTGAATATTTTGATATATTACTTGCAGTTTGAGCCCGAGAGAACCTACCTCAACCGAGTGAAGAAAGAAGAAGAAAGGAAGAAGAACGGATGCCGACACGTCACCACTAAACTCCCGAGATCTCCCTAGATCGATCTCCTCTACGACCGTCGCTGCTACCAAAGGATTCTAGGGTTGCAGAGCTTCATTTTTATAGCTCATACACCTTCTGGAGCCTTCGGTGCTGGGAGAATTCGACGGGGCAAGTTAAGGGTTTGAAACAGCGCCGCAATGGTTGACTTCACCAAAGCTCGGCCGACACCACGTTTTAGGGCTGGGGTTTCGATGAATTGATAGAGGGGAAATGATCCTTAGATCGTGGCCTTCCATTTGCCACCGATTTGGGCTCATTTGGTGGAGTATTAAGCTCTAATTTCGCGGTTTAAGCTAAGGTTAGGTAAATGTTAGGTAAGTGTGCATTTTGAGCTTAATCCACTAATTAGACCTAATTACAGATTTTTGTTGAGTCGACTACAGAAGAAAAAGTTGTTAAATAAATGGTCCTTTACCATTTTACCATTTTTCTAGATTTTTATAAGGTAGTCGAAATTTCACTAGTTCTAATTACTAAGGAATTAAATATTAAATTCCGAAATTCATTTATTTCAATTAAATTTCAGATTTTTTAAAACTGGGGTATTACAATCAGTGCTCGATCGCATATTCAAGTATAAATCAAGCTACTTCCACGTTTCAAACAATAAAGTATGGCCAATAATATAACAAGTTCATGATAACAATAGTTCAATGAATGAACGCTTCAATTAAGAAATGCGAGTCAAGAATGACTTAAAACAAGGATATGATTATGGAAATAATTCGATAGCATAACGGTACTTTCCTTATTTTTTATAAATTAAATTAAGTATCTTGAACAATATGACAAGTCCTAGACCATCAAGAGTCTATCTAGGAACTTTGGAATAACAACCCTTGGGTCAAACCTCGGGTTAAAACACTCAAGAACAGTGATGGTCAATCAATGGGCCGTTACATGATTGTGACAGTCTATCATTGATCTGTTAGAACGATTGAATCTAGAAATAATAAAATAGACTCAGTAAATGTGACGGTCATATGTTAGGCCGTTATATGAGCATGACGATCTAATATGGATCCGTTACATATCTAGAACCAGAAACTTCGATAGTGCTTTCTAACAATTGGGCTTTCATGGTACAACCAACTCGGCGTCCTAGTGGGAATCCCAGGCTCGCGGAGAATTACGGAGACCTTGAAACAAGATTTCCTAGTCCATTGGAAGGAATGTCTAATAGAGAGGTCCTCAAGTTCAAGAATATGTTCCTATAGTGCAAAGTGTGAACTAATGGCCATATATCGGAATATATGCCATGTACTTTGAGAAATTGACTCTATAGATAGAAAAGAATGTGTAACGATGTGAAACCATGATAAAACTCCGTCAATACAACATGTAAAATCATGTTTAAATACAAACTATAGAGTTTTAGCACATGAAATTAACATAACTTAAAATACTCAAAATGCTCAAAACATGCAAATTCCTATCATGAATTGATCAATAAACTCAAAGTCATGAAAAATAGGTCACAACTTAGATAACTAGGCTTATTTATAAGTAAACTTGACTGTTCTTATTTCTGTCTCGGGTGGACAGAACACAGTTAATATAACGGTCTAGAATGGACGCGTCACAGGTCTGTGACGGTTTAGCGTGGGGCCGTTACAGTGTTGTAACGCTCCAGTTATGGTCCGTTAGAGACAACAGATAAATTTAAAGGTAATAGGGAATGTGACGGCTTATCGTAAGGCCGTTACACGCATGTCACGATCTAACTCTGATCTGTCAGAGCCCTATTGACAGTATATAAAAAAAGAAAAGATAATGCTTTGAACATATCATGATTTAGAGAAGACTTAACTACTCTAGCCATGATAAAACGAAGTAAAAAGGCTATCTGGATGCATAGGTTGTAGTGAATGAACAAGAGAGTATCTTTTAACTTCAATTAAGGCTAAAGATATGTATGTATGCATAGTTTTATTAAAACACGAAATTCATGGTCTATAGTGCAAGAAATCAAACAAAACTAGAGGGCTTTTACTCCTAACTTGATTTTCTTGCTGTTCATGAGATGACCTACCTCTTTTCTGGACTTTAATCTTCCAATTTGGGACTGCAAGTCACACCCTAATCCTTCCCTTCTTGTGAATTTACAGCAACTTCACGTCGCTCTAACTCCTCAACCTCTTGACCTAAGGACGTGAAATTTTGAGGGTAAGAAGATGAAACTAAGGGGAACAAAAAGTTCTAAAAAATCAAATGCTAAATATCTCGTTTTGATTATCTAATTCCCTGATCTTCAATGGACCTTTGCTCAGATTCCTGGGTTGCTAAGGTCATACCAACAACTTTGGAAGTTTCTAACTTCTTGTGTAGTTGATCTCCTAGCATGAAATTTTGAGAGCTATTAGTCTAAAGTATTCTAAACAAAAAGTTCTAAAGAACTTACCCGAAATTATGACTCCTTACCTTGATCCCACGCGAGCCAAAGTAGGGGTCGCGCAGGTCAAAACTAGGGTCTATTTATAGGGTTTTGGCTAGTGTTTGAGGATTAGATTGATTCTAGAGTCATTGTTAAAATTTAGATCGACTTATAAGAGTCTTTAACACCTCTACTAGTCTTCCCATCTCGATCCCTAAGAGATAAACTAGTAAAAATCTAATCTTTTTACTTGTTCTTCCATTCACGGAACTAACAGAGCGTAACTGTCGAAGGTAGGCACGTTACCTGACTGTGGCGGTCGCACGATAGACCGCTACATCCCATGTGCATAGAATTCAATAAAATTTAAACTCTTTTGTTTATTTATCCACATAATTATCTAATAAATGAGTATTTATCCTTAAAATTCATGAATAGGCTAAATAGCCTTCTAGAATATGGGTCAAACTTAATGGGCTTGGTCCTTAAACCTATTGGGCTTCAATTCATTTATTAATCTATTTTAGCCTATATAATTTCCTAATAAATTCTAGAAAAATTCTATAGAAATTATTTGTATAAATTTTGGGGCACTACACTAATAGACTTCAAGTTATGTTTAAAGACAATACATGCCAATCAATTCATAAATCAAGAAGCCTATTTTATGTGAACTTTCAGATGCTTAAGCAATGGTCATTTTCAAGGACTTGAAGAATGTTTTAATCCTATCATGAGTGCAGGGTTTGTAGAACTCAACGTAATGATTAACAAAAATGAGGATTATAAACAAAAAACTATTTCTTTAACAGGAGTAATACAACTGAACTCACCCAGGGTTGTATAGATGAATGAAAACATTCTCAACTCCCCCTTACTTAATGCTCGGTGAAGAGTGAAGGTTCAGAGGCAAATGGTTTGAGGTGGAAATGAAGGAAACATTTGGAAGAAGTAGTCAAGAAAACTCTCCAGTTGATCTTCAAAACCAAGAGCGACTGAGAGACAGTCTCGACACATGACTGAAGGGTGTCTATCTAATCAACAGGTTCTATATTGCATGTCTCGACACATGTCAGTGGGGTGTCGTCCTGTTCAGCAGACTTTGTTCAGCATGTCTCGACACATATCAATAGGGTGTCGACCTGCTCAAGAGACTTTGACCAGCATGTCTTGACACATATCAATAGGGTGTCGACCTGTTTAAGGGTTTTTGCTCACATGTCTCGACACATGTCAGTACAACAGACTGTTCTCTGCTAGCTTCTGTGAGTCTTCATTTCTGACAAACACCTTCCAGCTTCTACTGCCAGTGCCTCTGACTTTCTCCTTTCAGACAATCAATCAAGAATGGTTTTACCTTTTGCTGTCAATGAGAAGTGCTTTGTGGGATGCTAAGGCTATAAACATGCTTATGCACTATGAATCAACTATTCAGATAGCGATATGCATTTCTGACTCATGGTACTTGGCGGAGGACTCACGCATGAGGAGAATTTCCTGACAGGCATAACCTGTCATTCCACTTTTCGACATTTGATATACCGTGCAATCATAAGATGATGTATAACTAAGAACACTCAAAAATATAAACAAGCTCCCCCTGAATGTGTCCATCATTCAAATCAAGATTCATATAGCCAATGTACCCGTTCTAAATCAAAGCAGATATGCTTGTTCTACACATGGTAAAGATAAGTAAGTAGAGCATCGAAGGAGGAATTGATTGCTCAAACCTGAGTGGATTGAGGCCTGCATAGACCAAGCTCTCTCCTTAATGTTGTGAACCTATCATTGCTTAAGGGCTTTGTGAAGATATCTGCAAGCTGATTTTCTGAGTCTACAAAATAGAGCTCAAAGTGATTTTTGAGAACTTCATCCCTTATAAAGTGATGCCTAATTTCAATGTGTTTAGTCCTAGAGTGCATGACTAAATTTTTTGTAAGATTTATAGCACTTATGTTATCACACAGAATGGGTACACAGCCAAGATCTATTAGATAGTCTTGGAGTTGGTGTTTGATCCACAGTACTTGGGTGCCAAAACTCCCTGTAGCTACATATTATACTTCTACAGTTGAGAGGGCAACTGAGTGCTGTTTCTTGGAAGCCCAAGAAACCAAACACCCACTGAGAAATTGGTAATAGCCACTAGTGCTCTTATGATCCAGTTTGCATCATGCATAATCTGCATCTGAATATGAAATAAGTGAAAGTTCACAAGATGCAGGATACCATAATCTCAATTCTTTAGTGCCAGCGAGGTATCTAAAAATACGCTTGACAGCAGTCAAGTGAGACTCTCTAGGACTAGACTGAAATCTAGCACAAAGGCAAACACTGAACTGAATGTCTGGTCTAGATACAGTTAGATAGAGTAATGACCCAATCATACCTCTGTATCTCTTTACATCTACAAGAATACCTTGTTCATCTGCATCCAGTGAAGTGGCAGTCCCCATTGAAGTTCCTAATGGTTTGCAGTTGGTCAGATCAAACTTTTTCAGTAACTCCTTCACATATTTGGCTTGATTGATAAAATAACATTCATTGCTTTGATTAATCTGCAAGCGAAAGAAAAATTGTAGCTCACCCATTAGACTCATTTCAAACTCATTGGTACTGAGTTTAGCAAATTCCTCACACATTTGAGATTTTGTGGATCCAAACACTATATCATCCACATAAATCTGAACTATCAAGATATCTTTACCTTGTTTCTTGGTGAATAGTGTCTGATCTACATTACCTCTTGAATACCCTTATTCGGTGAGGTATGAGCTTAGTCTGTCGTACCAAGCTCTAGGTGCCTGCTTCAAGCCATATAAAGCCCTGTCCAACTTATAAACATGATCTTTGAAATATGTGCATTCAAAATCGGGGGGTTGCTCTACATAGACTTCTTCTTTAATAAGACCATTTAGAAAAGCACTCTTAACATCTATTTGCTGCAGTTTGATTTTATGAGAACATGCAAATGCTAGCAAAATTCTAATGGCCTCAAGTCTAGTAACAGGAGCAAAAGATTCTTCATAATCTATACCAAATTCTTGATTATACTCTTGAGCCACCAATCTGGATTTATTTCTTACTATCTTTCTGTCATCACTTAGTTTATTTCTGAAAACCCATTTTGTTCCTATGACTGGTTTTTCTTTAGGCCTTGGAACAAGATGCCATACCTTATTTCTTTCAAACTGGTTTAATTCATCATGCATGGAATTGATCCAGTTTTCATCTTTTAAGGCCTCTACAATATTTTTGGGTTCAGTTTAAGACACAAGAGCAAGTTGTTCAATTTCATCCATAATTTTGAAATAAGACCTAGTTTTGGTTCGGTCATGCAAATTACCTAAGATGTTTTCCAAAGGATGATCTTTCAACACTCTTAGGTCAGGTTGAGTATTACCTTCATCTGCTTCGGTGACTGGAGTATTACTTGGTTCACCTTGGTCCTCATTTGCTTGTGTCTCCTCTTGTGGAAGTTCCTCTTTTCCTTTTATGTTCAGGAATTCCCCATCATCATCTTCCCTGCAAGTGTTGTTATGATTAATCTCATCAAAAGTGATGTGTGGGGATTCTTCCACACAAATGGTCTTAAGATTATAGACTCTATAAGCTCTAGACTTGTCAGAGTACCCAAGGAATATCCCTTCTTCACTCTTGGGCTCAAACTTGTCCAGAACTTTTTTATCATTGTTATGAACTAAACACTTTGACCCAAACACTTTCATGTGAAAGAGATATGGCTTTTTACCTTTCAGCAGCTCATATGGAGTCATTTTGGTGAGGGGCCTTACCATTGAACGGTTGATGATATAACATGCAGTGTTTACCACTTTTGCCCAAAATCTCCTTGGTAGATGCCTTTCAGCAAGCCTTGTGCGTGCCATCTCTATGAGAGTTCTGTTCTTCCTCTCAACAACCCCATTTTGCTCAGGTGTCTATGGTGACGAAAACTTGTGAATGATTCCTTCAGTCCTACACAAATTTTCAAAGTTGACATTGTCGAATTCACCACCATGATATGAAATAATGTTAGAAATCTTAAACATACCATCTTGCTTCACTTGCATATACAGTGCCTGAAACTCATCAAAGGCATTATTTTTATGTGCAAGATAAAATACCCAAGTGAATCTAGTAATTAAAGTCATCTACCAAAACATAACCATATCTTTTACCACTTAAGCTAGCTGTTTTGGTTGGACCAAAGAAGTCCATATGGATTTGTTCAAGTGATTTAGATGATGAATTTTCAGTTCTGCTTTTAAATGACTTTCTAGTCTGTTTTCCTTGAGCACATGCATCACAAATCTTAGTGTTCAGTTTGAATTTAATTTCAGGCAGACCTTTGATAATGGAATGCTTCACCAATTTTTGAAGAGTGTTGTAACTAACATGTCCTAGTTTGCGATGTCACAAACAAGCTAATTCAGATTTGGGTGCAGCAAGATAAAGATTTATGTGAGCAGGGTCATCTAAGTCAATCATGTACACGTTATTGACTCTTTTACCAGAAAACTTGATTTCTTTTGAATTTGGTTGTAAGATCCTACATTCATTAGAGTCAAAGACTACAGTATGACCTTTATTATATAGTTGACTAATGCTTAGCAAATTGTACTCCAGACTACCAACAAGTAATACATTATCAATTGAGTTGGAGGGGTTCTTACCAACTTTATCTGAACCAATGATTTTTCCTTTGTTGTTTCCTCCAAAGATGACATGTCCAGCTTCCTTTTCAACCAGGAGACATAATTTGGTTTTGTCTCCAATCATCTGTCTTGAGCAGCCACTGTCAAGATACCAACGGTTGTGCACGGCTGCAAGACACTCTTGCATAAGGAATTAAGTGACAATGTTTGAAACCCAAGGATAATTGGGTCCCAATAATTTCTTCATTTCTGTAAAGCAGGATAACACTGATTTTGAAATCCAAACTTTCTTAGCATCTTTTCTTTGTTGGGAGTTCTGGTTTTTCTTCTCTTTAGTCTTTTGGACTTTGTGAGTTTTGGAAGTGGTGGAGAAGGATTGTTGATTAGACCATATGTTCCAGTTGGTTGGTCTAGATGAATAGGAGGTGTCATATTGCCTAGGTTGTTGAGGTTGAGTGAACCTATGACCATAGGGAACATTATTATTCCTTACCCATGGAGGCGTCGGTCTGTAGAAGGCAAAGTCTCGACCTGTTCACTGTTCAGTCCGTCTATAAGGGTCTCTAGATAAGGGATGTGTCGACCTCCTGTATGGAAACTGTTGGCATGTTGGTGCAAACCTGGGGTATTGTTGGGCGTTTGACTAGGTGGGTGTCGACCTATTCCATGGAGTGTCCCGACCTGTTCTAGCATTGTAACTGTCTCTTCCTTGGTGATGTGTAGGCTGAGGCTTGGACGGGTGTCAGCATGTTTGGGATTGTTTGTGAACCTTTTTGGGTTGTTGGGAAGTTTTGTTGATTGGTTCTCCTATCTTTTCTTTTCCTTTATTTTTAACGTTTTCTTGGTGTGTTGATTTGGAGGTTGATGCTTCGGAAGTTGAGATAAAGGTGGTGGTCTTTAGCCCAAACACTTTCTTTTTGGTAGGCTCATATCCTAGCCCTTCTCTGTTGAAGTTTATTTTAGTACCTACCAAGGCATTCAAGTTTTCACTCCTATCAACAAATTTTTCAAGAGAGGTTTGTTTATCTGCTAGGTCCTTTTGAAGTTTCTCATTTTCTTTCAACAATTGAGAATTGACATGTTTAAAGGCTTCAGACTTTTTGTTGCACAGATTGTTGTCCTTTACATAGCTTTGCATTTTTAATTTCAATTCGTCAATTTCATCTCTTAGCCTTTCATTTTCATCTTCCAAGTCTCTCATTTCTTTTCTTCCTTCTTCAAGATTCTCATTCATTTTTCTTAGATCTTCAATTTCAGTTTCTAGAGAGATTATTTTTTCATTGAGAGGTTTATCATGCCCACAGGATTCAACCTTCTTCTTTAAGGTTTTGTTTTCTTTTCTGTATACTTCATATTTATTCATTAATTCAAAGTAGGCTTCTTCCCAATCATCAGTGGAGAAATGCTCAAAGGGAGAGCTCACCTCACTGTCATTTTCTCCTTTGGCCATTAGGCAGAGATCATCTTTTTCCTCTTCGAAGGAGTTGTCTTCAGTTTCTTCTTCTTCTTCATCACTCCAAGTGCACACCATGGCCTGCTTCTTCTTGCTCTTCCACCTAGGCATGGCTTTCTTAGCTCCTTCTAGACACTCAGACTTGATGGGTCCTGGTTTCCTGTAAGAGTAGCATACAAGCTTTTTAGACTTTTTAGCATTTTCAGGTCTTGGCCTGAAACCTCTTTTCACATGGGGCTTCTTCTTAGTAAAGCCTGTACCTTCCTTTCTTAAAAACCTTCTGAACTTTCTTGTCAATAGAGCAACTTCATCTTCTTCAGTGTTGCTGCTTGAAGGCACTTCATCATCAGATAGGTCCTTGGTGCTTGGTACAGCTTTAAGAGCCAGAGGCTTCTTTTTACTTACCTCAGCCTCTTTGTTTTTCAGATTCATCTCATAGGTCATCAGGGACCCTATGAGTTCTTCTACCTTGATGGTAGTTAAGTCTTTTGATTCTTCAACTACTGTGGCCTTTATATGCCAAATAGGAGTTAGTGATCTCAGAATCTTCCTTACTATCTCCTGCTCAGAGTAGGTCTTACCTAGCTCAGTCAAGCCATTAGTGAGCGCGGTTAGCCTAGCATACATGTCCGAAATGGACTCATCAAATTTCATTCTAAACTTCTCATATTCAGATTCCAACATGTTAGCTTTGGTTGCACGTACCTGCTGTGTCCCTTCATATATTACCTCAAGACGGTCTCACATTTCTTTTGTAGTGGCGCAAGTTGACACCCTTGAGTATTCGATTGGATGAAGGGAGCACTGCATGATGTGCTTGGCACCCCAGTTCAGAGTTGATTGCCTGATCTATTCTTTAGTCCATGTATCTTCATCCGGAGGCAGCTTAAATGGTCCCTTGCTGATCACTCGCCAGACTTCATGATCCTGGGCTCTAATGAAGACCTGCATGCGGTTTTTCCAGTAAGGATAATTTGTCCCAGTGAAAAATGGAGGCCTATTTACTGAATGTCCTTCGGCCATAGGACCTTTAGTTGCCATATCACCAATTCTCTCAAAGTCGTTAGACCACATACAGAGAGACTAGCTCTGATACCACGTGTTGAGTGGTGATAGGCAGATCTAGAGGGGAGGGGTGAATAGATCAGCCCCCTTTTCCCGACTTTACGGAAATAAAAATTAGATCAAACACAACTGATAATGAGACAGATATTAGTTAATAGCTAAGAAGCTAGAAACACACATGATATCAAGAAACGGTCCTATCAAGCTTCTACCGATAGAACAGGAGAGAAACAATCCACAAGACAAGATCTTTTAAGGTGGTTCGGTCTCAATCTAGAGACCTACGTCCACCCCTCACACAATACGGTGAGGCTTCACTGGTGTCAACGCACACCTACTGATTCATAGCTTCTTACTGAGAGAAACACTCTCACACTCCGCTGCCACACAGCTTGATGTATCACAACCCAAAACACAGACCGGTGTCAACACCGTCTGTCTTCCTACACGCAGGTAGGGATCAAATGCTATGGAGTTTGTTTTGAAGAAAAACAAACTGAAAGTGGAATCGCCAGACAGAGTATCGAAGTAAAGCACACTGAGAAGGAAGTCTCCTGTCTGGGAAAGGGCTTGAGGGGTCCTTGACTTTCTCCTTCTTCTTCCTAGATCTTCACCACCACCCTTGAGGAAGAAAGATGATCAAGCTTCAAGCTTTTTAAGGGATCTAGATGGAGCTTCACGAAACCCTTCTGCTTGCAAGAAGATCTCTTGTTGTAAGGAAGAAGATCATCTTCTTCTTCTTGCGCTCACACCAGCAGCATCAGGAAGGAGGTTGGCTTCCTCAGCAAGTCTTCCAACCTTTTTTTTTCCTCTTGCCTGCGTGCCCATCATTCGAACTGGAGCTCATGCTCCTCATATATTGGTGTCCTAGGGCGACACCAACGTTGTCCGCTTTTCAAGCAACACCCAGAATGTCACATCCACATTATTTGATCTGCTTCCATTTACATAGTTGACTCCTATTCTATCAAGTCTGCAGGAATGTGGGTAGGTAGGATACCATAGTAGCCAAGGTACGATCTTCTTCAGAGGATATCTCTGCCAAATCACAGTCTTCTGACATAAAAGTACTTTGACGGCTTTTTCCAGAGCTAACGGATCCTCTCGATTAAGTTTTGGATCTTGAAGACAGCTTCCGTCGGATTCAGATCCGTTCTGGTCGAACCAAATGTGTCGACACTTTCCTGTTAGTGTGTCGAGATATCCCTTTGAAAGACTTGAAGATCCATGGCTGATGTGTCGAGACATCCACTGAGTTGTGCTAGGACAATTGTGCTAGGGTCCGTGATGACATCATGAGTGTGTCGAGACAACACCAAATGGTGTCGGGACATGTGAGCCGTGTGCAGAGTTGTCGCATGAGGGTGTCGAGACAGAAGCGCCAAGTGCAGAGATTTCACACGAGTGTGTCGACACTTTTCACTCAGTGTGTCGAGACATTAGTGAGTCCAGAGTCTTAGACAGAACGGCTTCAGCTTGATTTCTTCTGGATGTGTCGAGACATGGGTTAGATGTGTCGACACATTCTTTTATGTCGGAGCTCAAACATTGGAAATCTAACACATTCACTTCTAGATGTGTCGGGAGATCATTAAGCCGTGTCGAGACATCACTTAGAGAGATTCTTCTGCACTTGTTTAGTTAATTCATCAAACCAAAATAAGTTAGATATTTCTCAAATATCTACTAATGATTTATGATCTGTTATCATCAAAACCAGGGGACACAATAGACATGTGTGCGTGGAAGAGCAGATGAGAATTTTTGTGCAGACATTGGCTCACAATGAGCGGAATTGTAACATGCAAGATAAATTTCATCACTCAGGTGCGACAATTAGTCAGTACTTTAACATTGACTTATAGGCTATGTGTGTGTGGTCACTTGACATGATATGTCCATTCCATCCATTACATGAAATCCTAAGCCATATCTGACATTACGGCGGGGGAAAGTATTGGCCCTTCTTCAAAAATTATATTGGAGCACCTGATGGAACACATATAATGGCTCGGGTTCATGTGGAGCAACAATTAACTTATAGGAATGCACTAGATGGCAAGAGGTGTACTCAAAATGTACTTGCAGTTTGTGATTCGATATGAGATCCACATTTGTTGCTATTGGATGGGAAGGGACAACACATGATGCCAAAGTAATGGCTCATGCTATCTATGACCCTCATAATAACTTTCAAATACCTCCCATTGGTGAGTACCATGCATATCGAGACTTTCATCTCATTAACTTTATTTCTTATGAGGTGGATTCATGTTTCCTTTTTTGTGGCAGATAAGTACTATCTTGTTGTGTAGTACCACGGAATTTTTAAAAAATAAATATTAATCTTTGTCATAAAAATTTCAATAATAGAAATAGCCTAGATAACCAATGGGCCTAAATATTAAGTAAAAGGCTATAGATAATTCCTTCAAAAGGATTAAAGCCTCTGGGCTACACGTCCTCGTGAGCCAGCTTAACAACCCACCCGAGAACACTTTTGATGAGTCCTACTTTCCTCAAAAGAGTCCCGATGGATGGGTTCAAGGCTGTGGGCATATCCAGTTGGGAATGCATTTGCTAATCAGCAAGGAACAACTCAAAATATCGAGGATCCTTGGGTGATTTGCCTCCATATCTAGGAAATTTAAACGATATGAGAGCTGCTGCTGACATGATTTTAAAGGGATCTCCAACAAGTATAAATATTAATCAGAAGCTCTCTTCCTAACTGGTCTGAGGTGCTGCTGTTGACGCATCTGTCGTCGATGTATATTGTACATTTATGTGAGTGAAAGATTGATCGATCTTCAGCCGTTCAAACTTGGTTGGACCCCACCATGTAATGATTATGTACCCTAATCTCGGGATGAATATTTGTGAACATATTATTAGGGCAAATTCATAGATTGGCAGCAAAAAAAAAACCATAAAGCTAGAATTGAATGGGCCTCAATAGAGATACAAATAAACAATCAAGTAAAGAGTCATAGGATTGAACCCGACTCTGATACCCGAGACAACGGTAAAATTCAATAAGATTGATACACAAATAAAATTATCCCTATATATAAAGTTCTACCTTATGTAGACTCTTAATAAGATATATATGTGATAAAAGAACTAATGGGCTTTATAATTCTCAAAAGGAGCTTTAATGGACTTAAACAAATATTTCCTAAATATATGTATATAAACTCTTTGGCAGAAATGGGCCTTAATAAAGATTAAGGTGTTAAATCTGTTAAGGAAGTTAAAAACCCAAAACAATAATTGATGGGCTTCACGTAGGACAAAAGGAGCTTAAGTGTATACACAAATACTTAGACATGTAAGGTTTTCTAAAAACCTCCCCACGTTCGAACTCTTGCACGGAAGCTTTAGGGTTTGAGTCTAACAAGGGAAGGGATATGATCAATCAAGGGAAATTTAAGTTCTATTAGGATTATACGAAGGGAACTTTAACTCCCATTAGAAAAAGGGATTAAACCCCTATAAATAAACCTCCCGCGATGGCAAGAGTACATTGCTGCTACTGCCGTTCGAGAGTCACTGCTTTCATGAATCTGCTTGCTGGTGCGTCGACGGCATCCTCGTCGTTCTCTTCTTCCTGATGCGTGCGTACGGTTGCTAAGCTGCTGCCGTGTTGAACGCCACCGTCTACCTTCTACTTCCTTCGAGCGGTTCGTGCAGTTGCTGTGCTGCCATTGCTGTACAGCTTCTTCCTCCTCCTTCCTGTGAGTGGCCGTTGTGGACGTAGTCACTCTTCTTCCTGTGCACGTATGTCACGCCCCGAGGTCAGAAGGAATCATGTACGCGTGACGAGTTATATCAATCATGTCAATAAGAGCATAAGTGTATTCGACACATAGACAGAGCACACAAAAGTAGAGATAAACCAAATCCTTTATTCATAATAACCATCAAGATAATTCTATTACATAATCTCGATAAAAGTACTAAAGGCAATCTTGACTCAATAAAAGAAAATTACAATGACTAACTCAAGAAATAGGAAAAAACTTGACTAGATAATGACATCGATAACTGGAGCGGCTCTACACTCTTCACTCATGTCCGTCCCCATCCGAATGAGCTTCGTCATCGGAATTACCTGAAAAATAGGGGAAAACACTAGGTGAGCGAACGCTCAGTAGGAATTATATCTCAAGTACAAACTTACTTTAAGGAATTACATGTTACATAAATGCAAGTGTAGCTATGCATGTACGCATAAAAATGACACGAGAGAGAGAGTATATCAAGAGATAATAGAAACGAGCTAGCAAGATTTTAAGATAACCATGTAAAATGTATCAAGATGGTCAAGCAGGTAAATATATCAAGTCATGTCACGTGAATTGGATATTATAATATCAAGCAAGTATATATCCATTCTGGGCCATGCAAGTCATGTCATGTCAAGTCAAGTACGAGTCGTGGAATGTCAAATCTAACTAGTCATGCACTTCGGTGCAATACCACACCGTGATCAATCAACTCCCATGGGCACAAGTACTTTCGGGTGCTCCTCCCAGGACAAAATCGGGACCTATATGCGCAGGCATTGGGTCATGTATATGTTAGCCATCCACTATAGTTGTAGCCAATATAGAATTCTAAGAATAAACTATTGTATGATGATAAGGTAGATTTCACGAATGAAGGAGTTCAAGGACTGAACTTTAAACAAGTATGACACATCATTAATCCTCACGAAAACCAAGACATGGCGTGAAACTGGATAATTGGCACCCACTTAGTCGCCACCAATTATAGAAATAGCGCCCATATGCGTGGTCGCCCATTCCTGTGAACAGTACATGCTTGATGAAATAGCACCCAGGCTCAGGTCGCTATATCAGGGAAATAACGACACTGGACCGGTCGCCAATTCCTTCTGGTGCCCATGTCAGTGTCGCCATTTGCTGACAGAGAGCAGACTTCTCAAAGATGCTAGAAATAGAGCTCTAAGAGGGCTAAGGGATCACGTTTCTTCAGAGTGACGTGACAATACACAGTTTCATGAGTTTTTAGGGTACAACCTGCTCGGCTGCCTTGAAGGAATCCAAGGCCAGCGTAGACTTATGGAGGTCTCTATGATGAAATCACCAATCCGAAGGAAGGAATATCCCGCGGAGGGTTCAAACATCACCGAGAATTAGTGTGTAATCGATATAATCAAAAACAGAAACCCCATCTACAGATGTGAGATGAGAGTGTCAAGTATACCCACGATATGGGCTGGAAAACGTGATACAACGGTGAGACAGGAAATCTACGCTTGTACAGAAGTCGCTGTTTAATGAAATAGCAACTTTCTGAAAGGTCGTTCAATCTTAGTTTACAACAGAACTTTTAAGAAACTAATAATAATTAACGACACCTTGTAAGGGCATTAATTGTAGAATTTTTCTAGAAATTAATATCTATGATTTCAAATAGCGACTGTGTACAGTGGCATTCATTCTTTGAATGACGCCCTGACCTCGGTCGTGTATTCATAATTTCCAATATATTGTCCATTTATTGGTTATTTACAAATTAGCGCCCTTGTGTGAGGGCGTTCATTATTTAAATAGCGAGTAAGGGAATGTCGCCAATTCTTTGTTTGATGATACGCATCGGGCATATATGATCATAGACACATCTTACTATTCATAGACTCGGAGTTCATAAAATCAGGAAATTACAGACATGCGTAGGTAGAGAAATATATCAGGAATCCAGAGTCATATTCATGCATTAATTTTCACATCAGGTTACATAGTTATTAATTTTTAACATGTCGTGTTTATTAAATTGCAATAATGAATTAGCCACTGTTTGCGTGGGCGTTTATTGAATAGGCGCCCAGTCCATGGTCGCTATTTACAAAAACTCGACAAAACTAAGCAGAACTCGTGATTCATCGATATAAGACATATATGCATGAAATTACTATGATTAACATGTTGGGCTTTGTAACTTGAGAACACCTGTCTTGTTTGGTTGATTTGGTTGACAGAATGAAGCGGAGAAAGGAGAATATGTAGCAGCACATGATCGTAGAAGAAGAATAACAGCTGTAACACTTCGAACAGAAGCAGACGGTAGCGAGGGAAGAAGATATGTAATAAGAGCAACTGCAGCAACGACAACACTCGATCAGCAGACACTATCAGAAGAAGCAAGGCTTCTTCTTAACACTACAGCAGTCACAATCACGCAGCCGTAATCACAGCAACTGCAGTTGCAGGATTAATGGAAGAAGAGCAGTAGCTTCACTTTGCTTCTCATAAGACCGCATGAGGCTGACGAAAATGGCAGCAGCTATAGCAGCAACTATATGCTGCAACAAGACGTAAGGAGAAGAGGAAGCCAACTCCTTCGTGGTTTCAACAGCAGGAAACAAGCTTCTCAGCAGCAGCCGCACATAGCAGCAGGTCGTCGTCGAACAGAAAGTAAAGCAACAGACAATTACTTGCTTGATGGGGTTATTTATAGATTTTTGGGGTTTAGAATCCTAATGGTATATACATTTCCACGTATGGATCTTAATGGGTTTTAACTTTTCCATGCAATCTCTATATTACTATATCCACACCCGCTACCCTGTTGGAGTTCAAAACCCTAAGCTTCTCATGCAAATCTTCAAACGTGATAAGATTTGGGTTTTATCAAACAACCCTTCCTAATACATATTTAGATATAGATATTTATATATACTCCATGCCTCTTATAGCGTGGGAAGGTTTATGGGCTTTTGTTTAGTAAGGCCCAACTAAAAGTTAAGGCCTTTTGGATTCAACATTTGGGTTTTATAATGTGGTTGGTTTTGGGTTCTTTAACAGTTTTAAGTGTCGGTTTTATTTATTTAGGAAATTTTTATTCTTACATTTTATCCAGGTTGATACACCCTCCCCCACTTAAAAGAATTTGGTCCCCAAATTTAATTCTATATAAACATAGAGGGTGCAGAGTACTTACAATGTTGAAATAAGTCAGTGAATCTCTTCTTCATAGATTCTTCAGTCTCCCATGTGGCTTATTATTCTGAGCACTTGCTCCATTGAACCTTGACCATGGGAATTGCCTTGTTCCTTAGTGCATGTACCTCGCGATTAAGGATCTTCAATGGTCTTTGTTCATAAGTAAGATCCTTTTGTACTACCAGGTTGTCATGATCAATGACGTGGGTCGGATCATGAACATATTTCTTCAACATAGAAACGTGGAACACATTATGAACCTTGGACAGTTGAGGAGGCAAGGCGATGCGGTAGGCAACCTCGCCAACTCTTTCTAACACTTCAAAGTGACCAATATATTTTGGTGTAAGCTTGCCCTTAACACCAAATCTTCGGATACCTCGTCCTGGGGAAACCTTAAGGAAGATGTGGTCTCTGACTTGGAACTCGAGGTCTCTCCTTCTAGTATAGATGTAAGTCTTCTGTCTAGGCTGAGCCATCTTGATTCTCTCTCTTATGAGTTGAATCTTTTCGGTAGTATCCCTTACCATCTCCGGGCCTAGTAGTTACTTTTCACCAACTTCATCCCAACATAAGGGTGATCGACAACTCCTTCCGTATAATGTTTCGAAAAGTGCCATTTGAATACTTGCATGGTAGCTGTTGTTATATGCAAACTCGACCAAAGGCAAGTGATCATGCCAGCTTCCACCAAAATCAATGATACAAGCTCGTAGCATGTCTTCTACAACTTGATTTGTTCTCTCAGTCTGACCATCCATTTGAGGATGAAAAGTAGTACTGAAGTTGAGTCTCATCCCTAACGAATGTTGTAGACCCTTCCAAAAAAGAGAAGTGAAGCACGGGTCTCGGTTAGACACGATCGATATAGAAACTCCATGTAGTCTAACGACTTTCTTGATGTACAAGGCAGCAAGAACATCAACTGACCATTGGCTCTTGATTGGAAAGAAGTGAGCTGACTTGGTCAATCGATCTATGATGACCTATATTGTATCATGTCTTCCTTTAGATTTAGACAGACCCATAATGAAGTCCATGCTGATATCCTCCCACTTCTACTTAGGAATATCCAAAGGATGTAACTTACCGGCAGGCTTTTGATGTTCCGCCTTGACTTGTTGGCATGTGAGACACAAAGTTTGCTACCTCCCTTTTAATGTTGGGCCACCAGAAGGTCCGTTTCAAGTCTAGGTATATCTTGGTAGATCCGGGATGAATCGTATACCTTGATCTGTGAGCTTCTTCTAAAATCTTCTTCTTCAATTCCAGACAATCTGGCACACAAGTCCTTTCTTTGATTAATAATCTTCCATCAGAGGCTACCTTGAAGTCTGATCGTTCTTCTAGCTTATCCTTGATTTCTACTAACATCGGGTCACTATCTTGAAGTCCTTGAATTTCGACAAGCAGATCCGACTGTATCCTCATGTGTGATAGAGTAGTACACCCTTTTTCCTGATCCACACTTATATCAAGTTTAGAGAATTGCTCCGGCAACTTCCACTCTTGGATCATGCAGTTGGCCAATAACGCTCTCGGCTTTCGACTAAGGGCATCAGCTACAGGATTACCCTTTCCAGGATGGTATTGTATTGTGAAGTCGAAGTCCTTGAGATATTCTAGCCAACACCTTTGTCTCATATTTAATTCCTTTTGTGAGAATAAGAACTTGAGACTTCTGTGATCGGAGTACACGGTGAATTGTTCTCCGTAGAGATAGTGTCTCCAGATATTTAGAGCAAACACTACCGCGGCCAACTCTAAGTCATGCACCGGGTAGTTCTCCTCATGCTTCTTTAATTGTTGGAAAGAATAAGCAATGACCTTCCCTTGTTGCATTAATACACATCCGAGGCCAACGGCAGATGCATCGGTATATACCTCAAACTTCTCTCCTTCAATTGGTAGTGATAAAACTGGGGCAGTTGTCAGATGATCCTTCAAGACTTAAAAACTCTTCTCACAATCTTCATCCTACTTATAAGGAATTTCCTTGTGAGTCAACCTAGTAAGAGGGACATCGATCTTGGAGAAGTCCGTGATGAATCGCTGATAATAGCCAGCTAGACCTAAGAATCTTCGGATCTCAGTTGCATTGGTTGGGCTTTCCCAATTCTTCACAGCCTTGACCTTCGACGGGTCAACAGAAATCCCATCCTTCGAGATCACATGCCCTAGGAAGGACACTTCCTCGAGCCAGAAGTCACACTTGCTAAGTTTGGCGTAAAGTTGATTATTCCTCAATATTTGTAATGCAATCCTTAAGTGTTTTTCATAATCTTATTTGGTCTTGGAATAAATCAATATGTCATCAATGAAGACCACTACAAATTGATCCAGATGAGGCCTGAATATGCTATTCATTAACTGCATAAAGGCTGCAGGGGCATTCGTTAGTCCAAAAGGCATAACAATAAATTCGTAGTGCCCATACTTGCTCAGAAATGCAGTCTTATGAATGTCCTCATCCTTGATCCTCAATTGGTGATATCCCGACCTGAGATCAATCTTCGAGAAATATTTGGATCCAGATATCTGATCAAATAATTCATCGATCGTCAGCGGTGGATACTTGTTCTTGATAGTAAGGTGGTTCAACTACCGATAGTCGATGTAGAGCCTCATAGATCCATCTTTCTTCTTTACAAATAGTACGGGCACTCCCCACGGGGAAGTGCTTGGTCTAATAAATCCTTTCTTCAAAAGCTCCATCAATTGCTCCTTTAATTCCTTGAGGTCGGCAGGGGACATCCTATAAGGTGCCTTAGAAACTGGGCCAGCACCAGGGACAAGGTCGATGATGAAGGCCACTTCTCTTTGTGGGGGTAATCCGGGAAAATCTTCCGAAAATACATTGAGAAACTCCCGAACCACGTGGACGTCTTCTATCTTAGACTCCTTAACTTCCGTGGCTGTCACAAAGGCTAGGAAAGCCATGCACCCTTTTCTTAAGAGCTTACTAGCTCGGAGAGTCGAAATAAGGGGTGACTTGTTCCGACCCTTAGGGCTAGTGTAGACAAGTTCTGGGAACTCCTTAAAAGTTACCTTGCCATTCTAGCAATCTGCAACCGCCTTGTGTGTGGATAGCCAATTGGCTCCTAGTATGACATCATAATCCTTCATGTCTAGGCATATTAAATTGGCAGGTAGATTTTTCCCTTTCACCATAACTTCACAATTCAGATAATGGTGTGTGATCTCGGATTCGTTTCCGAGAGGAGTTGAAATAATTAAATCTATCCATTCCGGTTCCATAGGTAATGGATCAACAAACTTCTTGGAAATAAAAGAATGTGATGCGCCGGTATCAAACAAGACACGAGCAGACTTGGAACAAATCTTTAAGGTACCTTCCACCAGTCCGCCTTCATCTTGCTCCGCCTCTTGAGGAGCTTGGAGACGTGCTTGCTTCTTCACCGGGCGCTTCTCATCTCCGGCTTGATCATTAAGCAAGGGGAAGTCGGGAATCCGATGATCACGGCTCCCGCAACAGAGACAAGCTCCCAATCTTTTCCAGCATTCCTCGGCCTTATGGCCGACCATGTCGCAGTGTTTGCACACCTCCTTGAAAGGTGCGGTAGTGATGGAAAAGGGCTTGTTATTCTTCTTGAATTTCTTCTCTTGGGAGGAATCTCCTCCGTTGCTTGACCTCTTCTTATTGAAGGTTGGCTTGAAAGTGCCGGAGCTGGTAACATGCTCCTTCTTATCTTTTCCATGAATTCGGTTGGACAGCTCTGTGGCATCTTCTAATAACTAGGCTCTTTGCACCATCTCCAAATAGACTTGAATGTCCATCGACGCCAGTTGGGTAATGTATTGCGATCGAAGCCCATTAAGAACCTTCTAGCCTTCATTTTCTCGGTACACACTAAATGCGGTGCATACCTTGATAGACGAGAGAACTGGGCCTCATACTCGGCCACCGATAAGGTCCTTTGCTTGAGGACAGCGAATTCCGTGGCCTTCTTTTCTTGAATGCGGTCGGAAAAGTACTTGTTATTGAAATCCTCAACAAACTCGGCCCAGGTGACATGATCATCCGGCAATGTGGCATCTATAGACTCCCATCAACAACGAGCATCTCGCTCTAGTTGAAAAGTGGCCAGCAAGACCTTCTCATCCTCCGTGCATTGCATCACATGGAAAATCCTTTCGATCTCTACTATCCAGTTCTCGGCGTCATCGGGATCAGACGAGCCGATGAACCTCGGCGGGTTCACATTTCGGAAGCTACGGTGGAGATCACGTGCTCCACGGTTCGCTCCGCCTTGCGCTACATGTCGTAGCGCTTGAGTGAGGCCTTGCACCGTGCGCTGCATCTCGCGCCATTGAGCACGTTGAGCGGCCATGATCCTACAAGATTTTAAGTAACTATATTAATATATGACTAACCAAGAGTCTAAGTCCCTAAGTTAACTTAACCCATGACTCTACCCAATCTCACCGGGTAAAGGTATAAACCGATCCTTGGACTTGGTTTCCTAGGAATTGAATATCGTAGGCTCTGATACCACAAAAACTGTCACGCCCCGAGCACGAAAGGAACCCGGTACGCATGATGATTTATATCAATCATGTCAATCAAAGCATAAGTGTATTCGACACATAGACAGAGCGCGTAAAAGTAGAGATAAACAAAATCCTTTATTCATAATAACCATCAAGGTAATTCTATTACATAATCTTAATAAAAGTAATAAAGATAATCTTGACTCAATAAAAGAAAATTACAATGATTGACTCAAGAAATAGGAAAAAACTTGACTTGATAATGACATCGATAACTGGAGCGGCTCTACGCTCTTCACTCATGTCCGTCCCCATCCGAATGAGCTTCGTCATCAGAATTACCTGAAAAATAGGAGAAAACACTAGGTGAGCGAATGCTCAGTAGGAATTATATCTCAAGTACATGCTTGCTTTAAGAAATTACATGTTACATGAATGCAAGTCTAGCTATGCATGTATGCATAAAAATGACACGAGAGAGAGTTTGTTAAGAGATAATAGAAACGAGCTAGCAGGATTTTAAGATAACCATGTAAAATGTATCAAGATGGTTAAGCAGGTAAATATATCAAGTCATGTCACGTGAATTGGCTATTATAATATCAAGCAAGTAAATATCCATTCTGGGCCATGCAAGTTATGTCATGTCAAGTTAAGTACGAGTCGTGGAATATGAAATATAGCTAGTCATGCACTTCGGTGCAATGTCACACCGTGATCAATCAACTCCCATGGACACAAGTACTTTCGGGTGCTCCTCCCAGGACCAGATTGGGCCCTATATGCGCAAGCATTAGGTCATGTATTTTAGACATCCACTATAGTTATAGCCAATATAGAATTCTAAGAATAAACTATTGTAGGATGATAAGGTAGATTTCACGAATGAAGGAGTTCAAGGACTAAACTTTGAACAAGTATGACACATCATTAATCCTCACGTAAACCAAGACATGGCGTGAAACTGGGTAATTGGCGCCCACTTAGTCGCCACCAATTACAGAAATAGCGCCCACACGCGTGGTTGCCCATTCCTGTGAACATTACATGCTCGATGAAATAGCGCCCAGGCTCAGGTCACTATATCAGGGAAATAACGGCACTGGACCGGTCGCCAATTACTTCTGGCGCCCATGTCAGTGTCGCCATTTGCTGACAGAGAATAGACTTCTCAAAGAGGCAAGAAACAGCGCTCTAAGAGGGCTAAGGCATCACGTTTCTTCAGAGTGACGTGACAAGACACAGTTTCATGGTTTTTTAGGGTACAACCTGCTCGGCTGCCTTGAGAGAATCCAAGGCTAGTGTAGACTTACAGAGTTCTCTATGATGAAATCACCAGTCCGAAGGAAGGAATATCCCGCGAAGGGTTCAAACATCACCGAGAATTAGTGTGTAATCGATAGAATCAAAAGCAAAAACCCCATCTAAGGATGTGAGATGAGAGTGTCAAGTATACCCGCGATATGGGCTGGAAAACGTGATAAAACGGTGAGACAGGAAGTCTACACTTGTACAGAAGTCGCTATTTAATGAAATAGCGACCTTCTGAAAGGTAGTTCAATCTTAGTTTACAACAGAACTTTTAAGAAACTAATAATAATTAACGACACCTTGTAAGGGTGTTAATTCTAGAATTTTTCCATAAATTAATATTTATGATTTCAAATAGCGATTATGTACAGTGGCGTTCATTCTTTGAATGACGCCCTGACCTCGGTCGTGTATTCATAATTTCCAATATATTGTCCATTTACTGGTTATTTACAAATTAGCGCCCTTGTGTGAGGGCGTTCATTATTTAAATAGCCACTAAGGGAATGTCTCCCATTCTTTGTCTGATGATACGCATTAGGCATATACGATCATAGACACATATTACTATTCATAGACTAGGAGTTCATAAAATCAGGAAATTAAAGACATGAGTAGGCAGAGAAAAATATCAGGAATCCAGAGTCATATTCATGCATTAATTTTCACATCAGGTTACATGGTTATTAATTTTTAAAATGTCGTGTTTATTAAATTGCAATAACGAATTAGCAACTGTTTGCGTGGGCGTTTATTGAATAGGTGCCCAGGCCATGGTCGCTATTTACAAAAACTCGAAAAAACTAAGCAGAACTCGTGATTCAATGATATAAGACCTATATGCATGAAATTACTATGATTAACAGGTTGGGCTTCATAACTTGAGAACACCTACCTTGTTTGGTTGATTTGGTTGACAGAACGAAGCAGAGAAAGGAGAATATGCAGCAGCACACGATCATGGAAGAAGAATAGCAACCGCAACACTTCAAACAGAAGCAGATGGCAACGAGGGAAGAAGATATATAATAAGAGCAATTGTAGCAATGACAACACTCGATCAGCATGCACTATCAAAAGAAGCACGGCTTCTTCTTAACACTACGACAGCCGCTATCACGCAGCCGTAATCACAGCAACTGCAGTAGCAAGATTAATGGAAGAGGAACAACATCTTCACTTTTCTTCTCGTAAGACCGCAGGAGGCCGACGAAAACGACAGCAACTATAGCAGCAACTGTATGCTACAACAAGACGTAAGGAGAAGATGAAGCCAACTCCTTCGTGGTTTCAACAGCATGAAACAAGCTTCTCTACAGCAGCTGCACGTAGCAGCATGTCGTCGTCGAATATAAAGAAAAGCAATGGACAATTGCTTGCTCGATGGGGTTATTTATAAATTTTTGGGGTTTAGAATCCTAATGGTATATAAATTTCCACGTATGGATCCTAATGGGTTTTAACTTTCCCATGCAATCTCTATATTGCTATATCCACAGCCGCTACCCTGTTGGAGTTCAAAACCCTCAGCTTCTCATGAAAATCTTCGAACATGATAAGATTTGGGTTTTATAGAACAACCCTTCCTAATACATAGTTAGATATAGATATTTATATATACTTCATGCTTCTTGTAGAGTGGGAAGGTTTATCGGCTTTTGTTTATTAAGGCCCAACTAAAAGTTAAGGCCTTTTGGCTTCAACATTTGGGTTTTATAATGTGGTTGGTTTTGGGCTCTTTAACAATTTTAAGTGTCGGTTTTATTTATTTAGGAAATTTTTATTCTTACATTTTATCCGGGTTGCTACAACGTATCACTGCTACCGTTGTGAAGGTGTCGTTGCGTACTGCTGCTATTATCGTTACTGTAGTAATGAAAAGAAGCAAGGCTCTTCTTCTTCCTCTGCTACTGCGTCTTCCCCATCTCACGTCTTCACCATAAAAGCGTCCAATGGTAGGCGATCTCCCAAGCAACACTGTAAATCTAGTTAACATATTAGGTAGTGCATATAGACTTATAAAGCATGAACTTCCCTGCTCTCGCGTATGGTTTTTTCTGCATGAAAAGAATTAGCGACCGCACAGATGGCCACTATTTCGAGATACAGCGCCCGTCCACACGGTCGCGGATTAATCTGCGACAGTGAGACTGACGCCAATTCCTTTAGATAATTAATAAATACCTCATGTTCAAAAATCAATATCTGTGGAACCATGTATCTAAAAATCAAGTTATGCATGTTTATGGAATCCCTATATTTTTCTCTAATTTCCTATGCCATTAGTTTTCTAAAAATTTCCTTAAAATTGAAAGTGACACTGTTCATCCCTTAATGAACAGTAATAAACCCCTCACGGGTCTGTGAACGCATCCCGTGGATGCATAGCTGCATGTGAACGTGAACAGAATGTGCGACTGGGTAACCTGTCGCTAATTGGAAATAGCGCCCGTGCACAAGGGCGCTATATCTTCAAATTGGACAAACAAATGAATTCACGACCACTCAGAGTGTCACAAATTACAGAACCTGCGCCCTCATAAAGATGTGCTATTTCATTTATTTCCTGAAAAATGATAAACCCGTTGAAATTATTATGGAATGCACTCTCATCTCAGAGGGCACAAATTATTGATTTAATATTTTAAATCCCAGTTAATAAAGGATTAAGCGACCCAATGGAAAAGAGCTATTTTATGAAATAGCGACTTTCTGTCTCGGCGCAGATTTCTTGTCTCTCGATTTTATCGCGTTTCTGGCCCTTAACCGTGGGTATTTTGGCACTATATTCTCAGTCTGTAGATACAGTCCCATGTTTCACGATGATTCTCGCATAGCCCTCAACTCTCGGTCTTGAGCTCTCCGCGAGATATTCCTTCCTTCGGACTCGCAATTTCATCATTAGGACCTCCGTAAGACACCGCTAGCCTTGGATTCCCTCAAGGTAGCCGAGCGGGTTGTACCTTAAAAACCTTGGAACCCTATTTGTCATGTGACACTCAAGGAGCATGACACCCGGCTCTCATAGAGCACTGTTTTGGCGAATCTATGAGAGGTGTGTCTCTGTCAGAATGGGCGACTGTCTGATGGGGCGCTAATAGAGTTAGCGTCTGTTTCAGTTGTCGCCATTGGCTGTCGTGCTTGTCCGGTTCAAAGTGATTATCGACCATACCAGCGGGCGCTTATTGAAAAGAGTGACCGTATGAGTAGGCGTGATTTCTTCGAGCTTCTCCTATTCACAGAATAGGCGACCACTACAGTGGGTGCAAATTCTGTAATCTGCGGCGACCTGAGTGGGCGCCAATTACCCAGAGTTTCATGATTTGTCTCGGTTTAATGTGTCATCGTGCTATACTTGTCAAGGTCTGTTCATGAATATCTATTCTATAAATCTACCCTAGTGTTCTTACATGCTTGATCCTTGAAATTCTTGGCCATTAACTTTAAGTGGAATTAATTTAGATACAGAAGGGGCTATGGGTCCTGACAAATTGACATTTCAATGCTTGTGTAGAAAATACGGGGTCCTGATCTAATCCCATGGCCAGACAAAGTCCAAATGTGTACCCGTATCATGAATGATCGGGTGTTGGCATTGCACCAAAGATAGAAAAATTGGCCTACGACATTTCCACAAGTGATTGACATACTCATTATTCAAGTATTTGAACTCCTTTATACAATGGCCAATCTTGTAAAGTGATAGTTACAAAAGCTCTAGTGAAAGTGGATGCTATAGTAGAGTGATTGTTATTGTCTCCCATGAACGCTCTTGGGTGTTTCCTTTGAAAGTACTTGCTATCTCGTCATGAAAGTCCTTGATATATTCTCTCAATTATCTATTTGTCTTTATATTTCTTGAAAGTATCTATCGGCGGGTCTACTCTTGTTTCTTTATAGTTCTTGAAAGTTCTCGATTATGATACTTTGCATGACCTGCATGAGCATGTTAAATTGTAATCGACTTAAAGTGTAATACCCTAGATCCTTATTGGGACTTTCGGATCTTCTTCAGAGAGTTTCAGATCGCTTTTGTGGGTCCTGAGTTGAGTTTAACGATCCATGTTGATTTTTCTCTCGTACTAGTTACAGAACCTTGTGGTGAGTTTATTTCTCAGTTCATCGACTCGTGGACGCCGCAGTTGTGTTGTACTCTTCTCAAGGATCGTTTCGACTATTTTTCTGTATTTTTCTGAATTAGGGGATTTCGGCACAAAAATTAGAATTTTAGAAAATTAGGAAAATTCCTAATTTTATTACTATTTAACCTAACCCACCCTCTCTCCTCCCTCATTTCTCTCATCTCTTTCTCTCTCTCGTTCTCTCTCCTCTCTGGGTGGTTCGACGCGGGGTGCACACCGTTGCGGAGCTGACCGAGGTGAGGACACGATGGAGTGATCGGGACGCGGAATGGGGTGACGGTTTGAGCGTGGCAAGGCGCGATCCCTCGGTGGATTCTGAGATGGCGCGGTTCGTTGATTTGGCGTTTTCGGCGCGGTTTAGTCGCTTCGGTGCATGGTTTCTTCGGTGGAGGTAGGGAGACGGATCACCTACTTCTCCTCTACATTTCCCTACAGTTTTGCGTTGTTCGGTGAGCATACGAGTGGGTTTCCTTCAAGTTCGGGGAAATCATGCTTTTGGGGTGTTCGCAGGGTTCGCTGGAAAATGGCGATGATTTTTAGATCAGTTGGTATAAATCGAACCCCTGGAATGTCAGCGTTCCAGATTCGCTGATTTCGTGTCAATTGGTTGTCATTTGGAGCCGGTACGAGCCCGGGAACCCCGATGACTCATTTAGGGTCAATTCGGTGGAATTGCCTGTTTCAAGCCATTTGTGCGTTGTTTTGACCCCTTCCCAAGTATGGAAGGTCAGTATTCTCATTATGGATGTTTCCCCCTTCGATCGGAATCGAACGGGGCGTGGAATCGGGCCCGGAGATTAGGGTTTGGTCAGTTTTCCACCGTGACCGGTCGACCGGACCGGATGGGGCGGTTGACCGGTCGTTGCCGGCATGACCGTGTTGGTCTGGCTGGTGGTCCGGTCGACCGACCACCCTAGGCCGGTCAACCGACCCAGTCAGGTCGACCGACCCCAAGTGTCAGGTCGACCGTAATTCTCTGTTTTTGTTCGTTTCGAGTCCTGGTCGATCCGGTTGAGACCCAATGACCGACCTATGGCCTCACGTGTTTTTTGGACACCCTGTGGGTTCCGTGTCCATGTTTCTGGGCTGTCGGGAAGTGCCGTGTTACTTTGATCAGCGTGCCCATAGGCATGTGTGTTTCGGGCTTTGTGTAGCGTTCGATCGAGTTACCATGTATCAGTATGAGTGTGGTAGGGTTCCCCCGTGTGTGTGGCCTCCCTCGAGTTCCCGTTTGAGGGGATGGTCTCGGCGGCTTGTGGTCTGCCTCGGTATTCATGTTACCGTGGTTTTAGACCTAGTTAAGACATTAAGTCGGTTGACCTTGGCGGCCCAACCTTCATCCACTTCTTCGTTGTGGTGTCCCTTTCTTAGGCCGCTACATGTCGTTTGACTTAGGTCTTTGTCTTAGGGCAGTTAGTGTGGCGGTTGTCTCTTGGACCGCCTAGTCCATGTGGCGGGTCTATATTAGACCGCTTTGGTGGTTTGTCTGAATAGGTCGGTTCAGGGTTGACTGGGTTTAGCGGCTTAATCCTTGACCGCTACAGTCCCCTAGCGGCTCATTCTATGACCGCCAGATTATGTTCCTCCACTAAATTCCTGCGTGTCATTTCCCGATGTGTTGGTTTACAAGTGCCTCGGCTTGACCTTGTGGTTTGCCGTTCCCGTGGATATCTTTTGATGTCCTATGAGGGCTATGGCCACGTTATGAGATAGCCAGGAGTTTTCTTGCTTGAAGTAGGATTCTCTTCCCTACTGTTAAATCGTCATTGTTCAGTTCCGGTCAACCCGGGGTGACCCAGTGGTTGACAGGCGACCTTGTGTGCGTCTCGACGGTTCTGTCCAGTCCGAGACATGGTTTTGGACACCTTGAGGTGTTGTCTTACCTCGATTTGTGTGTCCGGATGTGCTGAGGGTCTTGGTGTTCCCTCATGTCCCCGTGTGTCGTTTTACACAGTCATGTCGTTTCCTTTGGCTTAGGATTAGACCGATTAGCAGCTTGTTCCGCTTTGTGCAATGATCTTAAGTCCGAGTCGTGAGACTCAAGGATCGTTGCGTTGGTAGGTCTAGTTACCCTATCCTAAGTCTGTTGGCAGTTGGTGTACTACATTTGTGCTTCGTAGTACGTGCGACAGTGCTTTCTTGGCCTGTCAGTACTACGGCGCTTGTGTTTCAGAGTTCTTTATCTAGTGAGCCTCCACTAGTCGTAGCCTGGTGACGCGTTACGGCTTGTCGACCCACCTTGAAGTGGTGGCGTGGCAGTTCCCGAGATACGATTTTTAAGCTAGTTCCGTGGGCCCCTGCTTAACGGTAGCGTCCTGCTGGGGGGGAAAACTAGCTAGAGGCCTGGCTCTAGGCAAGAGTCGGTGTGTGCACACGTGGTCAGGGGCGTAGGACTTGCGCCGATGGGCGTGACCCTAACTGGTCACTCATTATTGTGGTTCCTGTTATGGTTACAATGTCTTAGTCTCTACCGTGTGCTAGGCAGCGTAGGCGAGACACTTGAGGCGCATCATAAGACGTTAGTGGACGCAGCTGGCTGTTCTTCTAGTGAGGAGGTGCTTCCGTCACGTGACGCATGACTCTCGTGTTTCTCAGAGTCTGTGTTCCCCTTCCGAGTTAGCCTATTTTTGGTTCCGTCCAAGATCAGCTTCCCCTGCCGAGTTGGTCTATGTTTGGCTTGTCCTGGACTAGCTTGTTGTGGCGTGCACGACGCTCCAGTAGTGTATGCAGTTGTGTTTAGGGAGAGCTTGCGCGGCAATCCAGTCATGTGCGCTGTAGAGTTTGTGTCGTCAGTCTAGGTCTTTTCCTAGGCTTGTGTGTCTGGTCTCGTAGGCCTTTCTCTTGGGTCTTGTGTTGTGTTAGCAGATCGGTAACTCCTGACTTTTTGAGATCAGGGTTCTCCTTTCTGTTACTGTTTGGAGTAGCTTAGGGAGCCGAGATTAGTTCGATAGCCGTGTTTTGCTCGGTACGACTTTTCCCTTTTCTTTAAGCCATTCTACTCCTATTCTTCTGGCTTTCTTTTATAGCTTTCTAGTAGTAGTTTTCCCTACTTTTCCTACTTTACTACTACTGTTGTTTTAGCTGTTGTTCCGTGTTATTGCGTTATTTTTCAGTGGGGATCTGCGTGACCCCTACTGGGCCAGTGACACGAGGCTCACCCCTACTTTTCAGGTGTGGTCGTCTCTTCTTCCTTGCGATTCCTGGTATGGCGAGTTTGTTGTTGCCAGCGGTACCTGCGTCGGGCTTCCCCCGACCTCAGTGTACGCTTTTCTTTCTGTTGGACTGTACTTCTCTTTCCTTTGGACTGGACTCTGGTATAATTGTTAATTTGTAACTGTTAATTAAAAAGTAATTTTATTTCTGCTACTTTAGCAATCTGATTAATGAAATATTGTTGCTTACTGTTATATCTGGGGCTTCAATGTACTACACGACACTCCTTTTTCCCTTCGGAGCTTTACAGCTCTTGGGAGGCTTCACGAGTTCCAAGCGGTATTGGGTCTACTCGGTAGTCCTATCGGGTATATCCAGTATCCGGAGTCCGGGTCGTCACAGGTGGTATCAGAGCCCAGTTGTGTGAAGTACATGGGAATCTGAGATATACAGTGTCCAGAGTCCTGAAAGTCCAGTACAGTCCTTTGCTGGCTTAGGTTTCGCGATTCTTTGTCACTTTATTTTCTGCGTGTCATCTTGTGCGTGCTGTGTTAGCACTGTGCAAGATGGTTTTACTCTCGTCAGGATGTGACGGGATGCTCCTTTTCATCATGGTGTTCATCTCGATCATGTTGTACTTGGCAGAGTTTGCCGGAAGGCTCGAATCTGCAGTACATTATTCGAGATTTTTTCGTGGTTTGTTCAGGTGGCTGGTGACTTTTAGAGTCGGTGTGATGGCTGTACACGTTCTTACGTTGTTTTGGTCATCCCAGCTTAAGTCTGTGCAGCTCCTGAGGTATTTTACTTCTGTTGAAGTGGTTGCTTTGTTGCCTCAATTGAGAAGATGCTCGGGCGAGCCTAGGATTTTCCTTCCTGGTGAGCTACTATTAGTGAGCTTGATTCTCCTCATCCTGTTTGATGGAGTCTTTTCGAGGTAAGCCTTAGAAGTGCTATCTTAGTGAGACCTTTATCTTGTGTCTATTTAAGTATGGACAGTATTTATTCTGAGCCTGATCTGCTCTTTGTTCTATGGTTGCTTGGCTTTGGACCCAATCCTTGTGTTGAAAGCCGTTGTGCACTGTGTTTGTCGGGCCATGTCTGGCGGCCGATGTGTTGTGAAGGCTCATTTATTGTTTTTAGTACGTAATGGTAAGCTGAGATTAGTTTTTCTTTGTGCTTTGTGCTGAAGCTGGTACTCTCCTTTGGTTTGCACTTAGGCTACTTGTGATCAGTTATTAGCAAGATCAGTACTCGTGGCGTGTTATATTACGATTTCTTGAATTACGATGGCGCCGTGTGTGTGCTAAGATACAGATATCGAGATATTTCTTATGCCTGTGTGCGTGGTATGAGTGCGCAGCGGAAGCGTGTGGGCTGATAACCCACAGGTCAAGGATCATTGTTGTAAGATTTTGGCCAGCCGAGAGGATTGTTCTTTCTCGATGTAACTTCATCTTGGCTTCCTGTGCCTTGATGTGGTCATTTGCCATGTCATTGCTGGAGTCATTCTAGTGTAGGCACTGGCATTTGTGAGTATTGGGAAATCTGTCGACATTCCTGCTGGTTGAGTACCCTATGCTCCTCTGTATTCTTTTCTTGGGCATCGTGTTCTCAGGGCGTGATCGTAATCGTTGAGATACGTTTCCCAAGATTGTTATCCTTGTTGTCGTGGATCTTTTCTTGGTGAGATGCTCGTTGCATGACTAGTCCATTATGGTCGTGTGTTCAGCTGTTATTGTGCCTTGATATGACCCAGCTTGCAGTTGTATTCCGTGGTTCTGTGTTCAGTATGGAGTCGAGATCCTGCAAGTGCTGCTGCTGTTGTCGTTGTCGTTGTTTCCCTGTGAATCTATGTTAGCATCGTGTGGACCGTGGTCTTGACAGTTAGTTGTACTGTACTCTTCTGCCCTGATAGAGTTGGCATGTGACTCGATCAGATGTAACGTCTGAGTGAGGACTGACTTGATTGTGTTTATGGTCTGGTGCTGTCATTGGCATCCTGTATGCCAGGTTTCGTGGTTGCTTTTGGCTCTGGAGCCGATGATGTGTCGAGCTGTCAACTGAGAGGACTATGCTTCCTTGTTTAGGCTGATGCTTGCTATGTCTGTTGTTTTATTTTATCGATATCTGTTGTCGTGGCATGAGTCATGTCTCCTTTCCTGTGAGACGTAAACGACGTTGCCTTGTTTCGGAGGTGTCAGACTTGAGTTCACTTGTGTATCATGCTCGTTCGATGGATCTGTCTGCCTTGAGATCCAGAACGTGTGCTTGTGATGATGGTTTTACAAGTGTTCCTCTGAATGGTATTTTTCGAGATTCGTGTTGTTTCCGTGTTTGTGTCTTGGGGTTTGTTCATCCCTGCTTCTTCTTGTTCGTTCCTTAAATTTCAAGGATAAAATTTCTTGAAGGAGGGGAGGCTGTAATACCCTGGATCCTTATTGGGTCTTTCGGATCTTCTTCAGAGAGTTGCAAATTGCTTTTGCGGGTCCTGAGTTAAGTTTAACGATCCATGTGGGTTTTTCTCTCGTACTAGTTATAGAACCCTATGGTGAGTTTATTTCTCAGTTCATCGACTCGTGGATGCCGTAGTTGCGTTGTACTCTTCCCAAGGATCGTTTCGACTATTTTTTTTCGTATTTTTCTGAATTAGGGGATTTTCGGCACAAAAATTAGAATTTCAGAAAATTAGGAACATTCTTAATTTTCTTTCTATTTAACCTAACCCACCCTCTCTCCTCCCTCATTTCTCTCATCTCTTTCTCTCTCTCTTTCTCTCTCCTCTCTGGGCGGGTTGGCGCGGGGTGCACACCGTTGCGGAGCTAGCCGAGGTGAGGACGCGATGGAGTGATCGGGACGCGGAATGGGGCGACGGTTTGAGCGTGGCGAGGCACGATCCCTCGGTGGATTCTGAGATGGCGCGGTTCTTTGATTTGGCATTTTAGGCGCGGTTTAGTCGCTTCGGCATACGATTTCTTCGGTGGAGGTAGGGAGATGGATCACCTACTTCTCCTCTACGTTTCCCTGTAGTTTTGCGTTGTTCGGTGAGCATACGAGTGGGTTTCCTTCAAGTTCGGGGAAATCATTCTTTTGGGGTGTTCGCAGGGTTCGCCGAAAAATGGTGACAGTTTTTAGATCAGTTGGTATCAATCGAACCCATGGAATGTCAGCATTCCAGATCCGCTAATTTCATGTCAATTGGTTGTCATTTGGGGCCGGTACGAGCCCGGGAACCCCGGTGACTCATTTAGGGTCAATTCGGTGGAATTGCCCATTTCAAGCCATTTGTGCGTTGTTTTGACCCCTTCCAGAGTGTGGAAGGTCGGTATTCTCATTATGGATGTTTCCCCATTCGATCGGAATCGAACGGGGCGTGGAATCGGGCCCGGAGATTAGGGTTTGGCCAATTTTCCGCCGTGACCGGTCGATCGGACCGGATGTGCCGGTCGATCGGCGGTTGCCCGCACGACCGTGTTAGTCTGGATGGTGGTCCGGTCGACCGACGACCCTGGGCCGGTCGACTGACCCATTTAGGTCGACCGACCCTAGGGGTCAGGTCGACCGACCCTAGGGGTCAGGTCGACCAGAATTCTCTATTTTTGTTCGTTTCGAGTCCTGGTCGGTCCGGTTGAGACCCAATGACCGACCTATGGCCTCACGTGTGTTCTTGACACCCTGTGGGTTCAGTGTCCGTGTTTCTGGGGTGTCGGGATGTGTCGTGTCACTTCAATCAGCGTGCCCATAGGCATGTGTGTTTCAGGCTTTGTGTAGCGTTCGATCGAGTTACCGTAGGCCTTTGTCTTGGGCCTTGTGTTGTGTCAGTAGATCAGTAACTCCTAGCTTTTTGAGATCAGAGTTCACCTTTCTGTTGCTGTTTGGAGTAGCTTAGGGAGCCGATATTAGTTCGGCAGCCGTGTTTTACTCGGTACGGCTTTTACCTTTTCTTTTAGCCGTTCTACTCATGTTCTTCCGACTTTCTTTTACAGCTTTCTAGTAATAGTTTTCCCTGCTTTTCCTGCTTTACTACTACTGTTGTTTTAGCTGTTGTTCCGTGTTACTACGTTATTTTTCAGTGGGGATCTGCGTGACCCCTACTAGGTCAGTGACACGAGCCTCACCCCTTCTTTTCAGGTGTGGTCGTCTCTTCTTCTTTGCGGTTCCTGGTGTAGCGAGTTCGTTATTGCCAGCGGTACCTGTGTCGGGCTTCCCCCGACCTCAGTGTACGTTTTTCTTTCTGTTGGACTGTACTTATCTTTCCTTTGGACTGGACTCTGGTATAATTGTTAATTTGTAACTATTAATTAAAAAGTAATTTTATTTCTATTACTTAAGCAGACCTGATTAATGAAATATTATTGCTTACTATTATATCTGGGGGTTCAATGTACTACACGGCACTCCTTTTTCCCTTCGGAGCTTTACAGCTCTTGGGAGGCTTCATGGGTTCCAAGCGATATCAGGTCTACTCGGTAATCCTATCGGGTATATCCGGTATCCGGAGTCCGGGTCGTCACATAAAGCTAGCTTGGAGCTTGAGATATTAAGTCCTACTGAGCGTTTGCTCATCTAGTGTTTTCCCATGTTTTTCAGGTAACGACCATAGTGACGATGAGACCGAACAGGATGGGCAAGGGCAAGAGTGAAGAGAACTCCGACATCTAGACGAACCATCTAGTCTGGTTATCTTGTGTTTGTGTCTAACTTAGTCTAGTTATGAGTCTTCTGTAATTTTTCCTTTATTGAGTTTTCTCTTTTATTGGGTCCAAAGTTGTAATAAACTTATATTTGAAATGAAAATTTTATTTTACCTAATATTATATCTTTTCTTATGGCTATGTTCTGATTGACACGACTGTTTAACTGCCACGTTCCGAGCAAACGACACATTCCGTAGCTATCGGTTCGGGGCGTGACAGAAGGTGGTATCAGAGCCTAGGCTTTCTAAATCTCTAGGTCATTAAGTCAAAGTTATAGATCGAGTTATCCTTGTCGGTTATCCTATAGGGATCCCATGAGATTTGGGTAGAGCTATGGGCTAACCAATAAAATATGTTCAATCTACGCTATATTAATGTCAAGATATGAGTAATCATTAATTAAAAACTTGTTATGTAGGCTAAAAATGGCTGTCGAGAGAGCTCAATGGAGAGAAATGCAACGTACTGTCCAAGGGTTAACTCATGCACTGCAACAAGTTGCACAAGGTGGAGCACAACATGGAGTCGGGGATTTGCATCGGAAGTTCCAAAAGATGAATCCCCCTAAGTAGAGTGGGTCTACCGATTCAGATGAGGCAGGCGATTGGGTACAAGAAATAGAGAGAACCTTTAAGGTGATGTAATGTACCGATGAAGAGAAGGTACTACTAGGGACCTATCAACTAGAAAAGGATGCTCGGGCATGGTGGGGATCCGTGGAAGCAATTTTTCCCAATGAACAAGTAACTTGGGATGAGTTCTTAGAACATTTTAACGAGAAGTATTTCTTGGAAAGAATCTGCGAGAAGAAGGCTATGGAGTTCGCGACATTGAAACAATGTAGTTTATCTGTAGCGGATTATGAAGCGAAGTTTTCTAGATTGGCCCGGTATGCACCACACTTAGTCTGCACGGAGAAAATGAGAGCGAGGAGATTCATGAACGGCTTGAAGGTGGAGCTTATTCCTCAATTGGCTCTGCTGGAGATTCAAACTTATACGAAGATGGTCCGAAAAGCACAACTATTGGAAGATGCCATGGATATGATGGAGCGAATCAAAAGAAAAGTCGATAAGAAGGAATTCGCCAATGGATCCAAGAACAAGGAACCCGTGGACGGCAAGAAGAGGTCCAATGGAGGCAACAGTTTCCGTAAGGATAAGGAACACTGGAATAATGGTCAACAAATTATTCTGACCAAGGAGAAATGCGAGCATTGCAAGAAAGGAAGGCACAACCCGGACGAGTGTTGGTATAAACTCGAGAAATGCATCCGTTGCGGAAGCAAAGATCATAAAATCGCCCATTCTCCACTCTTAAAGGAAGAAGCGCTGCAAACGTTAGAGGGTAACTCAATCTCATCCATAAATGCATGAATCAGATATGGTGATCTTAGTACTTAGCATGCTATGAGAATGGATCTAGCTAAGACACATGTTTTGAATATGGTAATTGTACCCCACTATTAGAGAAAGAAAATCATGTGAATTTGGGGACAAAATTCTTTTAAGTGGGGGAGGGTGTAGCATCCCAGAATTTTTAAAGAATAAATATTAATATTTGTCATAAAAATTTCAATAATTGAAATAGCCTAGATAGCTAATGGGCCTAAATATTAAGTAAAAGGCTCTAGATAATTCCTTCAAAAGGATTAAAGCCCAACCATAAAGCTAGAACTGAATGGGCCTCAATAGAGATACAAATAAATAATCAAGTAAAGAGTCGTAGGATCGAACCCGACTCTGATACCTGAGACAATGGTAAAATTCAATAAGGTTGATACACGAATAAAATTATCCCTATATATAAAGTTCTACCTTAATTAGACTCTTAATATAATAAAGATATATATATATATATATATATATATATATATATATGATAAAAGAACTAATGGGCTTTTGAATTCTCAAAAGGAGCTTTAATGGACTCAAACAAATATTTCCAAAATATATGTATATAAACTCTTTGGCAGAAATGGGCCTTAATAAAGATTAACGTGTTAAATCTGTTAAAGAAGTTTAAAACCCAAAACAACAGTTGATGGGCTTCACGTAGGACAAAAGGAGCTTAAGTGTATACACAAATCCTTAGACATGTAAGGTTTTCTAAAAACCTCTCCACGTTCGAACTCTTGCACGGAAGATTTAGGGTTTAAGTCTAACAAGGGTAGGCTGCTGTGAACGAGGAAGAGATATGATCAATCAATGGAAATTTAAGTTCCATTAGGATTCTACGAAGGGAACCTTAACTCCCATTAGGAAAAGGGATTAAACCCCTATAAATAAACCTCCCACGATGGCAAGAGTACATTGCTGCTACTGCCATTCGAGAGTCGCTGCTTTCGTGAATCTGCTTCCTGGTGCGTCGACGCCATCCTCTTCGTTCTCTTCTTCCTGACGCGTGCGTACGGTTGCTAACCTGTTGCCGTATTGAACGCCACCATCTTCCTTCTACTTCCTTCGAGCTATTCGTGCGGCTACTGTGCTACCGTTGCTGTACAACTTCTTCCTCCTCCTTCTTGCGAGTGGCCGTTGTGGACGTGATGTGCTGCTGCTGCGACTGTAGTCACTCTTCTTCCTGTGCACGTATCACTGCTACCGTTGTGAAGGTGCCGCTGTGTGCTGCTGCTATTGTCGTTGCTGTAGTAAAGAAAAGAAAAAAGGCTTTTCTTCTTCCTCTACTACTGCGTCTTCCCCATCTCACATCTTCACCATAAAAGTGTCCAAAGGTAGGCAATCTCCCAAGCAACACTGTAAAACTAGTTAACATATTAGGTAGTGCATATAGACTTATAAAGCATGAACGTCCCTGCTCTCGCGTATGGTTTTTTCTGCATGAAAAGAATTAGCGACCACACAGATGGCCACTATTTCAAGATACAACACCCGTCCACACGGTCGCGGATTAATCAACGACAGTGAGACTGACGCCAATTCCTTTAGATAATTAATAAATACCTATTGTTCAATAATCAATATCTGTGGAACCATGTATCTGTAAATTAAGTTATGCATGTTCCTGGAATCATTGTATTTTTCTCTAATTTTCTATGTCATTAGTTTCCTGAAAGTTTCTTTAAAATTGAAAGTGACACTGTTCATCCCCTAATGAACAGTAATAAACCCCTCACGGGTCTGTGAACGCATCCCGTGGATGCATAGCAGTGTGTAAACGTGAACGGAATGTGCGACTGGGTAACATGTCGCTAATTGGAAATAGCGCTTGTGCACAAGGGCACTATATCTTCAACTTGGACAAACAAATGAATTTGCGACCACTCAGAGTGTCGCACATTACAGAACCTGCGCCCTCATAAAGAGGCGCTATTTCATTTATTTCCTGAAAAAATGATAAACCTGTTGAAATTATTAAGGAATGCACTCCCGTCTGAGAGGGCGCAAATTATTGATTTAATATTTTAAATCCCAGTTAATAAAGGATTAAGCGACCCAATGGACAAGAGCTATTTTATGAAATAGCAACTTTCTGTCTGGGCGCAGATTTATTGTCTCTCGATTTTATCATGTTTCTGGCCCTTAATTGTGGGTATTTTGGCACTGTATTCTCAGTCCGTAGATACAGTCCCAAGTTTCACGATGATTCTCGCATAGCCCTCAACTCTCGGTGATGTTTGAGCCCTCCGCGAGATATTCCTTCCTTCGGACTAGCAATTTCATCATTGGGACCTCCGTAAGACTCCGCTAGCTATGGATTCCCTCAAGGTAACCGAGCGGGTTGTACCTTAAAAACCCTGGAACCCTGTATGTCATGTGACTCTCAAGGAGCATGACACCCGGCCCTCATAGAGCGCTGTTTTGGCGAATCTATGAGAGGTGTGTCTCTGTCAGAATGGGCGACTGTCTGATGGGGCGCTAATAGAGTTAGCGACTGTTTCAGTTGTCGCCATTGGCTGTCGTGCTTGTCCGGTTCATAGTGATTAGCGACCATGACAGCGGGCACTTATTGAAAAGAGCGGCCATCTGAATAGGCACGATTTCTTCGAGCTTCTCCTGTTCATAGAATAGGCAACCACTATAGTGGGCGCAAATTCTGTAATCTGCGGCGACCTGAGTGGGCGCTAATTACCCAGATTTTCATGATTTGTCTCGGTTTTATGTGTCATCGTGCTATACTTGTGAAGGTCTGTTCATGAATATCTATTCTATAAATCTACCCTAGTGTTCTTATATGCTTGATCCCTGAAATTCTTGGCCATTAACTTTAAGTGGAATTGGTTTAGATATAGAAGGGGCTATGGGTCCCGACAAATTGACATTTCAATGCTAGTGTATAAAATACGGGGTCCTGATCTGATCCCATGGGTGAGGCAAAGTCCAAACGTGTATCGGTATCATGAATGATCGAGTGTTGGCATTGCACCAAAGATAGCAAAATTGGTCTATGACATTTCCACAAGTGATTGACATACTCATTATTCAAGTGTTTGAACTCCTTTATACAATGGCCAATCTTGTAAAGTGATAGTTACAAAAGCTCTAGTGAAAGTGGATGCTATAGTAGAGTGATTGTTATTGTCTCCCATGAACGCTCTTGGATGTTTCCTTTGAAAGTACTTACTATCTGATCATGAAAGTCCTTGATATATTCTCTCAATTATATATTTGTCTTTATATCTCTTGAAAGTATCTATCGTCGGGTCTACTCTTGTTTTCTTTATAGTTCTTGAAAGTTCTCGATTATGATATTTGCATGACTTGCATGAGCATGTTAAATTGTAATCGACTTAAAGCTAGCTTGGAGCTTGAGATATTAAGTCATACTGAGCGTTTGCTCACCTAGTGTTTTCCCAAGTTTTTCAGGTAACGACCATAGTGACGATGAGACCGTATATGATGGGCAAGGGCAAGAGTGAAGAGAACTCCGACATCTAGACGAACCATCTAGTGTGGATATCTTGTGTTTGTGTCTAGCTTAGTCTAGTTATGAGTCTTATGTAATTTTTCCTTTATTGAGTTTTCTCTTTTATTGGGTCCAAAGTTGTAATAAACTTATATTTAAAATGAGAATTTTATTTTGTCCAATGTTATATATTATCTTATGGCTATGTTCTAATTGACACGACTGTTTAACTGCCACGTTCCGAGCAAACGACAACTTCTGCTGCTATCGGTTCGGGGCGTGACATGTTGACACAAGATATCCCAATCGAAGAGGCTTCCTTACTCCCTATAAGCATATTCAGTATCATATTCCTAATTTTCGTCGGGCAGGTGCTTGAGGGAAGGATGAGAAATTTAACCAGCTCCATTCTTCATTAAGAAATGTTATTGAGCATAGCTTTGGCCTCCTCAAACGATGGTGGTCAATATTGAATGACATGCCATCTTATTGTTTTTCCAAACCGGTGAAAATTGTTATTGCAGTAATAACTTTGCATAACTTCATCATTAATGAGAGGTTGAATGATCCAATCTACCGAGAGTTTGAAGATGAGGACCAATACTTATGCCACCACATGTCCGAAGGGAGTATTGAAGCACAAAGCAGTGGTTCTCAAGAGGATGTGTACGGACTGATTAATGATTCTCAGGATATGGCCTTCACTTGAGATCACATCCAATATGACATCAGAATTTATCACAGATTACCATGTAAGTTGCTTTAACTTCTGACCTTCCAATTGCATTTTATATATTTTGTAGCATGTGTTGATTCAGAATTCCCTCTATGTAGGATTCGCGCCCTAAATGGTTTAACGACTTTACGATGTGGTTTATGGGGCAGTGTGCTACGTTAGCCTATGGACATTTCAATTCAATGCTTGGGCTAGTTGCTTTTATGTATGATACAATTTGCTTTGGACAATTGGTTATGTGTGGCAGTGTACTTTGGACAATTGCTTTGAACATGTCTTTTTAGGATGCCTTGGACAATTGCTTGACTTTTCTCATGGTGTATTTGTTATGATAATTGCTAGTGTATTTGTGATGTAGACAATTGCTAGTGTATTTGTGATATTGACAATTCCTTTGTTGTTTGGAAGACAAAGGTTCTCTATAATCTTTTTCTATGGTTTGAGGGCTAATGATTGGCAAGTTTTATTCTGTTTCACTCGGACATCTAAGATCAGTGCTTTGAAGTTGGAACAAGTATGATGATTGAAGAGCAGATTTATTGATTTAACATTGAGAGTTCAAAAGGTGTTTTAATATGTCACATTTCCTACTCAGGGTTAAAAGTCTTCTTTGCTATTTTATAACATAACTTCACTTGCCATGATAATTTGCTAACTTTTCTTTATTATAGGTGTGGGATGAGATAGAGGTGCTAATGGATGACGATGGTGATATGACAACCATGTATGTGGGGTTGAAATTCTCATGTTTGGCAAACTGATCACTTAGGACATAATTGATGAAGGAACCCTTGAAGGTTAGAGTTTATTTGTGCATAATTCTAAGAGTTGAGGTTTGGACATGCCGATCAAGAGTTCAAAGAAAAAAAGGAATGGCTCTGAAAAATTGTTATGCAAGCCTTGTGTTTTCAATCGGACTCACTATGCTTCTTTACATAAACCCTCTGTCAAATGTCAACAGAAACCTTTCTTCTTCTGAAGTTGATTTCTACATCCTTGATCTTATTGACGGTTTCCATGGCAAGAGGCTATGGTACTCTTGAGGAGCATCTGGGAAGTGATAACATGGCCTCAGCTAGGTAGCCATGATAGTTTAAGTAATGAACTATTCTGTCTCCATATCTCTTTATTATTTCTTCTCTTCTAGGCAGCAACCCAAGCTGACATAAGTTTGTGTAGGCATCTAAAAAATCTATTGGGTTCCTTAGTGCAAACACAATCAAGAGCGGGGGGGGGGGGGGGTGAATTGATTTCATCCTATTTAAGAAATTTAATTAGATAAAATTCAAATTGAGCACACAGTGGAATCTTCACAAGCTATAAATCTTTTTGAATCACATTCATGCTCAACAATTAGACAACATTCAACAATTAACCTGTGAATGGAGGTAGATAAAATGGAAAAATCGCACAAGCAAACCACACAAAGGCACAACGATTTTTAAGGTGGTTCGTGACCACAATTGGGCTCCCTATGTCCAACCCTCACCAAAACTTGATGAGGCTTACTACGCTGCAACTGCAGTAACACACACGGGGATGAACCACAAAACACGCTACCACCATAGCAACACACACGGGGACGAACCCCAGAACACACACACACTGCTGAAACGCAGCCCATAGACACACACGCTGCAAATCGCAGCAAACCGACCACACACTTCAAATATCTCAATTAATGCAAGTATGTTATATCAAATCAATATCAAATAACACATGATTTTTAGATCAATCAATAGAAAATTATGCAAGAATAGTTTCTTTTGTGCATGTGTGGAACATGCATGATTCTATTGTTTTGATGATGTCCAACTATGAGTCATTATTGTTCTCTTGGAAATGATTCAACTATGTTGAACCCCGTGCGTAACTTCGCTTTAAGGAATTTTGATGATGATCAAATACAATGTGACATCGTTTCTTGTAAATAAATGAATGATTAGGTTGTTGGATTTGACAGGTTTTGGATTCTTTTTGAAAAGATGAGTGTTGGACAAAGGCCTATTCTTGTTGATGTCTGAATGTAATCCCTTAGTTCAATGCCTCATTACTGAACTGGACCGACATGAAAATATCTAATTATGCTTGACTCAATTTGATGTGATGCTGACATGGTTCACCTTGTTACATGTGAAGCAGGGATACTTGTGTAGGGACAAATGTGGAGAATTGAATGGAATTGGTGACAGGGATATTTGATGGGTATCAGTTATGAAAATTGATTTCAAAGGCATTTTTAGTTGGCATTCAACACCCAAGTTTATGATGGGAATGTAGCACCCCCGATAAAAACCATTGAGTAAATTTAAAACTTCTTCCTAAAAGAAATCATACATGAAGGCCTTACGTAAAGAATCCAACCTCACAAGGACTACTATATAAAAATACAAGCCAACCCTACTTTATAACATAAAGAATCCTGAGGGCTTTGTGTAAAGAGCCAAACCTTAAGGGGGGATAGTATATAAAATTACAAATCATTACTTTATGCATACGTAATCTACTATTCTTAATAGAATTCTAGGTTTTATTTAAAGAACTAAACTATAGGAGGACTAGCATACAAATGTGCAATCCAACTTTATGCACATGGGTAAAGAATCTTACATGGGAGGTCTTGTACAAAGAAACAAAATCATGGGAGGGTTATTCTATAAATGTACAAGACAAACTTTAACACATGGGCCATGGGTTGAACGTAAGTGCTTTCCAACTTTTTCACTTACCAAATTGAAGACCCTTCACATAGACGTCAATTTCTAAATTGAAGACATGCATGAAGGCGCCATTTTCAATAGGACCCCATCCCATTTAAATATTAATATATATATGAACATCCTAAATGCTAACACGTGAATGGGGTCTCATTAATAATGTCACACAAACAAATGACGCCCTCATGCAAGGTGTCAGTTACGTGAATAGTACCACCTAGATTAAATGAATGACCCCTTACAAAGGCGTCATTTAAACCTATGTTTCTAGAAGATTGAGACACGAGCAACCCATTTTAGCTGGCAAAGACAATGCCCACTCAGCAAGACCCACAAGATATTAAACCAATGTCTTATGATCCCTATATCTAATCCCCTCCGTAGCACTGACATAGGCTACTGCCGCGTTAGTGTTGAAGGAGCGTCTTCTTCCCGAGTCTACGTCCTACCGCGATCCTGCTGCAGCTTCTGAACCTCGTATCACACATCAAAAGGTAGGTGTTCTCAAATCCTTGCCTAACTAGTAGCTAAATAGGTTAATTGATGCATGCTTAGAGTTCGAATAACTAGTCAACCATGCTATATATATATATATATATATATATATATATATATATATATATATATATATATATATTACCTGGCTTTACCATGATCAAGAATAATACCATGTTATACATATGTTAATAGCTTGTTACACTTGATTCTATACATACTGTTACCATGATCTTTATAAGTTTAACTTAGTTATTAGCATGATTTCATGAGTTTTTGAACGTATTTTATCACACTAGTTTTATAGTCTTAATAACCATATTTTAAACCTTAATATATACCCTATGTTAGACATAATACTCATGTTTTAAGGTGCCCAGCTATGTGGTAAATGGCGCCCCTGACAAGGGTGCCAATTACAAAATTGAAGACTGCGCAAGCAGTCGTCATTTAAATGAAGACACCCCCAGTGTCGTCAATTCGATTTCTAAAATTTTCAATATTTGATAATTCAACACATTCAAAAATCCATAACTATCGAACTAAAGCATGAAATTTTTACATGAACATATTTCTGGAATCCTGACATTTTTCTCAACATATTCGTGGCATTACTTCTTGATTCGGAGCTTTTTCACACTGATGAATAGTGGACACCTCACTGTAATTGGCGCCCCTGACCAGGGCGCCAATTTTAAAATTGAAGACTGCCCGCGAGGGCGTCAATTAATTGAAGACATGGGCCAAGTCGTCAATTCAATTTTCTGTAATTTTCAGAACTCAGTAAATCAATGCATTCAAAAATCTATAACTAATAAACTGGACCTTGAAAATTTTGACAGAATATACTTCTGTAACCCTGAGATTTTTCTCCATCTGACCATGTCTTCGGATTCTGATTCGGAGAAACTTTAGAGAAATAAATAGTAACTTGTGTCACATAACTTACAGTTCTGATGCGAAGCACAACTCACTTGGAAAATAACTCAATTGGTGTGTCGTCAATTTGAGTTGAACCTGTACTTAAATTGAAGACACCCTAGAAGTCTTCAATTAAATGAAGACTGCCCACAGAGTCTTCAATTTGTTAAATGAAGACTACCCACAGAGTCTTCAATTTGATAATTGAAGATGGCCCTCAAGTCTTCAATTACTGAATTGAAGACGGCCCTCAAGTCTTCAATTACTGAATTGAAGATGACCCTCAAGTCTTCAATTAATTAAAGACTGCTCACAGGGGCGTCAATTCCGTTTCTTGAAGAATTAAAGTTATAACATTAGAAAATTCATATATGTGAAACCAAAACTCAGTAATTATATCTGAACATGTTTCTGGACTCCCGAGGAATTATACTAAATATTCATGTCCTTACTTTCAAATGTTGAGAAACTTTTTCGAAATGAACAGTGATTTGAGTCACAAAACGCATTGAATGGGTGAAAATCAAGAATTGAAGATGGCCCTCAAGTCTTCAATTACTGAATTGAAGACGGCCCTTAAGTCTTCAATTACTGAATTGAAGACGACCCTTAAGTCTTCAATTACTGAATTGAAGACGGCCCTCAAGTCTTCAATTAATTGAAGGCTTTGTGAGGGGCGCCAATTTCAATATATATATATAATTTTTGAAAAAATCACAATTTTGAAAGGTTGGGTAACCCCCAGGCGTCAATTCTTCAAATGACGACTTCCAGGGCGTCTTCAATTAAATGAAGACATCCTGAGGGGTGCCAATTTGATATATACATATATAAATTTCTAAAAATTGAAAATTTTAAGGATTAGCAAACCCCCAGATGCCAACTCAGTAATTACAACTTCTGATCCTGATCTGTCTCGAGAATTGTGCAAACATAACCCTAATCCAGACTCCTACGTATGATAAATTCTTGAATTCCATTCCATGAAAAATCTACTCGTGTATACCCTACATGGTTAAACCTTGAACCTCTTAAACTATCATTTGGGAGTGTAGGAGCTAAGTGCCATGCATGGTAAAGTGTTACATTGTGGGAGCCACCTCTTCAGGCCGTACGGCGCAAAGTGCTATACGACGGGAGCCACCTCTTGAGCTTGTAGGGGCCACCTCTAGAATCCTCCATAACCAAATGACTAGTTAATCTCGTCTGAAATACTACGTTTCTAAATTTTTGAAATTCCATATTGACAATAAATGAGAGTGGATGTCAAAGGTAATAAATGAAATGCTGTGCGTATAGGGCCCGGTCTGGTCCTGGGAGGAGCACTCGAAGGTACTTGTGTCCATGGGAGTTTATTGACCACTGTGTTTAACATTGCATCAGAGTACTTGCTTGACTTGAGACACTCCACACTTACTCTTTTTACTTGCTTGACTTGACTTGCGTGGCCCGGAACGGGCAATACTTGACTTGTGACCCGAGAAAGGGCAAAATACTTGCTTGGTAATAGCCAATTCTACTGATACGTACTTGACATTACTTGCTTGAATTGAATTTTTACTTGCTCGTACCTGAGATATACTTATACATAAGATCCTTCTTGCACTTGAGTTCATACTTATACACGAATCCCTGCTTGCCCGAAGTGGCATTTACATCTGTAAACTCTTGAAATACTGCTTGTCAAATACTTGAAATCTTGATATACTCTCTTTATACAGTTCTTGATCTTTTATTGTTCATCATGTCTAGATTTACCTATATATCTGATTCTTTTGTATGTACGTCATGCATAGCCATACTGATAATATATGCAAGTTGTAATTCACGTAAAGATTGCTCGAATTTGAGATGTAATTCCTACTGAGCGATTCGCTCATCCAGTTGCTTCCTAACATTTTCAGGTGATTCGGATAGTGACAAGAATGGGGTTGAAACCGAGTGAAGAGTGCTAGAACGCCAGTCACCTATCATTAGCTAGTCTCGTCCTTGAATTTTATTTGAGTCCTACTTTGTATTCTAGTATGTCAGTTTACTTGTCCGAACCATGTTAAGGCACTTAGCCTAGTGTTGTCTTGTTAAATTTGGAATTTGTCATGGACTATCTTTAATTCCTTTGGTTAATCAAATAAACATCACTTGGACTATTGGGATTATTAGATTTTATTAGTCTTTTGCGCACTCCGTAATTATGTATGGTAACAATTTTATCGCTCTAATGACACGATCTATATAGACGCGTCACGTAACCGAGTATCTTCCACGCTCGAGACGTGACAGAGAATATGTGGATGATGCCCTTTTTGTATTGACCAACTTGTTTAATTCAATCATCTCCTTTTGTTCTGCATTAGCAGATTGGTGTTCAAAATGGAAGCACAAATGCCGAAGGTAATCTTGTGCTTAATTATTGTTGATTAGTCTGTGGATTGGGGTAAGTAATTGTCAGCATTCCTACTAATCCTGTAACCCACTTAGTTTCATAACTAGCAGTTATCCCCCTTGAGCCTTCTTTATTTTTGAATTTTCCAGGCAAAAGTGTCGACTCAAGGAGTCGACACTTTGTCATGTGTGGCTTGTTGCACCGTCCGTGCCTTCTTTGCACCGACGTCTTCAACGTTTTTCAATGTGCACCGACCCTCTTTAGTGTTTTTCTAGACTAGCACCGACCATCCTTTGTGCTTTTCAAGTCTAGCACCGACCCCATCTATAGCTTGTACATGGAGTGCATTGACCCTGCCTGTCGTTGCACCGACGCTTTTCAAATCTTGCACCGACCCTCTTTAGCATCTTTCAATTGCACTGATCCTGCAGGTCTTCGCACTGACCTCTTCAATGTTTTTCTAAACTTGCATCGACCATCCTTTGTGTTTTTCAAACAAGCACCGACCCCTTCTATAGCTTGTACATGAAGTGCACCGACCGTGTATTTTTTTGTGCACCGACTCTGTCAAAGCCCGGCCTCTTATCTTTCAGGAGGCTGAAAAGAAATGTCGACTCCTTGAGTCGACATTTATTTTCATCCGTTCTGTTCGTCGTTTCGTGCGGGCTCGTTGCCCTAAATTGGTTCCCCTCTTTTTGTGCCCCTCTGTGATTGGTTCAAGGGAGAATATCCCTTCCACGTGGCCCTTCGTTCCTTGAGCTATATAAGGTTTGAGAAGGAGTATTTTGCAAGATAGAAGAGAAAGGGTTTTCAATCTTATCCAGTTTTGGGTGTTTGCAGGAAAAGCACGGCGGTCTCATATCCTACTCCACACTTGGCGTGCTGAAGATAATCAATGAGAGGGAGATGCAGTCATCTAGCGTTCCTCAGTGAACCTACATCATGTTTCATCAAGGGGATGAGAGAAAAGAAGACGAAGTGAAGAAGAGGGAGTCCGGCCTCAAGGTGGAAGCGTGCTACATCGACTTCTCACCGTGAAAGCTTCAAGGAAGAACTGTCCAGGGCTTTCATCCATAAGGAGATAAAGCAAAATCTCCTTTACATCTCTCTTTGTTGCTGCTATATGATTAGTTCTTATATTGAGCATGTATTGAACATCTGATTCCATTTTTTCTCAACTCGAAATATTTGTGTGTGTGTACGAAGCTACTCCGTGTGAGGATTCAGTGTGGGGTGAGCTCCCCGTGTTCATGTGTGTGTGTATGCTGCATGGCAACGTCTTGAGGCTAGGCCTCGTGTGTGGTTTGCTGCGAAAGTAGCGTGTGTGGTGTTAGGGTTCGTCCCCGTGTTGCTACTTTTGTAGCGTGTAGTGAAGCCTCACCGGGTTCGGTGAGGGGTGGACGTAGGGAGCCCGTCGTGGTCCCAAACCACCTAAAAAACCATTGTGTCTATGTGAATGGTAGTGTGACTGTTCCATATCTCCTACCTCCATTCACAGGTTGGTTTGATCTCTGTGCTTCTCATCGCTTTTAGATTCACTCATACACACCGTTTAGCTCAGTTCGTCTATCTACCATTTACGTGAACTTCTCCATACATTAATGTTTATTAAGCTTGTGCTGTGTGGGGTTTGAGTTTTAATCGATCATAAGTTTTTGTAGAGGGATCTATTCACCCCCGTCTAGATTCGTGTAACTACACTTCGGGACCCAAAAATTGGTATTATAGCCTGGCTCTGTAATCACTAGATCTAACTATCTTCAGAGGGATCCTAGTGTGGTTTCAATCATGAACTCTTCTGTAGATAATGTTTCAATGAGCTACTTACCTATTTTTGATGGCTATGATTTTAATTCTTGGTTGGGCAAACTTTGTATGACTATAAATTCTGTTAATCCTAATATTTGGAAATTGATTCATGATGGTCCTGACAAATTACCTCTGGATGAGACCAAGTGGTCCAACCGAGATAGATTGAAGAACCATGAGAATGTTACTATCTTTAGGCCTGTTGAAAGCCTCTGTGAATGCCAATATGTTTACATTTGTCTCTTCTTGCAGAACGGCAAAAGAGCTCATGGACCGACTGATCGAAGCTCAAGAGAAGGAAAGACAAGAAGGTCTAATAGCTGACGATGTTGATCAAAACACTGATGAGAATGCTGAAGAGGTAAACTCTAATTCTGATGAAGAAATGTCATTTGGAGAATTAGTTGATGCTTATGAGGAGTTGTCAAGTAGATACAAGAAGATCAAGTCTGAAAATAAAACACTGAAGAAGAAACTTAATGAAAATATGCATGATGCCATTCTTTATGAAAAATGAATTGATTTAAATTCAAAAATTGAAAATCTAGAGAATGAGAATGAACACTTGTTGTGCAAAATCTCCCTGCTTGAGGAAACTGAAAGAAGTCTCAGAAACAAGTAAGATTCTCTATCTGACGATGAAAAATTGTTTGAGAAATTACTTGATTCTGAAGTTGATAGCAAGTCTATCATGGAAGAAAATCAGCTGTTATAATCTGAAAATGAAAAGTTAAAACAATTAAACTCAACCATGTGTGAAAGACTCCTAACTCTTGAAAAAGGTAAGTCTATGGTTGTTCAAGAAAGTGAAAATGTTAGTCTGTTAAGACAGGAAATAGAGACCCATAAAACCATCAATGCCACATTGAATGAAAAAGTCATTTCCTATGAAAATGAGAATGCTTCTTATGAACTCCACATTGCTTCACTTGAATCTGAAATTTCTAATTTGAACAAGTCTCTGGCTAGATTTATAAGTGGGGAAGAGAATTTAAACAAGATTTTGGGGACTAAAGTGAATTTCCAACGAGAAGGACTCGGGTATAATCCTGGTAGAAAGGAAGCTTTTAGCCTAAAAATAAAAACTTCATTTGTGCATGCCTCATGCTCTTCCGATACTACAAATACTTTTACTGCTGAGAAACCAAAGTCTAATGTGCAAGCCAAAACATCTCATATGAATTACCATGCTTTAAAGCAAACGAACATGTCATGTCACTACTGTAATAGGCATGGACATTTGATGCATGATTGTGATTTGATGAGAGAAGATGATTTGAATGCTCGTAGAAAGCATGCTGTGAAATTCCACACTGCACAGAAAAAGAATATTGAATGTTTTCACTGTAGAAAACTAGGTCACATGTTGAAAGATTGCTGGTGGTTGAAAAGGAAAAACAAACCTCATCCTCAAGATGATAGACCCCTTATCTATATACAAAAGTCAACCGCCAATGTCCATACAAGGAAAACGAGTCAACATACACATTGTCATTATTGTGGTCGATTTGGACATTTGATGGATGATTATTCTTTAATGCATTTTGATGATGCGAATGCCAAGAGAATGTGAAAAGCACCCACTAGAGGTGCAACTAACCCCCTGGGGCCCAAGATGACTTGGGTACCCAAAACTTCCAAATGAGAGATTTGTTTTGCAGGGGTGCCTTGAGGTGGAGGAATTTGGTCATAAATAAAGATCTGTCAAGGCAAAGAAAATGAAGAGCTTGTGTGGTAATCACTTTCACTGTTGCTTCCTTGTGTGAATAACTATCAAATTTTGCAGTTGTTTATAGAGTCATCTATACTCACTCTTGCTTCTTTTTGTGAATAACAGTTAAATTTTTGCACAAACAGTATACACACTTAACCTCTTGCACAAATCATACAAATCCTTGCATACTTGTTAATAGAAATAAATTTCAATCATCTTCCATTTACATGCACACACTGGCACATATTTCATATACCTGTGTGTTTGAATGCCATGATTAACCAGTGTTAGGATATGTGGGTGCGAGACACTGATTCAGAGGGGGGGGGATGAATGAATCCTTCAACAAATACACCCAATTAAAAACAATTGCAGAATCAAACTTTTAATAATGCTCAGTAATCAAGTGAGATAGCACAACTACACTCTTCTCACAACTGTGAGCTGAGACACTCATGCTCGCATATGTACTTCTACTAAGCAAATGAACATACACTCCACAGATTTATATAAAACTCTCAACGTAACACAAGGGCGAACGCAATTAATCAAGCACACATAACCTGTGAAGTGGAGAAAGATGATATGGAGGAGCACAAAGAGCAAACCACGATGGACAAGAAATTTTTAGGTGGTTCGGCCAGACCCACAGTCTGCCTACATCCACCCCTCACTCTAAACCAGAGTGAGACTTCCCTTACAATAGCAAGAACTGCAGACTCAGTCTGCAAACAGACGCTGCCTAACAGCTTGATCTAGAGGAGCACACTCCTCTCTTCCTCCACCCAGGAGGGCAACCACTAGCGACACCCAGTCACTAGCAACCGGAGACACCAAGTCCCCCTTCCTCTTAAACACAGAGGGAAAGCACAAGTGACACCAAGTCACTTTCCACCGGAGACACTAAGTCTCCCTTCTCCCGAGTCCACAGGAGGAACCCCGACATCAACTTGAGTATCGGAAGACCAAGAAACTTGAAGATGAAAGTAACAAAAGGAAAAATAAAATGGTGAATAAAGCTCAATAAAAAATATAGCTCACACAGGAGCACAGCAGTTCGGGATCTGATCCTACAACTGAACTTCTTCACTCTTCCTCTTCTGCTGCTGGCTCTCTTACTCTCTCTGGCTGCTACTCGTCTCTTTTCTTCCTTACTCTTTCTTCAGCTCTGCTCTCCTTCTACTCTCTCTTTCTGCTTCGATCTCTTTTTCTGTTCTTCTCGTCGCCACTTTTGATCGAAGGATCGACCTTCTTATATGGCTATTGGTAGGGTTCCCACGAGCTCACGCGTCCAGAGAGGATTGGGGACGTTGATCCACGTGGCAGAATGTCAGAGATATTCTTTTTGGGACCACGTGCCAATCATTGTTTCTGTTATCCTTACAAGCTCACGTGCCGTATGATGATTTCTGCCCTCGTGCAGATCATATGCTCGAATGTATGGCCAAGCTTGTAGAAGTTGCCGTAGCCTTAGACCTGCACAGACTTGTGGTCGCGGCCCTAGCAAAACTGCACCGACTTGTGCTTGCAGTGAAAACTTGCACTGACTTGGGCTCGTAGCAAGGCTTGCACCGTCCTTGAGCTCACAGTTAAAAACAACATAGATAGTGAATATACGTTAGACGAGAAAACCTTGCACTGACCCTGTATACAACTAATACTGACCTTAGTATGCACATAGTACAACTTAGCACAGACCTTATAAATGCATGTAACAGAGTATGCATGGACTTTATTCTGCGCAAGGAAGAATGTGCACGGACTTCAATTTCACTGCTACAGGGATATGCACGGACTTGGATAGGCTTGCTAGCATGAAGTGCACTGACCTCATGTTCCTTAGCACAGGCGTTGTGTATGCATAATGCAAGCAATGCACATACCCTATATGTGCGGTACGATGGCTTGCAACGACCTTATATTCTTTAAGCAAAGTAGTGCACTGACCTTATGTTCGTTTGACCAAAACATGCACCGAGTGTATATGCTATAGACAAAAATGCATGAGGCGCTCACAACAAAGAATATGCACCGACCTACATGCGTGCGCATCACAAGAGTGTGAACCAACGTGACATATGTACCGACCATTGCATGAGACCTAAACATGCACTGACTAGAAGCTCACTATATGCATCGACCTTAAGGTATGCGCATACACGAAACGTGCTCAGACCTGGGTATGTTGAGACACAACATGAGACGCTAAGTGAGATGGACACAGAATGTGCACCGATTTGAATAGTGAAGTGCACTGACCTTTATAATCCTTAGCACCGACTTCGTGTGCAGACATGCACTGACTTTTAGACACTTAAGCCAAAACACACACGTTGTGTTATGAATGCATCGACCAAATGTTTGATAGAATACAATGCATCGACCAAGTGTTTATCAAAATGTCAGACCCAAGGAAATGACATGCACATAAGGAAATAATATGCACACATGGAAATAATATGCACACAGTGTATATGATGAAATCTCATTCACAAGCACACATTCAAAAATGCATATTCACACATATGAATCATCTTAACATGCACTCATATGAATCATCATGGTCTTTCATGCACACATATGAATCATCTTGGTATTTGCCATCATCAAAATCACAGAGACACAACAACCGGTATACCAAATGGCGATTGTCAAAAGCTGGATTATATCCAGCTAGAAGCTTTCCTAATGCGTGATGATAGTCTTCGGACCTAAGTCCTCTGCCACGTACCGATGATCAATCTGCTTGAAGAACTCATCCCAGTGCATGTTTGAGTGTATATAATATACATCCTTCAGTTTTTGATTCCTCCTATGACCTAACTTCCTTGCTAAATAAAATTGCATTGATCAAGGCATGTCTGTCACATGGCACATATTAAGGGGGAGGTTTTGCTCATAACTATGCATACACTTAGGGGGAGACATATCTATGATTAGACTAATTCATCTTATACTATCAGCACAATCACTCTCACTATATGTACTTTTGAGACTAATGACTCCATTCAATAAAGATTTCAGTCATTCCACTCAACACTCTTGAGGACACTTAAATCCCTACGTCTAAGTCGCGTGTCTCGTGAGGAAAAAGCTGTCAGTCCCACCAAAAATCTCAATAAGTGGTTTTGGAATCGAGTAGCTGGGAATCCCCCCTGAAACAAAGGAGGAAACTCGGATCGAAAAGTGACAAATATCCATATTGCCAATAAGTGACAAAACCGAGTAACCGGGAAACGTCCCTGAAACAAAGGACATGACTCGTGTTAAAAGGTTAGTCAACTTAATTTATTTTTTTAAAAAATATTTGGACTGTGCGAAGCTACCAAAAGTCAAGCACGGTGTATGGAAGTGTAGGGTGGAAATGTTCTTTTCAGTGCTTCTTAGAAAATTTGATAATCCATATTGTCTTGAAAGTCACTTCTCATAAGTCGCATATTCACTTTGGGCTTGATTGTGTGAATGTGTTTCTTGAATCAGTCAACTTTCATGGTTTATGCAGTACCATCTTCCTGTAAACACGACCTTCTTAATATTGTTCATGGACTTCATGCTCAACTCAATTGCACTCTTCCTTAACCTGTCCCTTAGGGACTTATATGTTTGCTTCTATATCTAATTATGCATGCTTAACTGCTTGAGTGCTTGAATTGCATAAAAAAGACTTGCTTGATTGAACCCTCATCTATGGTGCATGCTCTTCCTGATGGCTATATGAACCCTCACTTGTGCTTCCATGACATCAACTCTTCATAAATAATAAGCTCTGCTGGAGATTTGCAATGATAGTCTGCCTATTGGATTAAGTCGGTTAGCTTACTCCGGTTGATTGAAATCCCTTAAGTCATTGATCAATTCCCCATGTGATAAACCCATTTTCTAATTAATCTCTATCCAAATCAATGGGGTTTCATTCCTTTAACCTTGGCCCTCATTCCATGTGTTTTACATTGAAAATCTCATGTTACAGGGGAAGAGTCGACTTTTATTCCTATGTCTTCATTTGCTCACGGGACAGAAGAGGCGCGGAAATATGTCGACTCAAAGAGTCGACACTTTCCAGTCGCTATCCGGTTCGTGAACCGGTCCGTCTGGGTTCGCTCCCATTTCCACTAATAAGCACTCTCTAAGTCACCGTAAACCCTTTTCTAACCCACTGCCGCCCTCATTCTACCCTAAATCACCTCCTTGCAAGCCCTCATCTCCTCAAGCCCTAAACCGTGGAATCCGTGTGGCAGTGCGGCACCTGCGGTCTCCTTCTTCTTCGAGCCTCCACCGTGGACTTCCTGCGGTGTCTGCAACTCTCCTTCTTCTCCAAGCACCCGCGGCGTCCTCCTTCGAGCCTTCTTTGACTGGAGTTCTGCGTGGCCTGCGGAAACAAGATTCTCCGAAGTCGGCCTCCACCTGCTGGATAGACCGCATAGCTTCATCCTCCATCTGCTACAAGTGTGAGGCTTGTCCGAATGGCACCAAAGAAGAGGTCTTTGAATCAAGGACAAGCAAGCTCAAGCTCAGAAGAAGAAGTCAGCATCTGAGAATGTTATGCTAGTCGAGAGAAAGGTACTACGGCCAAGAGCCGTTGATTTTGAAAGTCTTGAAACTACTTTGCTTGGCTTAATAGAGTTACTTCAGAAGCAACCGAATTTGATTTCCTTTATGTTAGAACATCGGAAAGTCTATCATTCCTTGGTACATCAGTTTTATGGGAATATGGTTGTATAAAATGATGAGCTGTACACTCAAATTAATGGGAAATCCATTCCCCTCACTATACAATTAATTGGAAAAGCCTTGGAAATGCCATATGACACTGGGGGTATCTATAGTGAAGCCATATTTATTGAGGAAGAAGCTTATGAAGCTATGACTGGTGAAGCAATGGTGGAAGGTAGTTCAAGCAAACTCAATGCCAACAATTTTCTACCTCTCCAAAGGATTCTACATCACATGAAGACCACAATCTTATTGCCCAGATCAGGAGGAAGAGAACAAGTGACGGATAGACAGAAATTCTTATTTTTCTATATCATGAGTGGCGATCCAGTAAATTTTCCTGCCTTTATCATGGATTACATCACAAGTTGTCGAAAGTCAAAGAATAGGAATCTTCCGTATGGTGTTGCTTTAACACCTATATTTCAATATCTTTACATCAATCTAGATAAGCAAATTAGTCACACTATCAGAGATGCAGATATTTACACAATTCCCTCAATCTGTAACAACATGGGGTATGAGCTTCAAAACAGACGTCTAGTCCGCACACTTCGGTCTCACAAAGGGAAAGCCCCTGCAGTGGAATCTGATAATAGTGAAGATGATGAACATGAGGAACCTGTTAGAAGTGTTGGATATTGTGTTTTGATGATGATAAACACTATGACTCATATGTTTGATGTCATATGTGTTTACTTCATACAGTACCTGTTACATGCATTAACTGTGAGCATGGCATAGTCAGTACATTGTTCGTCTATTGTGATCTGTGTCTGCATATGAATTGATCTTGTTTGCATGACATTTCATCGAACATATTATGCATGATCTATTGTATAGACTGCATTGATAGTTCTCCTGCATACACTGCATCGGTGCATCCTTCAGTTGCTTTATGCATGTTGCTTTATGCACACACTAAGTCTATACAACCGTTAGCTGATAGCTGAGCAAGTCATTACATTCTTTAGCTCAGCTCCCAGCTGAGTCTCAAGTCCGTACATCGCTGCATGCTTTTCTTCAAGTTTGTACATGGTCTTGGCATATGCACACACTTTCAAAGTCTGTACATTCCAATGGTTGTGCAATCCTTCAGATCAAGTCTATACATTGCATGCAGGCAAAGTCTGTACATCGTTGGCTTGTGCATGCATCGTCTTTCAAAGTCTGTACATCATTCAGTCTCACTCAGCGTCTCATGCTATCAAGTTTATACATCGCATGCGTTACACACAGCAAGTCTGTAGATCCACTGTCTCACTTAGCGTCTTTGTGCATGGAGCATTCAAGTCTGTACAGCCTGTGCTCGCAAGACCAAGTCTATATAGACTTAGTCCATGCGTAAGCACAGCAAGTCTGTACACTGGTGTCGGTTGCACACATGTCATAGCAAGTCTGTACAGTGGTGGCAAGTCTGTACATTGCCCTACTTCAGGCACGCTAAGTCTCTACATCGTCTTGGCACTAGTGAAATCTGTACAGAGTCTGCCTAGTCTGCTGCATTCTAAAGTCTATACATCGCCACCTCTTCATGCATATGCACAAGTCTATACATTCATGAGCATAGTCTTGCACTCATTTTCAATGTGCATACTTCACCTTGTGCACACCGCGATACACACCTGCAAGTATGTACATTCGATTGGCGGCATGTCAGTGCATCCATGTTCAATGTACATACTTTCCTGTTGCAAACTGCATGTCACTCATTCAACGTCTGCACATCCCTCAGTGGCATATCTGTGCATCGTTTGCATATTGCACACTAAGTCTATACATCGCTGCATACACTATGCATTTAGGCATCGTTCATTACATCAAGTCTGTACACTCGATTGGTGGCTTGTTCATGCATCATCTCACTAAGTCTATACATTCATTGTGGGTTGTTCATGCATCATCTCATCAAGTCTATACATTGCTGCATGAACACAAGTCTGTACAGTGGTTGACTGCATGTCCGAGCATCCATGATTCAATGTGTAGACTTCCCTATTTGCATTTGTGCAACCTCACAAATGAAGTCTATACACTCGTTAGCATTCATATTCAAAGTCCATACATTCCTATATGCATATGCATCCTTCAATACAAAGTCTGTACAATCCTTTCAATACATACAAAGTCTATACATCCTCGAACCAACTCTGTACATCTCTCTAATATCCTCTTATGACTATTTGACAGGTATATCCTTCGAGAAGAAAGATGTTTGGGCACGTGATCCGAGGTTGGCACCTGGCACGTGACCCGAGGTTATCTCTGGACAAAGAGGGCACAAGCCCTGCACACGCCCTAGCTGCTACTGCTATAAATATGGAGCTTCTTCCTCAGAAGAAGACTGATCGTGGTAGAAGCAGAAGAAGAGAGCAGCTGAGAGGCAGAGAGTAGCAGAAGAAGAAACAGAAGAGAAAAGAAGAGATAGTGAGAGTCTGCACGATCCAGTGTAAAGAAGAACGAGAGAAAGAAAAAGAGAAGCAGAGAGAAGAAGAAAGAAGAGGAAGAAAGAAAGAGAAAGAAGAGAGCTCGAGAAGGAAAGAGGAAGAGAGATTGTGCTGTGAGATCGTGAGAGAAGAAGAAGAAGAGAGCAGCAGAGAGGCAGAGAGAAGCAGAAGAAGAAAAAGAGAGAGAGATAGAGAGCTCATGAAGAAGAAGTATAGAAGCTTCATCAGAAGATTTGTCTTCACTGGAATTTGGATCAGATCCAATCCAGTCAGCTCCTGCGAGAGCCACATTGCTGTTGGATTTCATTTACAGCTTTCAGTCGCTGTGGTTCTACCTTTTATTTTCTTTCCATTTGGTCACTATGTTTTCCGATTCTCTGGTTTGAGGTCTGGGTTCCCTCTGGGTTTCAGAGGAAGGGAGACTTGGTGTCTCCGGTTGCAGGTAGTGGTTGCTACCTATGGGTTCCCTCCGGTTTGGAGGAAGAGAGACCTGTGTCTCTGGTTGCCAGTGACTGGGTGTCACTGGTGATTTCCCTCAGGTTTGGAGGAAGAGAGACTTGTGTCTCTGGTTGCCAGTGACTGGGTGTCACTGGTGGTTCCCCTCCGGGTTGTAGGAAGAGGGGAGGTTGTTCCCCTGGTCAAGCTGTTAGGCAGCACCTGTTTGCAGACTGAGTCTGCGGTTTCTAGCCTTTGCTAGTGGAAGCCTCACTCTGGTTTGGAGTGAGGGGTGGACGTAGGTCTGTGGACCGAACCACCTAAAAAATCCCTTGTGTAGTGGTTTGTCTGTTTGATTGATTCCGCTAGATGCATGCTAGGACCGTGATCTAATTGGTTGTCCATGTCCTAGTGTTTGATGGGGTATGCATCTTTGATGTTTGAGCGTTTGTCCATTGAACTTGTGATTATCACCTCATACGGATTTTAAATTGGTGAAAAATCTTTAAAAGATCTATTCACCCCCCTATGGATCTGTGTTTGTTTCTTTATCCGCACCTATCAAGTGGTATCAGAGCTGGTTGCTGTGCATTGGATCCAACGATCCGCAGCAGATCCTGCATTTTTTGTGGTGCATTTCAGAGTGGGTCTCTTGTGCTCGGTGTTTTGCTTTCCTGACTTAGTGCCTTGCGTTGCTCATCTGGTTTCGGTGTATTTATCATCTCTCGATGGCTTATCCACCGATCTTTAGAGGTAATGATTTTGATCAATGGCTGGAAAAGTTGCATCGGTATGTAAGGATAATCGATCCTGACCTTTGAAAGGTAATAACTCACGGTCCACTCAAATTATCAAGGGATAAATCTAAATGGACAGATAAGGATAGATTGAAAGACTCTGTCAACTCTAGAGCATTAGATTTAATGAAAGCATCACTTGACAGAGCTCTAATTTCATGTGTTTCTTCTTGCAGGTCTGCCAAGGAGATTTTGGAGGAACTAAAGTTCACCAGGAATCACAACACATGCCTGATGGCTAACAAGAGCAACCATAGCAGTGATCAAGATGAATTCGAAGATGCTGAAGAGGTAGCTAATCCTTTCTCTAGTTACACTTTAGATGACTGGGAAGATGCCTATGCCAATCTGTTAGAATCCTATGAAAAACTAGAGAAGAAGAATAAAAGTCTGATAAAGAAGCTAAAAAATCTAGGGGATCCTATCTCTGGAGGTGAAAGCCTTGAAATTCTGAAAACTGAAAATGAAATATTCAGAAGACAAGTGTCGAAACTAGATGAAATCAAATCTGAACTTGATCAAGTCAAATCTGAAAACGGAAAACTTAGAAAACAATGTCAGGAATCTGAACAAAGATTAATCAATCTTGAAAGTGAAAACAGATTGATCAATGAAAAGTTTGAGGCTGTTAGAGCTGTGAATTTAATGTTTCAGGAAAACCTTGAAAACTATGAACCAGAAAACCAGAGTTTCCTAATTGATGTATTGTTTGATGATGATAAACTTGAGGAGGAGAACACTAGTTTGAAGGTAGAAACTGAGAAATTGAGAAAGGAAAATGAGGAATTGAAACAGTTGAATACTGGTATGTCGAAAAGACTTCTTATCTTAGAAAAAGGAAAATATGTTGTTGATGAAAATCAAAATGGGCTCAAACTGAAACAAGAAATTGAAACCCTTAAAAATTTGAATGATGTGATGCATCAACAAATTCTGGTCTGTGAAGAAGATATAGTCAACTATGAACATCAGATCTCTTCCCTTCAATCTAAAATAAATGATCTGAACAATTCCCTATCAAAATTTGTGGAGGGAAAAGGTAACCTGGACAAACTGCTGGGAATGAAAGTAAACTTTCAGAAAGAGGGGTTGGGTTTTAATCTTGTTAATAAAAAGAGTTTTGACAGTAAGCTTCACACTTCATTTATGTGTTCTGAGCCGACTAGCACAGCCAATACACCTATCTTTCAATTCAAGGCTCAGAAGAACCAAAAACCCACTGTCAGTTCCGAAACTACTGAACAAACTCAGAAATTGGGAAAGAAAAAACTTCACATGGAAAGACCAAAAGTATTTCTGCTGATGCTATGAGTACTGCACACAAGTCGCATGCACCCACACACATTCATGCAAAGATAATTTCATGTCACTATTGTGGAAAAATTGGTCATGTGATGCATAACTGTTATCTCCTAGAATCTGATGAATTGAATTTTCATTTAGGGATGAAGGAAACAAAAAATTCCAGAAACACACATGTGTACACGACTAAAAAGTCATTCAAGAATCAGTTTACTCACAAAAGGCAACTTAAATGTCTCCACTGTGGTAGATCCGGTCATGCAATGCATGACTGTTGGTTTCTGAAAGACAATAAGAGTAAGTCATTTAGGAGGAACATTGTTCCTAGAAATGCTCCAAGGAGACCTTATTGCAATAAGTGTGGTAAGTCCGGCCATACAACTAGGCAATGTTGGCATGCTCAGGGAAGGAAGTCTAACTATGAATCTGTTAAATTCCCTGTCAATAGAAACACTTCTGGTACAAATGGATTTGTTTTTGAAAGGAAAACTCTTGCATGTTTTGAGTGTGGTAAGTTAGGCCACAGAGCTAGAGATTGTTGGCAAACTAAAAATAGAAGAAGAAATGCTCATGTAAACATCAGAGAATTTCATTCACGAGCACATAGGTTTCATGATTATACTAATGTGCACATCAAGAACAAAAAACATGTTGTTTCGTGTCGTTATTGTGGTGGCTTTGGGCATTTTATGAATGATTGTACGGTAACGAAAACTGATGATGTAAGACCCCGAATTATTTTATTGGATTTAATATATTTATTTAGCTCTTGTTAATTAAGAATTGAATTTCTATTGATTTAATAATTGAATTTCAGATTTATTAATATTTAATTCCTTAGAATTAGAATAGTGATAATTTCAACCACCTTATAAAAATCCAAAAAAATGGTAAACAGATTAAGGTCGAGGTAGATAACAACTTTTCCTTCTGGCATTAGACCATTGTAAATCCGTGGGAAGATCTATTTAGAGTTTAAACCCAAAAGTGCACACTTTTGACCCATACCTAACCCTTGGATTAAAACACGAAATTTGACCTCAATACTCAACCAAATGATCTGAAATCAGTGGCAAATGGAAGGCCACAATGTAAGGAACATTTACCCTCAATCAATTTGAGGTAAACCTAGCCCCAACACGTGCTGCCGACATAGTTTGGTCAAGTCAAAGATTTCGGCGCCGTTTCTAAACACGTAGCTTACAGCAGCGAATACTCCCAACTCCGAAGGCTCCAGAAGCTCTATGAGCTATCAAAATGAAGCCCTACGAGTCTTCTTTCATTTGGATACAGTGATGTTCACTGAAGTTTCAGATCTGGGGAGATCTAGCTCGAATTGTGGAGGTGGGTCAGCAGGCCGTTGGCTTCCCTTCATCCTTCTTTGATCCATCGATTGAGGTAAGAATTCTCAACCAAATTTTGATCATGAGTATAGCAAATTGTTCCTCTCATCGAGCTCTATCCATTGGTGGCAAAAGCCCCAATTTTCATTAGGTATCCGTGGAGAAATCGAGCTTTTTGTGAGGTGCTGTCCAAGTGTTCTTCATCCTAGGGTTTGAGTTTTCTCTCTCCGATTTGAGGTAGGTGTAACAGACCTAACTCTAATTAATTTATATGATGTAATAAGCATGATATTAGCTTTCATTTCACGTAGAAATCCCTAAGTTTCATGAAGCATACTTATAGAATTTCTGTTTATAGTAACAACATGTTTTAGACCTAGTTCGATGTATTCATCCGAAGTGATTTATGATTTTGAAGTATTAATCTTAATCCTCATGAACCATATCTTATATGGTTGGATTCACCATCGAAGTAGCTTTCATTTGAGCCAAGAAGCCCCAAATTCCATTCTGTATGTAGAGAGAATTTAACGTTTTAGTCACAACATGTCAGAATTAGGGTTTCATGTGTTCTTGACTTAATAGACCTCGATTCCAGCAATTGATCATGCAATTGACCTTGTATACAGGTAGAGTTTTGTATTAGCTTTCCATTGATACCAAAATCCCCTTATTTGGAGCTCAATCCTAGTAGTTATTAACGTTTTAGTGCAACCCTAGCAATCACCTTGTTCCCGGCGTTCACCGGACGCGGCAGGGATGACCGGAGACGACCCAGAGATGGGTGGTCTTACGATAGACCGTCCAACTCCAGCCCATCTTTTGACCAATTTTGACCCTAGCATGCCCTTATATAAACGGTTTTTCAAGAACCACTCATCCCAGGATGAACGGTTCCACAGGAACCACATATCTGGATGAAAGGTCCCTGACAGACCACATATCATTGAACGGCCCTACACTGGCCGCACATCCCAGGGGATGGGCGGTTGGTACAGAGCCTGCCAAACCCTTGGGCGGCCCAGGAGGAACCGCCCAAACCCTTGGGCGGCCCAGGGAGAACCGCCCATCTCCCTGTGTCACAGGGTGACCCCTGTTCGGCCCCTGAATGCCCAGTTATATGTGCGGTCCATATAGAACCGTTTATCCTTTCAGAGAGGGACTTAATACTTGTTCTAAGGCATTCATTTGCATGTCATTAATGATAATTAGTGAAATAGAAACTCATTTAATAACTATTTAAATATGCAACTAAATTTACGATTATTGCTTGTTATTCGTGCTTACGCGACTTACGCGAACTCGTTATCATCTTAAATTACTTTTCTTGGCATCTTGGGTTAATATATAACCAAATCCCTATTAAATTGGCTTGGCATTAGGATTAATATGACTGTTTAGCTTGCTGATTAGCTGCTGTAGTACAGTGGAACAGCATGTTTAACTTTTCGACTTTGCACGAGCCGATTGGCCGATTAGCGTACTAGTCTCGGTTCTACCCCGGAAACTCTATCCGGTGGTCTTACCGTCATCTTGGAACATCATTATAATCATGATTAGAATCTATTTAACACCAGCATACCTTGTTTTATGAGTTTAAACCGCTGGGTTAAGTCTTGGATCAAATCGGACGACCCGAGGCATGCGCGGTTAGTATTTGACCGCATAACCTCTTAGGCGGCCCGATCGTGACCGCATATCTTTATACGGCCCAGTATGGACCGTATATCTTGTTCTTGGGCCTCACTATCTTTTAGACATGAGCGGCCCATATTGCACCGTTCTTACCTTAGGGCGGCCCACTGTCAGCCGTTCTTTTCTTGACTTCGTGGGCTGAGTTTCGGTCCAGTTCCTGTACGTACGGTCCTGTATGAACCGTATATACCCATCGAGCGGCTCTGTTACGACCGCACATCTCTTGAAGATGAGTTTGACCGTGTTTCGTACTCTTGAATCCAAGGACAAAGTTAGTCCTTTAAATCTGAACTTATGGCAGAAATTCCTCTGATTAATTGGCCATTAAAATTGACTGAATGTCTGGATGGATGGGACGTTGGGCCCAGTAAATCAATGCCATCGCATCATAAGGGCCCGGTCTGGTCCTGGGGAGAGCGCCCGAAAGTTAGTGAGCCCATGGGATGTTAATGACAAGGTGGGGCATTGCACCGAAGTACTTGCTTGAGTGTTGGCGTCTATGACAAAAGTATCTTGTTACTTGTTACTTGATCATACTTGGTTAAATGTTTAAAATACTTGCTTGTTGGCCAATTCCTTACTACTATCTCTTGTTATATCTCTTGTTATATCTCATGTTGTAAATTCTCATATTTGTTATTCTTGTTAATCATTATCAATTATATATTTCTTGACCTTGCAAGATCTTGTTATTACCGTTGTTTCATTATATCATCATTACCTTTTTATTGCATTATCGTTTGTAGCATGATATTTTGAAAATGTAATTAAACTGTTAATCACTTATACATGTCTGTTATTTCCTACTGAGCGTTAGCTCATAGTTGTGTTTCCCCCCTTTCCAGGCTCTTCAGGTGACGCGCTTATCGACGGGGAAGGGCAGGAGTGATGTCTTAAGTGTTTCAGTTCTAGTGTGTTAGCAGTGTGTTTATTGTTAGTTGTGATTGGAGAGCATTTAGTTTCAATTATGTTGATGAGTCTTAGTGATTGTTATTCCACGTTGTATTAAGTTACCTTTGAGATTATTGTATCAGTTTGGTTGTTAAATGATCATTTAGTATTTCCTTTCCATAGCACTTGTGTATATTTAGATTAGTTCTCTCTCTTTCCTACTTGCCTCTGACTGTACGTCCCGATATTTCCGCCTTGTTCGGGGCGTGACAGATGATCTATTTGCCCAGAAAAACTTGAGAATGCCATTCAAAGGCATCACTGTCATCTCAGGACCCAAGACTACTTGGGTACCTGTTTGTGAAAAATAAACTTTGTTTTGCAAGTGTGCCTTGGATTGAAAATAAGTTGGGGAATAAACCAAGGCACTCAAAAGAAAACCCCTTTCTGAACCTTTCAAGTAAATACCTTGCACTTCCTGTTCTTAGACTTACTGCATAGCATGTTAGATCTATTTTTGCATATTCATTCATCATCTACATTGTCAAATTTGAATTCTTTGAACTCTCATCATCTGAAGTTTATGTTTTACACTCAACTCTATTGATGGACATTGCCTGATTAAGAATTCTCTTCAAACATCTGAATTTCACATGATTTGCATTTTAATGATTGTCTGAATTTGCATATGCAGCCATTGAAAAATCTGATGCACTTAGGACTGTTGGTATTGCATTATCATGCATGACCACCATGGTATATCAAATGGTAAACTACTAAAAGGCAGGTGAAATTTATCTGATGGTTCTTACTATATGTGAGATGGTCCTTTAGACCAAGTTCTCCATCTAGTACCATGGGTCATATCACTTAATAGGGTAGTCTAAATGAGCTTGAGTCACAAAATCATATGTTCAGCCTTCATTGCAAACATTGCACAATATAAGGGGGAGTCTGTCTAGTCTCATGCATTGTCTTCATGACATATAGGATGATTCAGTGCTTTTAGTTAGGGGGACTCAATGCATTGCATATCACTTATTTTGAAAACTCAAAAAAAAGGGTGGAAGTGACTCACTGCATATAGACAGGGGGAGCATGCTTAATCTCTTCACTTGTGTCTTTGTCTAAACTCTTCTTGTCCACCTATCTGATTCATCTTGTCATATTTGTAGTTACAGTGATTCCATCATCAAATGATCTCTCTTGACTACTTCTGAAGTATTCATAATCTGAATTTATACCTTATCTGTCTGCCTCTCCTAAATCTGCTGAAGGAGAGCTTCACCTCTATCCCGTCAACTATGAACTACTTTGCTCAAGAATAGTCTCCCTGCTGCAATTTTTCAGAATCCATGCTGTTTGTTGAAATATCAGTCAGCTCACTTGAATTACTAAGCCGAGATATGAAGTAAACCTTCAGCCTGAATACTACTTCATAAAAGTTAAAACATCTTTAATGAGGAACCTTCCATTATACAAGCTTAAGAACATTTGTTAACACGAATTGGTTTAAGTCTTATGTACTCTTGTTTGGACTCAAAGAACTTGAAAATATCTGATTCAACCTCTTAATAAACTTTAACTGTCTGCTTCATGTAAATTCATGTAAGACTTTCTGAAATCTGAAAAGTTGATATCTATGTCTACGTTGACTGAGATATATAGTGTATGTAGTTGTTCTTAAACACCTAACTTGTCTGAATCCATTCTGAGAAAAAGTATGGACAGAGCAATGACTGTGGTTACTGAGAAACCTGTCCAAAGGATTGTGTCATGAAGTACCATGGTTAACTCTATTTGAAGAGATGATTGGAAACTACTGTGAAAATATGGCAGAGCAATGGCATAGTTGTATTGAGTAACTGGGGATTCTGGCCTCTGATCAAGGTGTATCCTCATGCCAAAGATACTTTTAATCCTACCTCTATTCTCTAAAATGGGAGAAGCAATACGGTTGTCACACTGAGTAACTAGGGATTCTGGCCTCTGATTAAGGTGTCTCCCCACGTCAAAAGGGGTTGATAAACCAAAATTGCTCATTCAAAAAAAAAGGGAAAAATATGAACAAGTGTAAATCAAATTCTGAAAGAACAATTAAAATTCAGATGCATTCACTTTTGTATCTCTTAAAGCAGTCATGGACAGTAAACTAAGTAAGATGGAAGTTGGTTGAACTAGAATTTTATATGAGCTTGTAGTTCCTTTTTATTAAGAGTTGGTTCAGATATGAGTACAATCTCTTTTGAAAAAAAAATTGGTTTACATCATTCTTAAACCATATCTGACAATTAAGGATTCATAAGCTTTTATAATGGAGGAATCTAAAACTTAAATTCTGTTTTATGAAGTTGGTATCATGCTGAAAAGTTCTATATCTCAATTTTCACTATTTGCTGAATCTGTTCATCCTATTGCTCTCTATCACTGTGCCTTGATTGACATTGGTTCTCATTTATGTGAGGCACAACTCTCAGTATAACCTGTTTACTTGCAGCCTTTGGATAACCAGAGTTCATCCTTGTAGTTTACTCTTACATCATGGATCATAAGGGAAGAACTCTCTGGTCTGTTTGAGAGACTATATGCAAAAGGGGACAATGTGCAAGTGTGTCTGATTATGTTGTTTGTCTGCATTAGCTCTCTACCTTCTGCCATGTCAAATGGGGAGTATTTGTTGCATATGCATGTCTACATAAGTTGTTTGCCTAAGGGGGAGAATTGTTTTAATTGCTTCTGATATTGTGTTGCCCTCGTCTGCCAAACTTTTTTGGGTGTCTCCTATGACATCACTAGATTATCAAAGTATTGTTCTCTTTTTGATGAAGTCAAAGGGGGAGAATACTTTGATGAGTCTAGTCTGAATATTCCATTTCTTTCATTCATGAGACTCACAATGTTGCCATCATCAAAAAGAGGGAGATTGTTGGATATTGTGTTTTGATGATGACAAACACTATGACTCATATGTTTGATGTCATATGTGTTTACTTCATACGGTACCTGTTACATGCATTAACTGTGAGCATGGCATAGTCAGTACATTGTTCGTCCATTGTGATCTGTGTCTGCATATGAATTGATCTTGTTTGCATGGCATTTCATCGAACATATTATGCATGATCTGTTGTATAGACTGCATTGATAGTTCTCCTGCATACACTGCATCGGTGCATCCTTCTGTTGCTTTATGCATGTTGCTTTATGCACACACTAAGTCTATACAACCGTTAGCTGATAGCTGAGCAAGTCTATACATTCTTTAGCTCAGCTCCTAGCTGAGTCTCAAGTCTGTACATCGCTGCATGCTTTTATTCAAGTCTGTACATGGTCTTAAGGCATATTTACACACTTTCAAAGTCTGTACATTCCAATGGCTGTGCAATCCTTCAGATCAAGTCTATACATTGCATGCAGGCAAAGTCTGTACATTGGCAAAGTCTATACATCGTTGGCTTGTGCATGCATCGTCTTTCAAAGTCTGTACATCGGTCAGTCCCACTCAGCGTCTCATGCTATCAAGTCTATACATCGCATGCGTTACACACAGCAAGTTTGTACATCCACCGTCTCACTTAGCGTCTTTGTGCATGGAGCATTCAAGTCTGTACAGCCTGTGCTTGCAAGACCAAGTCTATACAGACTTAGTCCATGCGTAAGCACAGCAAGTCTGTACACTAGTGTTGGTTGCACACATGTCATAGCAAGTCTGTACATTGGTGGCAAGTATGTACATTGCCCTGCTTCAGGCATGCTAAGTCTCTACATCGTCTTGGCACTAGTGAAATCTATACAGAGTCTGCCTAGTCTGCTGCATTCTAAAGTCTATACATCGCCACCTCTTCATGCATATGCACAAGTCTATGCATTCATGAGCATAGTCTTGCACTCATTTTCAATGTGCATACTTCACCTTGTGCACACTGCGATACACACCTGCAAGTATGTACATTCGATTGGCGGCATGTCAGTGCATCCATGTTCAATGTACATACTTTCCTGTTGCAAATTGCATGTCACTCATTCAACGTCTGCACATCCCTCAGTGGCATATCTGTGCATCATTTGCATATTGCACACTAAGTCTATACATCGCTGCATACACTATGCATTTGGGCATCGTTCATTACAGCAAGTCTGTACACTCGATTGGTGGCTTGTTCATGCATCATCTCACTAAGTCTATACATTCGTTGTGGGTTGTTCATGCATCGTCTCATCAAGTCTATACATTGCTGCATGAACACAAGTCTGTACAGTGGTTGACTGCATGTCCGAGCATCCATGATTCAATGTGTAGACTTCCCTATCTGCATTTGTGCAACCTCACAAATGAAGTCTATACACTCGTTAGCATTCATATTCAAAGTCCATACATTCCTATATGCATATGCATCCTTCAATACAAAGCCTGTACAATCCTTTCAATACATACAAAGTCTATACATCCTCGAACCAACTCTGTACATCTCTCTAATATCCTCTTATGACTGTTTGACAGGTATATCCTTCGAGAAGAAAGATGTTTGGGCACGTGATCCGAGGTTGGCACCCGGCACGTGACCCGAGGTTATCTCTGGACAAAGAGGGCACAAGCCCTGCACACGCCCTAGTTGCTGCTGCTATAAATATGGAGCTTCTTCCTCAGAAGAAGACTGATCGTGATAGAAGCAGAAGAAGAGAGCAGCTGAGAGGCAGAGAGTAGCAGAAGAAGAAACAGAAGAGAAAAGAAGAGATAGTGAGAGTATGCACGATCCAGTGTAAAGAAGAACGAGAGAAAGAAAAAGAGAAGTAGAGAGAAGAAGAAAGAAGAGGAAGAAAGAAAGAGAAAGAAGAGAGCTCGAGAAGGAAAGAGGAAGAGAGATTGTGCTGTGAGATCGTGAGAGAAGAAGAAGAAGAGAGCAGCAGAGAGGCAGAGAGAAGCAGAAGAAGAAAAAGAGAAAGAGAGATAGAGAGCTCGTGAAGAAGAAGTATAGAAGCTTCATCAGAAGATTTGTCTTCACTGGACTTTGGATCAGATCCAATCCAGTCAGCTCCTACGAGAGCCACATTGCTGTTGGATTTCATTTACAGCTTTCAGTCGCTGTGGTTCTACCTTTTGTTTTCTTTCCATTTGGTCACTATGTTTTCCGATTCTCTGGTTTGAGGTTGGGGTTCCCTCCGGTTTGGAGGAAGAGAGACCTGTGTCTCTGGTTGCCAGTGACTGGGTGTCACTGGTGGTTTCCCTCCGGTTTGGAGGAAGAGAGACTTGTGTCTCTGGTTGCCAGTGACTGGGTGTCACTGGTGGTTTCCCTCTGGTTTGGAGGAAGAGAGACTTATGTCTCTGGTTGCCAGTGATTGGGTGTCACTGGTGGTTCCCCTCCGGGTTGGAGGAAGAGGGAAGGTTGTTCCCCTGGTCAAGCTGTTAGGCAGCACCTGTTTACAGACTGAGTCTGCGGTTTCTAACTTTTGCTAGTGGAAGCCTCACTCTGGTTTGGAGTGAGGGGTGGACGTAGGTCTGTGGACCGAACCACCTAAAAAATCCCTTGTGCAGTGGTTTGTCTGTTTGATTGATTCTGCTAGATGCATGCTAGGGCCGTGATCTAATTGGTTGTCCATGTCCTAGTGTTTTATGGGGTATGCATCTTTGATGTTTGAGCGTTTGTCCATTGAACTTGTGATTATCACCTCATACGGATTTTAAATTGGTTAAAAATCTTTAGAAGATCCATTCACCCCCATCTGGATCTGTGTTTGTCTCTTTATCCGCACCTAACAAGAAGAACTCAAGTTACTCAACCTGCACGAGTCACTCAGTCTGCTTCTACTGATGACATGTCTTTGCACACCAAGGTTGACGCTTTAGGAGGTGAACTGAACAAGGTCAAGGAGACTGTGGATGCTCTTACTAAGGATGTCTCTGAGTTGAAGCTATACCACGAAATCTATCTCCAGAAGTTTGCTGCCATGGCCAACTCCATTGACTCTTTGCACTCTGCCCTTGGGATTCAATGCTCAAAGTTTGATGACTTATCGGATTATCTTCGCCGTCCCCCAGCTTCCCCTTAATCCTCCATGGCAACTCCATTTCAGTCAGCTCCAGCTTGAAGCAATTGTGCTTAACTCCTTCTCCCCCTTTTCTCCTTTTTGTTGATGCCAAAGGGGAAGATGTGTTTTGTGTGTTTTGTGTTAACAGTGGTTAGGAATGCACTTCACTTTCACTTTTGTTGAATGTGATATGTCAGCAATGAACTTTTGTTGTCTGTTTGTGGAATGCATCTTGTGGATTGAAATGTTATGAAACACTTTTTTGATGAATCAAGCAACCCTTCCTGTAGTCTTTATTGCTTTAATGCACATAGTATTTTATCATCATAAAAAAGTGGGAGATTGTTGAACCCCGTGCGTAACTTCGCTTTTAGGAATTTTGATGATGATAAAATACAATGTGACATCGTTTCATGTAAATAAATGAATGAGTAGGTTGTTGGAATTGACAGGTTTTGGATTCTTTTTGAAAAGATGAGTGTTGGACAAGGGCCTATTCTTGTTGATGTCTAAATGCAATCCCTTAGTTCAATGCCTCATTACTGAACTGGACTGACATGAAAATAGCTAATTATGCTGGACTCAATTTGATGTGATGCTGACGTGGTTCACCTTGTTACATGTGAAGCTGGGATACTTGTGCAGGGACAAATGTGGAGAATTGAATGGAATTGGTGACAGGGATATTTGATGGGTATCAGTTATGAAAACTATTTTCGAAGGCCTTTCTAGTTGGCATTCAACACCCAAGTTTATGCTGGGAATATGTGGATGATGCCCTTTTTGTATTGACCAACTTGTTTAATTCAATCATCTCCTTTTGTTCTGCATTAGTAGGTTGGTGTTCAAAATGGAAGCACAAATGCCAAAGGTAATCTTGTGCTTAATTATTGTTGATTAGTCTGTGGATTGGGGTAAGTAATGGTCAACATTCCGACTAATCTTGTAACCCACTTAGTTTCATAACTAGCAGTTATCACCCTTGAGCCTTCTTTGTTTTTGAATTTTCTAGGCAAAAGTGTCGACTCAAGTAGTCGACACTTTATCCTGTGTGGCATGTTGCACCGACCGTGCCTTCTTTGCACCGACGTCTTCAACATTTTTCAATGTGCACTGACCCTCTTTAATGTTTTTCTAGACTAGCACCGACCCTCCTTTGTGCTTTTCAAGTCTAGCACCGACCGCATCTATAGCTTGTACATGGAGTGCACCGACCCTGCCTGTCGTTGCACCGACGCTTTTCAAATCTTGCACCGACCCTCTTTAGCGTCTTTCAAATTGCACCGACCCTGTAGGTCTTTGCGCCGACCTCTTTAGTGTTTTTCTAAACTTGCATCGACCATCCTTTGTGTTTTTCAAACAAGCACCGACCCCTTCTATAGCTTGTACATGAAGTGCACCGACCGTGTATTTTTTTGTGCACCGACTCTGTCAAAGCCCGGCCTCTTATCTTTCAGGAGGCTGAAAAGAAATGTCGACTCCTTGAGTCGACATTTATTTTCATCCGTTGTGTTCTCTGGTTCGTGCGGGCTCGTTGCCCTAAATTGGTTCCCCTCTTTTTGTGCCCCTCTGTGATTGGTTCAAGGGAGAATATCCCTTCCACATGGCCCTTCGTTCCTTGAGCTATATAAGGTTTGAGATAGGAGTATTTTGCAAGACAGAAGAGAACGGGTTTTCAATCTTATCCAATTTTGGGTGTTTGCAGGAAAAGCACGGCGGCTTCATCTCCTCCTCCACACTTGGCGTGCTGAAGATGATCAATGAGAGGGAGATGCAGTCATCTAGCGACAGCCTATCTAGGCCCGACAGGATCCCACCGACTAGGCCCGACAGGATCCCACGAGGCCAAGCTCGCCTAAGTGACAGCCCACAGGGCCCACTCAGGGAAGAAAGCCCAATAAAAAATCGCTCGAGGACACAACCTTTCTAGGCGGCCTCTAGGCTCGGAGGGCCCGAGAGTCGGTCAGGTCACAGGGAAGGTCCGGCCCAAGCCATATCTCCGCCTGGGAGAAGAAGGCGTACGACAACCCATCCGACCCATCCTCTTCCGAGCTAAGCCTATCGCCCGGTAGGGCTGGCCTCCCTGAGCTCGGAACGGCTAACGATTGCTTATCCTTTGCGGCCATTAAGAGTCCACCGCAGGCAGGAATTCAGGAAGGCAAGGGACTTCTTCTTCCCCAAGGTGATAACGTTCCCACGATAAGGCAATGAAAGCCCACGATGAGGACGTAACCCCCACCTGAAATCCCTCGGCTTACAGGACTCCAGGAGACGGCGTACTATTTAAACCAGGGAGACCCTCCGATGAAGGTAAGGGCACTCATACGCTCAAAGCTCCTGAGCAAGAACCACTTCACCCTCTGGTGGAGAGGGATCTCGTGCACAAGCTCTCACCTCCATTTATTGCTCCCGCCATAGCTCCACTGACTTAAGCATCGGAGGGTTTCCCCTAGGCCCCCTGATCCGTTTCCCTATCTTGCAGTTCACTATCCGGTGATCCACCATCCGCTCAGGACCAACGTGAGATCACGCCTCTTCATCTGGCACCGTCTGTGGGAAACGTACCAAAAGCCAGTATGGTGCAAAGAAGTTCAGGGAGGAGGTCCGCCGGTGAGAGGGGAAAGGCCATGGTAGCGGCAGGGGATGGCCCCTCTCGGGCCTCACAGAACCCTCCCTCCAACGCCAGCTCCCCCGCCGACGATCCACCACCCCCTCCTGCGGGGGTAGGGCTACCCCCCAACGGTGGCGCCGAAGCCTTCCAGGCCCTCAACGCGAAACTGGATGTCCTCGTGGAACTCATGAGGGCCCAGGTGGCTAGGGATGGAAGGTCCCATGCTTCGACAGGGATCCCTCCCCGCGAAAATATGTCCCAGCACACCGTCGGAGGCTGCTTCACCCTTCGCGGCCAGCAGATCATCCGCAACCAGACGGGAGGTCCCCCGCATGCTCCGCCTCCAGAGCAAGAGGCTTCCTCCACGCCGAGGAGAGGAAAACTGGGGGCGCGCCGTCCGAACCCGGAGACTGACGTTCCCGGAGATCGCCAAGAGGCTCCCCCCAGCCCCACGATGCGGCAGCAGCCGGAGTTATCCCTCCGACTACGAGATTTTGAGAGGCGATTCGCAGAACAGGAGCGCGCCCTTCGCGCCCTACAGAAGACCTCTTTTTCGGAGGACGAGGAGAAATCCCTGTTCTCCGAGTACATCTTGAAGGTAGAGGTATCTCCCAGAACCTCCATCCCTACCTTCAAGCCCTACGACGGCCAGGGCGACCCTGCCGATCATTACGACAGCTTCGACACTCTAATGACCCTGCACGGAGCGTCCGACGCCATCAAGTGCCGAGCCTTCGTGACCACCCTGGTCCAAGGCGCTCAGGCATGGTTCCGGGCCCTCGCCCCCGGATCCATCCGAGACTTCAAGCAATTCGGGCGAGTCTTCAAAGAGAGTTTCACCGGAAGTGCCCCCCCGAGGTCAGTAGCGGGGCTCCTGGCTCTCAAACAGGCGCAAGGGGAAAGACTTCGGGCCTATATTCACTGATTTGAATCGAAAGCCCTGAGAATCCCCCGCCTGGATGTGGCCTCAGCCAAAACCACACTGACTGGGGGCACCCGGGACGAGAATCTTCGCCGCGAGCTTGTCCTCCACCCTCCCTCGACCCTCGTCGAGCTAGTGACTCTGGCTTTGCGCCACGCCGAGTGCGAAGAAGTGCTCAGCACTTGCCGAGACGCAACCGGCCCGGGTCGGGAGGGGGACAAGAAGCGGGCTCCAGAGCCAAACTCAGGCCAGGGGAAAAAAAGAGACCGTGATGGGGAGCACAAGCGGAAGTACGAGCGGTACACCCCACTAGCCGCACCCGTCTATGAGATATATGAAGACATCAAATACTCGGGACTTCTCCGCCAACCCGAGCCGATGACGTCGAAGAACCGTAGCTGCGGCAAGCATTGCTTATTCCACGGCGATCACGGGCACCACACCGGTGACTGCCACCAGCTCCAGGACGAGATCGAGCGCCTCATCCGTCTGGGTCACCTAGCTTGGTTCGCTACCGAGCATAAAGAAGATCGAGGCGCCGCAGAAGAGATTGACAACGCCCCCCGAGGGGTCCACATCAACGTCATCTCCGGAGGGACGGCATCAGGAGGCGACAGCAGTCGAGGAAGGAAGCGTCATGCCGAGCGGGCGAGCCGAGCCATAGAGCCTCCCAAGGCCCCGCCAAGTGAGCCCCAGGTCATAGTCTTCTCCGACCGAGACCTGGAAGGGCTGAGCACCCCACATGACGACGCCCTCGTGATCTCTGCTACGATAAACCATTGTAACATAGATAGAATTCTAGTTGACAATGGGAGTGCCCCTGATGTACTGTCTTATGACTGTTTCCTTAAGATGGGGGAGGATCCATCCAAACTCCGCCCGGTCCGAACCCCCCTCTGCGGGTTTAATGGCCTGGCCACCTATCCCGAGGGAGCCCTAAGCCTGCCGGTTACCCTCGGCACCCCACCCAAAACCGTTACGGTCTTGGTGGACTTCATAGTGATTAAAGGTATGATAGCATACAACGCCATCTTCGGCCGGGGCATCCTCAGCTGGATAAAGGCCGTACCATCTACCTATCACCAAAAAGTGAAGTTCCCCACCAAAAATGGGTTGGGGGAAGTCCGAGGTAACCAAGCCACGGCCAGAAGGTGCTACAATATCTCGGTAGAGGCCACAAGGCCGGACAGGAAGGACAAGGGCCCTCGGGGAGTCGAGGATAAAATCGCAACCACTGAGCCTGGTGGCGAATTACTGACGGTTTTCCTAAACGATGACCCGACCCTAGGAGTAAGGATCAGAGCCAACCTTCCGCCCAAGGTTCAGCAGCAATATAAGAAATTCCTTTCTGAGTACATCTGAGTTTTTGCTTGGTCCGATGATCAACTCCCTGGGATACCAGAGGAGACTGTAATGCACAAGCTCAACCTCGACTCTGCCGTGAAGCCCGTTCAGCAACGCAGAAGGAAGCATGCACCAGAGAAGCAAGCGATCATCAAGGCGCAGGTCACCAAGGGACAAGAGACTGGCCTCTTCAGACCTGTCCTGTACCCGACGTGGCTAGCCAACGTCGTCCTGGTGCCTAAAGCTTCGGGCAAATGGCGGATGTGCATGGACTTCACCGATCTGAATAAGGCCACTCCTAAGGACTGCTATCCGTTACCGAGCATCGACCAATTGGTTGACTCAACCTCGGGCAATGAGATACTCAGCTTCTTAGATGCCTATTCAGGTTACCATCAGATCAGGATGGACCCAGAAGATATCGAGAAGACCGCCTTCATCACCGACTATGGCGTATACTGCTACACCTGAATGCTTTTCGGGTTGAAGAACGCTAGAGCTACGTATCAAAGGCTGGTCAATCACATGTTCGAGGAGCAACTAGGTCTGAACGTCGAAGCCTACATTGATGACATGCTCATCAAGACCCCCAAGGCCCAAGACCACTTTCCCGACCTCGCTGAAACCTTCGGCACCCTCTTGAAGTACAACATGAAGCTCAATCCTGCCAAGTGCGCCTTCGGAGTGAGATCTGGGAAGTTCCTGGGTTTATTGGTCACTCAGCGTGGGATCGAAGCCAACCCCGACAAGGTCCAGGCCATCCTGGACATGCGTCCGCCCACCAGCATCAAGGACGTCCAGCGCCTAACTGGGCGTGTCGCCGCTCTCAGCCGCTTCCTGTCACGTGCGGCCGAACGATGCTTGCCCTTCTTCAAGCGATTGAGGGGGCCCAAGTTGGCATCTGCTACGTTCGCATGGGATGAGGAATGCCAGAGAGCATTCGCCGAGCTTAAGGAGTTCCTGGCCTCTCCCCCGGTGCTCTCCAAGCCCGTTCCGGGCGAAGTCTTGCTCCTCTATCTCTCGGCAACACCATCCACAGTCAGCTCGGTCCTAGTCAGAAATGACTCGGGAGTCGAGAGGCCAGTCTATTACACCAGCAAGGTGCTCAACGAGGCTGAGAGGAGGTACCCCGCAACCGACAAACTCGTGGTAGCGTTGGTTACCTCCGCCAAGCGCCTCCGACCCTATTTCCAGGGCCACCCCATCACTATGCTGACCGGCGAACCATTGAAGAATATTCTGGCCCATCCCGAAGCTTCGGGGTGACTCGTTAAGTGGGCCATCATGCTCGGGGCCTATGATATATCCTATCGGCCGTGCACAGCTGTGAAAGGCCAAGCGCTCGCCGACTTCATCGCCGAGAGCACCGTCTCGACTGAAGAAAGATCTCCGTCCGCGCCCGGGCCAACCTGGGAGTTGTTCGTCGATGGATCCTCCAATTCGGTCGGTAGTGGTACCGGAATCCTCCTGAAGTCCCCCGAGGGAGTAGAGCTACAGTACGCCTTGAAGTTCAACTTCCCGGCATCCAACAACGCTTCCGAGTACGAGGCCCTTATCTCGGGAGCGCGTATGGCCCGACGGCTGGGGGCTGAGAGAGTCAAAATCCACACTAACTCCCAGCTGGTCGCTAGCCAAATCAACGGCGAGTACGAAGCTCGAGAGGTACCAATGATCAAATACCTCCAATTGGTCAGAGACCTGGCCCAACAGTTCGAGGGATTCGAGGTAGTCCGAATAGCTCGGGAGGAAAACTCCCGGGCGGATGCCCTCTCTCGGTTGGCCTCTTCTCTCGATCCTGAAGGCACCCGATCGGTCCTCCTTGAAGAGCTAGAGCACCCGAGCAATGACTCGGAGCTCCTCGCTGTTGACTCAGCCATTCTCAGCTACTGGCATGCCCCCTACCTGTCGTGGCTCCGGTACTCCCAAGAACCTCCCGACCCTCGAGAAGCTCGCAGAATGAAGTACCAAGCCTGGCGCTTCGTCATTCTTGACGACACTCTCTACCGGAGATCTTTCTCCGGTCCCCTCCTGAAGTGTCTCGGCCCCGACGAAGCTAGCTGAGCCATCCAAGAGATTCATGAAGGTCTGTGCGGAGCACATTCAGGAGGAAGATCGCTCGCCAGGATCCTGCTACGGCAGGGTTACTGGTGGCCCACCCTGCAGCGCGACTGCACGGCCCACGTACAACAGTGCGACCGATGCCAGCGATTCGACCACTTAGTCCATCAGCCGGCTACGGAGCTCGTCCCCCTGACCGAGCCATATCTCTTCGCTCGGTGGGGGATCGACATCCTTGGGCCGTTCCCCATGGCTCAGGCCCTGAAGAAGTTTATTATCGTCGCCATCGACTACGTCACCAAGTGGATCGAGGCCGAAGCCACGGCGAGGATCACCGAGACAGTCGTCTGGAGTTTCGTCTGGAAGTCGATCATTTGTCGTTACGGCATCCCCCGGGTGATAGTGAGCGACAACGGTCGGCAATTTGATTCTCACTATTTTCGAGATAGATGCACCGACCTAGGCATACTCAACCACTTCACCTCGGTCGCCCACCCTCAGGCCAACGGGCTGGTCGAAAATGTCAATAAGACTATCTTAAAAGGCATAAAGACCAGACTCGGCAAGGCCAAGGGTAGCTGGCTCGAGGAATTACCTAGCGTACTTTGGTCACACAGAACGACTCCCAGAACGGCAACCGGTGAGAGTCCTTTCCAGTTGGTATATGGCACCGAGGCCGTTATTCCGTTAGAGGTTGCCAACCCTTCTCTCCGAGTCATCCGCTTCTCGCCCGAGGTAAACGAGCAAAAGTTACTCGAGAATCTCGACCTAGCAGATGAACTCCGAGAGATCGCCAGCATCCGAGCAATGGAATACAAGCGCCGCCTCACTCGATACTACAACGCCAAAGTCTGAGACATGCACTTCCAACCAGGAGACTTCATCCTCAGAAAAGTCGAAGCCTCTCGACCACTAGAGGCGGCGGGCAAGCTATCCCCTAACTGGGAAGGCCCCTACCGAGTGGTCGAGACGCTCGGGAAAGGTGCGTACAGGCTAGCTACAATGGAAGGGGAACCCATCCCTCGGACGTGGAACGCAGCCACACTACGCAAATTCTACTTTTGAATTTGTGCAAACAAGTTGGATGAAATAAAACTTTTTTCTTTTCATTCAAACAATTGTTGGTACATCAGAAAGGCAAAGCCAGTACATCGTACATCAAAAAGCAAAAAATCCATCTAGCACTAATGCAAGTGGCCATCGCTCGACCGACTCGGTCTTGATCTCCTCGCGTCCAGCCACTGACTCTGCCTCGTGTAGAAACTGGCTTGGATAAGAGGCGGTCGACCTAATTGGCTCGGGTGGCCCGTGACAAAGGTGACAGAGGGATTAAAAAGAAGGAAGGCTACCTTTCAAGTCGAACTTGGAAGAGGAAGAGAGAAGGAACGCCTATGAAGGCCTCCTCCTTCCCAACCTGCCAATTCTTTGGAACGTACAGAGAGCAAGCAGCCACCGCAGAGTGAAAGAAATGATAGGAGAGGGCCCAGAAAGGAGGGAGCTTAATTTGCTTCCTCCCCACCCCTGGAGCGAGCAGAGAGAGAGTGGCGGCGGGTGTCCCGGATGCCCCCATCCGTCCTCCATCTCGGCGCCCCCCGGGAAGCCTCGCGGGAACTGGTAAAGGGGGCGTGCTTCCGCACGTCGAACCCTCCCCAGATCCGCGCGACGACCTTCGGACCTGCTCAACAGCCCAAAGTAGCAAGAACTCTCTGCTCCTCCATCACCAGCAGCGTCGTCTTCCGAAGGATCCTCCATGCTCCGAATGCAATGGCACAACGCAACATGAAGAAGGGGCGAGGAAAGACTGGTAGTGAAAATCCTAAGCGATGGAGAGGAAGGGATGCTCTTCGGTCTTTTTATAGGCTAAGGGAGGCTACTTGCCTTAAATGACTCCCCCCTCGAAAACACGCCAAAGGAATTTTCCCCTCTGAACGGTGACCTCAAACCCCTCGTTTCCCGCCTCAGCGGGATACACGAGGCAGCCATGCATTCAAAGCGTGAGGAAACGGAAAGACACCTTGTCAGGGGCCCGTCCAACCGGCATGCGAAAACTACGCAGGACGTATCGGCAATTTCCAACTACTACAGATACGCTAATCGAACCACGGCAAAAAGGTAAGAAACAAGTAAGTCATTTATTGCCTTGCAAAAAGGAAAGTCTTTCTTTTTCAGAAAAGGAAAAGAGACAAACAAAGGAAGAAGGCAAAATAGAGCGATACATTAGGCCTCGGGCCCACTTTGAAGCTCGGGAACGGAAGGCACGGGTATTTCGCCCCCGGCACCCTCGGTGATGCCCGGCCTTGGCATTGACCCCACCTGCGCGGGAACTGCCTCTGCCACGAGCCCTCCCGAGGCAGCCGGAGTTGGTGACCCCACCAGAGAAGAGCTCTCTGGATCTTCCCCGCCCGGCGCAGAGGAGCTAAAAGACGACTCGTCTGAGTCATAGCACTGGCCAGAAGGGAAGTCGATCCTGGAATCTTGTGCCTCGGCATAGGCAATGGCCCAGCGGTAACCCTGCTCGAACCCTTTGCGGATGCCTCGGTGAAGTGCTGCCTCATAGTGTGGGAGGGCAGCTTCCTACAAGTCGGCTAGGTAGGCCTCTGAGCCCCTGTATTGCTCGATCGCCTCCGCTCCGACCAGCCCCATTCTCTCGACCAGCTCGGCCACCTTCTGCTCTGCCTCGACCGCACGCTCCTCGGCCACCGCTGATCGCCTCTCTGCCTCAGCCAACTTCATCTCAGCATCGGCAGCCCGCTCCTCGGCCTCCGCCGATCACTCCTCCGCCTTAGTTCGGTCGGCCTCGGCCTCAAAATGGAGGCACTCCGCTGCCTCCGCTCGGTCCATCAGCTCGGCACGCTCAGCCTCCCAACGGCCGGCCAGCTCGAGATGGTGAAGGCGCTCCTCCTCAAGGAGTTTGCTTTTCCTCTCAAGCGATTCCCGGGCCTTGGCTAGCTGCTCAGTCAACGCGCCGACTTCCAGCCGACTCGACCGCGCCAACGCCCTGATCGCGGAGAACTCCCGCCTGATCCCCTCGTGCGCCTCATTGAGCTGAGCCAACTTCCTCTCACACCCCCCGAGGGTCCAAGCGAGGTTCGACCGCTCTGACTCCGCCCGGGCATAGGTCTCTGCCATCGTGGCCCCCATCTGGGCCATGACCAGGCCGCCCTCCATGATGACGTCGAGGACCCTGGCCGGGGAATGACGCTTGTCTCCGCCTTTTATCCTTGCAGACACCTCGCGGCAGAGCTTGTACATATTGCTCGAGATACCGAGCCTTTCCAACGCCACCGGCAGGGGAACCCCTTCCACGCCTGGCGCCTCGCCAGAAGGCCCGGATCGAGATGTGGGTTCAGCCGCTCCGCGCACTATGGTCGGCTGGGGTTGCAACGCCCCTGCGGGCGAACCCCTGGCCTCGACCGGCGCTGCGAGCTCGGCCGACCCATGCACCATGGACGTTTGGGGCTGTGACGCCTCTACATGCGAACCCCCGATCTCAACTATCTCGGCCCGCGCATCGCCACCCGAGACATCACCCACCTCAACCGACCCCCCGGTCTCGGCCTCGGCTGTTTCTACTTCGGCCCCCTCTATTCCCACTGAGGGGAGAGCCGACCCATCGTCACCATCCTTTGAGGGGTCCCTGGTCTCCCCGACCCTCTCTCACTCGGCGAATGGGGGAGCCAGCCCGGTTGGGTCGGCCCCATCTTGCCCCCGAGAGGGGAGCGCCGCCGAACCAGAGTCGCCCCCGGCAGTGATGAGGAGATCGGCATTCTTGGCCCGTTTCCTGGCCTTCGCAGCTTCCCGCAACCTTCCCTCCATGGGATCCTTGCACTTTTTGCCGCCCGACCATGAGGCCCCCTCGGAAGCCGCCCCCTTGCCCTTATCTCGGGCTTGGGAGCGACCCACCGGGACGCCTGGCTCATCAGCCACCGAGTCGTCGGCAAGATCAATGATCTCAGCAACTTCCTCCAGAGACTCCCGCCTAGTGTCTACAACAGAGGAGAAGGCGTGATCAAGAAAAGAAGGGCAACCCCCACAAAAAAACCTAGATGGTGGTACCTGACGGCTTCAGTCGTGTGAGAAGACACCGCTCGACATTCTCCGGCGTCACCAACTCCTCGGTAGACTGGCGATGCTTCAGTGGACGGGCGGCATACTCCTCCACATCTGAAGAGAATTCCTCCTGCCGGGGAGGGATATTCGAGTGGAAATTGGGCATCACTTGGCATCTCCAGGTTTCCTCCACCGAATGTATCTTCACCCAGAAAAATTGGGTCTTCCACCCTTTATGCGAGGAATCCTTCTCCGCCAGCGAAATGCAGCTCTGTTCCTCCTCGCCTGGATGAAGTAAAAACCTTTCCCCGCCGACGGATGCGCCTTCAACTCAAAGAAATAATGGAAAAGGTCCAGAGAAGGAGGAACCCCGCACTGACGGTAGAGAATTCGAAAGGCAGAAAGGAGGAGGTACGAGTTGGCAACCAACTGAATGGGCGCCAACTGGAAAACATTGAGGAGTGTGAGGACGAAGGGCTCGAAGGGGAGGCGAAACCCGCTCTTCCACGCCAAAAGAAAGGTGTAGATGTGGCCGATGCGGTCGTCCAGACTCATCTCATACGGGGCAACAGCAACAAAGTTGTACCTAAGAGGCAGACGGAACCTGTGCTCCAGCCTCTTCACCTCAGCTTCCCCCAGTTCGCTGCGATTCGGGACGGGCGCTCTCGCCACCGGTTCGTCACCCCATCCTTCAGCACACAAACGCTGGTCCGCCATGGATTCTGAGGAAGAGCTGGAAGAAGAATTCTCAAGGGATCTCGAAGATTCCTAGGGAGGAGGAAGCTACCGGACCGCCTCCGCAGTTATCCTCGCCAACCCCTCAAACGCCGCCGCAAGTCTCTGCTCCTCTGCTATGTCTTCGCGGCGCATCAAGGAGCCCCAAAAGCAAAGGAGTGAAGGAAAGCCAAAACCCTAGAGAGTCTGGAATGACAACTAGCGCCTGACGCCTATAAACCCTCGAGGGAGGCGGCGCGTCGTTCCGACCTCCGAGAAAAAGGGGGCCCCTTCATTTCAAATCCGTCAGGATCACAATAATTACGGGCCCAAGTGACCACGACACGTGGCTTCATAACACCGCCAGATCTCCACCCACCTGAGCCACGCCGGTCCAAAGCCCTCAAATACTACTCGTCCGAGCCTCCTTTGGCTCGGGAGTAGGAGGGGGACAAGTGGAGAGGTGGATTTCTGTAGCCCATTCAAAGAGCATCCCGACTAGGCCCGACAGGATCCCACGAGGCCAAGCTCGCCTAAGTGACAGCCCACAGGGCCCACTCAGGGAAGAAAGCCCAATAAAAAATCGCTCGAGGACACAACCTTCCTAGGCGGCCTCTAGGCTAGGAGGGCCCAAGAGTCGGTCAGGTCACAGGGAAGGTCCGGCCCAAGCCATATCTCCAGCCGGGAGAAGAAGGCGTACGCCGACCCATCCGACCCATCCTCTTCCGAACTAAGCCTATCGCCCTGTAGGGCTGGCCTCCCTGAGCTCAAAACAGCTGACGATTGCTTATCCTTTGCAGCCGTTACCACCGCAGGCAGGAATTCAGGAAGGCAAGGGACTTCTTCTTCCCCAAGGTGATAACGTTCCCACGATAAGGCAATGAAAGCCCACGATGAGGACGTAACCCCCACCTGAAATCCCTCGGTTTACAGGACTCCAGGAGACGGCATACTATTTAAACCAGGGAGACCCTCCGACGAAGGTAAGGGCACTCATACGCTCAAAGCTCCTGAGCAAGAACCACTTCACCCTCTGGTGGAGAGGGATCTCGCGCACAAGCTCTCACCTCCCTTTATTGCTCCCGCCATAGCTCCACTGACTTAAGCATCGGAGGGTTTCCCCCAGGCCCCCTGATCTGTTTCCCTATCTTGCAGTTCACTATCCGGTGATCCACCATCCGCTCAGGACCAGCGCGAGATCGCGCCTCTTCAACTGCAATCACTGTAAGAACCCTGGCCACACAGTCAAAGACTGTTGGCAAAGAAGAAGGAAAACTAAATTTCATGCCAAAAATGTGAACACCCATGTTCATCCACAAAAATAAACTGCACATGCACATAAGAAGAATGAAAAATCCTCTATGTATTATTTTTACTGTGGAAAGCTAGGACATGAAATTTATGATTGTCTCGATGACTTGAGTGCCATGAAAAGGAAAGGCACAATTGTTAGAAGTGCTGCTAACCATCAAGGACCCAAGAAAACTTGGGTACCTAAAAATTCCAAATGAGAAATTTGGTTACAGGGGTGCCTTGGAGCTGAACGAGGATCAATCAGAAAATAACAGCTCAAGGCACAGGTATGTAAATGGTTAGCTATCTGAAAATAAAATAAAATGTTGGCTTGTCTCCCTCACTAGCTCATTTCTGCATGCTCCAGAAAATTCTGCCTTACTGCTAAGAATTTCTAGCTCACTGTTAAGAATGTTTGACCATGTATGCTGCAGAATTTACTCTCTGGTTCTTCTGAAATACTCATTGACTGAATTGAGAGATTGAAAAATTTGCTTGTCAAATTAGAATGATCTGTACGAAAAATTTGCTTGTCAGATTAGAATGATATGTACGCAAACTTGGAGTCTGCATGTGCTGTAAATGATTAATATCACTCTGTTTCTTATTGCATTATCATGCACATCATGCTTAGGAGAGGTCCAAGAATTTTGCCTCATACTCCATTATATTGTCTTTCCTGAAAATGATTCATCATGTCATGACCTTTTGGTATATAGAATGGTGATTTGTGGTAGGTTGGATTAAGTCTAACGGGAAACTATCACTATGCGTGAGAGGATCCTTGGATCAAGCTCTCCGCCTGGTACCATGGGTTAAGTGTTCATGTAAGTCCTAGGATGCATACTCACTTGTCAAGATTTCACTAGGACACTTAAAATTTTGAATGCATATTTTGAGGGGAGTCAGGAGTAATCTGATAATTCTGTAACAGAAACCTTGCTGGTAACCTTATCATGTTCTGTTCCACCACAGTAAGCTTATAAGCATGATTAGCCCAGTTAAACCACATAGAAGCATGCTTATGTTATGAAAAGATAAGATTAAGTATGATACGAATATTGTAATATGAATATGAATGTGAATGTGAATACGATATGAATGTTATGAATGGAAAATAACAGCATTCTGCAAGGTTAGACTTCGGTCCCTTCTACGAGATGGCGATACGTAACGCCGCGGAAGTAAAAGAACCCAGGGGATGGCGATGCGGAACGCCTTGGTTAAAATCCTATGATTCGGCTGGTTCGTTCTGTGGGACGGTGATACGTAACGCCACAGAACCCGGGGGACGGCGATACGTAACGCCCTGTGCGGCATCGACTGTAGGTGGGAGTTCACTCTCGGGTCTGCGCAGTACTCTTTTGTTCGTTTGTGTGTGGGCCTCCTGTGTTTGCCGTAGCTGTTTGGTTCCATGAATAACGTAAGATGTGTAACTCGTGAAAATGTGAAAATGTACAATTAATCAATCATTATGGATTTAGTGCATGCACATGTATTTTATATGTTAGATAATAAACATGTATTTTCACATATGATTACCTTTAAGCGAATGAGAATGAATGAATTATGATATTGTTAACATTTGAATTATGTATATGAATTGGATATATGAATGCTAGTTAACCTTGATTTGATTAGGCTGCCTATTGAGCGTCACACTCATCCCCTTGTGACACACGTTTTCAGGGGACACTGTAGAGGAGGTCGAGGAGGAGGCTGCGGCCAAGGAGTGGTTCTAGTCCTCCCTACATCAAGGTAGAGTATGTATATTTATCTTTCATATTATGGATAGTTTGTGGATTGGTGATCATGTATGGACTTATATGTATTTGGGCAATGGACATGTATTTTTGGATTATGAATGGTTGAGATGTTATTTACATTTCATGTAACTATGGTCTTTCACTCTCTCTCTCTTTCTCTCTCATGCGAATATATATATATATATATGCTTCCGCGATACGTACGACGTAATGTTTCGTGGTTCGATGGAAATTTTTTTTCCCCATAAATTAGGAATCGGATCTCGGGGCATTACAAAAAATATGGAGACTCTGAAAATATATCCATGCAGAATTAACATGATTAGGTTCCATGATTATTAAATTTTATTTCATGCATTTGGACATATTTCATCTTAATAATGATCCCTAGCTCGTGCCTACATGTCATGACAAACACCAAACAGAAGTGACTCCATAATGAGTTACAGTAACGTACTGATGCAACAGGAGTAATGTCCGACTTGAGATCTTAACTTGAATAATTAGGATTCGGACTGAGCCACAGAACTGATAAACAGAACTTGACGACTGCAAGATGATCCCACATACCCTTAGTCTCTCTTTAATGTACAGAAACTACTTAGAATTTGTTCTAATGCATCGTTAACCCCTATGATTTAAGGGTAGGTGCCTACCTTCAAAGTGTTAAACCAATGATCCGGGGAGGAGATCCACACCCCAGATCCTCCTAAAGCTTTTCCCTTTGTCCTAGGGCTCTGCAGGATCATCCTCTACATGCCAGATCGTTCTCCCACGTAGAGTCAAGGTCCCTCACCCTCTCTCACTCAAGAAGGACAGTAGATGGTGGAGAGTTGAAGAGAATGGTTTCTAAATGCTTAATACCCATGAAACCTACCTCCTTATATGGATTTCAAGCCTCCCTAGGCTTTGCCCATGACATACAAGGCTTAATCCCGCTCCCAAGGTTTGCTGGTTGGAGAGAAGTTAAGGCCATGCACCTTTTCGGGTTTGAATAGATGCGACCCTTCGTCTATCAGTCATAAACACGGGTGGACGGGCTCTTCTGTTGAGATATGGATTGGGACGTCTTCAGATGAAGTCGAGAGGACTTCCTGATCTAACCTTAGGACATGGTTTCATAGAATTTCATCAACCCTAGCATGAGTTATGATTTTCTCAAGATTAACATTTATTCTCCCCTATTCCAGTTGCGACCTTTCGGTAGCCCAAGATAATTCTGGTATAACTCTAGTATCCAGGCAGAATTTGGGCTTGACCTCAATAATAGAAGATGTAGCTAACATCCCATTCGAGATTATGGCCATGGTTTCAAGTCATTTAAATAACTACAAACAAAGTTATGAATTTCTAATTATTTACGTGTGAATTTTATCAATAGTCACACCTCTCCATGACAGTTGGTGACAATGGGCTCAGAACCTTGGGTTCTGGTGCGAGTTGAGTTTCCATCTCAACAGAAGAGTTCGGGTAAGGGACCAAGCTTTCTAATGGACTTGGTTTCAGCCCATTTGGTTGACTATTGGCCAAGATGTCCTTATTTCAACAGATGACAGTGTTTTCTATAACTGTTTCGACCTATTATCATAAACTCCCTCTTATCCCCTATTAGGCCTATTTTCCAGAAGTTATAATATTCATCCAAGTTGTTCTTTACCCAATGGCCGTTGCATGGGCTTTGATTTCACCTAATTCTGACCTTCCTAGGTTAAGTTATGAATTCTCTAAAGATCCTTCAATATTCTGTTTAGATTTCTAGTTCATTATGTTAATGGGTCTGAATTGTACCCAATCGGGTCAGTGCCCAATTGGTGGTCCTAACATCCTCTCCCCCTTAAAAATAATTTCATCCTCAAAATTAACTTAAATTTTTTAAGATTACTTACCGAATAGTTGAGAATATTCCTGGCACATATTGTCCTTCGGTTCCCATGTTACTTCCTCAGAATGAGAATTCTTCCATAACGCCTTCACCAGCCGGATGGTTTTATTCCTCAACACATGTTCCTTCCAATCTATTATCTCACTGGGCTGCTCCACATGTGACAAATCTGCTCAAACCTCCAAGGGCTCGTACTCTATAACATGTGAGGCATTCGGAACATACTTTCTGAGCATGGAGACATGAAAGACCGGATGTACATGAGACAGAGCAGGCGGAAGTGCAAGTCGATAAGCCACCTCGCCAACCTTTTGCAAAATCTCGAAAGGCTTAATATATCTTGGACTGAGCTTGCCCTTCTTCTCGAATCGCATGACTCCCTTGGTGGGAGACACCTTTAGGAACACATGGTCTCCCTTTGCAAATGCTAACTATCTCTTCCGCCGGTCTGCACAACTTTTTTGATGGCTCTGGGCGGTATGGAGTCGCTGCCTGATCATAGATATCTTCTCTGAGCAGTCCTGTGCCAACTGTGGTCCGAAAAGTTACTTATCACCAGCTTCATACCAGCACACTGGTGATCTACATGGCCGCCCATAGAGTGCTTCATAAGGTTCCATTCCGATGGCGGAATGGTAACTATTGTTGTATGCAAATTCTATCAAGGCAAATGATCGTCCCAATTCCCCTTCCATTCAATACTGTATGCCCTCAGCATATCTTCTAAAATCTGGATAGTGCGCTCGATTTGCCCATCAGTCTGAGGATGGAATGCCGAGCTGAACCGTAACTCTATCCCCATAGCATGCTGCAGACTCTTCTAGAACCTTGCTGTGAATCAAGAGTCGCGGTTAGGGATGATAGATAAAGGTGCACCATGCAACTGAATGATCTCAGCGATGAACAATTTCGATAAGGATTCGATTGGAGTCTGCTTGTTGATAGGCAGAAAGTGTGCAGTCTTTGTGAATCTGTCGATAATTACCCAGATGGTATTATGCTTCCTTCTTGTCATGGGTAGACCAGTCACAAAGTCCATTGTGACATGTTCCCATTTCCATTGTGCCATCTCAATGGTCTGGAGAGTACCGCCAGGTCTTTGATGCTCAATCTTCACCTATTGACAAGTGAGACATTTGGACACGAACTCCGCTATGTCTCTCTTCATTCTTGGCCAGCAATACATCCTCTTCATATCTTGAAACATCTTAGTGCTTCCGGGATGGATGGAGAATTTTGATTTGTGAGCCTCATGCATCAAGTCCTTCTTCAAATCCACATCATCTGGTACACAGATCCTTCCTCAGAACATGATCAGCCCATCAATCCCCACATGGAAGTCCTCATTGTTCAGTAGCTTCTGCAATGCCATGTCCTATTTTTGCACCTCAGCAATCCTATCTAAGAATGTAGGTCTAACAGACAACCCAGCCAAGAGACAGAATTGCTTCCTTCTCTCGGGTTGTGATCTAATCACACCCTCCATCATATCCCATTCTCGATGCAAGCTCAGCACCATCGACATACAGTTGAGAGCATCTACCACAACATTTGCCTTGCATGGATGGTACTGCAAGGCGAAGTCATAGGTCCTTCAATAGTTCGACCCATCTCCTTTGCCTCAAATTTAGTTCCTTCTGAGTGAATATGTACTTGAGGCTCTGATGGTCGGTGAAGACCTCAAATCGGACCCCATATAAATAGTGTCTCCAGATGCGCAAAGCATGGACCACTGCATCCATTTCAGGGTCATGAGTGGAGTAGTTCTTCTCATGGTCCTTCAACTGTCTTGAGGCATAGGCTATCACTCGGCCATTTTGCATTAGTATACAACCAAGGCCGATCCTGGAGGCATCTATATAAACAGTGAAGTCATCATTCCCTTGAGGGAGTGCCAACACTGAGGCCAAAGTCAACTTTTCCTTGAGCATCTGAAAACTGTCTTCACACTCTTCTGACCAGATAAATTTTGCTCCTTTCTTGATCAACTTGGTCATTGGGGTTGCAATGGTGGACAAGCCTTCAATGAACCGGTGGTAGTATCCTGTCAGACCAAGGAAGCTTCTAATCTCCATGACTGTCTTCGGTGCTTCCCACTTTGTCACTGCTTCAACTTTGCTAGGGTCCACAAATATGCCATTCTCGGATATAACATGTCTGAGAAACATCACCTGGTCTAGCCAAAATTCACACTTGTTGAATTTGGCGTAGAACTTGTTCTCCCTGAGAGTCTACATAACCACTCTCAGATGCTACCGATGCTCCTCCTGACTGGCAGAATATATCAGGATGTCGTCTATAAAGACCATAACAAATTGATCTAGATAAGAGCGGAAGATCTGATTCATCTGCTCCATGAACACAGCCGGTGCATTGGTCAACCCAAATGGTACTATTAAGAACTCGTAGTGACCATAATGAGTCCTGAAGGCTATCTTCGACACATCTTCGGTCTTGATTCTGATTTGGTGATAACTCAACCTCAGATCGATCTTGGAGAAGACCTTAGCAGATGACAATTTGTCATGCCCCGACGTGGAAAATCGAGGTGCGACGAGTCGAAACACTCAAGTCGATCAGAGCATGAATAAAAGGGCCCAAACCACAAGGAGAGATAAGAAGAAAAGATACTTCTATTTCATCAAAATAAAGTTTCACAACATTCTTAAGCCTTAAGAGGCAAGATACAATTTCCAAGTACATAATTCTAGCAAGAGCAACCGCTCATAAACCTAGGTAACTAAGATAACTTGATCGCTTGTTCATTCTAGCCCATTCCCATGTGTTTGGGGTTCTTCATTGGAATTACCTACAGTATTAACCGGAAAACGTCGGGTGAGCGAAACGATCAGTAGGAATTTATATCTCTATACCAGGCAACTTAAAGTAATTAACATTTTGGATAGTTATCATGTTATGCCAGGAAACGTAAATAAAACATGGAACATGAATAGGAAATAGAGTAAAGAAATGCTAGTAATTGGAATTACAAGTAGACAAGATATCAAGAAATGAAGTTCAAGTAGAGATCATGTAGAAAGTAATATCATGGAATTTGGCCACTGCATGCAAGTATGTACAAGTCAAGTATGGAGAGGGGACATATAACCACCCAGACGGAGAGGCCAAAAGAGGTCCAACCGGACCGAACGAGGCCCAACTCCTTGAAGTGGTAGCCCCCAGGCCCTCTCAATATAAGCCCAATAACTCACCCGGAACAAGATCTTCCTAGGCGACCTTCGGGTTGGGAAGTCCGAGCATCAGTTCGATCGGGAGAGCTCCTTCGGAGCCCCGCATTCTCTGCCCTAATCATGTCCTCATTGCTCGGGAGGCCCCTCCAGAGTCAGTGCCTCATGCTCGGGCCAACTGATGGAAGCTTATTAATACGACCGTTACGTGTCCCTTAAAAGCCAGGAGCTCAAGGGGACAGGGTGTTATGGTGCTAGGCCCGGATACAGAGGGGGGTGAATGTATCCTTCTATGAATAATGGCCAATTAAAGAAACTCAGATGCTAGACGCAATCACAGAATGAAACAAATTCAATTAAACTTATGAGCAAACACATAGAGCGCGCCTATCCAAGCATCTAGCGGAAGCAAGCACACAAAGCAACCCATTGCTCAATAGATTTTTAGGTGGTTCGGTCCTCCAGACCTACATCCACCCCTCATTCCCAACCGGAGTGAGGCTTCACTAGCCAATGCTAGAACCAAGCAGACTCAGACTGCAACAGGTGCTGACACACAGCTTGACCAGGGGAACAAACTCCCCTCTTCCTCCCAACCGGAGGGACACCCCAAGTGACTCCCAGTCACTTGGAAACCAGAGGCGCAAAGTCTCTCTTCCTCCACACGGGAGGGAACACACCAGTGACTCCCAGTCACCAGCAAACCAGAGGTCGAAGACCTCTCTTCCTCCAGACCAGGAGGGACACTTGGACTTGCAATCCACAAGCCCAGAACCGGAGATCAGATCTCCCTTCCTCCAAACCGGAGGGAAACACACAAGTGACTTCCTGTCACTTGCAAACTAGAGGTCGCAGACCTCTCTTCCTCCAGATCAGGAGGGACCCGACCTCAATCCAGAGGATCGGAAGTACAAAGCTAACCAAATGAAAAGGGAAAAATAAGAAGGGGAAAATACACAGCGATCAGAAAGCTGTAAAGAAAGATAACACAGATGTGGCTCGCATGTAGCTGACTGGCCTGGATTTGATCCACGGTCCAGTAGACAGATCTTCAGGTAAGCTTCTCTTCCTCTTCTCTTCTCTCTCACTTTCTTTTTCTCTTAACCCTCACGAGCTCTCTAACTCTCTCTTTCTCTTCTTTTCCTTCTGCTCTTCTTCTCTTTCTTTTCTTCTTCTTTCACAGGCTCTCTCTGTCTCTTCTCTTCTCTTCTTCTTCTGCTTTCTACTGCAGCTCTTTTCTTCTTCTGCTCTTTCACTCTCTCGATCTCTTTTCCTCTATTCTCTTCGGCTCACGCTCTCTGCTATTCTCTCTTCTTCTCTTTTTCTTCCTCTTTTCTTTTTCTGGATCGAATGACTTTTTGCTCTCCAGGCTTCTTCTTCGATGCCCTTCATCTGTTGGATGAAGGCTTCCTTTTATAAGCAGCAGCCAGCAGGAGAGCAGCACTGGGCGCGTGTGGCTTCCTCATTTCTCGCCCAGAACTTATGGCCACGTGTCAGTCTCTCAGCCAGCTTCAGCACACGTGTCACAATCCTGTCTGCCCTTCCAGCCTCAGATCACGTGCCTCCCATTCACTGAGGAATATTCTTCCTCGGGCCACCTTCTTCTTTTTATTTTTCTTCTTCTCCTGCAAAGAATTAAAACGATTAAAACTCAGGGCCACAAAAACTAAAACTGCACGAGGTGTGTAGGAACAACAATAGGTGCACTATACTGAGAACGACACGAGGTACGGAGAAGGAAATAACACGGAGTAAAAACGATAGAAACACACGATCAAAGGAACCTTGGACGAAGATAGAAAGAAACAACACGAGGACATAAACACAAGAATAACACGAAGACACGAATACAAAAGCAACACGAAGACACAAATACAAAACAACACGACATAACAAACAACAAAGAGAACGGCACGAGGTGAAACGACACTTTTCTAAAAAGACTTGAATACACACAAAAACAACTCGAGTACTAAGTTGCTCGAACGTACGAACGACTCGAAGACGAGGATGGCACGGGCTGACAACAACTCGAAGACGAAAACAGAAACCGACACGAAGTGTGGTTACAAAACAAGAAAGACACGAGGTCTAGGAAAAGCAACACGAAGACAGAAATAACAAAGAAACGACTCGAACTAAGGACGACATGGAGACAACACAGTCAGACTCGACTTGAGACACTTAAAGCTTGAATTTAGAGAAGAATGCACGAAGTAAAATCAACACGAAGACAGAAGACAGACACGGCTATCACGACACGTGATGAAGCAGTGAAACTAAGAAAAAATGACTCGAGGAACAACAGTAAGTGACACGAAAAACACAAGAGCAAACATAAAACGGATGACTCGAGATGAGCAACTAAATACTGAAGAAACGACACGAGGTTCACAGGAAAATGACTCGAAGTTCATCAGAACAATTCGAGCTGCTTCAGTAAACAACACGAAGACAATCAACAAACATAGTTGGAACAACACGACGTACAAAAGGACAACACAAAGTGTAGTAAACACCAACAACACGAAGTATGAAAGGAATAGTACGGACATACAAGGTACTACCTCATAGCAGTTTTCCTGTTAATCATGGAAATTTCAAATGCATAACATTACGCAGGATATCTGATTAAAATGAGAATACTTAACATAGTGATGCTCATCATCAAAACACTAGGGAAGTCACAAACAAGAAAGTTGTAAATAACAAGGCATGTTGTACAGACTTCAAGCAATATGCATCAGACAACTGTATATGGACTTGAAGACCCTTAGCCAATGTATAGACTTCAGGTGGAGACCAATGTGTAGACTTCTCGTGAAACCCCAATGGGCAGACTTGACGCTGTACATACTTTCCAAAGAGAACGTAACGCTGTACAGACTTGAACTGAAGACCAATGTATGGACTTCAAAACAGATGCTAAGACCAAGAGGAGTGTACAGACTTTCACGATGTATGGACTTGGTCTCAAGAAATGTAAGCGATGTACACACTTAGCCAATGTGTAGACTTTGCCTTAGACGCTAAATGAGACGCTAATGTCTGTATAGACTTGAAGAACCTGAAACAAAGTGCTTACTCACAGCGTTGACGCTGCAAGAGACGTAGGCTATACAGACTTTCCAAAGATAATGCATGAACATATCAGCAGAGAAGTAATGCACAGAACAGAAATCAAGCACAAGCCAATATATCACAGCATGACTCAAGCATACGCATGCATGCATTCTTCACAATTCAGACATGGCACACTTATGCAATCTCCCACAGAAAAGGTCAGACATATTCAAGACAATGTGGTGACTCATTCATGTTGCTATCATTAAAACACCACATCATCAACAAGGCACAAGGGGCACAACACAGGGGAGACCAAGAGTCCGCGGGCTATAAAGAGGCAGCGAGGAGGACATAACCCCCCTAAATCTCCTCAGCTTACAAGGATCATTCACTCAACGGGCCACTATTTAAACTTGAAGAAACCTGCCGAAGAAAGGTAAGAGACACCTAAAACCCTGAGCATGAACCACTTCACCTCTTAGTGGAGAGGGATCTTGCGTCCCCATATTCCTCTTGATTCCTCCCTTCGCACCAGTGCTCTACTACTCTTGCTGACTTAAGCATCAAACGGTCTTCCCCGGGGTTCCAACCCTGGGCACCTCTGACGTGTTTCCCTTCTTGCAGTTCATACTTCAAGTATATGTAGACATCTACTTCCCAGCTCAGGAGTAATGCAAGATCGCCCCTCTTCATCTGGCGTCGTCTGTGGGAAACGCACGAAGGGCCATCATGGTGCAAAGGAGTTCTGGCAGGAGGATTGCCAGCGACAAGGGAAAGGCCCCGGCGGCAGATGAAGGCGCACCTTCTCTCCCCACGGTGAGCTCCCCGCCAAGCAACCACGCCACTGAAGTACCTCCGTCGGTGGCGGGGGAACAACTTCCTGGCAGGAGTACCGACGCCCTCCAAACCCTCACCGCAAATCTGGATGTCCTCATGGATCTCATGAGGGCCCAGGCGGCTAGGGAGGAGAAGTCGCAGCTCCCCCGAAAGAGCCCTCCATGCGGAGATGCCTCCCAGCAAACTACTGGAGGCCGTTTTACCCTCCGGGGGCAGCGGCTCATCCGCAACTTGTCAGGAGGACCATCGCATGTCCCTCCCCCGGAGTAGGATGGCTCCTTAACCCCGAGGAGGGAGAAGTCCATAGCACGCCGATAGTTTTCGGAGACTAAAGCCCCCGAGGAGCGCCGGGATAGCATGCAAATGCGTCCCCCCAGCCCCTCGGGCCAACGACAACCGGAGCTGTCCCTCCGACTGTGAGACTTTGAGAGGCATTTTACGGAGCAGGAGCGCACCCTCCTCTAGGTGGTCAAGAGGATGGCCCGACTCTTCGAGAGCTTTGAGGTAGTCCAGATCACCCGGGAAGGAAACTCCCGAGTGGACGCCCTCTCTCGCCTGGCCTCCTCGCTCGACCCGAAAGGTACACGATCGGTCTTCCTCGAAGAGCTCGAGCGACCGAGCATCGAGTAAGAGCTTATGACTGTTGACCCGGCACCCCCGAGCGACTGGCAGACTCCCAACATATCCTGGCTCTGGGATTCTCAAGAGCCCACCGACCCTCGGGAGGCTCGGAAGCTTAAGTACCAAGCTCGGCATTTTGACATTCTAGATGTGGCCTTGTACCGCAGATCTTTCTCCGGTCCCCTCCTCAATTGCATCAGCACCGATGAAGCCAGCCGAGCTATTCAAGAAGTACATGAAGGCATCTACGGCGCGCACCAGGGAGGAAGATCGCTTGCCAGGATCTTGCTTCGGTAGGGTTATTGGTGGCCCACTCTCCAGCGCGACTGCACAACCTATGTACAGAAGTGTGACCGGTGTCAGCGCTTCGACCATTTGATCCATCAGCCCGCCGCGGAGCTCGTCACCCTTGCCGAGCCATACCCCTTCGCCCGGTGGGGGATCGACATCTTGGGTCCGTTCCCTATGGCTCAAGCTCAGAAGAAGTTCATCATCATCATCATCGTCGCCATCGACTACTTCACCAAGTGGATCGAGGCCGAAGCCACCACCAGGATCACCGAGTCAGTCATATGGAGTTTTGTTTGGAAATCGATCATCTGTCGCCACGATGTCCCCCGAGTGATCGTGAGCAATAACAGTCGGTAGTTTAATTCTCATTACTTCAGAGACAGATGTGCCGACCTAAACATTCGCAATCACTTCACTTTGGTAGCCCACCCTCAGGCTAACGGACTGGTCGAGAATGCCAATAAGACTATCTTAAAAGGCATCAAAACCAGGCTCGGCAAGGACAAGGGAAGCTGGCTCAAGGAATTATCGAGCGTCCTATGGTCGCACCGAACTACTCCAAGAACGGCCACTGGTGAAACACATTTTCAACTGGTATATGGCACGGAAGCCGTGATTCTGTTAGAGGTCGGCAATCCCTCTCTCCGAGTCATCCACTTCAAACCTGAGGTAAACGAGCAGAAACTACGAGAAAACCTCGACTTAGCGAACTAGATCCAAGAGATTGCAAAGATCTGAGCAACGGAATACTAATAGCACATCACTCGATACTACAACTCCAGAGTCCGAGATAGACACTTCCAGCCCAGGGATTTCATCCTAAGAAAGGCCGAAGCCTCTCGACCACAGGAGATGGCGGGGAAGCTAGCCCTTACCTGGGAAGGCCCCTACCGAGTGGTCGAGACGCTCGAAAAAGGACCATACCGACTGACCACCATGGAAGGAGTACTCATCCCTCAGACATGGAACGCGACAAATCTTTGCAAGTTCTACTTTTGATCATCTGGCAAGCACACACATGTAAGCAAAGTAGAATAAACAACATTCTTCTCTTTTCATTAAACTCTGATGTACATCAAGTAGGCCGCATCCAATACAATATGCATGTACAACAAAAAAAAGTACATCCACGAGTACTATGACGCGAGCAGATCGCTCGGCCAACCCGATAGGCACTCCTACGTCCAGCCATTGACTCTGCCTAGTGCGGAAACTGGCTTGGATAAGGGATAGCCGGCCATGTTGGCTCGAGGAGCTCGGAGGAAAGTGGAAAAGAGGGGAAACAACAAAAACAAAAAGAGAGAGGTCAACCTGAGCAAAATGGAGAGGAGGCTTGAGAGAGCTCCCCCCCTGGGCATCGGGATCGATGGTGGAAAGAGGGGCCGGGTGGACAGTGAAAGAATGAAGCTTGAGGAGCTTCATTCTCCCCTCAGAATAGTGTCGGTAGGTCAGGGACATGAAGGTGACATGCTCCGACATGAACCCTCTCTCAGAGCAACCCCCGACTGACGAACCCTCTTCCAGACTGAAACAACAGAAGCTTCCCTCCTACAGCCGTCCGCCTCATCATCTCTTGAAGCGCTCTCCATGCCTCACCAAGACAAAACAACACAACGCTTCACGGAAAGGGAAAAAGGAAAAATCGCCAGGGATTGCCGTAAGCGATATAAGGCAAAGGAGACGCCCCTCGGACCTTTTATAGGCCGAAGGGGGAGCTGTTTGCCTTAAATGACTCTCCCCTTAAAAACACGCTAAAGGGGCCTTCCCTGAGATGGTTACCTCATTCGCCAACATCCCCCTCCGGCGGCACGCGCGAAGCGGCAAATCATTAAAGGCGGCATGGAAAAGTAGAAAGGTGCCAGTGCCATGTTAGTTATGTGACAGATCAGCACGCGCGATACCTGCAGAGAAAATTGGCGACTACGGATACGGTAGTCAAATCACACCAAAAGCGGTAAGAAATAGTTAATTCGATACTTAATATTGCCACCACTATATTTTCCCAAAAGATTACACATCTACATAAAGGAAAAAGAAAGAAAGAGCTACTACCTCAGGCCTCGGGCCCATCTCCAAGCTCGGTAGATAAGGCCCCCTCAGTACCAGATGATCTGCCCCCGGTACTCTTGGCGACGGCCGACCCAGGCACTGACCCCACCTGTGTGGGAACCGTCTCGGTCATGTACCCTCCCGAGACTGCTGGAGTTGGTGGTCGCTGAGACGAGACCGAAGTCTCCCGACTCTCCTCTTTGCTCGACGTGTAGTGGGAAGAGTCGATGGAATTCCAATCCAACTCATAGCGTTGCTCGGAAGGAAAAATGAGCCCATTCGCTTGGGCCTCAGCCTCTATGACAGCCCAATTGAATCCTTGGGAGAAGCCCTTCCGAACGCCCCGACGGTGCCCTGACTCATAATAGGGGAAGGCAGCCTGATGAAGAGCCGCGTGATAGGCCTCTGAGCACTTATGTCGCTCGAGTGCCTCCACCCCGGTCAACTCCGCCTGCCTCTCGAGCTCGGCTATCCTCTATTCTAACTCGGACAGCCTTCTCTCGACCTCGGTCAGCGCATCCTCGGCCCCCCGGACTCGATCCTTGAGCCTGACTCTTCGAGAGCTTTGAGGTAGTCCAAATCGCCCGGGAGGAAAACTCCCGAGCGGACGCCCTCTCTCGCCTGGCCTCCTCGCTCGACCTGGAAGGTACACGATCAGTCTTCCTCAAAGAGCTTGAGCGACCGAGCATTGAGTCCGAGCTTATGACTGTTGACCCAGCACCCCCGAGCGACTGACGGACTCCCAACATATCCTGGCTCTGGGATTCTCAAGAGCCCACCGACCCTCGGGAGGCTCGGAAGCTTAAGTACCAAGCTCGGCATTTTGACATGCTAGATGAGGCCTTGTACCGCAAATCTTTCTCCGGTCCCCTCCTCAATTGCATCAGCACCGACGAAGCCGGCCGAGCTATTCAAGAAGTACACGAAGGCATCTGCGGAGCGCACCAGGGAGGAAGATCGCTTGCCAGGATCTTACTTCGACAGGGTTATTGGTGGCCCACTCTCCAGCGCGACTGCACGACCTATGTACAGAAGTGCGACCGGTGTCAGCGCTTCGACCATTTGATCCATCAGCCCGCTGTGGAGCTCGTCACCCTTGCCGAGCCATACCCCTTCGCTCGGTGGGGGATCGACATCTTGGGTCCATTCCCTATGGCTCAAGCTCAGAAGAAGTTCATCATCGTCATCATCGTCGCCATCGACTACTTCACCAAGTGGATCGAGGCCGAAGCCACCACCAGGATCACCGAGTCAGTCATATGGAGTTTTGTTTGGAGGTCGATCATCCATCGCTACGGTGTCCCCCGAGTGATCGTAAGCGATAACGGTCAGTAGTTTAATTCTCATTACTTCAGAGACAGATGTGTCGACCTAAACATTCGCAATCACTTCACTTCGGTAGCCCACCCTCAGGCTAACGGACTGGTCGAGAATGCCAATAAGACTATCTTAAAAGGCATCAAAACCAGGCTCGGCAAGGCCAAGGGAAGCTGGCTCGAGGAATTACCGAGCGTCCTATGGTCGCACCGAACTACTCCAAGAACGGCCACTGGTGAAACACCTTTTCAGCTGGTATATGGCACGAAAGTCATGATTCCGTTAGAGGTCGGCAATCCCTCTCTCTGAGTCATCCACTTTAAACCTGAGGTAAATGAGCAGAAACTACGAGAAAACCTCGACTTAGCGAATGAGATCCGAGAGATTGCAAAGATCCGAGCAACGGAATACCAATGGCGCATCACTCGATACTATAACTCCAGAGTCTGAGACAGACACTTCCAGCCCGGGGATTTCATCCTAAGAAAGGCCGAAGCCTCTCGACCACTGGAGGTGGCGGGGAAGCTAGCCCCTACCTGGGAAGACCCCTACCGAGTGGTCGAGACGCTCGGGAAAGGACCATACCGACTGACCACCATGGAAGGAGTACTCATCCCTCAGACATGGAACACGACAAATCTTTGCAAGTTCTACTTTTGATCATCTGGCAAGCACACACATGTAAGCAAAGTAGAATAAACAACATAAGATTACACAGCTACATAAAGGAAAAAGAAAGAAAGAGCTACTACATCAGGCCTCGGGCCCATCTCCAAGCTTGGTAGATAAGGCCCCCTCAGCGCCAGATGATCTGCCCCCGGTACTATTGGCGACGGCCGACCCAGGCACTGACACCAGCTGTGTGGGAACCGTCTCGGTCATGTGCCCTCCCGAGACTGCTGGAGTTGGCGGTCGCTCAGACGAGACCGAAGTCTCCCGACTCTCCTCTTCGCTCGACGTGTAGTGGGAAGAGTCAGTGGAATTCCAAACCGATTCATAGCGTTGCCCAGAAGGAAAAATGAGCCCATTCGCTTGGGCCTCAGCCTCTATGACAGCCTGATCGAATCCCTGGGAGAAGCCCTTTCGAACGCCCCGACGGTGCCCCGACTCATAATAGGGGAAGGCAGCCTGATGAAGAGCCACGTGATAGGCCTCTTAGCACTTATGTCACTCAAGTGCCTCCACCCCGGCCAACTTCACCTGCCTCTCGAGCTCAGCTATCCTCTATTCTAACTCGGACAGCCTTCTCTCGACCTCGGTTAGCGCATCCTCGGCCCCCCAGACTCGATCCTCGAGCCCCTCTCGCTCGGCCTTCCACTGCTCGCCGCGCTCGACCTGAATCATACACTCCGCCTCCTGGAGCTCATTCTTCCGGTCGACCATACGACGGGCCTGGGCCAGCTGCTCCGCCAACGACCGAGCCTCCGCCTGGCTCGACTGCACCTGAGCCCGAAGTGGGGCCACCTCCCGACGAAGGTCACCAAGCTCAAGGGTCAGATGCTCAACCTTCTGATCTAGCGCAGCACGGGCCCCTGAGAGAGCCTCCCGCTCTAACTCCACCCGAGCATACGCGCCCACTCCCTCAGCTCCGAGCTGGGCCAAGATCAGGCTGCCTTCCATAAGTTGCTCGAAAAGTGGGGAGGGGGGACCCCTCTGGAGTTTCTTGCACAACTCCCGAAGCAATAGAATGGCACGTCCGGTACATGGAGGCCCAGACGCTGAAGGAATTGGTCAAGGGAGGAGAAATTCTCTCCGGAGCAGTCGGGATTGGGGCACCTTCCCCGAGCCATCCTGCCTCGGGGGCCCCACCGGTTGACTCGAGATGAGCAGCCCTGCCGTGTACCTCCCTGGCCTCGATCGGTTGCGATCGAGTCACTACATCCTGCGACCCTCCAGCCTCGACCGGATTAGACCGGGCTCTTCCGTCTGGCGCCCCCTCTGCTTCGCTCGGCGCCCCAGTATCGACCATGATCCCTTCATCAATTGCTACCTCTTGCACAGTAGAGGGAGGAGGCAACAAGGGAATCTCATCAACTGTGTAGGCGGCCTCCGCCTTCCTCGCCTATTTTTTCTCAGCAGATTGAGCCTGCATCGAAGATCGCAACAACTTCACCATGGGATCCTTCCGCTTGACCCCCTGGCATTGAGAAGCATCGTCCCGGGCTATCCCCTTGCCCTTTTCCTAGGCACGGGATGTGCCCTCCGAAGCTGGGAGATCGCTCGGAGCCGGTGCATCATCCATATTGATGACCTTCAGCTCGACTAACGGTGCCTCCTCCTCCTCCTCCTCCTCAACTGCTCGCCGCAGGTCTGTGCGAAGAAGAGCAAATTGAGAAAAGGAAGGCACTTGCTTGAAAGAGGACAAGTCCCTGAGACCCTTACCCATCGGCAACAGCAGTCGAGAAAGATACTCTTAGATGTTAGGAGGAGTCACAAACTCGGCAGTCTCTAGGCAGTCCCGCTGAAGGATAGCAGCATCCCTCTCCACCATCGAAGAGACCTTTGTTTGCTTCGGAGGGATGTTCGGGTGAAAGTCGGGCACCGTCAGGAAATCCCAGACCATGCCGCCGCCAACGCACCCACCCAGAAATATTGGGTCTTCCACCCCTTGTGAGAAGAATCCTTCAGGGAAAGGGACATGCAACTCCTCTTCTGCCTCGCCTGAATGAAGAAGAAGCCCTTCCCGATAAAATAGTTCTCCTTCAGCTCGAAGAAATAGTGGAAGAGGCCCAGCAAGGTGCGTACCCCTCTCTTGCCATAGAGGAAAATGAAGGAAAAAATAAGGGTATAAGAATTGGAGACAAGCTGGACAGGAGCCAATCGGTAGAACCGAAGCAACTCAACGATGAAAGGATGGAGGGGCAACCGAAGGCCTCACTTCCAGGCCAAGAGGAAAGAACAAAAGAGGCCAGAACGATTGGCCAGACTAGATTCATGAGGCTCAGGTGCGAGGAACTTGAATCGCCATGGCAGTCCATATTGATTCTCCAGCCGCTTCACGTCTGCCTCACCTAGCTCGCTGCGAAGAGGCTCCAATGGCACCAAAAAATTCCTCGAGGCCTATTCTCCCTCTCGTCTCTCGGCCCTTGGATTTTGGTCCGCCATGGAACAGACAGAAGAACTGGGAGAAGAAGGAGAAAGCTCTAGGCTAGAGGACTCCGAAGGAGAAGGAAGTTGACGAATCACCACCGCGGTACTCTCTCCAGTTCCACGGAAGCCACTGCGATTCTCCGCTCCTCCGAACTACTCACACGGCGCCTGAGCCCCCCCCCCCCCATTTAAACACAAAAGGAGGCAAAACCCTAAACCCCGGAGATAAAAGGATGCAAAAATGCGCAATGCTCATAACCCCTGGCTGGGAGCGACGTGGCGTTCTAATCTCCCAAGGCGGGGCCTCCGTTTACTCATCATGATGGGCATATTTTCAGGACGAGCCGCATCATGTGGCCCCTGCAGAGAGAGATCTCCACCCAACTAGAGCCATGAAAAGTTCAGCCCAAATGCTACTCATCCGAGCCTAATTTTTGCTTGGGAGTAGAAGGGGGACAAGTGGAGAGGGGAAATCTAACCGCCCAGACGGAGAGGCCAAAAGAGGTCCAACCGGACCGAACGAGGCCCAACTCCTTGGAGTTGTAGTCCCTGAGCCCACTCAATATAAGCCCAATAACTCACTCGGAACAAGTGCTTCCTAGGCGGCCTTCGGGTTGGGAATTCCGAGCATCAGTTCGATCGGGAGAGCTCCTTCGGAGCCCCGCAATCTCTGCCCTAATCATGCACTCATTACTCGGGAGGTCCCTCCAGAGTCAGTGCCTCATGCTCGGGCCAACTGATGGAAGCTTATTAATACGGCCGTTACGTGTCCCTTAAAAGCCAGGAGATCAAGGGGACAGGGGAGACCAAGAGTCCTTGGGCTATAAAGAGGCCACGAGGAGGACATAACCCCCCCGAATCTCCTCAGCTTACAGGGATCATTCACTCAATGGGCCACTATTTAAACTGGAAGAACCCTGCCGAAGAAAGGTAAGAGACACCTGAAACCCTGAGCAGGAACCACTTCAACTCTTGGTGGAGAGGGATCTTGCGTCCCCATATTCCTCCTGATTCCTCCCTTCGCACCAGTGCTCTACTACTCTTGCTGACTTAAGCATCAGAGGGTCTTCCCCGGGGTTCCAACCTTGGGCACCTCTAACGTGTTTCCCTTCTTGCAGTTCATACTTCAAGTATATGTGGACATCTACTTCCCAGCTCAGGAGTAACGCGAGATCGCCCCTCTTCAAAGTAATTCAAGTAATGCAAGTAATTCAAGCAATATAAGCAAGTAATTCACAAATTGGGGAATGCCGTAAATGAATCTAGAAAGTCAAGCACTTCGGTGCAATGTCACACCTAGTGAATCAACTCTCTTGGGCACTAGTACTTTCGGGCGCTCCCCCTAGGACTAGACCGGGCCCCATTAATGCCAGGCATTGGGATTATGGATCATAGATCCAAAGTATATTTAGACATTTACGTAATATTTATGGCCAATGAATTTCAAGGTAAAGCTCTTGGAATAAGGTACAAGATTATCATTAAAGGGTCAAGTGGTTGTAAGAGAAATCCCAGAAGGATTTAAGACATAATGTTTAACAATATTAAGTCGATAAGGAATTGAATTTTTCAGACACAACACAATCAGCCTCTGCGGAAAACCTCGTAAAATGGGTTTAGATCGAGTTTTTCACTGTCGGGTGTTTTAGCTAGAACCCGAGGAATTACGGCCAGGTAAGAGGTGAGACAGTGGGAGGCTCCCCTCGTATACACAAGGTCCTAATTAATAAACCACTTGTCCACTTAAAGCGTTTGCCCATGGACCTCTTTCCTTAGACACCGTTCTTCCTTGGAAATCTTGCTGATTCCACGACTTGTCGAAAATAAGGAAACAACTATAGCGGAAATTCTATTCCGTCCTTCGCAGTCGGAGCTTTACTAGACAACCGTGGAATAACGACCAGGTAAGAGGTGGGACAGTGGGAGGCTCCCATCGTATATATGAGGTTCTAATTAATAAAGCACTTGTCCACTTAAAGCGTTTGCCCGTGGACCTCTTTCCTTAGACACCGTCCTTCCGTGAAAATCTAGCGAGCTGCACGACTTGTCGAAATCACGGTAATACTTAAACGTGTATATCTATTTAAGATTATGCAAGTAACCCATGCGATTTTTAAAGATCATATCTACTCCATTCACAAGATAGAAAGTGATATGCGCAGCGAAGAGTTATATAGAAGGGGGGATGAATAGATCACTCCCGAAATTAAAAACTCAGCGGTAAATTACAACTTCCGTTTCTCAACTCTTCAGATACAGCTAAAGCAATAGCTAAGGCAGACAATAACCAAGACAGAATAAGTAAGTGATATCGAGAGGGCTGTTCACAGTGAAGCAAAATGACGAGCAGAGGAAGTGCAACACAAAAGTAACAAACAAACCACAGAAGAGACAGAGAGTTTTTAAGGTGGTTCGATTGTAGTCCACAATCTACATCCACCCCTCACTCCAAACCAGAGTGAGGCTTCCACTAGCAAAGGCTAGAACGCAGACTCAGTCTGCAAAAAGTGCTGCCTAACAGCTTGACAAACCATGGGAAATAAATCCCTCAACCCAAGCTCTGCAACCCACAGAAGCTTGACACCTGATCTTGATACCCACAAGATCAGAACCAGAGACGAATCTCCCTTCCTCCAAACCGGAGGGAACCTGCTAATGACAGCCCGTCACTGGCAAACCAGAGATCACAGATCTCTATTCCTCTGAAGCCTAGAGGGAAACCGGAGAATCTCTCCCTTCCTCCGAACACTGGAGGGTAACAAGATGGAATAAGAAAGATGAAATGAAAAATAGAAAAAACAAGACAATCGATGAAGACAATCGTTTCTGAAAACCAAAAAATAATGTAGCTTCCGAAGAAGCAGATCTTCACAGTGACAGACTCTTCTCTCTCTCTCAAATACTTTTCACTCAGATCAACTCTCTCAAATTCTTCTCTCTGTCTTCTCTCTGGAACGTGGAGGCTCTCTCTATTCTTCTTCTGCTCAGGCACTAATTTCTCTCAACTTTTCCTCCAGTTCGGTTCTTTTTGTTGCAGAGGTCATCCTTTTATATGGCTTTCGACCTGAATTCCATGACTTCACTCGTGTGGCGTGAGTAGGGCTCGTGCCCTCCTTTTCCAGAGAAATCTTGGATCACGTGCCAGGCATCAACCTCGGATCACGTGCCCAATCATCAGCCTAAATCATCTGCATGAATAGAAGAAAGGGATGCAACCAGTTAGTTCAGGTTTTGAACAAGGCGTGTATAGACATGATGCAGCATTGAGTGTATGGACTTAGTATCCAAGCGAGAGCTATGCACAGACTTGTTTTGAACAATGCACAAAGCATATAGGAGTGTGTGTACATTGACGATGAGTGCTCAGGCGTGCTGTGAAGCAATGTACAGACTTGATGAGAACGATGCATGAACAATGTATAGACATGGAGTGCAATGTGCAACTAATGTACATACTTTGCAATGCCTAGTGTTAAAGTATGGGAACACAGTGCATCATGTACAGACTATGCGATATGCAACCAGACGATGTCTAGACTTTGTTAAATTGATGCACAACAAAAAGACGCCTCTTTCCTAGGCGTCAGATTCAGAACGGACGCCCCTATTGATGGGCGTCAAATTTCAAGCATAATAGAATGTATAGACTTTCTACGGCATCAAAGCAACCATGATGATGTGCAATGTTCAGACTTGACAATATATGAAGAACATATGCTGTACAGACTTCGAATCAATAGATGCACGATGTACAGACTTCAAATCAAAGGATGCACAATGTACAGACTTTAAAGCAAAGGCTGGAGTTAAACAAACAATGTATAGACTTCAAAGTATGTGCAATGCAAAGGCTGTACAGACTTCAGACTCAGCTGCGAACTGGGTTAAAGAGTGTATAGACTTGATGAATGCCTTGCTAGCATGCGGATGTATAGACTTGTGTTATGCAGCCAAACTATGTACATACTTGATGGGACGCTAATTGAGACGCATGATGCACTGGCTAGCAGTCGATGTATAGACTTAGCATGAGATGCTAAGTAAGACAGAGCTGGCTGTACAGACTTTAAGAGACGATGCACTGTAGGCTAACGCTGTACAGACTTTGAGAGAGATGATGCATGAGACGATGCATGCACAAGGTTGTACAGACTTGGTCTTACAATGTATAGACTTGGCCAACTATCAACTGATGGATGTATAGACTTTATCAATGCATATGCCAAGACCATGTACAGACTTGAAGAAGGCATGTGCCGTGATGTATGGACTTAGTGTGAAATATGTTGACGATGCACAGCCATTGGAATGTACAGACTTTGAACGTGTGTGCTAGACAGTGTATAGACTTTGCCAGCGCCAAGTCGATGTACAGACTCTGCGAGCGCCAAGCCGATGTACAGACTTTGCGAGCGCCTGGACCATGTACAAGCTTAGTGTCTCATGCAACCAGACAAGTGAATGCACAGACAATGTACAAACTTAGTGCAAATGGGATGTGCAGACTTTGTAGCATGCAATGTATAGACTTCAGATCGTGCAATGCAGACAATGTATAGACTTGCAATGCGTGAGACGCTGAATGAGACAGTCGGATGTACAGACTTGGCTAATGCATGAAGCATATGATGCAACAATGTATAGACTTGACGCAGCATCAAAGTAACCATGTGCAGACTTTGTGTAGTCTACAAGCAATGTGTAGACTTGCACTAATGCATGAAAAACACTGTCCTAAATGATCAAGCATGAATTGATCTAGAGATAAAAAGAGATTGATTTATAGTGTGAGACATCATCAAAACCGTAGGGATGCAATAATCTCCCCTTTTTTGATGATGACAACACTATGAATCAAGCAATATCAAGGCTTAAATAGAAATAACAGTAGCTTTAACAGTCAAAGTAAATTCAAAGCAAGTGCATGCAGACAAATTAAATAATGCTGCTGAAGCTCTTCTTTCTGCAAAACCACTCCCCCACAACTCGCTTTCAGCTCCCCCACAACTCACTCTCAGATATTGACATGACAAACTATTCTCCCCCACAGCTCATGAACAATTCTCCCCCAAAACTCATGACAACTCATGACCTACTGATATTGCAAAACCTCTCTCCCCCTTTGACATCATCAAAAGGAAATGAAGGATATGTGAAAGTGCTGGAGACATAAGGAAGAAGTACAGTAACATCTTAGTGTAGAAAGACACGAGCAATTCTTAAGAGAATAAGTGAGGTGCTAAACTCAAGTGAAGATTCTTGAACTCCAGTAAACAATAGAGAGCTAGAATGAGAGAAAAGTTTATCAACAGACATAGTATATGATTTAGAACAGGAGTTAACAAGTATGGCATGATTTAGCTGAACAGGCAACTATCCCAGAAGACAACAAGAGACAAAATCAGAGAAGGTGTACTCAAGGTATTGAGGACAAGCAATCCATTAACTTGTAAAGACAAGGGATTTTGAGGTGATTTTCAAGAAGACCAATGAGTAAGTTGGTAATTCACACTTTTGATATTAGGGAGACACCTTGATTAGAGGCCTGAATCCCCAGTTACTCAGTGTGAGTACCTCGTTACCTCCTCCTTTTTTTTTTAAGGAACAGAGTTAGTAACTGTGGCTTTTGACATGAGGAAACACCTTGATTAGAGGCCAGAGTCCCCAGTTACTCACCAGCAAGCCACCATTGCTCTGTGATGGTCAGAATATTAAAGTCATTTCTTTTCATTTTTTTTTCGTTAAGCATTTGCCACCTCATGACATAGGAGAAAAATTCAATTCATTGATGAAGCTCCCAGTTTCTCAGTGACCAAATCAGGACCTTTGTTCATTCAGTTTATCCCTTGTGTTGAGGAGATGGAATGATTGAAAACAATACCAGAAGGACTATTTCTTGAAGTGAATCTTGAAGTCTAGATTTCAAGTTATTTTGGTCAGATATCAAGACATACAGGTTTTGGCCTGAACCGGAATCACTGACAATGTAGAAAGATATACTTTATACAATTAATCCAGATCTCTGATAGACTACCAGAGGAAAGATTCTAGCTGGACTTTAGTGACACATACTTATAGACTTAAGAGATGTGTGATTCTACTGTCTGAGAGAACCGCACTAATTCAGTCATGAGAACCAGCAATGACACGCATCTGGTCAGTCTTTTTGAATCAGTCAAAGAACTCCCCCTCTCACAGCTCAACCAGCTCCCCCTTAATCAAAGCATTATTAAAAGCTAACCAACAGACACACAGAACTCCCCCTCACAATAGGAACAGACTTCACAATTAAGACAACTTGAATAAGCCTAATTCTCTTCTCAGTGTAGTGAATTTTTCATTGTCCAGAGGTTTAGTGAAAATGTCAGCAATCTGATTATCAGTGCCTACATGAATCAGTTCAAAGTTATTTTTAGAGACCTCATCTCTTATGAAATGATGCCTTATCTCTATGTGTTTGGTGCGGGAATGCAAAACATGGTTCTTGGCTAGATTAATGGCACTAGTATTATCACAATAGATAGGTGTGCACCCCAGGTCTACTTGTTAGTCCTGAAGCTGGTGTTTAATCCAAATGACTTGTGTACCACAGCTCCCTGCAGCTACATATTCAGCCTCTGCAGTGGAGAGGGCCACAGAATATTGTTTCTTGGAACCCCAAGAAACTAAACACCCACCCAAAAATTCACAGTGACCACTAGTGCTTTTCCTGTCTAGTTTACACCCTGCATAATCTGCATCTGTGTATGCAACTAAATCAAGTGTGTGTGATGCAGGAAACCATAGACCAAGAGAGTGTGTAGCAGACAAATATCTGAAAATTCTTTTCACTGCAGCTAAATGTAATTCAGTGGGTCTAGACTGATACCTTGCACACATACCTACACTGAACTGTATATCAGGTCTAGAGGCTGTCAAGTAAAGTAGAGATCCAATCATACCTCGATAGAGCTTGGCATTTACTTCTTTACCTGTCTCATCTGCATCCATTGAGGTGTTGGTACTCATAGGTGTTGTAATGTGCTTCAGGTTGTTCATACCAAACCTCTTGAATAGTTCCATTGTGTATTTGGTCTGGTTGATGAAGCATCCATCCTCTAATTGTTGTACCTGCAAGCCAAGAAAGTACTTTAGTTCATCGACCAAACTCATCTCAAATTCAGCAGACATCATTTTAGAGAATTCATCACATAGTTCACAGCTAGTTGATCCAAACACAATGTCATCTACATATACCTGAACTATGATGTGATTTTTATTTGTACCCTTGGTAAATAAAGTTTGATCAACTTTACCTCTGTTGTAGCCCTTGCTGATCAAAAATTCAATCAGTCTTTCATACCATGCTCGAGGAGCTTGCTTTAGACCATACAGGGCTTTGTTTAACCTGAAAACTTGGTTAGGTTGAGGAGAGAATTGAAATCCAGGGGGTTGTTCAACAAAAACCTCTTCCTTAATGACTCCATTTAAGAAGACACTTTTAACATCCATTTGTTGGAGTTTTATATTCTTGGAACATGCAAAAGTTAGCAAAATTCTTATTGCTTCCATCCTAGCAACAGGTGCATAGGATTCATCGAAGTCAACTCCAAATTCCTGACAGTAGCCCTTGGCTACTAGTCTGGCCTTATTCCTGGAAATGATTCCATCTTCATTCATTTTATTTTTAAACACCCACTTAGTTCCTATGATATTAACACTTTGTGGTCTTGGAACAAGCTACCAGACATTATTTCTTTCGAACTGACCTAATTCCTCACACATAGCATTGATCCAAGATTGATCAGCCAAGGCCTCTTCTACTGATTTGGGTTCAATTTGTGAGACCAAAGCAATTAGGTCTTGATTATTAACATTCCTAAAATGAGACCTAGTCCGAAGAGGATCTTCAGGGTTGCCTATGACATTATCTATCGGATGATCTTTAAGAAATCTAACATTTATTGAAGACTCACCTGTTTCTTCTGGCCCTTCCTGATTGGGAGGATTTGATGTTCCACTCGGCTGAGTCTTCTCTTCTTCTTGGTCTTCTAGGAAATCCCCATCGTGATTGGGATCCCTGTCAATATTTTCAATGTTAATAACACCTTTCTCATTACTAAAAAGGATGTGTGGAGACTCTTCAACTTTCTGGTCTGTTTTGTTAAAGACCCTATATGCCCTTGACACTTTAGAGTATCCTAAAAATATTCCAGGGGAGCTTTTAGCTTCAAACTTATCTAAATCTTTCTTGTCATTATTATGAATAAAGCATTTAGCTCCAAAAATTCTGAAATGAACCAAGTTTGGTTTCTTACCTTTTAGTAGCTCATAGGGTGTTTTCTTGTGAATAGGTCTTACCATGGCCCTGTTGATTATATAAGTTGCTGTATTGGCCGCCTCTGCCCAAAACTTCCTTGGTAATTGACTCTCAATCAGCATGGTTCGGGCCATCTCCACAATAGTTCTATTTCTTCTCTCCACAATTCCATTCTGTTCAGGTGTCCTGGGAGAAGAAAACCTGTGTGTTAGTCCCTCTTTTTCACAAAGATCAGAAAACATGGAATTTTCAAATTCACCCCCATGGTCAGATTGAATTGTACAAATCTTGTATTTTCCTTCTTGTTTGACCTTATTGAAAAATTGGTTAAACTTTTGAAAAGCATCGCTTTTATTGGCTAAGAAAAAGATCCATGAAAATCTAGAGTGGTCATCAATGATCACATAGCCAAACCTATTCCCATTAAGACTCTGAGTCCTAGTAAGACCAAAGAGGTCCATATGGAGAAGTTCCATTGGTTTAGAGGACAATGGCTCAGATCTTAGCTTGAAAGAATTCCTGGTCTATTTGCCTAGAGCACATGCATCACATGATTTTGAAATAAAATTGAACTTAATTCTAGGCATGCCTCTAACTAAATCATGCTTGACCAATTTATTTAAAGTAGAGAAACTAGTATGGCCTAGACGTCTATGCCATTCAAAAGCATCACTTTTAGAATTAACAGATAAACAAAGATTAGGTTCAGATTCAGCATCCAAGTCTATCATGTAGACATTATTAATCCTGTTGGCTACAAATTTAACCACATCGGAATTTATTTCAAAAATTTTGCATGAGTTATCATCAAACACAACCCTGTGACCCTTGTCACATAATTGACTAATGCTAATCAGGTTGTGTTGAAGACCTTCCACAAGTAGAACTTTTTCAATGGAGTTTGTGGAAGACTTACCTACTATGCCAACTCCAATTATCTTACCTTTGTTCTTTCCTCCAAATTTAACCAGACCCCCTACCTTCATCTCTATCTTGCTGAACTTGGATCGGTCTCCTGTCATGTGCCTGGAGCAGCCACTGTCGAGGTACCACTTGTTGTCTTCAGCTGCCAGGTCGACCTACACAATCAAAATCAAGCAAAATGATTTGGAACCCAAGATGAGTTGGGTCCAAAGACATTATTCAAATCTCTAAGCAGATGTTTAGGAATCCAGATCTGCTTCAACATGGTTTTCTCTGGCACCTTTACTTCAGGTTTATTGAAATTATAACCGGGGTTATGTCCAGCTGGTCTGGAGAAGTAAACTATATTCCAGTCATTGGGCATCCCATTCCTGGAATATCTTCTGTGAGCTTGTTGATTAACATATTTTTGAGGATGATAGTTATTTCTCCAGTAGGTCCTATTTGGACCCATCTGTTTGTGGCAATTCCAGCTTTTATTCTGATCCACTTGCTTGGTCCATCTACCATTTATGTTCTGGTGAGTGGGCTTAGTGAAGTTCTTCACAAAATTCATTCCCATTTTAAATGGTCGACCATCACTGTTTGTTAAATCTTCTTTCGGACATTGAGCTCCTTGACTGCTATTTGAGCTGGATGGTGTGTCCAGCTTCTCTTTTCCCTTCTCTGGGCAGAAGGTGGTGGTTTTAAATTGAAAGGGTCTCTTGTTAGTTGGGTCATAGCCTGGACCCTCCCTATTGAAGTTAACCCTTGTCCCTAGTATAGCATCCAGACTTATTTTTCCTTGGACAAATTTTTCCAAAACCTTCTGTTTATCTTCCAGCTCTTTTTGAACAGACTCAGAATTTTTTAGAAGTTCAGCGTTCACTATCTTAACAGCTTCATATTTCTCTGAGATCACTCTATTTTCATTCAGGCTTTCTTCAATTTTGATTTTGAGTCCATTGAGCTGGGTGTGACTCTCCTGGTTTTCTCCCTTGAGCTTTTCATTTTCTTTTCTTAGGGAAGTCATTTCTTCTAGTTCTTCTTTTAGTTTCTAATTTTCCTCACAGACTTGGGTTTGTTCTTCAACATTGGTATTGAATTTTCTCTTCAGAACCCTATGCTCTTTACTAAGTGAATTGAACTTATCTAATAATTCAGCATAGGCATCTTCCTAGTCATCAATAGAAAAATTTTCAAAGACATTTGTTACCTCCTCTTCGCTATTTGCCATTAGGCAAATTCCTTCTTCATCTTCCTCCAAGGAAGTGCTTTCCGGATCTTCTTCCTCTTCGCTCCACAGGCAGACCATTGCCTGTGGCTTCTTCTTTTTCTGCACCTTTGAGCTCTTCTTTTGAAAGTAGGGACCCTTCTTCTGGAGATCTAGGCATTCCCCTTTCATGTGTCCCTGTTTATTGTAATGAAAGCAAGTCATTCTCTTAGTATTTCTATCCTTATTATTGCTAGATTCAACGTTCTTACTAAAGGAGTATGGCTTCTTCCTCCTAAAGGTCGTCCCCTTAGTCTTTAAAAAGTTTCTGAACTGTCGAGTGAGCATTGCCTGCTCTTCCTGATCGAGATCAAAACAACCATCGAACCCAGAGCTACTGCTACTGCTACTGCTACCCTTGTTGCGGGATGCCTTGAGAGCAATATTCTTGCCCTTCCTGTCACTTCCTTCACCACCTCTTTTAAAGTTCATCTCATAGGTCATAGGGGATCCTATGAGTCCATTCACTGTCAAAGTCGTTAGATCCTTTGACTCTTCTATCACGATGGCCTTAGTGTGCCATGCTAGGGTTAGAGATCTAAGAATCTTTCTGACTACATCTGCCTCGGCTATCTCTTTCCCTAGCCCCTTAAGAGTGTTCGTGATCAAGGACAACCTGGCATACATTTCAGTGATATTCTCCTCTGGATTCATCTTAAACAATTCATACTCAGAGGTGAAGAGATTTACCTTCGAGGATCTCACTTGAGCTGTACCTTCGTAGATTAGTTCCAGCTCATCCCACATTCGCTTGGCCGTCCTATAGGCTGATATGCAGGCGTATTCATCTGGGTGAACATCACACTAGATGATGTTCAGGGCCGTCCAGTTGAGTGAAGATAACTTGACATGTTCATCTGTCCACGCGTCCTAGTTCGGTGGCAGATCATACGGCCCTGTAGTGATTACCCTCCACAGCTTGTGGCTCTGTGCCCTGATGAACACCTCCATCCTATTTTTCCAGAAGAGATAGTTATTACCATCAAAAAATGGAGGGCGACTAATGGATTGACCCTCAGGCATGAAACTTCGAGGACCATTAGGATTACCCTGACCATTGGTGCACATGATGCAAACCTGCTCTGATACCAATTGATATGCATAGCGAAGAGTGATATAGAAGGGGGGGATGAATAGATCACTCCCGAAATTAAAAACTCAGCGGTAAATCACAACTTCCGTTTCTCAACCCTTCAGATATAGCGAAAGCAATAGCTAAGGCAGACAATAACCAAGACAAAATAAGTAAGTGATATCGAGAGGGCTGTTCACAGTGAAGCAAAATGACGAGCAGAGGAAATGCAACACAAAAGTAACAAACAAACCACAGAAGAGATAGAGAGTTTTTAAGGTGGTTCGATTGTAGTCCACAATCTACATCCACCCCTCACTCCAAACCAGAGTGAGGCTTCCACTAGCAAAGGCTAGAATGCAGACTCAGTCTACAACAAGTGCTACCTAATAACTTGACAAACCAAGGGAAACAAATCCCTCAACCCAAGCTCTGCAACCCACAGAAGCTTGACACCTGATCTTGCTACCCACAAGATCAGAACCGGAGACGAATCTCCCTTCCTCCAAACCAGAGGGAACCTGCTAGTGACAGCCCGTCACTGGCAAACCAGAGATCACAGATCACTCATCCTCTGAAGCCCAGAGGGAAATCAGAGAATCTCTCCCTTCCTCCGAACACTGGAGGGTAACAAGATGGAATAAGAAAGATGAAATGAAAAACAAAAAAAATAAGACAATCCATGAAGACAATCGTTTCTGAAAACCAAAAAATAATGTAGCTTCCGAAGAAGCAGATCTTCACAGTGACAGACTCTTCTCTCCCTCTCAAATACTTTTCACTCAGATCAACTCTCTCAAATTCTTCTCTCTGTCTTCTCTCTGGAACGTGGAGGCTCTCTCTATTCTTCTTCTGCTCAGGCACTAATTTCTCTCAGCTTTTCCTCCAGTTCAGTTCTTTCAGTCGCAGAGGTCATCCTTTTATATGGCTTCCGACCTGAATTCCATGACTTCACTCGTGTGGCGTGAGTAGGGCTAGTGCCCTCCTTTTCCAGAGAAATCTCGGATCACATGCCAGGCATCAACCTCGGATCACGTGCCCAATCATCAGCCTGAATCATCTGCAGGAACAGAAGAAAGGGATGCAACCAGTTAGTTCAGGTTTTGAACAAGGCGTGTATAGACATGATGCAACATTGAGTGTATGGACTTAGTATCCAAGCAAGAGCTATGTATAGACTTGTTTTGAACAATGCACAAAGCATATAGGAGTGTGTGTACATTGACGATGAGTGCTCAGGCGTGCTATGAAGCAATGTACAGACTTGATGAGAACGATGCATGAATAATGTATAGACATGGAGTGCAATGTGCAACTAATGTACATACTTTGCAATGCCTAGTGTTAAAGCATGGGAACACAGTGCATCATGTACAGACTATGCGATATGCAACCAGACGATGTCTAGACTTTGTTAAATTGATGCACAACAAAAAGATGACTCTTTCCTAGGCGTTAGATTCAGAACGGACGCCTCTATTGATAGGCGTCAAATTTCAAGCATAATAGAATACATAGACTTTCTACGGCATCAAGGCAACCATGATGATGTGCAATGTTCAGACTTGACAATATATGAAGAACATATGCTGTACAGACTTCGAATCAATAGATGCACGATGTACAGACTTCAAATCAAAGGATGCACAATGTACAAACTTTAAAGCAAAGGCTGGAGTTAAACAAACAATGCATAGACTTCAAAGTATGTGCAATGCAAAGGCTGTACAGACTTCAGACTCAGCTGCGAACTGAGTTAAAGAGTGTATAGACTTGATGAATGCCTTGCTAGCATGCTGATGTATAGACTTGTGTTATGCAGCCAAACTATGTACATACTTGATGAGACGCTAATTGAGACGCATGATGCACTGGCTGGCAGTCAATGTATAGACTTAGCATGAGACGCTAAGTAAGACAGAGCTGGATGTACAGACTTTGAGAGATGATGCACTGTAGGCTAACGCTGTACAGACTTTGAGTGAGATGATGGATGAGACGATGCATGCACAAGGTTGTACAGACTTGGTCTTACAATGTATAGACTTGGCCAACTATCAACTGATGGATGTATAGACTTTATCAATGCATATGCCAAGACCATGTACAGACTTGAAGGCATGTGCATTGATGTATGGACTTAGTGTGAAATATGTAGACGATGCACAGCCATTGGAATGTACAGACTTTGAACGTGTGTGCTAGACAGTGTATAGACTTTGCCAGCACCAAGTCGATGTACAGACTCTGCGAGCGCCAAGTCGATGTATAGACTTTGCGAGCGCCTGGACCATGTACAGACTTAGTGTCTCATGCAACCAGCCAAGTGAATGCACTGACAATGTACAGACTTAGTGCAAACGGGATGTATAGACTTTGTAGCATGCAATGTATAGACTTCAGCTCGTGCAATGCAGACAGTGTATAGACTTGCAATGCGTGAGACACTGAATGAGACAGTCGGATGTACAAACTTGGCTAATGCATAAAGCACATGATGCAACAATGTATAGACTTGACGCAGCATCAAAGTAACCATGTGCAGACTTTGTGTAGTCTACAAGAAATGTGTAGACTTGCACAAATGCATGAACAGCACTGTCCTAAATGATCAAGTATGAATTGATCTAGAGATAAAAATAGATTGATTTATAGTGTGAGGCATCATCAAAACCGTAGGGATGCAACATAAAGATAAAAGAGTCATAGTATGGCAAGGATAATTTGAAAGTAACAAGAACTAGGAAGGAAGCTTAAGCTCATGGAATAGAATTGTTATCTTCCGTATCCTAATTTATTCATGTGTGGGACTTACAAGATATGCAACAAGATATGATTTAGAATTTGAAATTTACAGATGTAGTATGCTGGAAGACATATTGATTTAGATATCTCCTGAAAACATCGAGAAACGGCGTGCAAAGATTAGCGAAAATCCCTTTTTTGGCGTGTTTATGATACCTCTTCAATATATTAGCTATAACATGCTTAATACTAAATAAAAAATCAGGAAAATGGTACCAACAGAAAGATCACTTGAAAACACATAAGATGACATGATTTATTGAAGATTTAGCCTGATAGACACCTACCTTTAATCGAATTGAAGAGAAAGGGAAAACTGGACGAAATGTTCAACAACTCCTTTTATCCTCGAAATCACACCTCCAAATCACCTCCAATCCTTCCTTCAACGTAGGAAATGCCTCAAGAGTGATTAAAGGGTTTGAGATGGGCCTATTTATAGGAAAAGCTTGGCCAAAATAGTCAAGATTCCTCCCTCCCAAAATCAAACTTCTCCACTTTGAATGTAATGGTCAAAGAAGAAAATTTTAACGTCTCTTCTTAATCTGGCCTTAATTTGGTGTGAATACATGGAAAAAGTCTTAATTTGATGTGATTACATGGGAAAAGCCTTAATTTTGTGTGAACAAATGGGAAAAGTCGTAATTTAGTGTGAACACATGGGAAAAGTCGTAATTTAGTGTGAACACATGGGAAAAGCCTTAATTTGGTGTGAACACATAGGAAAAGTATTAATTTAGTGTGAACACATGGGAAAAGTCTTAATTTGGTGTGAATATGTGGGAAAAATGACTAATCCATTGTGGGCTATGATATAGGGTTTGAATTTTTTGACAATCTTCTAGAAATGAGATTAATTTAATCATAAAAAGGGGTATTAAACACGTGTTACGAATTTTAAGCCTATTTAACCCCTTTTAGCCCATTAGCCCATAATCCAGCTCATTATGGGTTATCCAATGACCCAATAATCAATAATAATCTATTCTAAGGATTTTAATTAGGTCTCCTATACTTTTTCTGAAATGTAAAATATTTAATTTTAATTTTAATTTATTTCAAGAAAAATCAATCATCTAATTTATTTCGTATAGTAATAATATAATTTCATCATTTCATAATTATTATAATTATATAACTAAATTAAAAATTTTAATTTATCCATTTATTTTGTTGGGTTTCTACATCCTCCCTCACTTAAAAGAATTTGGTCCTCCGAATTCACATCATGCAATTGTAATTCAAATAGAGGGGTTAAAATTCTAACCTGAGATTAAATCTAGATACTTCTTTTTGATTGACTCCTCCAATTCCCAGGTCGCTTCCTCGAATCCATGCTTACTCCATTGGACTTTTACCATTGGTATAGCCCTATTCCATAGTTGGTGTAGGTTCCGATCTAATATCTTGATCGATCTTTCTTCATATGACAAATTCTTCTATAGCTTCAAATCATCGAATTGAATCACATGCGAATGATCATACACATATTTCCTCAGCATGGATACATGGAATACGTTATGGACACCGGCCAATTGAGGAGGCAAAGTCAACTTATACGCCACTTCGTCGATTCTCTCTAGAATCTCGAAAGGGCCAATAAATCTTGCACTCAGTTTTCCTTTGATACCATACCTCTTGATTCCTCGTGTGGGTGAGATCTTCAAGATGACATGCTCCCCCTCTTGAAATTCTAGGTCTCTCCTTCGATGGTCGGCATAACTCTTTTGCCGTGATTGAGCAATTTTTAGCCTTTCTCGGATCAACTAGATTTTGTGAGTTGTATCTTGAACAATATCAGGACTAATTAATCCTTTCTCTCCAACCTCGCTCTACCATAGAGGTGATCTACAACTTCTGTCATATAGTGCTTCGAAAGGCGTCATTTGTTTGCTAGACTGACAGCTATTGTTATATGCAAATTCAGTCAAGGGCAAGTGTTCATGCCAACTTCCGCCAAAATCTATCATACAAGCTCTCAACATGTCTTCGATAATCTGATTCATCTTCTCGGTTTGTCTATCAGTCTGAGGGTGGAAAGCCATGCTAAAATTTAGTGTAGTACCCAAAGATGATTGTAAACCAATCCAGAAATGAGAGGTGAATCTCGGATCTCTATCCTAAATAATAGAAGTTGGGATACCATGCAGCCGCACAACCTCCTTAATGTATAATACCGCTAGAACATCTACAGTCCATTTGGTCTTGATATGTAAGAAGTGAGCGGACGTTGTTAGTTGATCCATAATTACCCATATAGCATCCAATCCACTTCGGGTCTTCGGCAATCTAACTACAAAATCTCTGCCAATACTATCCCATTTTCACTCCGATATTTTGAGAGGTTTTAGCTTACAAGCCGGTTTAAGATGTTCGGCTTTGACTTATTGGCAGACCAAACATCGACTCACGAACTCGGCTACCCCTCTTTTCATGTTAGGCCACCAAAAAGTTCTTTTAAGATCTTGGTATATTTTTGTGGCACCAGGATGTATAGTGTATCTCGATCAATGTGCTTCTTCCAAGATTTTGTCATTGATAGTAAAACAATCGGGCACATAAGTTCTTCCTCGGAACATCAACCTTCCATCATCCGCCAAGAGATAATCTGGTCATTGATCTAAATTTTCTTTGATTTTGACAATCAATGGATCATCATCTTGCAGTTCTTTAATTTCCTAGAGTAACTTGGGTTGGAGTCTAATATTTGCAATCAAGACTCCGTCTTCCTTCTCCTCCATATTAAGATCTAGGTTTGCCATTTGCTCCAATAAATGTCATTCTTTAATCATTAAGCTTGATAATAATGCCATCAGTTTTCGGCTAAGAGTATCAGCTACGACATTGCCTTTTCCTGAGTGGTATTGTATAGAGAAATCAAAATCTTTCAAATACTCCAGCCACCTTCTTTGTCTCATATTGAGTTTTTTTTGAGAGAATAAGTCTTTGAGACTCTTGTGGTCGGAATACATAATAAAGGCTTCGCCATAGAGATAATGCTGCCAGATCTTCAAAGCAAAGACCACAACCTCTAGCTCTAAGTCATGCCCGAGATAATTCTCCTCATTCTTTTTCAACTGCCTTGAGGAATAGGCGATCACCTTACGATGTTGCATCAATACATAGCCTGGGCCAATTCCAGATGCATCAGCATAAACCTCGAATCCTCCTCCTTCAGTAGGCAATGTGAGTATAGGGGCAGTAGTTAGATAATCTTTCAATGTTTGTAAGCATTTCTTACATTCATCGGACCATATATAAGGATTCTCCTTTCTTGTCAATCTTGTCAAAGATACGATGATCTTGGAGAAATCCTTAATAAATCTTCTATAATATCTAGCCAATCCCAAGAAGCTTCGAATTCCTATCACACAAGTAGGTCTTTCTCAATTTTTCACAGCCTCAACCTTTGAATGATCAACCGCAATACCATCCTGGGATATTATGTGACCCAGAAAAGAAACCTCTTCTAGCCAGAAATCACACTTACTAAGCTTAGCGTAAAGTTTGTGATCTCTTGATAACTGTAGGGATTTCTTGAGATGTTCCTCATGCTCCATCTTAGACTTAGAGTAGATCAAAATGTCGTCAATGAAGACTACCACAAATTGATCAAGATATGACTTGAATACACTGTTCATTAACTGCATAAATGGTGCAGGTGCATTGGTTAGGCCAAAAGGCATAACAGTGAACTCATAGTGTCCATACATACTCCTGAATGCCATTTTATGAATATCTTCCTCTTTGATCTTCAACTGATGATAACCAGATCGGATATCAATTTTTGAAAAATATCGAGCTCCAGAAATCTGGTCAAATAGCTCATCAATCCTCCACAATGGATATTTTTTCTAGATTGTGAGTTGGTTCAATTGCCGATAATCAACACATAATCTCATGGACCCGTCCTTCTTTTTGACAAATAGGACTCGGACTATCCAAGGTGAAGTACTTGGTCGTATAAATCCTTTCTCCAATAACTCCAATAGTTGTTCCTTCAACTCCTTCATTTCGATAGCGAGCATCCGATATGGAGCTTTAGAAACTGGTGCAGCTCCCGAAATTAATTCAATAGAGACGACCACTTCTCTTTCCGGAGGAATACCAGGCAACTCTTCCAAAAATATGTCAGAATAATCTCGAACGATAGGAATATCCTCTAGAATGGGTTCCTTATGCTCATCCATAGTAATAGAAACTAAGAAAGCCGAACAACCCTTCTTTAATAATTTATCAGCTTTCAGGGCCGAAATAAGAGATAGGTGTTGAGAATACCTGACACTAGAAAATAAGAGGGTGGGGTAACCAATAAAGGTTACCGTACCCAATTTGCACTTGACACTAGCACCATGTGTAGATAGCCAGTCGGCTCCCAATATATCATACCCTTCCATCTCCATGCATACTAAATTAGCGGGTAAGTTGCAGCCGCTAACTAGAACTTCACTAGCAGGGTAGAAATATTTAATCTTTGATCCCGCTCCAATAGGGATAGTAATAACAAGTTTAGATTATAATGGAATAGGCCTCATAGGCTAAATATCAACAAAGCTCTTAGTTATGAAGGAATGCGTAGCTCCAGTATCTAATAAGACAGAGGTAGGCCTTGAGCATACAGAAAGAGTACCTTCCACGACACCTCCATCTTCGGTAGGTTCCACATCCATAAGAGCTTGGAGTCTTCCTTGCTTCTTGGCTGCAACTGGAATTTTTTCCGGCGGAGCTTGCTCGTTAAGAAGTGGGCAACTCGGAATTCTATGTTCCCTACTTCCACATTGAAGACAGGCACCCAGCCTTCTCTAGCACTCATCCGCCTTGTGTCTGGGCTTCTCACAATATTTACATAGTTCCTTTGATGATGCAGTGACCGAGACGATTTGTTTGTCAAATGATCTTGGCCTCTTGTCCTTTTGAAAGTCACGTCCATCCTTATTGAAATTACACCCATCTTTATTGAAGTTACACCCATCAAAATTGGGTCTCTTCTTCTCGAATGAGGGCTTGAAATTACCGGATCCAGTAACTTGCTCCTTCTTGGCATCTCTTCCCCGGATGGGATCAGACAACTCTGTTGCATCTTCCAGGAGTTGATCTCTTCTCACCGCATTAGTGTAAACTTGGATATCCATCGGGTCGAGTTGAGTAATGTACTGTGGCTTCAAACCATTTAAAAACCTTCTCGCCTTCATCTTTTGGGTACCCACAAGGTGTGGCGCGTACCGAGATAGTCTCGTGAATTGGGCTTCATATTCCGCAACCGACAAACTTCTTTGTTTCATGGAAGCGAACTCAGCTGTCGTCCTTTCCTGCACCCGATCGGAGAAATATTTGTTGTTGAAGTGCTCCACGAACTCCTCCCCCAACACATGATCGTAAAGTAGAGTTGCTTCGACCGACTCCCACCAAGCACATGCATCCTTTTCTAGTTGAAAAGTGGCGTGTAGGACCTTTTTCTCATCAGCACATTGCGTGACTCAGAATATCCTCTCGATTTCCTTTACCCAATGTTCGGCATCATCCGGGTCCGTGGACCCTGCGAACTTGGGAGGGTTCATACTCTTGAAATTCCTATGTAAATCACTGGCTCCTCGGTTAGCTCCTCCCTGAGCAACCTGCTGTAGAGCTTGGGTTAAACCTTGCACCGTCCGTTGCATCTCGCGCCATTGAGCTCTCTCGGCAGCCATTGGTGAAAATTAATCCTATAAACACAACTACAAAACTTAGGCATTTTGCTTATTTCTTGATTAATCATTCTTTAAAGCTTAGCCCATGGCTCTACCCAATCTTACCGGGAAGGTTCAAGACACTATCTAATTTCTAGATCAACATCTAGAACCTAGATCAAGGGAAACCTAAGATTTATGAAACCTAGGCTCTGATACCACAAAGACTGTCGTGCCCCAATGCGGAAAATCGAGGCGCGACGAGTCAAAACACTCAAGTCGATTAGAGCATGAATAAAAGTGTCCAAACCATAAGGAGAGATAAGAAGAAAATATACTTTTATTTTATCGAAAGTTTTACAACATTCTTAAGCCTTAAGAGGCAAGATACAATTTTCAAGTACATAATTCTAGCAAGAGCAACTGCTCATAAACCTAGGTAACTAAGATAACTTGATCGCTCGTTCACTCTAGCCCATTCCCATGTGTTTGGGGTTCATCATCGAAATTACCTGCAATGTTAACCGAAAAACATAGGGTGAGCGAAACGCTCAGTAGGAATTTATATCTCTATACCAAGCAACTTAAAGTAATTAATATTTTGGATAGTTATCGTGCTATGCTGGGAAACATAAATAAAACATGTAACATGAATAGGAAATAGAGTAAAGAAATGCTAGTAATTAGATTTACAAGTAGACAAGATATCAAGAAATGAAACTCAAGTAGAGATCATGTAGAAAGTAATATCATGAAATTTAACCATTTCATACAAGTATGTACAAGTCAAGTAATTCAAGTAATGTAAATAATTCAAGCAATATAAGCAAGTAATTCACGAATTGTGGAATGCTGTAAATGAATCTAGAAAGTCAAGCACTTTGGTGCAATGCCACACCTAGTCAATCAACAACTATGGGCACTAGTACTTTCAGGCGCTCCCCCCAGGACCAGATCGGGCCCCATTAATGCCAAGTATTGGGATTATGGATCATAGATCCCAAGTATATTTAGACATTTACGTAATATTTATGGCCAATGAATTTCAAGGTAAATCTCTTGGAAAAAGGTACAAGATTATCATTCAAGGGTCAAGTGGTTGTAAGAGAAATCCCAGAAGGATTTAAGGCATAATGTTTAACGACATTAAGTCGATAAGGAATTGAATTTGTCTGATATGGCACAATCAGCCTTTGCCAAAAACCTCATAAAACTGGTTTAGATCGAGTTTTTCACAGTCGGGTGTTTTAGCTAGAACTCGAGAAATGACGGCTAGGTAAGAGGTAAGACAGTGGGAGGCTCCCCTCGTATACATGAGTTCTTAATTAATAAACCACTTGTCCACTTAAAGCGTTTGCACATGGACCTCTTTCCTTAGTCACCGTTCTTCCTTGAAAATCTTGCTGATTCCATGACTTGTCCGAAATAAGGAAACATCAATAGCTGAAATTCTATTCCGTCCTTTGCAGTCGGAGCTTTACTAGACAACCGTGGAATTACGGCGAGGTAAGAGGTGGGATAGTGGGAGGCTCCCCTCATATATACGAGGTCCTAATTAATAAACCACTTGTCCACTTAAAGCGTTTGCCCGTGGACCTCTTTCCTTAGACACCGTCCTTCCGTGGAAATCTAGCGAGCTGCATGACTTGTCGAAATTACGGTAATACTTAAACTTGTATATCGATTCAAGATTATGCAAGTAACCCATGTGATTTTTAAAGATGATATCTACTCCATTCACAAGCTAGAAAGATAATAGAGTCATAATATGGCAAGGATAATTTGAAGGTAACAAGAACTAGGAAGGAAGCTTAAGCTCATGGAATAGAATTCTTATCTTCCGTATCCTAATTTATTCATGTGTGGGACTTACGTGATATGCAACAGATCCAGTATGCTGGATGATATATTGGTTTAGATATCTCATGAAAACATCGAGAAACGACGTGCGAAGATCAACGAAAATCCCTTTTTCGGCGTGTTTATGATACATCTTCAATATATTAGCTATAACATGCTTAATACTAAATAAAAAATTTGGAAAAATGGTACAATGGAAAGAGCACTTAAAAACACACAAGATGAAATGATTTATTGAAGATTTTGCCTGAGAGACACTTACCTTTAATCGAATTGAAGAGAAAGGAAAAACTGGATGAAATGTTCAAGTGCTCCTTTTCTCCTCCAAATCACACCTCCAAATCACCTTCAATCCTTCTTTCAACGTAGCAAATGCCTCAAGGGTGATTAAAGGGTTTGAGATGGGCCTATTTATAAGAAAAGTTTGGCCAAAATAGTCAAGATTCCTCCCTCCCAAAATCAAACTTCTCCACTTTGAATGTAATGGTCAAAGAATGAAATTCTAACTTCTCTTCTTAATCTAGCCTTAAGTTGGTGTGAGCACATTGATGTGAACACATGGGAAAAGTCTTAATTTGGTGTGAACACATGGGAAAAGTCTTAATTTAGTATGAACACACAGGAAAAGCCTTAATTTGGTGTGAACACATGGGAAAAGTCTTAATTTAGGAAAAGCTTCCTACCATTAAGGGATTCGCAACGGCTGTATCAATAAGCTTCCCTCAGTGAGCCTGAGCGAACGACACTTGTTTAGGAGTGGCCTCCCGAGCGGTAAGTGCTGGGTTGGGACAAAGAATCGGGGGATCCGGGGGAGCTTTCCCGATCGATAGATGCTCGGACTTCCCAACCCGAAGGCCGCCTAGGAAGCGCTTGTTCTAAGTGACTTTTTGGGCTTTACAGTAAGTGGGCCCGGGGGCTGCCACTTTGAAGAGTTGGGTCTCGTTCGGTTAGGGTTGGACCTCGTTCGGCCTCTCCGTATGGGCGGTGAAATTTCCCCTCTCCACTTGTCCCCCTCCTACTCCCAAGCCAAGATTAGGCTCGGACGAGTAGCATTTGGGCTGGACTATTTGTGGCACTAGTTGGGTAAAGATATCTCTCTGGTAGGGGCCACATGACGTGGCTCACCTTGAAAATACACCCATTATGATGAATTAGAGAAGGCCCCTCCTCGGGAGATCGGACGCCGGGCCGCCTCCCGTCAGGGTTTTTAGGTATTGCGCGTTTTACGTCCCTTTATCTACGGGGTTTTAGGGTTTTGCCTCTCTTTGTAGTTATATTTGAAGAGGGGGGGGGCTCCTGTACGGTGAGAGCAGTTTCGGAAGAGCGGAGAATCATTGCGGCCACCGGAGCAAGCGGGGCTTCCTGGGGCGGCGATTCGTCAGCTCCCTTTCTCCTCGTAAGTTCTCGGCTTGGAGCTTTCCCCTTCTTCTTTTCTCTGTCTCATAGCGGACCATCATCCTGACGCCGAGGGGCAGCAGAGAGGATGGGCTCCAAGGGTTTTCTTGATGCCGTCGGAGCCGCTTTGCAGTGAGCTGGGGGCGGCTGAGGTGAAGCGGCTGGAGAGTCGATATGGGCTGCCTTGGCGGTTCCAGTTCCTGGCACCTGAGCCTCATGAGTCTAGCATGTCCACTCATTCTGGCCTCTTTTACTCCTTTCTCCTGGCCTGGAAATGCGGCTTTCGTTTGGCCCTTCATCCCTTTGTTGCCGAGTTGCTTCGATTCTACCGACTGGCTCCTATCCAGCTGGTCTCCAACTCTTATACCTTCATTTTCTCTTTTATTTTCCTCTGCGGCCAGTGTGGGGTGCGCGCCTTGCTGAATCTTTTCGGTTACTTCTTTGAGTTGAAGAAGCATCCTCATTCCGGGAAAGGCTTCTTCTATATTTAGGCGAAGCGGGGGAGGAGCTGCGTGTCCCTCTCTGCGAAGGACTCTTCTCATAAAGGGTGGAATACCCAATATTTCTGGGTGGGCCCATCGGCAGTTGGTGTGATCTGGAATTTCCCAACGGCGCCTAATTTCCACTCGAACATTCCTCCGAAGCAGATCGTGTTTTCTCCGGAGGTGGAAGAGGAGGCTGCCATCCTGCAGCAGAATCGCCGAGAGACTGCTGATTTGGTGAATTCTTCCAACATTGAGGGCTACCTCGCTCGAGTGCTGTCACCGACAGGTATGGAGTTCGGGAACTTGGTCTTCCTTCTTGCGGAGTAGGAACCTTCCTTCTCTTAGTTTGCTTTCTGTGGTTCAGACACGAGGCGAGCGGTTGAGGAGGAGGCACTGTCGGCCGAATTGGAGATCATCGATTTGGATGAGGCGCCGCCTCCTGACGATCTTCAAGCTCCAGAGGGCTCATCCCGCTCCCGGGACAAGGGCAAGCAGATGGCCCAGGATGACGTTTTCGAGCACCGGGGAGTCAAGCGCAAGGATCCCGTGGCCAAGTTGTTGTGGTTTTCAATGCAGGCTCAGTATGCTAAAAAGAAGCAGGTGAGGAAGGAGGAGGTCATCCGTCCGTCCGGAGGAGACTCCCTGCCAACTCTCCCCTCTGCTGAACAAGAGGGGGCCGATGAAGGAGGGATCACAGCCGATGCTGAGGCGCCGAACGTAGCGTAGGGGTCGGCAGACGAGGGGGTCCGGTTTGAGCCGGTCGAGGCTGGAGGGTGGCAGGGGGAGGCAACTCGATCTCAGCCGACCGAAACTGGGGATGTACGCGGTGGGGCCGCTCATGCCGAGCCAACCGGTGGGGCCCCCGGGACAGGATTGCCCAAGGGAGATGCCCCGATCCCGACCGCTCCGGTGAGAGCTTCCCCTCCCTCTACCAGCACCTTCAGTGTCCGGGCTCCTCTGTACCGGGCGTGCCATTCGTTAGCTTCTCGAGACTTTGCGGGAAAAAGTCTCGAAGGGTCCCCCCTCTTCGCGGTTTGAGCAGATTATGGAGGGAGGGAAAGTCTTGGCCCAGCTGGGGGCTGAAGCAGTGGACGCGTGCGCTCGGGTGGAGTCCGAGCTGGAGACTCTCGTGGACCCACATTTGCATGATCGGAAGGTCGAGTGTCTGACCCTCGATCTTGGGGACCTTCACCGGGAAATGGCCCTGCTCCGAGCGCTAGCGCAGTCGAGCCAAGTGGAGGCTCAGTCTTTGGCAGAGAAGTTGGCCTAGGCTCGTCGCATGGTCGACCGGAAGAGTGAGCTTCTGGAGTCGAAGCGCAGAAACCAGGTCGAGCGTGATGACCAATGGAGGGCTGAGCGAGGGGGGCCCAAGGATCGAGTTCGGGTGGCTGAGGATTTGATGTGACACAACCTCGGACCTAATTTAACAAGCACAACCACAAGGCTATGAAGCCTACGCAAGCGGACCTTCGTATGGCGCACACACTTAACCCGGGGGTAACTCGGGGATGCCGAGTCGAGGAAATGGGACAAGCCCCTTGCTGGTAGAGGGCCAGCAAGGCCTAGGTTAATTCCCAAGGGTAATGGCAGCCCAATTCAAGGGAGCCGACGAGGTGCTAAGGCACGGGTTACACTCCTCACCCCACGGTGATCTCTTGAAGCAAGGAGCTCAAGGATCGGACTCTCACTCTCACGGCCAGCGGAGTTTATGAACTAATATTAGAAATAACAAGCACTAAATGGAGCTAGGAGTGGAGCACTTACTCGACCGGTTTGAAGAAACCGGTCCCGCTCGGAGACGTGGGCGAGCGGGGAAGCGTGGGTTCCCCACACGCCGCGCCGGGGTAGCTTGACCTGCTCAAATTGTTACAACACTACACCCCATGCAAGGGGGGGGATCTAGGGGTGAGGGTCAACTGATATTACATCCAAAACTACCTCCACACAGGGAGGGGCCTTCAGCCGGCCAAGCGGGGAGGGGTGACACCGAACTAGTGATCAACAAGGAAGCCGACGTCGGTTCTATCCGCTGTCTGTGCTTCAGGACTGACTGATGGTTATCACGATGCTGTGGCCACTCCAGAATTTTGCCGATGACAAGACCACTTGGAGATTCTTTGTAGCTGGATCGGGATGATGCTTGAATTTTTTTGATTTCTTTGGGCACCGCTGCTGGTCGGGGTAGGGGCTTGAACAGGGTGGCAGACCCTCGGTTCTGACAGCTTCAGGTTTCCAACAGCAGGAAGAAGAGGATGCCATGACCGCTCCCGAACTCAGAATCAGGTGCCGCCAGAGCCGTTGGAACCGTTTACGGGTTCTCTTCGAAGAAAAACTGGCGGCGAAGCCAAACCTTGTCAGAGAAGACCAGTGGGCTCTGAACTCTGATGAGAGGTCGGTGCAGACTGTGGGGAAGCAGAACCGCCCACCCGGGGGAGAAAATTGATAACTCCTGGTTCCGGATGCCAAACTGAGCTCTGCTTTTTGGAGAAGAAAGAAGACTCGTAGTAGAAGCTTTTTTAAGAAGAACTCTTGATCAGATTCCAAGAAGGACCGTCGCAGTCGGGTTTCCACTCCGGATCTGGTCTCCTGCCAGGGAGGCTTTGCGCAGTCGAGGAAGAATGACTCTCCTGGGCGATCACAAACTCAGAACGGGATGGGACTACCGCCGTTGTGAAGAGGACTGGGAGACGCTTCCAACGATGGCTCTTGATCCTTCAGAAACATCCAGAGGAAACCGTGGTCGCCTCTGCAAGCTTCTACTCTTCTGCAGATCTGCAACTGGGAACTGTAGGTTGAAGATGACGGGGGGGAATGGGGTATATGTGAGGGGAAATGGGGGTGGATGAGTGTGGGGAAGCCCGGGCTGTGAGGGGGTCTAGGAGGGGGTGTTCCAAGATGGGGGAAGGGAAGAATGGGGTCTGGAAGGGGGTCTAACAGGTGGTGGGAGGAGGAGCTACGAATTTGGGAAGGTGGGTGAGAGGGAAAGGGTATTTGAAAATGGGTTTAAGAGTGGGATTAAATTTTGGTCTTGGGAGATGGGAAGAGGTGTGTGGGGAAGGTAAAAGGGGGCTTGGGGAGTGGGAATTCTCCCTTGGGAGATGAGAGGGTGCTTGGGGAAGGGGAGTGGGTGGTTGGTGGTTGGAGGGTGGAGTGGGGAGTGGTGGAATCTCCCTTGGGGCTGGGGTGGAGTTAAGGTGGGTTGGTGGGGAGTTGGGGATGAGTTATTGGAGGGGGAGAAGAGAGAGAAAGGTGGTTGGGAGGGGAGGAGAGAGAAAGGGGTGCAGGTTTTAGAGAGAGAAAGTGGAGGAGAGAGAAAATGACTTATTAGAGATAGAGAGGTAGAGAGAGAGGGGGGATAGGTGGGAATCACTCCCAAGGGTTTCTCACCCAACTAATATAATCTCTCCAATAGGAAATTTGAACTCTCAAATGGCAATTTTCATTCATTGATTCATTAGTTCCAAATGAAGGGAATGGGGCCCTATATATAGGCAACCCACATTTTACAATAAGACCCTAACAAAAGACTTAATGACAAATAACCGAGGGGGGTAGGGGGGCTCTTGGGCCAAGCCCAATGAAATGGGCCCAATAGCTAACTAAACAACATAATGACACTCAAACTTAGGAAAATAAACACAAGACCTAGGGACATGACTCAAGAAAATGAAAATTACATCAAATGACTCAAATAGAAAGCACAAAAAGGATAATTGGGCCTTTATGGAGAGAGGCCCGAACTCAAATGGTGCTGGAGTGTGAGGAAGACCCGAGCCAAAGGGAGTCACGGGTGATGCCTCCATCAGGATTCACGGACAGAGGCCGAGTGAAGGCTATCCGAGGCCGAGTGAAGGATGTCCGAGTCAGAGCAGCGGATAGCTGAGCTCGAGGGGAAGGCGGAGCTGGCTGGGAAGGAAGCGCTCGAGCAACATAGGTGCTCAGAGGCTTACCATGCAGCTCTAGGCGACCTTTCCCTACTACGAGTCAGGCTACCGACGGGGACTCCGGAAGGGCTTCTCTCAAGGCTATGATCGGGCCATCCTGGAGGCAGAGGCCCAGTCATCTACGCTCATTTTTCCTTCCGGTCAGCACTATGACTAGGATTGGGGCTCCACTGACTCTTCCCACTACACGTCGAGTGAAGAGGTGAGTTCGGTACCGTCCGAGCGACCGCCAACTCCAGCATCCTCGGGAGGGCACACGGTCGAGACAATTCCCACACAAGTGGGGTCAGTGTCTGGGCCGGCCTTTGCAGAGAACACTGGGGGCAGATCGTCTGGTGCCGAAGAAGCCTTGTCTGCGGAGCTTGGAGATGGGCCCGAGGCCTGATGTAATAGCTCTTTTCTTTTTTCTTTCTTTTTCATATGTAGCCGAGTAAGGCTTTTTTGGAAACTATAATAGCGGCAGTATTGAATGCTGAATTGACTATTTCTTATCGCTTTTGGTGTGATTTGACTACCGTATCTGTAGTCGTTTGAAGAAGACGTCGATTTTTTGCAGATCTTGCGCGCACCAATCTGTCAAATAACTGACATGGCGCTGGCACCTTTCTATTTTTTCATACCGCCCTTAATGACTTGCCGCTTCACGCGTCCCGCTGGGGGGTGTCGGGAATTGAGGTAACCATCTCAGGGAAAGTCTTTTTAGCGTGTTTTGTAAAGGGGAGAGTCATTTAAGGTGATCAGCTCGCCCTTCGGCCTATAAAAGGTCCGAGGGGCGTCTCCTTTTCCTTTCGTCGCTTAAGGCCATCCCTGGTAGTTTTCTCCTTCTTTCCCTTCTGCGAAGCGTTGTGCTGTTAGTCTCGGTGGGGCATGGAGGGCGCTTCAGAAGATGATGATGCAGATGGCAGTAGGAGGGAAGCTCCTGTTGTTTCAGTCTGGAAGAGGGTTCGTCAGTCGGGGGTCACTCGGGAAGAGGGTTCGTCATGCCGCCCTTTTGTCCCTGACCTACCGACGTCATTCTGAGGGGAGGGGGGGAGCTAATTAAGCTCCCTCCTTTCCGGGCCTTCCCCTGCCTCCTCATCCATCTCTGCCGTTTTCTTTTCCCCCTTCCCCTTTCACTCTTTGGAGGGTGCCTGCACTCTCTGCCTTCAAAAGAGTTGGCAGAGAGGAGGCCTTCACTTGTATTCCTTACTCTCTTCTTCTTGTTGTTTCCACTCTTTTCCTTTTTCCTCCAAGCTTTCTCAAACCAACAAAGCCGACGATCCCTTATCCGAGCCAGTTTCTGCACGAGGCAGAGTCAATGGCTGGACGTGGGAGCGCCTACTGGGTCGGTCGAGCGTTCTGCTCGCGTTATAGTACCAGGGGATGTAATTTTTTATACATGTATACTATACCGGCTACGGCCTTCTTGATGTACATCAAAGTTTAATAAGAAGAGAATAATGGTGATTATTCTATTTTACTTACATGTGTATGGTTGCCAAATGTTCAAAAGTAGAACTTGCGAAGATTTATCACGTTCCACGTCCGAGGGACGGGTGTTCCTTCCATGGTGGACAATCGGTATGCTCCTTTCCCGAGCTTCTCAACCACTCGGTAGGGACCTTCCCAGGTATGGGCCAGCTTCCCCGCCGCCTCTAGTGGTCGGGATGCTTCAGCCTTCCTCAGGATGAAGTCTCCTGGCTAGAAGTGTCTGTCTTGGACTCTGGTGTTGTAGTATCGAGTGATGCGCCGTTGGTATTCCGTTGCTCGGATGCTTGCAATCTCTCGGATCTCATCCGCCAAGTCGAGGTTCTCTCGCAATTTCTGCTCGTTTACCTCCGGCTCGAAGTGGACGACTCGGAGAGAGGGATTGCTGACTTCCAATGGAATCATAACTTCCGTGCCATACACCAGCTGAAAAGGTGTTTCACCAGTAGCCGTTCTCGGAGTAGTTCGGTGCGACCATAGTACGCTCGGCAATTCCTCGAGCCAGCTTCCCTTGGCTTTGCCGAGCCTGGTTTTGATGCCTGTTAAGATAGTCTTATTGGCATTTTTGACCAGTCCGTTAGCCTGAGGTGGGCTACTGAAGTGAAGTGGTTGCGAATGTTTAGGTCTGCACATCTGTCTCTAAAATAATGAGAATCAAACTGCCGACCGTTATCACTCACGATCACTCGGGGGACACCATAGCGATAGATGATCGACTTCCAAACAAAACTCCATACGACTGATTCGGTGATCCTGGTGGTGGCTTCGGCCTTGATCCATTTGGTGAAATAGTCGATGGCGATGATGATGAACTTCTTTTGAGCTTGAGCCGTAGGGAAGGGCCCCAAAATGTCGATCCCCCACCGAGTGAAAGGGTATGGCTCAGAAAGGGTAATGAGCTCCACAGCGGGATGATGAATCAGGTGGTCGAAGCGCTGACATCGATCACACTTCTACACGTAGGTCGAGCAGTCACGCTGGAGAGTGGGCCACCAGTAACCCTATCGTAGCAAGATCCTGGCGAGCGATCTTCCTCATTGGTGCGCTCCGTAGATGCCTTCGTATACTTCATGAACCGCTTGGCTGGCTTCATCGGTGCTGATGCACTTGAGGAGGGAGTTGGAGAAAGATCTGCGGTACAAGGCATCGTCGAGCATGGCGAAAAGTCGAGCTTGGTACTTGAGCTTCCGAGCCTCCCGAGGGTTAGTGGGCCCTTGAGAATCTTGGAGCCAGGATATGTAGGGGGTCCGCCAGTCGCTTGAGGGTGCCAGCTCAACATTTATAAGCTCAGATTCGATGCTCGGTTGCCCGAGCTCTTCGAGGAAGACCGATCATGTACTAGCGGGGTCGGGCGAGGAGGCCAGTCGAGAGAGGGCCTCCGCTCGGGAGTTTTCCTCTCGGGCTATTCGGACTACCTCAAAGCTCTCGAAGAGTTGGGCCATCCTCTTGACCGCTTGGAGGTACTTGACCATTTGTCCTTCCCGAGCTTCGTATTCACCGTTGACCTGGCTAGCGACCAATTGGGAGTCAGTGTGGATCCTGACTCGTTCGGTCCCCAGTCGTCGAGCCATCCTGGCTCCCGAGTGTAGATGTGGAAAGTATGACTCCTCCTTTTCTACCAGCGTTAAAATATCCCTCTACTATGTATATATGGGAAATAAAACAAAATGAAGGTAGGATAGATTAGAGGGGTGAACCTGTGATCATGATCACCACCAAGATGTCGGGCATGTGATGAACGCACACTGTACCTTGGAAAGAGGGAGGTACTTGCCTTAAAACCAGCACTGACACGTTGAACGGCTCCTTATTGGCCGACTGTAGTTACTCGCGGTCTCAATATAGACCGCTCGCCAGTGCCAAGGTGGAACGCGGGACGAAGCTGGATGGAGGGTTGAAAGGCTTGATGGTGACCGCAGGAGGATGAAGAACGGTTGAGGACTGGCCGTACGTCTCCCTGAACGGCCTGGAAGAAGCCGTGCAAGACCACCACACCAGAAGTTGCAAGAGTCCAACCTCCACCCTTTCCGGACGGCCAGAAAGGACGGGCCTCACGTTAGTGTGTTGCTGACCTGCGAAACAGAGTGTGGAACACGAAGAAAAACCCGAATTAGAACTAGAAAGTGTAGTATACACTCGAACGGAAGAAAATTTGTTGAGTCTTGTTGAATCTTTACATGTTTTGATGATGACAACACTATAAGTCTTAGTGGTGTTCAAAAATACTTCTCTGTGAAAAATTAACAAAAATATTTTTATGTGAAAGTGAACAAAGAATATTCTTCTATGAAGAATAAACCTTCATTTCACTTCAGGTATTTTCAGGGACTGTCTTCGTGTTGGTTGGAACTTCGTCATGTTTGTGTATAACACCTCGTGTTGTACTGTTTGCCTTCGTGTCGTTTTAGTTTTAGCACTGTTTGTGTTCTCAACACGCCGTGTCATCCTCTCGTACCTCGTGTTGTGTTAAGTTGTGCTGATTGACTTCGTGCTGACTCTTCTGAAGCAGCTCGAATTGGTCTGATGAACCTCGAGTTGCTTCTGTATGAACCTCGTGTTGTTAGCACTTAGTTACTCATCTCGAGTCAGTCCTCAATGTTTGTTCTTGTGTCTTCGTGTCAATTACTGTAGTTCCTCGAGTTGTTCTTCTGCTTCCACCGTTTCATCACGTGTTGTTAAAGACGTGTCTATCTCATGTCTTCGTGTCGTGTTTCCTAGACCTCGTGTCTTTCTCGCCTTGACCACACTCCGTGTCAATTCCTCTGTCTTCAACTTCGTGTTGTTTTCAACTCGTGTCGGTTTCTGTTTTCATCTTCGTGTTGTCTTCAACTCGTGACGGTTTTTGTTATTTGTCTTCGTGTCGTGGTCAGCCCGTGTCGCCTCGTCTTCGAGTCGTTCATTCAAGCTAATGTGTGCTCGAGTTGTTTTTCTTGTGTTTTCAAGTGTTGTTTCACTACGTGTCTTCGTGTTGTCTTTTGTATTCGTGTCTTCGTGTTGACTTTGTATTTGTGTCTTCGTATTATCTTTGTATTCGTGTCTTCGTGTTCCTTTTGTATTTGTATCTCCGTGTTGCTTCCTTCTATTTTCGTCCTGGTCTCTTCTGATCGCGTGTCTTTCTATTGCTTCACTCTGTGTTATCTTTTTCTCACCTCATGCTGTCTTTATCCGACTTCGTGTCGTCTTCGTTGTTGTGTTAGCTGTACTCTCGTGTACTTCGTGTCGTTCTCGTGTTATCTCGTGCTAAATTCATCTAACGTACCTCGTGTCAGTCACAGTATAGTGCACCTCGTTTTGTTATCATATATCTCGTGCAGTTCTGTGTTCTTATAGCCAACCAACTTATCTCAGCTACATATAGCGAGCCCTGAGCATTAATGTAATTAATCTGCTTGCAGGGATCCGAGGAAGATTATTCCTCAGTGTCTGGGCAGCACGTGATCCAATGCTAGAGGAACCAATCCGATAAGGACACGTGGCAAGAAAGTACTGGATCAAGCGTGGGAGGCACACGCATTCTGAACCGGATCTGCTGCTGCTGCTGATATAAATAGAAACCTTCATCTTCAGATGGAGGATGATCAAAAAGGAGAAAGATATAGAAGAAAGAGCAGAAAAGCAGAGAGTCCTTCGATCCAGAAAAACGAGAGAAAGAAGAGAAGAAAAAGAGAGAGTAGAAACTGAAGGAGAAAGAAGAAGAAGAAAGGAAGAGGAGAGAGAGCTTTACCGAGGATCTGATCAGTCTGTTCGTGGATCAAATCCAGAACGACTATGCTCATTGAGAGCTATATATCTTGCGTTTTATTTCCAGCTTCTGTCGCTGTCATTTTCATGTTTTCTTACTTTTCCTTTTGCTACCTTGTTTAGTCTTGTTCTTCCGATTGCCCTGTTGGGGATCGGGTTTCTTCTGGTGGTACAGGAGAAGGGAGATCTGATCTCCAGGTTGCAAGTGGCAGGTTGTCACTTGAGGGTTCCCTCTGGTTTAGAGGAAGGGAGGCTTGTCCTCCGGTCCTTGGCTTGTGGCTTGCAAGTCAAGGGGTCCCTCCGGTTGGAGGAAGAGAGGTCTTAGACCTCTGGTTTGTTAGTGACGGGGAGTCACTGGTGGGTTTCCTCCTGGTCTGGAGGAAGAGAGGCTAGGGCTCTGGTGGGTTACCGGCATTAGGTTGTTACTGGCTGGTTCACTGGTAGTGGGACTGCTACCAGTGGGGTTCCCTCTTGGTATAGAGGAAGAGAGACGTGAGTCTCTGGTTTCTAGTGACCGTGGGTTGCTAGTGGTTCCCTCCGAGTAGGAGGAAGAGGGGAGGTTGTTCCCCTGGGTAAGCTGTGTATCAGCGTTTGTTGGCAAGCTGTGTTGCCCAGCCGTTAGTGAAGCCACACTCAGTTTGAGTGTGGGGTGGATGTAGGTCTGGAGGACCGAACCACCTAAAAATCCCCGTGCCGTGTGCTTGTTCTTCTCTTCTGGGCTTGGATATTCGGTAGATGCTTGTTTAGGCCGATCCTTCCCTATCCTCCAAGCAGTTCGTTCTGCGGTTAGTGTTTGATCATTGTGCTCTAATTCGGAAACTCCTGTTGGAGATCTAAACTTAATTTTTAATCCTTTTTTTTAATGGGTAAAGGTCCATTCACCCCCCTCTGGACCTATCAATTTGGTATCAGAGCGGTTCCCTATATCTCCAGATTCAACGATCTGTAGGGGATCCTGCTGGTCTGATAGGTGCATTTCTGTTTTGGTCTTCTGCTTGGTTTTACTCCTGAACTGATTTCAATGAAGCACCCACCGATCTTTAGTGGTTCTGGATTTAAGTTGTGGCTTAGAAGTCTGCGTACCTATGTTAAACAATGTGATCCGGATATGTGGAAGTTGATTTCACATGGTCCACACAAACTGCCAAAGAAAATGTCCAAATGGACTGACAATGATAGATACATGTGTGATCAAAACGAGAAGGCTATGGAAATTCTGAAGGCTGCCACTGACAAAGCTTTACATTCATGTTTTTATCATTGCAGGTCAGCCACTGAAATTTTGGACCAACTGAAAATAGCCTTTGAGTCAAAGAAGGACGCCTGCATGATGGCCAATGGGACTGATCACAGCAACAATCAAAGTAATGAAGAGGACAATGATGATCAGGTAAACCCTTTTCAACATTATACTATGGATGATTGGGAAAATAGCTATGCTGACTTGTTGGGGCTATATGAAAATTTAAAAAGAGAACATAAGAAACTGAGAAAGGGTACTAGGTTAACCAGTGCAAATTCCTCTTCATGTCAAAACTGTTTAAAATTGGAACAAATAAATGATGCTTCCATAGCTGAGATTCGTAAGCTTGAGAGTCAAATTAAATTGTTAAAGAAAAAGATTCAAGAATCTGTTAATTCAGAACTGAATGAACTTAAATCTGAAAATGACTCTCTCAGGAAAATCATTGAAGAAAATATTCAGAAAATTAAAAACCTTGAACAAGAAAACAAACTGCTAACTGAAAAATCTGAATCTAATCAACAATTTGAACCACCGTGTGAAGATCATATTTTAATAAATGAATTGGTCCAGAATGACAAGCTCAAGGGAGAAATTGAAAAATTGAAAATGTTGAACAGTAGTATGTCTGAGAGACTTCTAACCTTAGAAAAAGGAAAAACTGTTTGCATTGAAGATTTTGATAAACTGAGCAATCTGGAAAATGAAATTGAGGACTATAAAATCGTAAACAAGGTGCTAAGTGAATGTGTAAACTGCAATGAACAAGAGATTGCCAGTTATGAAATACACATTGTTTCTTTGGAAAATGAAATAGAGGACTTGAATAAATCCTTGTCAAAATTTGTGGAAGGACAAGAAAATATGGACAGATTGTTAGGTGTTAAAGTCAATTTTCAAAAAGAAGGGTTGGGATATAACTCAACAAAGAAAAAGAGTTTTAAAAATAAGATTCAAACTTCTGCTATTTCAGATGTTGCATCTGCTAGCCTAGCCAGTCCTTCTGTATTTCAATTCACTGCTCAAAGAAGTCTGAAGACAACTGTAGAACAAAAAGGGAAGAACAAAGTGGATTCTACTACATACATGCATCCTGACTTTAAATCCCATGCTAACAAGAAACCTATGTCATGCCTTAATTGTCATAAAGCTGGTCATCAAATGCATGAATGCAAACTGAAAGGAAAAGATGATATGAATACTAGTAAAATGCATGTTAGGAAAACTCATGACAGAAATCATGAGGTTCAGAAAAAGAAAATGTCATGTTACTACTGCCATAGACTTGGCCATTTGATGCATGAATATAGATTGATAGAAAAGGATGATATGGATGCTAGGAAATATCGTGATAGAAATCCTGATGTTCATTCAAAGAAAAGGGAATGTTCGCATTGTGGTAGATTAGGCCACACCCTTGCTCAATGTTGGTTTGCTAATGGAAAGAAAAAACCACTCCCACATCATGCTAAATTTTATGCTAACCAACATACTCTTAATATCAACAAAACTGCTTCTCCGAACCAGCATGTCAGATGTTTTAATTGTAACAAGCTTGGGCATAAGGTCACTGAAAGTTGGGCAAGATCTTATAGGAGAGAGTCTCCTTTTTGCTCCCATTGTGGGAAGCATGGCCATGCAGTCAAGGACTGCTGGCATGCTCAGGGTAGAAAACTCAATTCTAAAACTGTTAATCTCCCTGTGAATAAAAATGCATTTGGTAGAAATATCTTTAGAGGCAAGCACAATGAGTGCTTCAAATGTGGGAAGCCAGGTCACAGGATTGCAACCTGTTGGCTGGCAGGATATCAAAATCAAACTGGTTTTGGCAAACAGAATGTTTATTCTGTTGACAAGGAGTCTCATGTTTATGCACATAGGATTCATGCTAACAAGGATATGCATAAATCAGTACTGAAAGCTGCTGCTCCTTGCTATCAAGTTAAAAATGTGCTGAGGAAACTTGCTAGAAGTAATACTGTCATGTCAGGACCCAAGACTTCTTGGGTATCTGTTTGTGCAAAATAACTTTGCTTTGCAGGTGTGCTTGGATGGAATAAAGGGGTAATAAACCAGGGCACATAAAAGGACCCCATGTCTGAATGCTCCAGGTAAATTTACTGCTTCCCTCCTAATCTGAATTCAATCTCCAATCCATCAGAATGATGTTTGTTGTTGTTCATATAAACTGCCTATTTTGGACTAGACAGAATTATCATGATTCACAAACTCACATGTTTAATTTTCATGGCAAACACTGCATTCAATAAATAATTAATACTTCCAAGAGTCGTGTGTGAGATGTCCTTGAGTGAGCTGAAAAGGAGTTTGACAGGCCATTTGGTTTCTGAAGAATTTTGTCAGCCGATGCAGTTAATGTGGTGTTAAGATCTGTCATCTCATGAGGTTGCAGTTTATTGCCCAAGAGCTTCTCTGGATGTGTGACAGAACTTCTTCAAGAATATTATATTTGTAAGCGTCCTTGGTGCTTAATGTCTTGAGTGATCTCTCACTTGTTGGCTTGGTGATAGGAGTGCTGCTCATCTCATCTCTCTCCATTCGGTCTGCCACCTTCTTATCTCTCTCCTATCACTTTTGGTTCAGAAATTCTCTCAAAGAAATTTTCTTTCAGTCTTCTTGCTCTTATCAGATGTGATCTGTATACCTTAAACCACCCAATATCTAGTGTAACAACTTACACCTGTTAATAAAGAACTTTAATGTATGGGGGTTATATTTGGTCCTTGATCCTTCTAAGTTATCCTCTCAAGTGTTGGTCAACATATTATAAAACTTCCTGTTAAATGAGAAAAACTTGTTGAGGATCTCGATTTAACTGAAACTTATGTGAAGAGAGCTGTGAGATAAAAATTGTGTTAAGTAAGATATCTGTCTTTTGTCTAAAATCATGAGAAGTGCCACCAGGGAATACGCCATTCTTTGTGGCAGAGCAATGGCTTTTGTGGAGAAATAGACACTCTAGATCAGAGAAGTCCAGAGTTTCTGTCATGATACACTAGCTATCTCTGTATAGAAATGTTAAAATAATAAAAAAAAGGGAAAAGTCAACAAAGAAAAATTTCATTGGCTTTGATTGGCATAAAGGTAGTCCGTCCTGAGTAACCAGGGTTTCTGGTGTCTGATAAATATATCTCCTTGTGTAAAAAGGGACTATTCTACCTTGTGCTCAACAAATTGGTTGACCCTGTATGCCTTCTCTTGTCCATTAAATGAAGAAATGAAATCTGCTTGACAACGATGTGTTATTTCTTTGCTTGACAAACATAAGGAGTAATTTAATCGTGACTCTCTCTAGGTTAAGGAACTTTAACAGCTAATTTTGTGATCATATTGATTTAATATCGTGAGGTTATTGACCATGGAATTTGGAAGAATATAACTAGTCCATATATTGAAGGGCAAACTTTAACAGGCAATGGCTGTATTACATCATGACTGAGGGTAGTTTGGGTATTTCCAGAAAAAGTTTGATAAGAGTGAAAAGCAACCCGACAAAACCCTTCTTGTTTCACACGCCTTCATCCACAAACCCTCGTTTCCCCTTGCCGCTTCCTATTCATCTTCGTGCCGCTCCACCTTGAGTGTTTTTTCAAACTCATCTCTATCTTTTCCCGCTCACTTCCTTTCCCCACAGAGATCTCTTCCTCTCTTGGGTCTAGCTTCACTTCCAGTAGCAACCGGCAAGAGAGAGTTGATACTCTAGGAGTCTTGGCAAATGGATCAGCAAGCATCCGCCACTCAGGTTGAAAGGAAGAGGAAAGGAAAGGAAATTGCTGAGGAGCCTCCGTCCAAGCAGCAACGTTGTCTAGAATCAGAAGCTGCTGCGGGAATATCTTCAGAGCAAGGTACCAGGCCTTCCCAGACTACCGTATTTTTAGAGAGTGGTAAAATCATTCCTCCGAGGATAGTTGATTTCGGTGATGAATCCATGGTCCTGAAGTTTCCAGAACTCTTGAAGATCTTCGAGTTTCAGGAATGGAGGAAATTTTTGGAAGATCACAGGGTATTCTACCCTAGCCTGGTGATGGAATTTTACAACAACTTGTTGTTGAGCCGAGATAAGTCTGCATTGATTTTGACTGTTAAAGGGGTTGAGATAACAGTGACATGCAACTCTCTCCATGAAGCTCTAAGTATTCCAGAAAAGGGAGAGGTGGAGAGGGGGTACAGATACAGTCTGCATGAGGTGTTTTCGGTTATTACTGGTAAACCCAGTAACATTCTTGACAAGGGGCAAGTGAAGCTGAAAGCTTTCCAAACCTCATCATTTCCTCCTCTTCACAAGCTCCTTCAAAACATAATTGCTTCTATAGTCACACCACAGACTGGAGCTAGGGGTAGAATCACAGACACACAAAGGTTTCTACTGTTTTGTCTGATTCAGAATGTAAAGATATGTTTGCCAGAAATCATTTTTACTGTCATGAAGGGATGTATTGGATCCAAGAGACACCTTCCCTATGCCGCCCATCTGACAGACATCTTCAAGTATTCAGAGATTTGCTTGGATGGAGAGGCTGCATCTGAAGTTAAGGCCCGAAACATATTTAATATGAATTTTGTTTCAGTGTTTTTGGGCTTGGAGGGCTCTTCAATGGTGGGGCAAGTTAAGGCCCAGAAAGTCAAGGAATCACAAACTCAGGGGGAGCATCTGGAACAATCTCAAGACTTAGCTCAAACTGGTGTGCAATTAGTTTCTGAGATTGCTGTACAGGATACACCAGCTGAACAACCACAGTCTATTACGTCTGCTGCACTCCCTGAAGTATCTTTTTCCTTTCAGAGGCTAGTTGAGGTTGCATCTGAAGAAATAAGGTTGTCTGAAGAAAGTATTCAGACTGATCTAGATGCAAATATTGATGGTCTGTTTGATTCTTTTGGGAAGACATCTGAAGAGGTGATATTGCCCGTGGAACAGCCAGCTAAAGAGCAAGAAAGTACTGATCAAGAACTTGCTGATTTTGTTAATGTGATTCTAAGAGAGACTGTAGAGAAAAGCTTGGAAGAGGCTACCAACCTGGTTTCATCTGAAAGTCTTGAACAGGCAACTGTTGACAGCCCTGCAGATCATGATCTCATGGAAGATAGAGGGGATAACAGTCAAGAAAAAGTTCCTGTCATAGAATTGGATACAGAATCTTCAAATGAGGAAGAGGAACCTGAAATTGCAGTTCCTGTCAAAGACACACAAGCTGAAGTTGAAGATCAGGCTCCAGCAGTAGACAACCAACCGCCAGTGCAAGAATTTTTTGGTACACCTCTAGGTCCACCTAGACTTCTATCTGCACAGGCGCCCAACATTGAATCTGCTCGGGCACCCAACATTGAAGAACTCCTCATAAACTTGACTCAGCAGATGCAGAAACAAGATAAGAAATTAGATGATCTGCTCAAATATGTCACTCTCAACATCAATCAAGTACATTCAGGCTACTGAAGCTTGAGATATCTCTCCTCACTGAATGGAAAAGGTTCCTACTTAACAAAAAGGCTTCAGATGATGCCAACAGATCCTTGATGCAAGGTTTGCAGGAGGTTTGTTCAAAGATAGCAAAAGCACTGCGTGAGTTACAAGATGTTCAAATTTCCTCCTTCAAACAATCTACCAACATTATAGATCACTGCTTTGAGATCAGAACATCTTTAGAAGTTTTGAAGAAATCATCCAGTGCCCTAGGTCCAGGTGTTCAGCAGATCTATGATAAATTGGTCGCCTTCTTAACAGAAATGACAATTCTGGCTGACAGATATGAAACTGTTAATATTCGCCAAGACGACATCATTTCTGAAGTGGCACATGTCAGAAGCGCAGTGGTGTATTGGCTAGCTGAACTGTCAAATGACCTAAAGGAATTTCAGTCTATCTTGGGTTCAGCACCTAGTCAAGCTTCTTCTAGCAGAACTCCACCTCAAGAATATACCTCTGCTTCTCCAAGGGGGAGACCACCACATGGCAGGCCGCGTGGCCCTTCTAGCAGACATGCCAGACTTTTTTCTTGAAAAGACAATGCTCTGTAACTGGTTACCCATTTTGAGGCTTTCTCTCTCACACTCTTGGACTTATTAATTAAATTTCATATCTTTTGCATTATTGCATCCTTATTGTTTCCTTCTTTTTGATGATGACAAAGGGGGAGAAATCAGGCCTTTGCTAGCTCGTTGAGAATGTTTGTTATTCATTGAGAATGAGAATGGTTATTTGACACTTTAAAAATGTTTAATAATGGTGCTAATGTTTGTTTAGCCTTGGAAAGGCTAAAATTATTTTTTTTGCAAAGACTCAAGACTCATAGTGTTGCCATCCATCAAAAAGGGGGAGATTGTTGAGTCTTGTTGAATCTTTACATGTTTTGATGATGACAACACTATAAGTCTTAGTGGTGTTCAAAAATACTTCTCTGTGAAAAATTAACAAAAATATTTTTCTGTGAAAGTGAACAAAGAATATTCTTCTGTGAAGAATAAACCTTCATTTCACTTCAGGTATTTTCAGGGACTGTCTTCGTGTTGGTTGGAACTTCGTCATGTTTGTGTATAACACCTCGTGTTGTACTGTTTGCCTTCGTGTCGTTTTAGTTTTAGCACTGTTTGTGTTCTCAACACGCCGTGTCATCCTCTCGTACCTCGTGTTGTGTTAAGTTGTGCTGATTGACTTCGTGCTGACTCTTCTGAAGCAGCTCGAATTGGTCTGATGAACTTCGAGTTGCTTCTGTATGAACCTCGTGTCGTTAGCACTTAGTTGCTCATCTCGAGTCAGTCCTCAATGTTTGTTCTTGTGTCTTCGTGTCAATTACTGTAGTTCCTCGAGTTGTTCTTCTGCTTCCACCGTTTCATCACGTGTTGTTAAAGACGTGTCTATCTCATGTCTTCGTGTCGTGTTTCCTAGACCTCGTGTCCTTCTCGCCTTGACCACACTCCGTGTCAATTCCTCTGTCTTCAACTTCGTGTTGTTTTCAACTCGTGTCGGTTTCTATTTTCATCTTCGTGTTGTCTTCAACTCGTGACGGTTTTTGTTATTTGTCTTCGTGTCATGGTCAGCCCGTGTCGCCTCGTCTTCAAGTCGTTCATTCGAGCTAATGTGTGCTCGAGTTATTTTTCTTGTGTTTTCAAGTGTTGTTTCACTACGTGTCTTCGTGTTGTCTTTTGTATTCGTGTCTTCGTGTTGACTTTGTATTTGTGTCTTCGTATTATCTTTGTATTCGTGTCTTCGTGTTCCTTTTGTATTTGTATCTCCGTGTTGCTTCCTTCTATTTTCGTCCTGGTCTCTTCTGATCGCGTGTCTTTCTATTGCTTCACTCTGTGTTATCTTTTTCTCACCTCATGCTGTCTTTATCTGACTTCGTGTCGTCTTCGTTGTTGTGTTAGCTGTACTCTCGTGTACTTCGTGTCGTTCTCCTGTTATCTCGTGCTAAACTCATCTAACATACCTCGTGTCAGTCACAGTATAGTGCACCTCGTTTTGTTATCATATATCTCGTGCAGTTCTGTGTTCTTATGGCCAACCAACTTATCTCAGCTACATATAGCGAGCCCTGAGCATTAATGTAATTAATCTGCTTGCAGGGATCCGAGGAAGATTATTCCTCAGTGTCTGGGCAGCACGTGATCCAATGCTAGAGGAACCAATCCGATAAGGACACGTGGCAAGAAAGTTCTGGATCAAGCGTGGGAGGCACACGCATTTTGAACCGGATCTGCTGCTGCTGCTGATATAAATATAAACCTTCGTCTTCAGATGGAGGATGATCAAAAAGGAGAAAGATATAGAAGAAAGAGCAGAAAAGCAGAGAGTCCTTCGATCCAGAAAAATGAGAGAAAGAAGAGAAGAAAAAGAGAGAGCAGAAACTGAAGGAGAAAGAAGAAGAAGAAAGGAAGAGGAGAGAGAGCTTTACTGAGGATCTGATCAGTCTGTTCGTGGATCAAATCCAGAACGACTATGCTCATTGAGAGCTATATATCTTGCGTTTTATTTCCAGCTTCTGTCGCTGTCATTTTCATGTTTTCTTATTTTTCCTTTTGCTACCTTGTTTAGTCTTGTTCTTCCGATTGCCCTGTTGGGGATCGGGTTTCTCCTGGTGGTACAGGAGAAGGGAGATCTGATCTCCAGGTTGCAAGTGGCAGGTTGTCACTTGAGGGTTCCCTCTGGTTTAGAGGAAGGGAGGCTTGTCCTCCGGTCCTTGGCTTGTGGCTTGCAAGTCAAGGGGTCCCTCCGGTTGGAGGAAGAGAGGTCTTAGACCTCTGGTTTGCTAGTGACGGGGAGTCACTGGTGGGTTCCCTCCTGGTCTGGAGGAAGAGAGGCTAGGCCTCTGGTGGGTTGCCGGCAGTAGGTTGTTACTGGCTGGTTCACTGGTAGTGGGACTGCTACCAGTGGGGTTCCCTCTTGGTATAGAGGAAGAGAGACGTGAGTCTCTGGTTTCTAGTGACCGTGGGTTGCTAGTGGTTCCCTCCGAGTAGGAGGAAGAGGGGAGGTTGTTCCCCTGGGTAAGCTGTGTATCAGCGTTTGTTGGCAAGCTGTGTTGCCCAGCCGTTAGTGAAGCCACACTCAGTTTGAGTGTGGGGTGAATGTAGGTCTGGAGGACCGAACCACCTAAAAATCCCCGTGCCGTGTGCTTGTTCTTCTCTTCTGGGCTTGGATATTCGGTAGATGCTTGTTTAGGCCGATCCTTCCCTATCCTCCAAGCATTTCGTTCTGCGGTTAGTATTTGATCATTGTGCTCTAATTCGGAAACTCTTGTTGGAGATCTAAACTTAATTTTTAATCCTTTTTTTTTAACGGGTAAAGGTCCATTCACCCCCCTCTGGACCTATAAAAATTAACATAACTAAATGGAATGGGGAATACCTGGGGAGTTTTAAACCCCTGGGGGCGTCAGAAAACGTAGGAGGGTGTGTGCATGGCAGTGCAAACAAAGAAAACGTGGGAGAATGGACGTGTAAAAACAAGCATGCAATGAGAAGAAACGAGACTATCAAATGTAAATGACTCAAAACTAGGACTACCTGAACCAGAGGCTTGTGTGGATGTAGAAGGCCTCCCTCCTTGGTGCTAGGTCGCTCAAAATTTCAGCAGGGCTTTGCCGTCGACCCAGAATCTCCCCCCTTTCAAGCCCGGCCCCTAGGGTCTATTTATAGAGCACCTAAAGTCCTAGCCCGAAATTAGGGTTTCTAGCCATTTTCAGGTCGAGATTATCAAATAAAAGATGAAGATAATTCAATTATCTTTCAACCCGAAGAAACGGCGCTCAAAATGGTTAAGGATTCGCGGAGAAATCATCAGAGAAAGATTGGGAGAAAAACCACAAATGATAAGAAAAAGCCTTAACCACTTTCTGGTCTGAGAGGATAAACGGTCTCACGATAGACCGCACAAATGATGAGCGGCCAGGCATGGGCCGTCCATCCCTGTCGGTGGAAATTCAAATAAATCCTGAGATAATTAATTTCTCCACTGAATTGACCGATAAATTCACCGCTGGACTCTTTCATAGTTGAACGGCTCTTGGGAAACCATCCAAGCCTGTCGGTGATAAATAATAAATAAGAAGATAAATAGGTAATTATCTGAACAGTCAACCGATAGTAGGACTCTTGAGAGATAAATGGCTTAGAAAATACCGTACGATGGACTTATGCGGCTAAGGCTAGACCGTATATATGCTTGTCGGTGATAATTTAGAGAATTAACCAATATACCCACTAAATGTTTGGACGGCCCACTATCAACCGCACAAATTGTTGAACGGCTAGAGGTTGACCGCACATGTATATGGGCGCTTGAATTCATAAAAAAGCTCAATCAACCAAAACCAAGGCCCATTAAGCCCTGAATCAACTCGGACCTAGCCAGGGAGGGAGGCTACCCATAAAATTGGTCCAGAACATGCCAGAAAATAGCCCAGCGAGTGATGGACAACTCGAGGCATCAATAGATGGGAGTAAGAGAAATGACTCAACTTATCGGCAAAAAATAGGTGTCAACAGATGCCCCTCCTTAACGTCCTCTTTGCAGGGGAGCGAGCGGAGGTGAAGCGAAAGCAAAATGGAACATGGAGATGTAGCGAAAATGAAGTGGAGTGGACCGAAAAGCGGGCGTTAAGGTAAAACGACATCCATTTTAACCAACAAGCGATAGGAATCTTCCGAAAAACCCTGAACCAAATGCAAGGAATGATTAAACCAAAAGGGACATCGGTCTGGAGGAACTAAATAAAATAAAAGGAAACACACGATCAACCTCATGGGGGACACAATCCCGTGAACCAATGAGGAGACCGGAATAAGCAGCGAAAAAGTGAAGAAACAGACTAAAACTCCATATGGGGACCTCTTAATCAACCAAACCAGGTGAATCGATCAAAGAGAACTTTCCAATTCAGAGTGGAATTGTTCCTCTTTCCCAAACACTGAACGCATAGCTAACCATCACTGATGGGATATTTTACAGGCACACCATGGGTCATGAATGCTCAAAAGATGCGTATGATGCATGCTGATATAAATAAAAGAAATTGTTAAAACAAATGTGAAGAAAGATTAAAATATAAAATACTCGAGAATAATATTGCTAGGCTGGGAGAATCAGAGTCAAGACACTATCTGCAACCCCAACGTGCAGGATAGAACCATCCTCCCAAGGACATCCCAACCTAACGGCCTATCCGGAGATTAAATGCGTGAACCTGGATCATCATCATTTTTGTTGAAGGGGAACATCAGATCCTGGAACACGTGAGCAACCAACTGGTTCTCGAAATAATATATCATAGTACCATATTGTAATGCAATAAGGGAGATAGGGATAGAAGACCATACCTGACTTACCTGTGCAGGTGAAGCGGTAAGGGAAAAGGTGATGTTTGCACATAAGATCGTTAGCAAGATTTGCAATGATATCATGAAATAATCAGGTTCATCAATTAAACACCAAGTGCAGAAATAAGGGCAAGACCATTTTCTCAAACATGAACGGTCAGATACAAGCCGCCCAACGGGACGAACGGCTCGGTATTAGCCATCTGTATACATAGAATTTGAACCGGGCTCAGGTAGTACCGTTGGAGAGGAACGGTCATACCTTAACCGCTCAAATGAAGAACGGTCTATCGTTAGACCGTATAACTCCTGCAACCTCAAAAGACTAAAACCCTTTGTCTCCCTCCCTCCACTGTAACCCACGGTGGGAGAGGGAGAACGAAGGGGCTCCCACACACACAACCCCCCATTCTTCCCTTATTCAATCTTCCCCCCTCTCGCCCTCGCCGTTGATGCGCACGAAACACCGGGCTCGTCGTGATCGGACGATGGCCGGAGAATGAACCCTGCCGCCGGCGCCCACGGACCCTGCCATGGAGGAGGGGGCTGCCGCCGTCATGGAGGGGGAGACACCGCTGCCGACCGAAGGACCCACCGCCGAAGCTCCTGAGGCTGGCCAAGAAGAAAGGGGAGGGGGGGAGGAGCTCGCAGCGCCACAGGCGGCGGCGGGGAAGCCCAAAAAGGCTGACGAGGTAGGCCCCCCTTTTTCCCCTCTAGCCATTTTTTTCTTTAAAATTAACTCATATATGTTAGTTCTAGGAGTTTTTTAGGGGGGGTTAGGGTGTTTAAGAGCCGGTCTGGTGGTCCACGGGGTGCCACCGCCGGCGGAGGAAGCCCTCACCGTCGTCGGGGAAGATGACGGTAGGGCGGTTTTCAAGGAACCGCACAAACCAGAACATACGGCTCACATAGAGCCGCTCATAATCCACGCGGCCCACGGGTGGCCGTTCAAACTTTGAAAACACCGAAACCAAACGCGAAAATGAACGGTGGGAAATCCACCGCCCAACATAACAATGGGCCTAGGGGGGCCGTTCAAGCCCGATGACAGAGGAGCTGAATAGGAATATGAACGGTGGAGGGTCCACCGCTCAAAACAAGGACGGGCCACCATGGACGTTCGAATGATTAGGCGCTCAAAACAAATACGGCCCACATAGGACCGTAAAATATCGTGCGGCCCAGGGGTGGCCGCCTAAACCCAAGAAACCCAAGGAAAGAGCGGTGAATGAGCAACCGTTCAAGATAAAAATGGCCAATATTGGCCCGTTCAAGACAAAGAACCTGAGGACTGGAACGGCCCATATGGGACCGTTCCTAAGGATGACTGGTCCAAGGGGGACCGCTCTTCTTACAGAGAATTGAACCTTGATTATTTTTGTTTATTTATGAAATAAAATGCCTAAATAATTTACTAAATGCATTGAAGTGAATGAATGAATGTAGGGAAAGCGTAGGACCCACACCTCGTGGCTGCAGGTCCGCGCAGTGTATTTAGTATTGCCGAACTTTCAGCGGGAGCGGTTGGCTGCCATGGGGTTCGCCCCATTCTTGAGCATTGAGGTGTGTCGGTTCGACACAACTCTACTCTACGCCCTGCACGACTGTCGGGATCCAGTGAGTCATACGTTCCTCTTCCCGTGGGGATATATGGTCCCCACGCTGGAGGATGTGGCCAGACTCACTGGCCTTCGAGTGCACGGGCTGCCGGTTAGCGGGATCACTTTTCCCGACTACCGGGCGATGGCTCGGGGGCTGCTAGGCCTAGAGCTATGGTGCCCCGAGAGGCAGTCGACCCTCCTACCACGGTCTAGCCTTCAGGATAGCTTGGCATTACGACGAGCGGGGCTAGCAGTCGGAGAGCAGCTTGAGCAGCACCTACAGCGGCTGATTGAGCTTGTGAGACCGAGAGTAGCGGCGGAGCCAGGAGCAGAGGTAGACAGAGTGTTGCGGAGGTTCCTGATGCTACTGTTTGGGTGACTCCTCTTCTCCACTCGGGCGGACATGATGAGCTGCCGCTTTCTTCCCTTCCTCTAGGAGCTCATCCACGTGGGCGACTACGCGTGGGGAGCAGCGGTCCTCGCCTTCCTGTTCGACACGCTGAGTTCGACGGCCCGTCGGACCATGCTCGGGGGCTTCTCCCCCTTACTCCAGGTATGACTCCTACCCTAGATTTAGTTATGCAACTTCTATATGTGTCCTAAATGCTGACACAATGCTGTGATGCAGGTTTGGGCCTACGTGCACTTACGTGGGCTAGGCAAAGGTGAGGAGACCCGTCCTGGGCTCTTGCCTATTGCACGGAGGTGGACAGCACCTCGAGAGACCGCAGCCCTGAGACGACAAGTCCGAGAGCTGCAGGACGACTTGGACGTGCTACCGTTTGCCTCGGTATGCTCCTAAACTTAGACTCTTTAATTAAATGCAATCCTAGATGATGATGCTGATGCGACTCCTATTTCTTACAGGTACGGTGGACACCATACACGGAGGAGGGACAGGAGGGTCAGCCCTGGGTGGCAGGGGCCCTCACATTCTCGGGATGAGACGTGTGGCTTCATTGCATGAATGTGGTGGAGCCACTATACTACAGATTGGTGATGAGGACCATCGGGGTCCCGCAGCCAGTGGTGGAGTTCTCGGCGCCAGAGAAGGCGGGGGAGCGCGTGATGAGGACCACACGAGGCCTGGCGGCAGCGTTTGATTGGACGACGAGGAATGCTGTGCAGGTCGCAGACTGGATGGCTCTTGGGCGGGTGGTGACCGCCCGAGCAGACATCGACTCAGCGTACTACACCGCGTACGCTAGACACTACCGGGACCAGGTGTTCCGGGGTGCCCACCGATCGGTACGACTTCTAAACTCAAAATCTACTTATTATGCATATGATTTCTATATGATGATGCATTGACATTTGGACCTTTAAATGTAGATTGACCCTGAGGGATGGCTTGCGGAGCTGCAGGGGCTCCGGCGCTCCACGATCAGGGAGCGGGACGAGGCTCGGCAGGCCCTGGCCTGAGTCTTCTAAACCCTAAACTCTTTAAATTATGCAAATGTTTATGATTATGACTATGCATGTTACTGACCTGGAGTTTTGGATGCAGCGCGTCGAGGGGGCCCAGCGACAGGGGGCCGATGCTTCTTCTTTTTCACAGACCTAGACTCCTGCCGATCAGGCCGAGCAGGAGGCCAACTTCACTCGGATGGTAGCGCGGGCCAAGGCGGCCGAGGTGGCGCTCACTGAGAGGGTACGCAAATCACTACACTTTCCCTTGTTGTTTATGCTTATGAAATGTATGAAATGCAACTGACTGACCATGATATGTGCATATGCAGATGACCGAGCTGACCCGTCTTAGGGCAGAGCTAGAGCAGAGTCGGGCAGCGGCTAGGGAGGAGGTGGCCCGTGTACGGGAGGAGGCAGCACGGAGCCGACCAGCGGACACATTGGAGACGGCACTCCTACGGGCTGAGTTAGAGCGACTCCGAGCCGGAGCGGAGGAGCTGGTGCGGGTCCGAGCGGAGCGGGATCGGGCTCTGATCGAGGCGTCCGTGTTGAGTGGAGGGCTGTGGGCCTATAAGGAGATGAGCCAGCGATCACGTAGCGGGACTCTGAGCGGTAGCCACGGCACCCACGGCTCTGTGAGGAGTTACTTCACGGGTTCCTCCGGCCAGCGGAGGAATGAGGAGGACGAGCAGCGCCGACGACGTCAGCGTGACGAGGCGACTTCAGCGATGCCTCCACCAAAGAGGCATGAGGGCGGTGGAGACAGTGACGGGGGCCGGGGAGAGGCATAGGCCTAACTTTTTTACTCGGGGCCCGACTTTTGTACATGATATGATATGATAGTGATATGCCTTTCTTTGTTTTGATTTTGTGGATGTATGGATGTATGAATGAATGCAAATGACTGACACTGACTTACTGACTACGACTACGACACGAGTGAAACTGACACCCGGGAGAGAGAGAGAGACGACACGAGTGAGTGAGTGAGGAGAGAGACACGACAGAGTGAGAGAGAGACGACACGAGTGAGCGAGAGAGAGCCAAGTGTGAATGAGAGGAGTGACGCCAACTGAGTGGGATGAGTGACGTCAAAATGAGTGAGAAGAGTGATGCCGAATGAGTGAGATGAGTGACGCCGAATGAGTGAGATGAGTGACGCCAAATGAGTGAGATGAAGGACGCCAAATGAGTGAGATGAGGGACGGACACGACTACTAGTGGCAGAGGTGCACAACCTGTGGAATGAAAGCTTCAGATAAGTAAAACGGTCTTCAGTGGGCCGCCCAAAGAGACACACGGTCCTGGGTTAGCCGTTGAAATGAGATATTAAATGGTCTTTCGGCCACCGTCCAACTGGTAGAACGGTTTATAAACGACCGTGTGATCAAAAAAATGGTCTGATTAAGGCCGCTCAAACTCCAGCACTCGAACTCTCTGGAAGATGATAAACGGTCCCCATCAGACTGCGCATAGAGACATGCGGTCTATCATAAGACCGTCCAAATGGAAGTAAGACCGTCCAAATGGAAGTCCTGCGAATTCGAATGGGACTCTCGCGGAGAGTTCTAACCCGAGGGTAAACCACTTTAACCCAATCCAAAGCTATCTTATCCCTTCCTAAACTTATCCAATCTCATTTCAAAGGGGTGTAGGCATCTAACCAAGCCTTATAAGTAGGAGGGGAGTCTAAATTCATGAGTCACACCTTCTCCCTCTTCTAAGCCTTGAAACCTTTGCCATTCTTCACCAAACCATCATGAAGAGGGCCCTAGAGGGGATTTCCATAGAGGGAGCATCTTTTGAAGGGCCAAAGCCGACCAGGAAGGAGCGGGAAGTGCTCCAACAACTGACCGCGATCCCACGACATCTCAGCTCGAGCCCTCTGAGAGAGGTAAGTTATCATGAATTCCTTTCGTTCAAATCTTTCATTCACTTACGTGCTCTTCTCTTCTTTCTCCATCTCAGCTTCTTCCTGGCCCTAGACGCTATTCCACTTTGAAGTGGATGGCTCCCATGGTCCGCGCATTGCCCCTAGGAGTGACATCCATCCTGAGATCTTGGTACCTACAACCTCTCCTAGTACTAGGTCAGAACTAGCCAAAGCTTTCTCTTGATTGGCACAGCATCTCGACTTTAGTAGAAATCTGGCACCCTCAGACCCATACATTCATATTTCCATCATTTGAGGCCACTATCCTACTAGAGGAGGTAGAGACCTACTTCTCTTTCCCTAGGTCCCAGGTGGGAGAGGAGGACTCAGTGTGTCATACCGTTGCCCCTATTGACCCTAGGCTCATCTTGGGAGGGTTCATACCGGATAGCAGGGACGTCCACACTTTACAGGAACCGGTGTGGGTGGGATGAAGCCATAGCCAAGGCCGCGTCCATTTGCCTGTGCGGGGCTATCTTGTTTCCTTCAGTTGACCATGTGCTAGAGACTCCCCTTCTTAGTACCATTAGCAGCCTATTGCAGGGTCTTTCTATCTCCCAGGCCATCCTTGCCTACTTATACGAGGGCCTCACCTCAGCAGCCCTAGGCGGTCCTCTCTTTGGTTCTATGATACTCTTAGAGTGTTGGATGGATGTCAGGATGAAATTCATCTATAAGGAGGATGTCACTTCAGCTAGCAGGATCTTCGAGAGCCACCCCCTCTTCTTCATAGGTGGCGCGTTCGGATTCTCTCCACAGGTAGAGTGCATGACAGTAGAGAAGAAGACCAGGGACGAGTGGCGACTGCACATCAACAGGCTGCCCCTGGATTGGTTCATGATGCGCCTGGACTTCCTCTGTGACACGACTGTCAGAGTACCTAGGAGGTCGGGCTTGGACTTGAGGCTCGTGAGCGACACCGCATTGGCGATGTACAGCCCGCACCGGTGCTACCTATAGGTTGGACTACCCCGGATTGTTCTACCAGCACTACCCCACCTTCCCGCACTCCAGGCGAGGAGGATCGGTACGGAGGAGGACGAGCAGGCGGTCAGGAGTGCCCTGATCATGTGGGAGGTGAGCAGGGTGCTTACCCTACCAGTAGAGGTTGCAGAGGTTCCGGCGACACGCCAGGCCTATGTTAGAGAGCTGAGAGAGATTCGTCCCCACGGGGATGCCCAGCGGAGGACTGAGTGATTTTTTTCTTTCTTTTCATGATGATATTTGGTGTAGAGATTTTATGCTCAGAGAGTTTGATGTATGAATGAATAAAGCTGATGATTTGATTTGAGTTGAGTTTGGGCTTTGCTAGTGTGAATGAGCGAGTTGGGATATGATTTCAGCATTTACGCGGTCACACATAGACCGCTCAGAGATTAAGATAGCTCTCTCGGAGTTGTGCATCAATTTACAATAGGTTTGATAGAAGGGAGTTGAGCGGTGTTGATTTAAAACCGTGTGAATGGGTGGACGGTTCGGCCAAGACCATTTAAATAGAACGATTGACAACTAGACGCGTGAAGGCTGAAGTGCTGAGCCTTGTTCAACCTGCCCCTGTACACACAAAAGAAAACAAAAAAGACAGATCAAATCTGTTTTAGGCTTAACCCCTTGCCTGTAGCAAGTTAGGGAATGACCAGTTCTTGATTTTTGGTCAAGGGGATAAGCCTTATTAAATAGACAAACAAAATGATAATGAATGCAATGGATGCTATGAACGTAAAAAAAAAACCTTTTTTATAATTTTAAAAATATTTAAATTTTTTAGATTTTGGAATGTTTGATTTTTTTTTTGAGTTTTAAAATATTTTTTTTTTGAATTTTGAAATATTTGATTTTTTTGGATTTTGGAATATTTGATTTTTTTTGATTTTGAAATATTTGATTTTTTTTGGTTTTGAAATATTTGATTTTTTTGAGTTTTTGAAACTAGCTTAAACCTAACAACGGGGAACCTCCCATCTCACTAGGAATCTCCCAGGTCCAACATGTGCTAAAAGGGACCGCCCGTGGCCGGGGCCAATTTCGCTTAACGGTGACTCTGCCGAGGCCATACCCGAGGTGGGATCCATTCCTTTGAAAATAAAACAAGATTTAGCAGAAAAGCTGGCGATAGGTATAGGGGTTTTTAGGGCTTGAGTTCTTCTCACGAAACCCCCTTTTCACGATAGGTATAGGGGTTTTGCCGGGGCTTTATGTCCGTCATCGAACCTACATCCGCTCTAGGCACGCATACGATCGGGCTCATAATGTCCCGCGGGGAAACTGTACTGCCACTCTTGCCATGCCTAGTTTCATTATTTTAGGGACTTTCAAACTTTTAAGAGCTTCGAGCTTGCGAGCTTTTAGCTTTGATTCTTGATCTTTGCCCCTTTTCTTGTATTTCTTTTCTTTTTCTTTTTCTTGTTCTTTTATCTTGCGGAATAAGGTCATAACGGACTGCCCCTATTTGAGACCTCTTTTATCGGGGGGTCTAGATCAGTTCTCGCCCCCTTATTCACCACTTGCCCCTATTTTCAGCCGAGAGAGAAGAAAAACAAGGATTTTCACTTCCCCAAAGCACGGCCAAGGGAGAAACGATGTTGCGCAAAAGAAGAAAACCAAACCATAGGCGATCGTGTAGTGTGTGAGATGTTGGACCAGGGCTCTCCTTTCGTGATCAGGTGAAGGCATACCCCGCCATCGGGCTATCGCTGGCTTGACTCTATGGATAAAAGCGCTTTAAATATAGCCCATTCCACGGATTCGGTAATTCTTCACCCTCCGCGTTTACTAAACGATACACGTTACCCGGATAGACTTCCTTAACTACAAACGGCCCTTCCAAGTTGGGTTGCAGCTTAGACCTGGGACCTGCTGATCACACAAATTTACGTTTCAAAACCATGTTACCCACTTAGAATTTTCTTTCAATAACCTTCTTTTGGAAATACCGTGAGACGCATTTTTGATAAACCGAGACGTGATGGGCCGCGTTAAGCCTCTTCTCATCTAAGAGTTCAAGTTGGACTAGCAATGCCTCTCGACTCTCGTCGAGATTAAGTTCCTTGTCTAGCTGCACTCTTAGGGAAGGGATTATGATCTCGTATGGGAGTACCGCCTCCATCCCATAGGTGAGAGCAAAAGGAGTTTGCCCCATGGGAGTACGGACGGAGGTGCGATAAGTCCATAGAGCTTCTATCAGTTTGTCGGCCCAATCAGCAAATTTGTGTGATTCGCATGTTTTCTTGATGATTTTTAGAAGGGTTTTGTTCATGGCCTCAGCTTGGCCATTACCTTGGGGGTAGTATGGTGATGAATGATGCAATGAAATATTAAATCTCTTACAGAGGTCTCGAAGTTCCTGAGAAATAAATTGAGGCCCATTGTCTGTGACGATATCACTTGGCACTCCAAACTGCGAGATAATATTCTTCAAGATGAAGCGGCATACTGTGGTGACTTTGATCTCTGCATAAGCTTCAGCTTTCGCCCACTCGGTGAAGTATTCCGTGATGTGACACAACCCCTTGGACCTGAATTTGCAAGTAACCGGACTGAATGGCGATATCTCACAAGCGGGTTCACCCGCGTCGCACGCACCCGGGTCCGTAGGCGGACCGGCGATGATGGTGAGGGTCCGAGGTTGGACCTTGGGGTTCCAAGGGTATGAGTGGCTGGGGATGGACCCCAATGGGCTAGGGATGCCCAATTTCAAGGGCCGCCGGCACACCGAGGGCGTGGGATGTAATGTCTCCCTCACAACTCACCCGCGGTGGCACTCGATTAGATGGAAAGTTGGAACGAGCCCTCTCTCACTGCCGACGGCGCAACTAGAGATAATACTAAACTAAGCAAAGGTAAGAAAAACCAGCAGAGGAGAGTGGTCCAAAGCTCACCTTATCGGTGTGAAGACACTGATCCCGGCCGGAGACGAAGGCGAGCGGGGAAGCGTGGGCTACCCGCACACTGCGCCGATGAGGCTTCCAGTGACGACCTGCTAATACAATCACTACACCCTCACAGAGGGGTTGGCATAGGGTAGGGGGACTATGGGATACATAAAAATACTACCTCCGCACAGGGAGGGGCTGTAAGCCGGCCAGGCGGGGGTGGGGAAGCAAGATCGGCGATCGTCGTTGGTTCTGTCCGCTTCTGGGACAGCCTGATAGGGGGCCGATGACGGCGCTGCCACGGATGCTTCCAAACTCAGAATCTGACGAAACCAGCGCCAAATGTTCACTGACTGGCCCGGGATGACTCCTGAATTTTCTTGAATTACCAAAGTGCCGGTGCTGACCGTGGATGGGTTGCCAACAGGGCCCCTAATTCCTGGTTTTGACAGCGGGGTATCTCAACAGCAGGAAGGAGTGGTCATCATGAACGCTCCCGAACTCTGATTTTAAATTGGCTGGAGTCGTTGGAACCGACGTCGGGTCCTCTTCGAAACGGCGCCTGCGGGAGCACTAGCGGAGGTCGGAGCAGACCGGAGCAGTCCGAGAAGTGAACAGGTGTCTGTTCAGTCCGGGAACGGACTGAACGGAGCACCTGGGGGAGAAAATTAAGAAAATGCTCCTCCGGGTGCCGAATGGGATGCCGCTTTTTAGTGATGGTGGAAGCCTTGTGGTAGGAGCTTTCGGCCATGTGGCGCCTCCAGAAGCTGAGGGATGTGGCCGAGGAGGCTCCTGGAAGTCGCTTTAGGTCGCTGGCCGGCCTGATCTGCGCAGTCGATGAAGATCGGCTCTCCCGGGCAGCTCCGAACTCGGATTGAGGCGGGATCACCTCGCCTGAGAAGCCGATTGGAAGAGCTTTCCGGAAATATATGATATGCCTCCAGAAGATGCACGGTGAAGATGTGGCTGCCTCTGCAACTCGACCCTTGACTGCTACCTGCGAACTGAGATGAACCGGGTGGTGATAGGTGATGGGAAATGGGGTAGATGGGATGGGAGATGGAGTGGATGGGTGTGGGGGCGACCCCGGGCTGTGTGGGGGTCTGGTAGAGGGTGATCCAAGGTGTGGGAGGGGCAGAATGGGGGTTGGAAGATGGTCTAGCAGGTGGAGGAAGGGGGAGTTGCGAATTTAGGTTGGGAAGGAGAGATCTCTCCCAAGGTTGGAATGTGACTTAATGGGGGCTGTTAATGGGGGTCTTGGGGATGGGAAGGGGTGTGTTGGGAGATGGAGAAGTGTGTTGGGGAAGGGAAGGGGTGGCTTGGGAAAATGAATGGTTGCTTGGGGAAGAGGAAGGGTTGCTTGGGAGAATGGAGAGGTGCCTAGGAGAAGGGGATTCCACCTTGGGGTTAGAGAGGAATTGAATGAGTGTATGGGGAAGGGGGAGAGGTCTTAATGAGAGGTGAATGGGGAGGAGAGAGAGAGAATTTCGAAATTGGGGGTGGGGAGGAGAGAGAATGGGGTTCGCCCCCTTTAGAGAGAGAGAGAGGGGGGGTTCTCACAAGATTTAGTGGAATACTAAATTCAAAATTTTCTTCATTCATTCATTAGTTCTTCAAGGAGGGATTGAGGTCCTATTTATAGGGAACCCACAATTTACAAAAAGTCCTTGACATTTGGACTAATGACAAATCACCAAGGGGGGAAGGGGGCGCCCATGGGCCAAGCCCAATGAAATGAGCCCTTTAACCCACTAGACCACCTAATGATACTTAGACTTAGATAGATGACTCACTAACCTAGGTACTTGACTCAAATAAAGGAAAATTACATAATTTATGACTCAAGAAAATATAAAAATTGCATGCCATGATTAAGAAAAATGCAGTAAACACGATGAAGCATAGCTGGCGAGCAACGGGACCCTCAGAAAAATGGAGTAGTCGGAGATGTCCCCATCATACTTCCGGGGTGCGGAGAACTCGACTCCGTCGAGTATGGGTCCACCGGGGAAGTGGTCCTCTAAAGCAGCTCGGGGTGAACCTCAACCTCCAAACTCAACCCTACATCCACAACCAGGGGACGATCCTTCATCCTCTCACGGTGGCTTGGGCACACCCTCTTGCTGGCGATGGTACCCTGCTTGCCCAGTATTGCCTCCGTGTGCACACGTCGGACTCTCAGGCTGATATGTGGAGGCTCTCCGAGGGTATCACTCACAAAGGTGGGGGTAGGCTCAAGGTGCTCACTGGGTTCCACCGCGGTGCCCATATAGGGTGCCAGATCCGCCGCGCCTAAAGTTGGGTGTATCCCAAACCCCATTAGCAAGTTCAACCCGTAAGTCGGGTTGCCAAAGTCACTCGGAACTTGGCAAGGTCCAAGTCCCCGTGCCCTCAAGTTGGAGGCGACTCTAGGGTAGAGCCACTCCAATGCCACCATCGATAGGTTGCCTACTTGGAATTCCAAGTGGCGCTCGCGAGCCTTTTCCCCCTCTTTGTGAACCTCACCGCTCGTTGTGATTTGCTAGCGTGTATGCTCATGCCATGCATTATGATGCGGTGAGTGGTTGTGAAAGTGGGTAGTGTGAAAAGGTGGACCGGGGCAACCATAAATTGACCTATCATGCTTTGATGCCATGTGGACCTTGATGAACTTAGGTGGACCGGGGCAGCCACAAGTGGCCCTATCATGCATGAGATGGATGATGAGTGGGGGAGGACCAGCAGATCCAAATGTAAACCTATCGTGCACTGGACCTAGTGTGTGTGCGACACAAATGACGTGACTAGCCTTAGCATATGATGCAAAATGTTGTGACACATGCATTCCAATCAAGATGGTCCCATCTTTAGGTGGGGGTTGATTTGGGGGTTTCCACTCATGGGGGTCGAAGGGGTCCCAGAAAGTGGACATCTTGGGATGGGTCACTTCCACATTTTCTAGGTGGATGTCACCCTAGGTCGTGGCTCTCATAGTGTGGGCTAAGTTTTGGAATGGGTAGGTTAGGTTCGACATGGTGGGTGAGGGTAGGAGGGAGTGGGTGGTGAGTGAAGAATACTCGGAAGCCCATAGGAAGTGGCCAAAAGGATCAGGATGGGTTAAGGGGTGGGTGACGTGGAGGTGGGCTTTAATCCAAGTGATCGACTTAGGGTCCCTAGCACACATAGGGAAGTGGAAATCATGAACCTGGTGGGCCCCAACGTGATGCTCCTTGCAAAGGGGAGAGGGGTAGGGAAAGGGGTAGGAGGGCAAGGGGGTGGTATAAAACTCATCAGGCTCGGGTAGGAACAATAAGAGCTTACTCGTGCAAGGACCCTTGGTGTAAATGGAGGTGATGGACCCAATAGAGGGGTGTGAGAAACTAAGGTACCCCATGTCGCTTGCTCCTAAGGCCCACATGTTTATCACCTCTATTTGCCTAAGTATAGCCTTAATCAAGTCCCTCATGGCTCCTACAAAGCAAAAGGAATGGTAAATTATGTGGAATGGTGGGGTGGGCACGATTGGGTTGTGGTTATCCATGGAGGGGCACATAATGTGGAGGAGGAGGTCTTGCTTTAGCCACTCAATGAGGGGTTCCCCTAAAATCACAATTCTCATGGAGGGAGGGGTGGGGGGACTTGGTTGGTCATCTTGTAACTCACGGGGGAGGGTGCACCCAGTTAGGCTCAATGGGTTTTCTTTGGGTAGGGATGAGTTCTCTTGACCCAACTCTTGGCATTGGGCTTCATATTCCTCTTCCCAATCTAGGGGAGCCTCATGGACTTCGGTCACCTCCTCAAGTTCCTCTTGGGTAGGGGTAACTATTTCTTCAGTCAGTATGTTGGACATCTCTCGTGAAGGGCATTGATTGATGAAGTGTCCAAAGCCTCTACACTTAGAGCATTGTTGTCTATTTCCCTGAGTGGTCTCACCCACACTTGGCCCGTTGGAACTCCCTTCTCGCTGGGGTATGTGTCACGCCCCGAGCGTGGAAGATACCCGGAGGTGCGCGACGTGTCTATATCAATCATGTCAATCAGAGTGGTCGTGTATTCGACACAAAGACAGAGATGCGCAAAATAGCAAGATAACACAATCCTTTATTCCTTTATAATAGACTATTACAAATCCAATACTCTGTTTAATAAAAAGAAAAGTACATAGTTGACTCAAGAAACTATAGAAAAGACTAGATGACACTTGAGCAGCTCTAGCACTTTCACTCATGACCATTCCCATCCGATTGACTTCCATCGTCGTCGGACTTACCTGAAAAGTACAAAGGGACAAACGGAATGAGCGAACGCTCAGTAGGAAATTATATCTCAAGTACTAGCAAGGGGTTTAAGTAATTACATCTTTCATGAATGCAATAAAGCTATGCATGCTCGCATAAAACGACAAGATAGAGAGAATGTAATATCAAGGAAATAAGATGAACTTAATCATGAACTTTCAACAAGATAACAAGTTTATTCAAGATATTCAAGCAAGTGCGTTTTAACAAGTCATGTCAAGAACTTTGGCTATCATGTATCAAGCAAGTAAATTACCCTTTTTCGGGCCACACATTTCATGTCAAGTCAGGTACGATTCAAGTACAAGATGTGTGTGGAATGTCCAATCAAGCAAGTCAAGTACTCGGTATAATGCCAGATACCTTATCATTTTAACTCCCATGGGCACAAGTACTTCCGGGTGCTCCTCCCAGGACCAGATCGGGCCCTATATGCGCAGGCATTTATCATGTATTTTTGACATCCACTCTTGTTTATATAGCCAATATAGAATTTCAATAATCAAGCTTGTAGACATGTATGACAACTTGGATAGAATAGAGTCCAAAATATGACAAAAAACATAGATTGATAATAACGGTATAATCACGATATAGACAAAACTAGGTAGAATATGGTTCCCTTAACTTAGGTACCATGACAAATCAGTATGGACATTCTTTATATAGAATTGAGGTCCACATGAACAGTATATCAAAGTAAGATACCCTCATTCTTATCATAGAATTGAGGTTTACAAGAATGACATGATATGGCGTGATATCATCATCCCATTAAGAATTTCTTATGATATACTCTTTGTATAATCATAAGGGCCGGTATACCATGTTTCTTTAGATTGACATGGCATCAATGGTGTAATGGGTTTTTAGGGTACAACCAGCTCAGTCGGCCTTGAGGGAATCTAAGGCTACGAGGAGTCTTACGGAGGTCTCTATGACTAACTCGCTAGTCCAAAGGAACGGAATGTCTAATGGAGAGCTTGTATGTCAATGAGAGTTGAGTGTGATCGATGAAACAACGTGAAAAGTGGGACTATACTCACGGAGTGGAGAATAGTGCCAATATATATATTATATAATATGAAACCATCGGTCAACAGAACCAGGATAAAAATCATTTTTACAGAAAATAACGACTTACGCTAAGTCGTTTCTCAAGTAAGTAACGCCTAACATAAGGGCGTTTACATATGTTCCGTTTTGCAGAATTTTAAATAATTCAGTAATTTATCTAAAAAGCGCCCTGGACGGGGTTGTTTCTTAAAGATTTGACGACTACACCAGAAGGCGTCTTCTTATTTACATATTTGACAGAATATAATTAATTTTCAGGAATTATCAAAAACGCGCCCTGGGCAGGGGCGTTACTATTCAATTCTATTTTTCAGAATAGACAATTTTCAGGATTTTAACTGATAAACGCCCTAGGAAGGGGAGTTACCTTTCAGATTCACGCCCTGATCGGGGGCGTTAACATATGGCAAACGACCTAGTCTAGGTCGTGAATTAAAGGAATTCAGGAATAAAATTTCAAGAGACATGATACATGGTCATCACAGGAAAATTAGCAGAATCTCATAGGTAGAGTCATGCAAGATATTAGAATCGATATCTCATATTTAATGAATTTTTAAACAGGATCAATTATTAATTACATGTGATTTTCATGAAAGTAACGCCTGCGTGCAGGACGTCAAATGTGAAATTGACGACCTGGACAGGGTCGTTTCTTGTAAATTAGCGCCCTTTACAAGGGCGTTTCTTTCAATAATATTCCAGAAACGAAAATAAAACTGTATGCATGCCATGCTTATACATATATCTTGCGTTATTTTCATTTGGGCTACAATAACTTGAGAAAACCTACCTTAATAATGGATTTAAAGATGACCGTGAGGGGTTTGACTAGCAGAGAATGATGCTCGGTTAGGCTCCTGAAGACCACGGCTATTGGTTGATGGAAGAAGACGATGGCTTTGATTGTAGAAGAAGAACTGCAGTTATCCTATAAGAAAATAAAGAAACTGTATCAGTTTCTTTGTGATCTGAACATCATACGAAGGTAAATAATTTTTACCCGGATGAAGAACTATGCTTCTTCAAAACGTAGGGGCTTCTTAACCTGTAACAGAAGAAGATGAAGAACTGTTAGTTCTTCATGTAACAGACGTAGGGATTTAAGGAAAATAAGAAGGAATGCTCCTCTTACGTACCTCTGCAGACGAACGAATCAAATAGGTTTAGGGTTTAGATGAACGAGAGTTTTTATAGGATTTTGGGTGTCCTAGTAGGGTTGGTGATTGTGTGAAAGTAATACTTCTATGATAGAGTCATTACCACATTTGAACTCTTCCTAATGCTTATCACTTACCCTGGATAAGTTCTGGGTTCGAACGGTTCATGAATGGAATTAACGCCTTAGGTCAGGGCGTCCATTCTTGAATTGACGACCTTGTTTAGGTCGTTTATTAAGAAACGTCTTGGAGAAGGGCGTTCCTTATTTTTGAAACACGCCCAAGATATGGGCGTTTCTTTTACTTGCCTATTTGGTCGCGTGAGAGTTGACGACCACATGTGTGGGCGTCCTTTCTTTAGTCACGCCGTTTATAGAGGCGTTTATTTTTAAATTAACGCCTTACTAAGAGGCGTTATTTGTACTTTGTTTTATTATCTGTATTACTTCTGTAATATATATGTTTTTAATTTTATTTTAATATTCATTTATCAGGGTTGCTACAGTATGGGTTGACTAGGGGTGACTCTTGTGGGATGAGGGGTGGGAGGAAGATGAGTGGGCCAAAATGGGGTACTTCCATTTGGACATGGCGTGGGGATCTTCAAGAGAGGGGCTGGGTTGGGATGGGGTCCCATATCCTCGGGATCATCCGATCGTGGAGTGAACCTAGGAGACTTAGAGAACCGCATCATTCCTAAGGGATGGTTATCCAAGTTATCTCGGTGATGCCTTTCCTCGCGCCCGTAATGTCGGGGCCTCTCATAGTCATAATAAGGATCATAGTCCGACCCTTCACTATCAAACTCATCCCATGGAGGCCAGACTCTAAGGTCATGGTTCCTAAGTGGGGGTTCATTGGCTTCCCATCCAAATTCATCCCGTGGGGGCCGAGCTCTAGGGCCGTAGTTCCTTTTTGCTTCAAACTGGTCAAGTCGGGTGGTGAGGGTATCTAGCTGATCAAGAAGGTTGTTGACGGCAGCGTCAAATCGGTCCATGGGTACTTGGGGTGTCTCCCTAGGGTGGTCATGCAAAGGAGCGATGGAAAACATGATGCAAGGGAGACCCAAATGCCAATGCCCTAGGACTAGACTCATAGAGACAAGTCTAAAACTTGGCTCTGATACCAAATTGATGTGACACAACCCCTTGGACCTGAATTTGCAAGCAACCGGACCGAACGGTGATATCTCACAAGCGGGTTCACCCGCGTCGCGTGCACCCGGGTCCATAGGCACACCCGGGTCCGTAGGTGGACCGGCGATGATTGTGAGGGTCCGAGGTTGGACCTTGGGGTTCCAAGGGTATAGCTGGCTGGGGATGGACCCCAATGGGCTAGGGATGCCCAATTTCAAGGGCGGCCGGCACGCCGAGGGCGTGGGATGTAATGTCTCCATCACAACTCACCCGCGGTGGCACACGATTAGATGGAAAGTTGGAACGAGCCCTCTCTCACTGCCTACGGCGCAACTAGAGATAATACTAAACTAAGCAAAGGTAAGAAAAACCAGCAGAGGAGAGTGGTCCGAAGCTCACCTTATCGGTGTGAAGACACCGATCTCGGCCGGAGATGAGGGCGAGCGGGGAAGCATGGGCTACCCGCACGCTGCGCTGATGAGGCTTCCGGTGATGACCTGCTAATACAATCACTACACCCTCACAGAGGGGTTGGCATAGGGGAGGGGGACTGTGGGATACATAAAAGTACTACCTCCGCACAGGGAGGGGCTGTAAGCCGGCCAGGCGGGGGTGGGGAAGCAAGATCGGCGATCGTCGTTGGTTCTGTCCGCTTCTGGGACAGCCTGATAGGGGGCCAATGACGGCGCTGCCACGGATGCTCCCAAACTCAGAATCTGACAAAACGAGCTCCAAATGTTCACTGACTGGCCTGGGATGACTCCTGAATTTTCTTGAATTACCAAAGTGCCGGTGCTGACCATGGATGGGTTGCCAACAGGGCCCCTGATTCCTGGTTTTGACAGCGGGGTATCTCAGCAGCAGGAAGGAGTGGTCATCATGAACGCTCCCGAACTCTGATTTAAACTTGGCTGGAGTCTTTGGAACCGTCGTCGGGTCCTCTTCGAAATGGAGCCTGCGGGAGCACTGGCGGAGGTCGGAGCAGATAGGAGCAGTCCTAGAAGTGAACAGGTGTCTGTTCAGTCCAGGAACGGACAGAACGGAGCACCTGGGGGAGAAAATTCAGAAAATACTCCTCCGGGTGCCGAATGGGACGCCACTTTTTGGTGATGGTGGATGCCTTGTGGTAGGAGCTCTCGGCCAAGTGGCGCCTCCAAAAGCTGAGGGATGTGGCCGAGGAGGCTCTGGGAAGTTGCTTCAGGTCGCTGGCCGGCCTGATCTGCGCAGTCGATGAAGATCGGCTCTCCCAGGCAACTCCGAACTCGGATTGAGGCGGGATCACCTCGCCTGCAAAGCCGACTGGAAGAGCTTTCCGTAAATATATGATACACCTCTAGAATGTTGGACTTTTGTGACCTCCCTAGTGTTTTGATGATGTGCATCACTATGTTAAAAATTTTTATTTTTAATCAGATATCATGAGTAATGTTATGCATTCGAACTTTCTATGATTAGTAAGAAAAACTGCTATGAGTTAATACCCTGCATGTTCATACTGTTCCTTTCATTCTTCGTGTTGGTTGTGTTCACTTCACTTCGTGATGTCTTTTTCAACATCGTGTTGTTCCAACAATGCTTGTTGGTTGTCTTCGTGTCGTGTTTTGTTCCAGCGCGTGCTGAGCACTGCAGCACCTTGTGCTGTTTTCTGTACCACCTCGTGTCGCTCCATCTGTGTCACCCCTAATTCTTCAAAGTCTATACGTTGGATCGTCCTTCTGTGTGTCTCATTCAAAGTCTATACATCCACCGTCTTACCCAGCGTCTCATGCAAGTCTGTACGGCCTCTACGTTTCAAAGTCCATTTGTTGCACTCTCAAGTCTGTACATTGCCTTCAAGGCATCAAGTCTATACAGTGGACTGTGCTTCATGCATTGGACAAGTTTGTACATCGACCTGTTCACTCGTTTGAGCAAGTCTATACATTGCGTTGCCTTACCTACATTCAAGACCACCAAGTCTGTACATTGGGTAAAGTCTACACATCGCCTCGGTCACTTGCTTCAAATTCTATACAATGTGAACATTCATGTCTGTACAGACTTCACCTCATCTCAAGTCGAGTCTAACTGTGTTGTCTCCATGTCGTTCTTAGTTCGAGTCGTTTCTTTGTTATGTCTGTCTTCGTGTTGCTTCTCCTAGACCTCGTGTCTTTGAATTATTCCATGTTGTTTTCGTGTCGTTTTCATCTTCGAGTCATTCGTACGTTCGAACAACTTAGTACTCGAGTTGTTTTTCATGTGTATTCAAGTCTTTTTAGTAAAGTGTCGTTTCACCTCGTGCCGTTCTCTTTGCTGTTTGTTATGTCGTGTTGTTTTTGTTTTCATGTCTTCGTGTTGCTTTTATATTCGTGTCTTCGTGTTATTCTTGTGTTTATGTCCTCGTGATTGTTTATTTCTATCTTCGTCCTGGTTCCTTCTGATCGCGTGTCTGTCTACCTTTTTCACTCCGTGAGACTTCCTTCTCAACTCGTGCTGTTCTCTTCTGACTTCGTGTCGTTTTCTTTGTGGTGTTAGCTTTATTATTATGTATCTCGTGTCGTTCTCTTCGTAGTGTTTGTTTTGTTACAGTGATACTTCGTGTCGTTCTCTTTTTACCTCGTGCTGTTTGCATCTGACCTCGTGTCATTCTCTCCTTGTCTCGTACTGTAATAATCTTGTGTATCTCGTGTCGTTCTCAGTAAAGTGCATCTCGTATTGCTATCACATACCTCATGCAGTTTTAGTTCTTGTGGCCCTCAGTGTTAATGGTTTTTATCTCCTTGCAGGTCCGAGGAAGAACATTCACCGGTGTCTGGGCTGCACGTGATCTGATACTAAAGGAACCAATGCTATAAGGGCACGTGGCAAGAAGGTTCTGGATGAAGCGTGGGAGGCACACGCATTCTGCACCTTACCCACCTGCTGCTGCTGCTATAAGGAAGCCTTCGTCCACAGATGAAGGTTGATCAAAAGTAAAAAGCAAAAACGGAGAAGTGAAGAGAGTTCGATCCAGAAGAAAAGAAAGAGAAGAAGAGCAGGAGGAAAAGAAGAGAAAGAGAGAGTTAGAGAGTTAGAGAGCTCGTAAGGGTGAAGAGAAAGAGAAAGTGAGAAAGAAGAGAAGATGAAGAGAAGCTTACCTGAAGATCTGTCTACTGGACCGTGGATCAGATCCAGGCCAGTCAGCTCCGTTGAGAGCCACATTGCGCATTTCGCTTTACAGCGTTCTGTTTGCTGAAGTTATTTTTCATTTCATGTTTCTATTTTTTCTTCTTATTTGGTTTTCCTTGTTCTTTCGATTCTCAGTAGTGAGGTCGGGTTCCTCCTGTGGATCAGGAGAAGGGAGATCTGATCTCCGGTTGCAAGTAGCTGGGAGCTACTTGTGGGTTCCCTCTGATCAGAGGAAGGGAGACTTGTCTCCGGTTCTGGGCTTGTGGGTTGCAAGTCCAGGGGTCCCTCCGGTTGGGAGGAAGAGGGGAGGTTGTTCCCCTGGTCAAGCTGTGTGGCAGCAACTGTTTGCAGACTGAGTCTGCTTGTCTAGCATTGGCTAGTGAAGCCTCACTCCGGTTGGGAGTGAGGGGTGGATGTAGGTCTGGAGGACCGAACCACCTAAAAATCTATTGAGCAGTGGTTTGCTTTGTGTGCTTGCTTCCGCTAGATGCTTGGATAGGCGCGCTCCTTGTGTTTGCTCTTAAGTTTAATTGAATTCGTTTCATTCTGTGTTTGCGTCTAGCATATGAGTTTTTAATTGGCCATTATTCATTGAAGGATACATTCACCCCCCTCTGTATCTGGGTCTAGTACTCTAACACAGAAGATGCGCGGTGAAGACGTGGCTGCCTCTGCAACTCGACCCTTGACTACTACCTGCGAACTGAGATGAACCGGGTGGTGATAGGTGATGGGAAATGGGGTAGATGGGATGGGAGATGGGGTGGATGGGTGTGGGGGCGACCCCGGGCTGTGTGGGGGTCGGGTAGAGGGTGATCCAGGGTGTGGGAGGGGCAGAATGGGGGCTGGAAGATGGTCTAACAGGTGGAGGAAGGGGGAGCTGCGAATTTAGGTTGGGAAGGAGAGATCTCTCCCAAGGTTGGAATGTGACTTAATGGGGGCTGTTAATGGAAGTCTTGGGGATGGGAAGGGGTGTGTTGGGAGATGGAGAAGTGTGTTGGGGAAGGGAAGGGGTGGCTTGGGAAAATGAATGGTTGCTTGGGGAAGATGAAGGGTTGCTTGGGAGAATGGAGAGGTGCCTAGGAGAAGGGGATTCCACCTTGGGGTTGGAGAGGAATTGAATGAGTGTATGGGGAAGGGGGAGGGGTCTTAATGAGAGGTGAATGTGGAGGAGAGAGAGAGAATTTCAAAATTGGGGGTGGGGAGGAGAGAGAATGGGGTTCGCCCCCTTTAGAGAGAGAGAGAGAGGGGGGGGTTCTCACAAGATTTAGTGGAATACTAAATTCAAATTTTTCTTCATTCATTCATTAGTTCTCCAAGGAGGGATTGGGGTCCTTTTATAGGGAACCCACAATTTACAAAAAGTACTTAACATTTGGACTAATGACAAATCACCAAGGGGGGAAGGGGGCGCCCATGGGCCAAGCCCAATGAAATGAGCCCTTTAACCCACTAGACCACCTAATGATACTTAGACTTAGATAGATGACTCACTAACCTAGGTACTTGACTCAAATAAAGAAAAATTACATAATTTATGACTCAAGAAAATATAAAAATTGCATGCCATGATTAAGAAAAATGCAGCAAACACGATGAAGCATAGCTGGCGAGCAACGGGACCCTCGGAAAAATGGAGTAGTCGGAGATGTCCCCATCACTCCGTAGCCGTTAGGATAAAGGACTTCTGCTTGACTGCGGAATTCGGATCACCGAGTGGTCCAATGATATCAAAGGCCCACATGGAGAATGGCCAAGGAGCAGAGAGAGGATAGAGGGAAGAAGCAGGAGCATGGATCTTGTCAGCATGGAACTGGCATTGAAGGCACCTACGGACATAGGTGGAACAATCTTCCTCTAGGGTTGGCCAGTAATAGCCCTGCCTAAGAATCTTCTTTGCCAATGCCTACGCATTAACATGTCCTCCACATTCACTTGAGTGAGCTGCTTCTACAACCTTCCAAGCCTCATCGTCATCCAAACACCTCATCAGAACTCCATTGAGAGCCCGCCTATACAATTCTCCAGCAACAATCGTGTATCTGGAGGCGGCTCGTCGAATGGCCTTGCGCTACTCGGCATTTGCCATCTCGGGAAAGGAACCATCCCTGTAATACTGCTCAATGTCATAATACCACGGAAATTCTTCTTCTTCTATAATCTCCTCAAGCTCAGTTAACGAAACTTCTTTCACCTCTTCCCTTTCTGCCTTCCTTTCTACAGATTTCCTAAGGTTGTCGAACCAGGGATCCTGAAGAGGAGGAGCATCTAATCGCTGGACCACAATGGTCTCAGTGGCGCGACTGAGGGGGAATGAAAGAGAAGAAGCGAGTGATGCGAGTGTATCAGCCAGGATGTTGTGAGAACGAGGAGTATGAATATAGATCAGCTTCCGGAATTGCCTAGCCAAGAGCGTGACCAGATCTTGATAGGGCTTGAGCTTAGGGTCACCGGTGCGATAAGTTGACAAAACTTGACGCAGCACCAATTGAGAGTCTCCTATGATGTTTAGGTATCGCTCACCCATGAGGTAGGCGTGTTTCAGACCGACAAGGAGAGCCTCATACTCAGCTATATTGTTCGTGGCAGGGAAAGAGAGTTGATAAGCAATAGGGATGGTCACTCCATCCGGAGTGAGGAGAACGGCGCCGATTCCACGGCCCTGGGAATTTAGAGCACCATCGAAATGAAGAGACCAAAAAGGAAGATGAGTGATTACTGCCAAGTGCTCATCAGGAAATTCATCCTGGATCGAATCAATGCGAGGGATAGGAGAATGAGCGAGATGCTCGGCGATGGCGTATCCCTTGATTGCTTTCTATACGATGAAAGTGATATCGAATTGGGAAAGAAAGCTCTGCCGGTGAGCTAATCGGCTAGAAAGGATAGGTTTTTCTAACAGGTAATGAATGGGGTCCATTCTTGAGATCAGCTTAACCTCATGGGCAAGAAAATAGTGTTTAAGCTTCTGAGCTACCCATACTAGCGCTGCACAGGTCTTCTCCATGGCAGTATACTTGGATTCAGCCGGATTAAAAAACCTCGAAAGATAGTATGCTGCCCTTTCCCTTCCTTCATCATCCACCTGAGCCAGGACAGCTCCTAGGGAGTCCTCAATAACGGAAATGTATAGGATCAGGGGTTTCCCAGGGACGGGTGGTTGCAGAACCGGGGGATTAGAAAGATAAACCTTAAGATCCTCGTAGGCCTTTTGGCATTATTCATTCCATTCAAATTTTTCTCTCGCCTTTAATAATTCATAGAATGGGCGGCATCTTTACGAGTGTTGAGATATGAATCTCCTGATGAATTGTAAACGCCCAATCAAACCCTTGAGTTCAGTGATGTTCTTAGGCGGCGGCATCTCCATAACGGCCTTTGCTTTATTCAGATCGATCTGAATCCCCCGTTTACTAACTATAAACCCGAGCAATTTCCCTGATGCAACTCCAAACACGCATTTCTTTGGATTCATTTTCAATTTGTACTCCCTAGCCCTTTGCAACACCTTGGCTAAAATGGCGGGGTGTTCTTCTTGAGACCTCGATTTTACCAGAATATCATCCACGTAAGCTTCTAAATACACATGCATCATGTCATGGAAGATAGCCATCATTGCCCGTTGATATGTGGCACTTGCATTTTTCAATCCAAACGGCATAACGACATAGCAGTATGTGCCCCTGGGCGTAGTGAACGAGGTCTTCTCTTGATCCTCAGGAGCAAGACGGATTTGATTGTAACCAGAATAATCATCCATGAATGAGAGGGCCTCATATCCAGCCATGTTATCAACTAATACATGAATGTGAGGAAGTGGGAAATCATCTTTCGGACATGCCTTATTCAAGTCCCTGAAATCAATACAAATCTGAATTTTCCCATCTTTCTTCATCACTGGGACTATATTTACCACCCATTGTGGATACAATAGAACTCTAATAAACCTGGCCTTATGCAATTTATCGACTTCTTCCTTTATCCTTAAGGCCATCTGAGGGTGGAATCTTCTTGCTATTTGCTTAACGGGTGTTGCCCCTGGTTTAAGAATCAGTCGGTGTTCAACCAACGTGGGGTCAAGACCCGGCATGTACTCATACGACCAGGCAAAAGAATCACTGTACTCCCTCAAAACCTTGATGAGCTCCTCTTCAACCTGAGGAGGGAGATTAGCAGAAATAAGTATGGGCCTGGGATCCTCTTCTGTTCCAAGATTAATTTCTTTAGTGGGCTCATCCACTGCCGAGGATGATTCGTTGAACCTCTTCAAACCTTGCGCGTACAAGTCGGCAGTGTCGTCCACCTCACTTTCCTCATCATCGGCTGGGTCCTTCTCATCTATAATTTCATATACACCTAATCCGTCATTGCTCCACACCCCTTCTAATCCCTCATCATCTTCCAAAACAATCACAGTCTCTACAAATTCAGAGCATTTAAGAAGGGCATGGCATCTCTGGGCCAAGTCTTGCAGAAACCTATCTGGAATGGATTTAGAATGACACATCACAGGGTGTGCCGTAGAGGTGGATGGGCTAACTAGGCAAGAACTAGACTCTACCCCAAATGACTAGATTAACCTAGGAGATTTTGCACACTGTACATCTAACCTAGGAGATAAGAAATCTACTGGGAAAGAAGCAGGGGTCTCGTGCCCCTGGGAAGAGGATGGACTGAAAATAGCGTAATCTTCCATTGAAACCTCCGTCTTAAAATTGGCATTTTTTTTGGAAGTCGGAGGAGATCACGCAATAGGAAGAAGACGGGGGAGGAGGGAGTTGCATGTGGAACAAATAGGGGAAGATTCAATCAAAGAAAGGATCAGAGGATCGAAACCACATTTCGTGGAGTTGGGCATTGGGGTGAGGAGGAGTAAATAGAGTTGAAAGATCAATAGGTGGGCAGCGCCCACATGCACACGGCATGAACAGAATTTCAGGTGGTCTCTCTGTGAAGTACGGGTCGACCATAATCAGAGGGGAACGGGGGACAAATCCCAATTGTTGAAATAGAGAGGCAAGACGGGATGGGGATATAGAAAAGGTGGTGATAGAGCTCCCCACTTCCCGTGGCCTCCGACGGACTAGCTGCGTTAGAGAATGCTTCACCAGCTGCATCTCCTTCTTCTTCAGACAGTCTTCTTCCTCACTGAACATCTTTTCAAAACAAACACAGAAATTTTCCATATCACCCACCAGCCCCTTCAGCGGCGGCGGTGGGTCAGAAACATCACAGGTGGCATCAACCTTCACATCAGCACATGGCGGTGGCTTCTTCAAAGTGTCGGGCTGCAGCGGGCCTTTCACGAAGTGTTGGCAACACGTCAGTGGCCCGGAGTCTCCCAGAATAGATAATGCTGAATCACAATAACCAAGGCCTCTGCGGCCCATCTTTTTGCCTTTTGGGACGGGCTTAGTCCGCCCCTGTAATTATGCGCCGAGACCCAAGCTCGGCTGATAACCCAATTTCAGAATCATGTGCCACCCTTTCGAATCTCTAATCTTGGACTTAATTTTTACATTGACTGGTGCAGTGGCGGGCTTGCGTGATGCATATGCCCATGAATAATTTAAGTCCATCACTGAAAGAACTGGCATGTTACTCGGCCACTGAGTGGGGAGGATCTTGTCCGTAATTGCATCGACTGACTGTACTGTAGAGATACTCTTCACCTTAACCACCCTGCCTTGGAATGGAAACTTCAGGCACTGGTGGGCGATTGAAGGCACAGCATTTAAACTATCAATCCATGGACAACCCAGAATTGCTTTGAACATCAGGTCTATGTTCAATACGTAGAACTCCACATCCATCACCGAAGGCCCTAACTCGGCTTGCACTGTCACGACCCCGTGGCATGCCCGTCTGGAGTTGTCGTAGGCTGCAATTATGGTCAGTGTTGGCTTAAGAATGTCCTCTGAAATGTTACAGGCATGCAGTGTACTCAGCGGACACACATTTATTGATGCTCCCGTGTCCACTAGGGCAGACTCAACATCCACCTTGTTTAAAGAAATGGTGATGCAGAGTGGCATCTGCCGTGCCTCTAGGGGTGCCAATTCTGACTCAGAAAATGAAATGGAGGGCCCCCTCGTAATGGTCGCCAACACCGATGGCAAGCTATCTATCGCCACATCCTTGCTGACCATAACCTTCTGAAGAAAGCATGGATCTTTTGATCAACTCCAAAACTGATATCTTGGCTGGCATCCGGTCCAAGTGCTGCAGTAAATCATACTTCGTACCTGGCACGGGGTCTATTTCTTCTGTTTCAGCTGTAGGGAAAGGAACTTGGGGATTAGGTGCAGACGCACCAGAGGAAGGATAAACTCTGTGGAAAGGGTGCCCGCTCCGAAGGGCGCAATGTTGTGCCGGCACAACTGTAGATGGACCCCCGCTTGGCCCAGTGGGGTATGTGAAGGAAGTAGAAATGAGAGTGAGGATGACGGAGGTTGGCCTGATGGGCCCTGGTGGAGGGGTAATAGGTGAAGGGTTAAGTGGAGGGGTGATGATGGAGGGTATGGAGGGTGATGGCGGAATGACTGGCGGCATGGTGGGGAATGTGGTGGGCGTGATGGGTGGTCGGGAAGGGATAGTTGGTGGAGCGGTAGTGAAGGTGGTGGGTCGGAGGATGGAGGGAACAGAAGGCGCAGGGCTAGTATGGTGGAAGGCCGAGAGATGGGCGGGGGTCTCATCATCAAAGGACCACCCAGCGTTGGGGGCTGGGCGGTGGACTACATTAACTTGACCCGATGCCGGCGGCTATTGTTGTGGTTGGTACTGAGGAGCGGGTGGATGTACTAGCATGGGATTCTGGTGAATCCCGAGGTCTTACTGCTACTGTTGTATGGGTTGTTGTTGTTGTTGTTGGAGGGGTTGTTGTTGGAACTGCTGTTGCTGGGGCGCCGCCTGCTGCGACCTTGCTTGTCTTCGTCTCTCCTTTATATCTTCAATTATCTTATGCATTTGGGCCCAATCAATCCTCTGGCCCTCATGCAGATCATACACCAAATCTCTAAACTGAAAGCATCTTTCTATAGTGTGCCCGGGCTGTCGATGGTATATACAATACTTGGACTGATCAGCTACCGGATTCCAATTCTGACGTTCCGGAGGCAATTAGATGTCACCAGTCTACATTAGAGCTGAAAATATGTCGGGGAGGGTTTTTGGCAGTGGTGGATAATTAGCCCTCTTGGGTCCCGGCCGAGCAGGCCCATAACTAGCGGGAGGAGGAACATTGTGGTACTAGGGTGGCGGTTGCGGCTGTTGAGGTGGTGGTGGTTGTTGTTGGGGGTGCTGAGGAGCTTGGAAGGCGGGTCGGGGAGCTTGCTGAGTAGTGAACTGGGGGTTGCATGGGGGTTGTTGGAAACGGGGGGAAGCAGGCTGGTTAGGGAATTGAACAGCCTGGACCTGCTCGTTTACTTGGACTCCCTCAATAACTGGGCCCTGGGATTTTTGGGTAGTCTTAGATTTTTGGGCTTCAAACAATGAATGGATGGGGGAGTCTTTAAATTGGGTCTGGATAAATCGGGCCTGACTGTACAACTGGTGCATGTTAGAAATGTCGTTCATTTCCAAAATATTCCGGAACATCGGAGTAGCATTAGAAATCAGCAACTTTACTTTTTCTTCCTCTGGGATCTTCCCGGGCATACGCGAGGCCATCTGCCTCCATCTGTCTGCATATACGGCAAAGTCTTCATCCGACTTCATCTTTTATGCTACTAGATCAGTGAAAGAATATTCGGGACCGACCCGATCCTGGAATCTCTGAATGAACTTCTCCTTGACAGTCTTGAAACTTTCGGCCTCCTCCAGAGGCAATGTGTAGAACCACTCCAGGGCGACCCCATCCAAGGATCGGCGGAACAAGTAAGCCATCAGGCAGTCATCGTGTTGAAACTGCGCCGACTCATAAAGAAACTCCCTGACATGAATGAACGGGTTGCCGTTCCCGTCATATTTTCGGTACACAGGGAGCTCGGATTGGGTTGGGAAACGAATGTCCCTGAAGTTTGGAGTAGGGACATCGGCCAAGGACTGCGGGCCAACACGCTTGTGGAGGAGGTCGATTTTTTGCTGCATAGCAGCCCACTTGTCAAGGAGTTCTCGCTCCTGGGAAGGAGGGGATGCAGTAGGAAGGATGAAACTGAAATACGGAGCCGAAGGGTATAATGACTGAGAGGGGAGCCCAAAAGATGGATGATGGGCCAAGGAAGGGCCCATATCCGAGTGAGCCAACTGGGCGGCCCATGGTTGCAGATGGACAAAATCGGCCGGGGCCACGAGGGCCTGCGGCATTGAAGAGACGGTGGTGTAAGGATCAACATAAGAGATGGAGGGGACCTCGGTTTTCCCCTTATCAAGTGGCTGATGGGCCGAGGTAGAAGCCTGGCCCGCTTCCATGGTGGAGAATCGAAGAGCCTGAGGACGGATGGGAGTAAGATCGATGGGGGCTGCAGAGGTAGCCCCTAAGCCAATAATCGGGGGTGTGGAAGTGACGGCGGCAGTCGTGCTAGAAGAAAGAACTACGAGCGGGGCATCTTCCCCTTGCAAGGCTACTTCAACAGGTGGAGTTGAGTAAGATCCACCTGGGCCATCATCTGGAGCACCTGACTGGCCGAGCCGCGAGTGGATGGATCTGAGAGGGAGGGTTGAGCACCCTCAGCAACAATGGTTGGGAGAGGGAGGGCGGTCCCCTCTCTCCCTTGCACGTGAGCGACCCTAGGTGGGTCCTCCAGAAGTCCCTGAGGGAGAGAATCCTCAGGGGGATGGGAGAAGTTGTAAGATGACATGATTGGTGGTGAATCGAACAAGGGATTGAGATAAGAGTGGGAAGGCGAACCACCCTTAGGAGACAATCCTGAGGGCGTGAGACAACTCCACATATACTAATACACCTAGAGAAGAAAACAGACAACCCTAACCAAAGTAAAACCAATAATCCAAACAAAATGCAAACAACGGAGGAGAGAGATGAGAAGAGAATCAATCAATTAATGCAACCAAGCTTCAAATGATGTACGCAAAGTTTTATAAGTTCTCACTTTCTTGGACCTTGGTGAATTAATTAAGATTTTGAATTCACTCCACCACAAGGTACCTAACCAGGGTAGGAAATGAGGAGCTGGGTGACTCTACGGAACTCAATCTCTCTCACGGATGCAAACCCTAAACTGGGGGTGGATACAGTACAACTTGCCCGGCGTCCGTGTGGGAATCCACGGCTCACGGGGGCTTACGGAGGTCCTCAGCAAGATCCCCTAGTCGACTCCAAATAGTATGGAGACGAGAGGAAACCCTACCTCGGTAGGAATAGAACTACTATGAAAAGAATGTATGCCCCTATGTGCACCGGAGTGCATGCAAAGTCTAGCCTAGCAACTAGCAATCAATGATCAATCAAATATGTAAGCAATGAAAGCAAGCATGCAATGATGCTATAAGAGCAAGGGGAGATCAATAATCATCACCAAATATCATGACAATCATATAACATGGCAATCAAAGTGAATCACGGGTGCATTGTAGCACAACAAGGACGGCCACTGGGAGACCGCTCAGGGAGATATATGGTCCTAGTTGAATCGTTCACACCACGGAGTAATGACAAAGTAACAGAAAAATTAGGAAATGCTGGAATGAAAGAAGACAGAAATGGGAAACGTACCAGGAGGAGCGGTCTATTGACAACCGCTTAAGCACTGGAACGGACCTACATCAATCATGCAAAAGCAACCAAATCAACAGTATGAAGACAGAGGAGTACCTGTGCTAGCACGGTGGACGGCCAAACACAGGCCGTAGGGATGATGAACGGGCGGTAGGAGACCGCTCGCGACCGCAGGCTGGGAGGAGAAGTGGCACTATTCACAGAGAAGGACGGTGAACCTTCAGTCGCACAAACTTTGGACGGCCATGGGAGAGCCGTTCAAGTTCCAGAGGATAGAGAACATGACCCAACCTGCAACCACTTCAAGAAAAGGACTAACATAGCAAAAGAAAGGGTCAGCAAATCACTAACATGATGGGCACTAGGGGTCCCACCGTGATCGCCAAAAAAGGGGTGTAGATGTGGAAAGTATGACTCCTCCTTTCCTATCATCGTTAAAATATCCATTTACTATGCAGATATGGGAAATAAAACAAAATGAAGGTAGGATAGAATAGAGGGGTGAACCTGTGATCGTGATCACCACCAAGATGCCGGACATGCGATGAACGCACACCGTACCTTGGAAAGAGGGAGGTACTCGCCTTAAAACCAACACTGACGCATTGAACGGCTCCTTATTGGCCGCCTGTAGTTACGCGCGGTCTCAATATAGACCGCTCATCAGTGCCAAGGTGGAACGCGGGATGAAGATGGATGGAGGGTTGAACGGCTTGATGGTGACCGCAGGAGGATGAAGAATAGTTGAGGACTGGCCATACGTCTCCCTGAACAGCCCGGAAGAAGCCGCACAAGACCACCACGCCAGAAGTTGCAAGAGTCCAACCTCCACCCTTTCCGGCCGGCCACAAAGGATGGGCCTCGCGTTAGTGTGTTGCTGACCTGCGAAACAGAGTGTGGAACATGAAGAAAAATCAGAATTAGAACTAGAAAGTGTAGTATACGCTCGAACGGAAGGAAATTAACATAACTAAATGGAATGGGGAATACCTGGGGAGTTTTAAACCCCTGGGGGCGTTAGAAAACGTAGGACGGTGTGTGCATGGCAGTGCAAACAAAGAAAATGTGGGAGAATGGACGTGTAAAAATAAGCATGCAATGAGAAGAAACAGGACTATCAAATGTAAATGACTCAAAACTAGGACTACTCCCTGAACCGGAGGCCTGTGTGGATGTAGAAGGCCTCCCTCCTTGGTGCTAGGTTGCTCAAAATTTCAGCAGGGCTTCATCGTCGACCCAGAATCTCCCCCCTTTCAAGCCCGGCCCCTAGGGTCTATTTATAGAGCACCTAAAGTCCTAGCCCGAAATTAGATTTTCTAGCCATTTTCAGGTCAAGATTATCAAATAAAAGATGAAGATAATTCAATTATCATTCAACCCGAAGAAACGGCGCTCAAAATGGTTAAGGATTCGCGGAGAAATCATCGGAGAAAGATTGGGAGAAAAACCACAAATGATAAGAAAAAGCCTTAACCACTTTCTGGTCCGAGAGGATAAACAGTCTTACGATAGACCACACAAATGATGAGCGGCCAGGCATGGGCCATCCATCCCTGTCAGTGGAAATTCAAATAAATCCTGAGATAATTAATTTCTCCACTGAACTGACCGATAAATTCACCGCTGGACTCTTCCATAGTTGAACGGCTCTTGGGAAACCATCCAAGCCTGTCGGTGATAAATAACAAATAAGAAGATAAATAGGTAATTATCTGAACAGTCAACTGACAGTAGGACTCTTGAGAGATAAACGGCTCAGAAAATACCGCACAATGGACTTATGCGGCTAAGGCTAGACCGTATATATGCTTGTCGGTGATAATTCAGAGAATTAACCAATATACCCACAAAATGTTTGGACGGCCCACTATCAACTGCACAAATTGTTGAACGGCTGGAGGTTGACCGCACATGTATATAGGCGCTTGAAATTCATAAAAAAGCTCAATCAACCAAAACCAAGGCCCATTAAGCCCTGAATGAACTCGGACCTAGCCAGGGAGGAAGGCTACCCATAAAATTGGCCTAGAACGTGCCAGAAAATAGCCCAGCGAGTGATGGACAACTCGAGGCATCAATAGATGGGAGTAAGAGAAATGACTCAACTTATCGGCAAAAAATGGGTGTCAACAGATGCCCCTCCTTAACGTCCTCTTTGCAGGGGAGCAAGCAAAGGTGAAGCGAAAGTGAAATGGAACATGGAGATGAAGCAGAAATGAAGCGGAGTGGACCGAAAAGTGGGCGTTAAGGTAAAACGACACCCGTTTTCACCAACAAGTGATAGGAATCTTCCGGAAAACCCTGAACCAAACGCAAGGAATGATTAAACCAAAAGGGACACCGATCTGGAGGAACTAAATAAAATAAAAGGAAACACACGATCAACCTCATGGGGGACACAATACCGCGAACCAATGAGGAGACCGGAATAAGCACCGAAAAAGTGTAGAAACAGACTAAAACTCTTGACGGGGACCTCTTAATCAACCAAACCAGGCGAATCGATCAAAGAGAACTTTCCAATTCAGAGTGGAATTGTTCCTCTTACCCAAACACTGAATGCACAGCTAACCATCACTGATGGGACATTTACAGGCACACCATGGGTCATGAATGCTCAAAAGATGCGTATGATGCATGCTGGCCTAAAAATAAAAGAAATCGTTAAAACAAATGCAAAGAAAGATTAAAATATATAATACTCGAGAATGATATTGCTAGGCTGGGAGAATCAGAGTCAAGACACTATCTGCAACCACAGCGTGCAGGATAGAACCATCCTCCCTAGGACATCCCAACCTAACGGCCTATCCGGAGATTAAACGCGTGAACCTGGATCATCATCATTTTTGTTGAAGGGGAACATCAGATCCTGGAACACGTGAGCAACCAACTAGTTCTCGAAATAATATAGCATAGTACCATATAGTAATGCAAAAAGGGAGATAGGGATAGAAGACCATACCTGACTTACTGATGGGGACATCGCTTACCACTTCCCACTTCTCCACGGGTCCGGATGATTGCCATTATGTTCAGCTTGATTTCCTAAGTTCAGCTATGTATTTTTATATCTTTCTTGAGTCATTTTGATGTAATTTCCCCTTTGTTTTGAGTCATGTCCCTAGGTCATCATGCTATTTACCTATGTTTGTTAGGCTAGGGGCTCATATGGGCCCAATTAGATGGGCCTGGCCCATGGGCGCCCTCTTCCTTCCCCACCCCCTTGCTTATTTGCTTTTAGCACTTTCTCCAGGGACTTTTTGTAAATGTTGGGATTCCTATAAATAGGACCCCAACTCCACTTGAGTTCAGTAATGAAAGTTTGAATGAATTTTGAGCATTAGTGCACCTCTCTCTCTCTCTCTATCTCTAGCTCTCTCTCTCTCTCTACTTCTCTCTCTCTCTTAAGGGGGCGAACCCCATTCTCTCTCCTCCCCACCCCAAATTCAAAATTCACTCTCTCTCCTCCCTATTCACCTCTAATTAAGACCCCTCCCCCTTCCCCATACCTCCCATTTAAGTCCCCTCTAACCCCTAGGTGGAATCCCTTTCTCCTAGGCACCTCTCCCTCCTCCCAAGCAACCTTTCCCCTTCCCCATACAACCTTTCATTTTCCCAAGGGAGAATCCCTTCTCCTAAGCACCCCTTCCTCTCCCCAACACAACCCTTCCCCTTCCCAAAGCAACATTAAACCCCATTAACCTATCATTCAAACCAAAGTAGAGAGATCTCCCTCTCTCTCTCTATCCCAACCCAAATTCGCAGATCCCCCTTCCTCCACCTGCTAGACCATCTTCCAGCCCCCATTCTGCCCCTCCCACACCTTAGATCACCCTATACCAGACCCCCACACAGCCCGGGGTCGCCCCCCACACACATCCACCCCATCTCCCACCCCATCTACCCCATTTTCTATATACTAGTGAGCAGCTGCAGTTCTGCAGAACCGCCCCCCCTGTTGCAGCATCGCCCACGACCTCATCCCTGATCTTCTGAGGGCATGGCCTACATCAACGGAAAGCTCTGCCAGTCTGCTTCGCCACCGCGTTGGTCTCGTCCTCATCCGAGGTCCGTGCTGCCCAGGAGGTCCAATCTCCCCCAACTGCGCAGAGTTCCTCATACCGAGCTCCTGAACCAGAAGAGAAGCTGTACCCCGAAGAATCGCAGAAGAATCAGGCCAAGATCTCTTCAACAAAGTTCTTCCTCGCCCAGTCCTCGTTCAGAATCAAAAAGTGGAACTGCGTTCGGCATCCGTGGGACAGAGTTACCATTTTTCTCCCTCGGCTACTCTAATCTATGTCTCACAGTCTGCCTCAACCTGCCCTCACTACTCGGAGTCCCCCAGTCGACTCCTACCTCATTCGGCTTCCCCGTCAGTTTTTCTGAGAAGAGGGCTTGTCCACGGTTCCAGAAACTCCAGCGGTTCATGATTTGGAGTCCGGGAACGGTCGGGGCAACCTCTGCAAGTTGCTGTCAGAAACAGGAAGCTACTGCTTCCAGATTCTGTCTCCCTAATCGAACCTCATCCCGGGCCCGTAACTGCAACAGAAGAATTCCGCAAAATTTAGAGGCATCCTAGTCCCAGATACGAAGATTTTCCATCTGGTCTCATTATCAGCAGAATTCCGGACTAGAAGTTACGACCTCAACAGTGACTGTCAGTCATTCATCGCAGAGTGCAGGCAGATTCGACATCGGCGTCTCCGCTCGAGTTTTCGGCGAATCTCCCCTCCCCGCCTGGCCGGCTCACCGCCCCTCCCTGCGTGGAGGTAGTGTTTGCATGTAATACAAATCATACCCACCCCAAGTCCACCCTCCTGCGTGAGGCGTAGTGAATGTTATTATTAAACAGGGATCAAGCTACACCGGCGCAGTGTGCGGGGAACCCGCCCTTCCCCGCTCGCCCTCGTCTCCGAACGGGGTTGGTTTCTTCAAACCAACCAGGTGAGCTCTAACCTTTGCTCTATTTCTTTCTGGTGCTTGTTCATTTAATATCCGTAGAACCCGCTCCGTTGAGCAAGCGAGAGAGTGTCCGACCCCACGTGCTCCACTTACGAGCGGTCACCGTGGAGTGTGTGAGAGAGGGACCTAGTGCTCCAAGTGGCACCCGGCCAGCCCCTTAATTGTGGGCTTCGTACCTTCGGGAGGGCAACCCTATCCTTGCTGGCACTCTACCAGCAAGGGTCTTGATCCATCACCTCCCCTTAGCATCATTTAGTCACCCCGGGCTCGTGTGTGTGCGACGGCGAATTGGCCCGATCTGCCAACTGAATTGCTATGTGGTTGTGATTGCGGAATAGGTCCTAAGTTTCTGTTTGCTTTCTGCATACCCCATGGTCGTTTCACATCAGTTGGTATCAGAGCCAGGTTCTAGACTTGTCTCTACTAAGTCTTGTCCTAGGGCACATTGCATTGAGGTCATCCAAGCATCCAAACCATGTATCTCACCAGGCACCCCGATGACTACTTCATTATCGGGCCAGAGTTGCCCCGCTTCGATGGGTCCCGAAACCCTCACACATATAGGAAATGGGAGACCTCCATGGATAGATACTTCCACCACTACTACATGATCGAGGAAAGAAAAGTGCGCATCGTCAAGACGACCCTTGGTCCCTTCGGCGAGACAGAATGGAGAAAGCTTGAGATTCGAAGGGGGATTGAGAGACAAGAGCCCATTCACTCATGGGAAGAGATGAAGGTAGAACTTAGGAAGATCCTCATTCCAAAACCTTCCCACTCTTCCAACTCAAGCACCCATAGCCCAATGAGCACTCCCACTTCCCCTTTCCCTCCCCGTCAACCCAAAACCGCTATTAGGACCCAAACCCCACCACCCAAAGGACCCCTAGAATTATTGGAAGAGATAAGGGTTGAGATCAGGAAGATGTTCACTCCCCAACCCTCCCACTCCTACCATGAGAACCATAACCCAAGGAGCACTCCCACTCCACCATTCTCTCCCAGTCAACCCAAGACCTCCCTTAAGGCCCAAACTCCACCACCCCAAATGATTCCTATCCCGATCATCACCACCATTCAAACCAAAGTGGCCCCCACCCTCACTCCACCTAGGCCCATGACGGCCATCACCCAACCTAAAATTCTCCATCAAACCCACACCCCACAAGCTTCCACGGTCCCCACCACTACCCTTCCATCTTCCCCTAAAAGGGACACACCTCCCAGAATCAATCAACCCAGTCCTCCTCGACCCACCCATCTTCCACTACCAACCCCAATCCTACCCCAACTTAGGTCTCCACTTCTTCCACTCCCAAACCCAACCCAAGTTCGAACACCCTCACCACCCCGGGTGCACCATGCCCCAACCTTCATCACCCCATCCACAAAAGACCTTCGCATTCCCTTGGAGAGCAAAACCCCCACACCCCAAAAGGATAAGAATGTGATTGAGGAATATGAGGCTCCCCTAGATTGGGAGGAAGAATATGAAGCCCAATGTCAAGAGTTGGGTCAAGAGAACCCATCCCTACCCAAAGAAAACCCATTGAGCCTAACTGGGTACACCCTCCCTCATGAGTTACATGATGACCAACCAAGTTCCCCCACCCCTCCCTCCATGAGAATTGTGATTCTTGGGGAACCCCTCATTGAGTGGCTTAAGCAAGACCTCCTCCTCCACATCATGCGCCCCCCCATGGATAAACATAACCCAATCGTGCCCACCCTACCATTCCACACAACCTATCATTCGTTTTGCTTTGTAGGAGCCATGAGGGACTTGATTAAAGGCATATTAAGACAAATAGAGGTGACAAACATGCTGGCCTTAGGAGTGAGTGATACGGGGTACCTTAGTTTCTCACACCCCTCTATCAGGTCCATCATCTCCATTTACACCAAGGGTCCTTGCATGAGTGAGCTCGTATTGTTTCTATCCGAGCCCGATGAGTTTTACACCACCCCCCTACCACAAGAAAAGGGCACTCAACCTAGGGAATCCGCTTTGGTACTTACCCCATTAGGAGATGAGTGCCTAGCCCACACTAGGGAGTGTATGCTTTGGAGTGCTCCAGGTCTAAGATGGGAAGAAGCCTCAATCCCCTCAACCCAAGTCCTCCTAGATCCACATGATCCCTTCCCACTAGCCCTTCTTTGCCAACCCACCTCCTTACCCTCCTACATCTTTTCCTACCCCTCGTCCCTTTGTAAGGAACATTACGATAGGTCCCACCAGGTTCATGATTCCCACTTCCCTATGTGTACTAGGGACCCTAGGACGACCACTTGGATTAAAGCCCACCTTCACATCACCCACCCCTTAACCCATCTCGAACCTTTTGGCCACTTCCTATGGGCTTCCAAGTACTCATCACTTATCACCCACTCCCTCCTACCCTCACCCACCATGTCAGTCCTAACCCACCCATTCCAAAATTCCGCCCACACTATGAGAGTCAATGCCAAGGGTGACATCAACCTTGGAGATAAGGGAGTGACCCATCCCAAGAACCGCTTCGATCCCCATGAGTGGAAACCCCCAAATCTCACAGATGGGACCATCTTGATAGGAATCCATGTATCACAACCTTTCGCATCATGTGGTCAGGCTAGTCACATCATTTGTGTCACTCACACACTAGGTCCAGTGCACGATAGGTTTATATTTGGACAAGTTGGTCTTCCCCCACTCTTCATCCGTCTCATGCATGATAGGGCCACTTATGGCTGCCCCGGTCCACCTAAGTGCACCAAGGTCCACATGGTTTCTAAGCATGATAGGTCAATTCATGGATGCCCTGGTCCTCCTAAGTCTGTCAAAACCAAACTAACACTTGATAGGGCTGAATTTGGTTGTCCAGGCCCTCCCTTCATCGCTAAAGGTTCATTCACAACTCTGCATGGTAACATCCGCAAACACACCAACAAAAGCAATAAGGTGTATAAGAAATCGGCCGATTCCCATCGAAGCCACCAAGAGTTTCGCGTGGGTGACTTTGTGATGGTGAGAACTGAGAGACCTTTCCCTGGGAATGTCTCAAAACTGAGGTCACGTGGATCAGGCCCCTTCCAGGTTCTGAGGAGGATCGGCACAAATGCTTACGTGTTGGACCTCCCCGAGGAGTACGGAGTAAGTCCCACATTCAATGTGGCTGACTTGGTGCCATACAGGGGTCCCACGGTGACACCTAGTGAGAATATTGAGCCTGTTTCACTTCTTGAGAGAGTCACCACCCATAAGAGAGTTCCACCAACCCAGAGGGGCCAACGTGAGCAATTGGAGCGGATATTGAATGAACAGGTTACGGCCATCTGGAGCAGAGGGATGGGCTCTACCTCGCTTGGTGGAAAGGACCGGCTACCTTTGGTGGACTTGAGAGCAACCTCGCTGTGGCTTCCTCCGCATACGATGGATCTTTACTCGACAGAGTCGAGTTCTCTGCACCCCGGGAGTATGATGGGGACATCGCTTACCACTTCCCACTTCTCCACGGGTCCGGATGATTGCCATTATGTTCAGCTTGATTTCCTAAGTTCAGCTATGTATTTTTATATCTTTCTTGAGTCATTTTGATGTAATTTCCCCTTTGTTTTGAGTCATGTCCCTAGGTCATCATGCTATTTACCTATGTTTGTTAGGCTAGGGGGTCATATGGGCCCAATTAGATGGGCCTGGCCCATGGGCGCCCTCTTCCTTCCCCACCCCCTTGCTTATTTGCTTTTAGCACTTTCTCCAGGGACTTTTTGTAAATGTTGGGATTCCTATAAATAGGACCCCAACTCCACTTGAGTTCAGTAATGAAAGTTTGAATGAATTTTGAGCATTAGTGCACCTCTCTCTCTCTCTCTAGCTCTCTCTCTCTCTCTACTTCTCTCTCTCTCTTAAGAGGGCGAACCTCATTCTCTCTCCTCCCCACCCCAAATTCAAAATTCACTCTCTCTCCTCCCTATTCACCTCTAATTAAGACCCCTCCCCCTTCCCCATACCTCCCATTTAAGTCCCCTCCAACCCCTAGGTGGAATCCCTTTCTCCTAGGCACCTCTCCCTCCTCCCAAGCAACCTTTCCCCTTCCCCATACAACCTTTCATTTTCCCAAGGGAGAATCCCTTCTCCTAAGCACCCCTTCCTCTCCCCAACACAACCCTTCCCCTTCCCAAAGCAACATTAAACCCCATTAACCTATCATTCAAACCAAAGGAGAGAGATCTCCCTCTCTATCTCTATCCCAACCCAAATTCGCAGCTCCCCCTTCCTCCACCTGCTAGACCATCTTCCAGCCCCCATTCTGCCCCTCCCACACCTTAGATCACCCTATACCAGCCCCCCACACAGCCCGGGGTCGCCCCCCACACACATCCACCCCATCTCCCACCCCATCTACCCCATTTTCTATATACTAGTGAGCAGCTGCAGTTCTGCAGAACCGCCCCCCCTGTTGCAGCGTCGCCCATGACCTCATCCCTGATCTTTTGAGGGCGTGGCCTACATCAACGGAAAGCTCTGCCAGTCTGCTTCGCCACCGCGTTGGTCTCGTCCTCATCCGAGGTCCGTGCTGCCCGGGAGGTCCAATCTCCCCCAACTGCGCAGAGTTCCTCATACCGAGCTCCTGAACCAGAAGAGAAGCTGTACTCCGAAGAATCTCAGAAGAATCAGGCCAAGAGCTCTTCAACAAAGTTCTTCCTCGCCCAGTCCTCATTCAGAATCAAAAAGCGGAACTGCGTTCGGCATCCGTGGGACAGAGTTACCATTTTTCTCCCTCGGCTACTCTAATCTATGTCTCACAGTCTGCCTCAACCTGCCCTTACTATTCAGAGTCCCCCAGTCGACTCCGACCTCATTCGGCTTTCCCGTCAGTTTTTCTACGAAGAGGGCTTGTCCACGGTTCCAGAAACTCCAGCGGTTTATGATTTGGAGTCCGGGAGCGGTCGAGGCAACCTCTGCAAGTTGCTGTCAGAAACAGGAAGCTACTGCGTCCAGATTCTGTCTCCCTGATCGAACCTCATCCCGGGCCGCAACTGCAACAGAAGAATTCCAAAAAATTCAGAGGCATCCTAGTCCCAGATACGAAGACTTCCCCTCTGGTCTCATCATCAGCATAATTCCGGACTAGAAGTTACGACCTCAACAGTGACTGTCAGTCATTCATCGCAGAGTGCAGGCAGATTTGACATCGGCGTCTCCGCTCGAGTTTTCGGCGAATCTCCCCTCCCCGCCTGGCCGGCTCACCGCCCCTCCCTGCGTGGAGGTAGTGTTTGCATGTAATACAAATCATCCCCACCCCAAGTCCACCCTCCTGCGTGAGGCGTAGTGAATGTTATAATTAAACAGGGATCAAGCTACACCGGCGCAGTGTGCGGGGAACCCACACTTCCCCGCTCGCCCTCGTCTCCGAACGGTTTGCTCCATTTCCTTCTGGTGCTTGTTCATTTAATATTTGTAGAACCCGCTCCGTTGAGCAAGCGAGAGAGTGTCCGACCCCACGTGCTCCACTTACGAGCGGTCACCATGGAGTGTGTGAGAGAGGGACCTAGTGCTCCAAGTGGCACCCGGCCAGCCTCTTAATTGTGGGCTTCGTACCTTTGGGAGGGCAACCCTAGCCTTGCTGGCACTCTACCAGCAAGGGTCTTGATCCATCACCTCCCCTTAGCATTATTTAGTCACCCTAGGCTCGTGTGTGTGCGACGGCGAATTGGCCCGATCTGCCAACTGAATTGCTATGTGGTTGTGATTGCGGAATAGGTCCTAAGTTTATGTTTGCTTGCTGCATACCCCGTGGTCGTTTCACATCACTTACCTGTGCAGGCGAAGCGGCAAGGGAAAAGGTGATGTTTGCACATAAGATCATTAGCAAGATTTGCAATGATATCATGAAATAATCAAGTTCATCAATTAAACACCAAGTACAAAAATAAGGGCAAGACCATTTTCTCAAACATGAACGGTCAGATACAAGCCACCCAACGGGACGAACGGCTCGGTATTAGCCGTCTTTATACATAGAATTTGAACCGGGCTCAGGTAGTACCATTGGAGAGGAACAGTCATACCTCAACTACTCAAATGAAGAACGGTCTATCGTTAGACCATATAACTCCTGCAACCTCGAAAGACTAAAACCCTTTGTCTCCCTCCCTCCATCGTAACCCACGGTGGGAGAGGGAGAACGAAGAGGCTCCCACACACACAATCCCCCATTCTTCCTTTATTCAATCTTCCCCCCTCTCACCCTCGCCGTTGATGCGCACGAAACACCGGGCTCGGCGTGATCGGATGATGGCCGGAGAAAGAACCTCGCCGTCGGCGCCCACGGACCCCGCCATAGAGGAGGGGGCTGCCGCCATCATGGAGGGGGAGACACCGCCGCCGACCGAAGGACCCATCGCCGAAGCTGCTACGGCCGGACAAGAAGAAAGGGGAGAGGAGGAGGAGCACGCTGTGCCACCGGTGGCAGCGGGGAAGCCCAAAAAGATCGACGAGGTAGGCCCCTCCTTTTTCTTCTCTAGCCATTTTTTCTTTAAAATTAACCCATATATGTTAGTTCTAAAAGTTTTTTAGGGGGGGTTAGGGTGTTTAAGAGCCGGTCTAGTGGTCCACGGGGTGCCACCGCCAGCGGCGGAAGCCCTCACCGTCGTCGGGGAAGACGACCGTAGGGCGGTTTTCAAGGAACCGCACAAACCAGAACATACAGCTCACATAGAGCCCCCCATAATCCACGCGGCCCACGGGTGGCCGTTCAAACTTTGAAAACACCGAAACCAAACGCGAAAATGAACGGTGGGAAATCCACCGCCCAACATAAAAATGGGCCTAGGGGGGGCCGTTCAAGCCCGATGGCAGAGGAGCTGAATAGGGATATGAACGGTGGAGGGTCCACCGCTCAAAACAAGGACGGGCCACCATGGGCCGTTCGAATGATTAGGTGCTCAAAACAAATATGGCCCACATAGGACCGTAAAATATCGTGCGGCCCAGGGGTGGCCGCCTAAACCCAAGAAATCCAAGGAAAGAGCGGTGAATGAGCAACCGTTCAAGATAAAAATGGCCAATATTGGCCCGTTCAAGACAAAGAACTTGAGGACTAGAACGGCCCATATGGGACCGTTCCTAAGGATGAGTGGTCCAAGGGGGACCGCTGTTCTGACAGAGAATTGAACCTTGATTATTTTTGTTTATTTATGAAACAAAATGCTTAAATAATTTACTAAATGCATTGAAGTGAATGAATGAATGCAGGGAAAGCGCAGGACCCGCACCTCTTGGCTGCAGGTCCGCGCAGTGTATTTAGCGCTGCCGGACTTTCAGCGGGAGCGGTTGGCTGCCATGGGGTTCGCCCCATTCCTGAGCATTGAGGTGTGACGGTTCGACACAGCTCTGCTCTACACCCTGCACGACCACTGGGATCCAGTGAGTCGTACGTTCCTCTTCCCGTGGGGACATATGGTCCCCATGCTGGAGGACGTGGCCAGACTCACTGGCCTTCGAGTGCACGGGCTGCAGTTAGCGGGACCACTTTTCCCGACTACCGGGCGATGGCTTGGGGGCTGCTGGGCCTAGAGCTACGGTGCCCCGAGAGGCAGTCGACCCTCCTACCCCGGGCTAGCCTTCTGGACAGCTTGGGATTACGACGAGCGGGACTAGCAGTCGGAGAGCAGCTGGAGCAGCACCTACAGCGGCTGATCGAGCTGGCGAGACCGAGAGTAGCGGCGAAGCCAGGAGCAGAGGCAGATAGAGTGTTGCGGAAGGCGCACTTGGCGGGGTTGAGCTTCATGTTGCACTTCAGGAGGGTGTCGAAGGTCTCGGCTAAGTCGGTGAGGTGGTCTCTGGCCTTCGGTGTCTTGACGAGCATATCATCAATATAGGCCTCGACTTTCTGACCGAGCTGTCCTTCGAAAATATGGTTGATCAGTCTCTGATATGTTGCTTCAGTGTTCTTTAACCCGAACGGCATCCGGGTGTAGCAGTGTACGCCGAAGTCGGTGATGAAGGTAGTCTTCTCGATGTCCTCTGGGTCCATCCTGATCTGATGGTAGCCAGAGTAGGCGTCCAAGAAGCTAAGCATCTCGTTGCCAGAGGTTGAATCGACCAGTTGATCGATGCTCGGCAACGGGTAGCAATCCTTCGGGGTAGCTGGTTGAGGTCAGTGAAGTCCACGCACATCCGCCATTTCCCAGAAGCTTTTGGCACCAGGACGACGTTGGCGAGCCATGTAGGGTACAGAACCAGATGAAAGAGGCCTGTCTTCTGCCCTTTGATGAGTTGCTCTTTGATGACCGCTTTCTTCTCTGGGGCGTGCTTTCTCCTGCGATGTTGTACTGGCTTTGCTATCGGGTCGAGGTTGAGCTTGTGCATCACCACGTCTCCCCGGATCCCGGGAAGGTGCTCATCAGACCATGCAAAGACTCAGATGTACTGCACAAGAAAATATTTATATTTCTCTTGTTCCTCAAGTGGTAGCTCGGCTCCAATCCTTACTCCTAGGGTCGGGTCATCATTAAGGAAGACCGTTAGCAACTCACCACCAGGCTCAGATGTTGCGGGTCCCTCTTCGACTCCCTTCACCCCTTTATTCTTCTCTTCCGGCCTAGTGGTGTCAACCAAGACTATATAGCACCGTCTAGTCAATGCCTGGTTACCTTGAACTTCTCCCACACCATACTTGGTTGGGAACTTCATCTTTTGGTGAAAGGTAGAGGGCACCGCCTTCATTCGGCTGAGCATGCCTCGGCCGAAGATGGCATTGTATGCCGTCATCCCCTTGATCACGATGAAGTCGACCATAACCGTAACGGTTTTGGGCGAGGTGCCGATAGTAACCGGCAAGCTCAGTGCTCCCTCAGGATAAGTAGCTTGGCCGTTGAACCCACAGAGGGGGGTTTGGATCGGGCAGAGTTTAGATGGATTCTCTCCCATCTTGAAGAAACATTCATAGGACAATACATCAAGGGCACTACCATTATCGACTAAGATCATGTCCACGTTACAATGGTTTATTGTAGCCGATGCAACGAGAGCGTCATCGTGCTGAGTGGTTAGCCCTTCCAGGTCATGGTCAGAGAATACCAGGGCCTGCGGTTCGCTATCCTGCGGGGCCGCAGGTGCCTCAGCAAAGGCTCGGCTCTCCCGCTCGGCGTGACACTTTCTTCCGCAGTTGCTATCTCCGCCTGATGCCGTCCCGCCCACGATGACGTTGATGTGGACTCCGCGGGGGGCATTATCAATCTCTTCAGCAGCGCCTCAGTCTTCCTTTTACCCGGACACGTACCGAGATAGGTGTCCTTGGCGGATGAGGCGCTCGATCTCATCTTGAAGTTGATGGCAATCACTAGTGTGATGCCCGTGGTCGCTGTGGAACAGGCAATGCTTGCGGTGATTGCGATGCTTGGTCTTCATGGGCTCGGGTTGGTTGAGGAGACCCGAGCCTTTGATGTCTTTGTAGATTTCGTAGATGGGGGTGGTAAGTGGGGTATACCGCTCGTACTTCCGGGATGGCTATTTTCGATCTTTGTCCTAGTTTCGCCTCTTTCCTTGTCCCGTCTCTTGCTCGAACGATCTCTTCTTGTCCCCCTCCCGACCTGAGCCGGTTGTGCCTCGGCAGGCGCTGAGGACTTCCTCGCACTCGGCGTGGCGTAGGGCCAAGGTCACTAGCTCGGCGACGGAGGTAGGGGGATGAAGCACTAGCTCGCGCCGTAGGTTCTCGTCGCGGGTACCCCCGGTCAAGGCGGTGATGGTAGAGGCCACATCCAGGGGGGATGCGCAAGGCTTCCAATTTAAATCGGTTGATGTAAGTCCGCAACTTCTCCCCCTGTTCCTACTTGAGGGCCAGTAATCCCGCCACTAACCGGGGTGGACCGCTGCAGGTGAAGCTTTCCTTGAATACTCGCCCGAATTGCTTGAAGTTGTGGATGCTGCCAGGGGCGAGGGCTCTGAACCAAGCCTGAGCACCCTGAGCCAGAGTGGTCACAAATGCTCGGCACTTGATCACATCGGACGCCCCATGCAAGGCCATCAGGGCGTCGAAGCTGTTGTAATGGACGACCGGGTCTCCCTGGCCGTCGTACGACTTGAAGGTCAGAAGTGAGATTCTGGGAGATATCTCTGCCTTCAAGATGTAGTCAGAGAACGGGGGTCGCTCCTCTTCCTCCACAGGAGAGGTCTTATGCAAGGTGCGGAGAGCGCGCTCTTGGTCTGCGAAACAACTCTCGAAGTCTTACAGTCAGAGAGAGAGAGAGTTTCGGTTGTCGCTGTCCTGAGGGGTTGGGGGGCGCACTTGCATGCTGCCCCAACTCTCCTCAGGGGCCTCGGCATCTGGGAATGGTCTGCGTGCTCCGATCTTCTCCCTTCCTCGGGGTTGCGGAGGCTTCTTGCTCCAGGGGAGGGGCGTGCGACGGTCCTCCTGACGGGTTGGGAATGAGCCGCTGCCCCCGGAGGATGAAATGGCCTCCAGCAGTTTGCTGGGAGGCATCTCCACGTGGGGGGCTTTTCCTGGGGAGCTGTTGATGGGGACATCCCTTGCCCCTCCACATTTTCTGAAGCTCGGATTGATCGTCGGTGTACGCCATTATGTTCCTCATGTGTTTATGAGTCGAGTCATGTAATTTTCTTATTTTTATTTGAGTCTTAAACATGTAATTTTCCCTTTATTGAGTCATGTACCTAGGTTAGAAAGTCATTTTCCTAAGTCTTGAAGTCATTATATTGGTTTGATAGGTTAATGGGCCCAATTCATTGGGCTAGGCCCAGGGGCGCCCCTCCCTTGGACTGTTTAGTCATTAGTTAGTTTGTCAGGGTCAGTTTGGTCTTAGGAAAAGTGTGGGGTCTATAAATAGCCCCACCCCTCTCTCATTTGTAACAATGATGCTTGAATATTGAATCTAGAAAATTTCCACACCTTCTAGTTCCCTCTCAATATCTCCCTCTCTCTCTCTCTTACTATCACTCTCTCTAAGTGGGTTGTGCCCCCTCTCTCTCTCCTCCCCACCCCAATTTCAAAATTCATTCTCTCTCCTCCCCATTCACCCCTCATTAAGGCCCATTCCCCTTCCCCATGCACTCATTCAATTTCCCCTCCAACCCCTAGGTGGAAACCCCTTCTCCTAGGCACCTTTCCACTCTCCCAAGCAACCCTCCCTCTCCCCAAGACTGAAAGAGCCCTTCCCTAGGCCAAATTTTGAACTTCCCTCTCCGTTGGGCTGTGCCCTTTCATCTCCCCACCTCCCTAACCACCCAAGGTCGCACCCCCCCTTCCCCATCCACCCAATAAGCCCATTTTCATCCCCATCCCCATACCCTCTCCTCCACCTATTCTGTCCCTGTTGCAGGTTTCAGAAAAGCAGTGACTTGCAGAAGCAACTACGACCCTCTCTCAAAGATTCAGGTGACAAGGCCTACATTTATGGAATCGTCTGCGAGTTAGCTTTCCAACGGAAGTGGTTTCGTCGGCATCTGAGTTCGGAGTTATCCCGAGGAACATCATCTTCAATGACTGCGCAATCTGTCCCAGACTGAAGGCCAGAGCGATCTTGGAAGCTGTTCAACGGTCAACCTTGGAGGAATTCGAGCACACTTCCTTCTACAAAATTCTTCTTCGGCCAGTCCTCCATCAGTAGCATAAGGAACGATGCCAATCGCCTGCCCAAGCTATTTGTTCTGAATTTTCTCGCCGGAGTGCGCAGTCTGCCACCTGTGGGTCCAGGTTTGACCTGTCCCTACTTATCCGGCTACCTCACTCTCCTCCAACCTCGGATTGTGGCCCCGTCAACTTCTGCTCGAAGCTACTCCGTCCATGATCGCGGCTCCGCCAGTTTCGTCCCAATCGGAGTTCGGGAGCATCCGTAGTACCTTCTGCAACCAACTGCACCAACCCTGCACCTGCCAGAGACAGAAAGTTGTAGCCGGGTTCCAATCGCCGGCCCGATCAGCCCCGAGCTTCAGAGCATTCCCAAAAAATCAGACATCACCCTCAGTCAGTTGGGAAGCTTTTGGCGCAAGTCTCATCAAGATCTGAGCTCTGTGGAATTTTTGGAAGCATCATCACCGTCCCACTGTCCAGCAACCTGCAGATTGGCAGAACCGGCGGAATTCGGCAAGTCGGATTTCCTTTGCGTAATTCCCCACCCCGCTTGGCCGGCTGAAGGCCCCTCCCTGCGTGGAGGTAGTTTTGGATATAATAAGCTTAATCCCCACCCCAAGATCACCCCTCCTGCGAGAGGTGTAGTTCATGTGATAATCTTTTTGCAGATTTTGAAGCGACACCGACGCGGCTTGCGGGCGCAAACCCTTGCCTCCCCGCTCGCCCCCATCTTCGGCCGGAGTCGGCGTCTTCACGCCGGCTAGGTGAGCCTCGGTTCCCCTTTCTTTGCTGGTTAATATCACTTGCTTAGCTTAGTATTCTTGCTTTGCTGCGTCGGACGGAGAGCGAGAGCCCGACCCAAATTACCGTTCACGTGAGTGTCCATCGCGGGCGAGTTGTGAGCGAGCCAGTTCAACCCACACCCTTGGTGTGACGGCCGCCCGTGAGTGGGCATCCCTGGACCAATTGAGGTTCTCCCCAAGCTTGCCAAGCACCGGAGCATCATTGTCCCACCCCGGACCCTCTCCATTATCGCTTAGTTACCCACGGGCACAAGTGTGCACCAAGCGAGTGAGCCGCTCGAGTAGTATCATCGCCAATTTGCTTGCTTGCAATCTTAGGTCCAAGGGTCATATTGTCTTGTGGTCATCACCCCCAAGGTGGTGTCACATCAAGTGGTATCAGAGCAAGTTCACAACTTGTCTCTATCAAGTTGGTCCTAGGATGCTCATATGCATTTAGAGTCTTCGGTTGCATCTCTTTTGTCCACTAGCATGGCTACTTCATGTAAGTCACATCTATCTCACTCGGCCCTCCGCAAAGGTCCGATTGACACCCCTTTGGACAAAGTCCTATTTGAGGACCTTATCTTTAACGGATACCACCCTAGTGCATATTTAGAGTGGGAGGAAAACATGGACAAATACTTTAAAAGGAATCCAATGACTGAACCCATGAAAATCTACCTTGCCAAGAGTCGACTTGTGTACCATGCCGAGGATAGGTGGAAGTTCATTGAACAATTTAGGAGGGTTATGAGGCTAGAGCCTATTAACATATGGAAGAACATGAGAGCCGAACTTAGGAAAGTCTACACTCCCCGACCTCCTCCCTCCTACCCTGGTTACCAAAACTCGAGGAGCACTCCCACTCCTCCAACCCTACCCGTCCAAACCCTTACCACTAGAACCCAAGTGTCCAAGGCCTCCACCTCCCCACCTAACCCCATGAGGGCCCCCACACCCCAACCAAACCCCCCTTCCCTAACCTACACTAGTCAAGCCCCTTTAGCCCCCACTTCCACCCCAAACGATCCCAAGGACAAGAGACCCCTAACCGACCCAATTCCCTCCATGGTGATCACCACTTATCCAACCCTCACCATTAAAAATCAAGTGGACACCGCGTCCACCCCTCCACCTACGCCCATAATGGCCACCACCCCCAAACCCAAAACCCCTCACCAAACCCGTACCCCACAAGCCCCCTTGACCACCACCACAAACCCACCATCGTCCCCAAAAAGGGACACATCTCCCAAAATAAATCAACCCCAAACCCCTCACCCAACCCACCTCCCACTTCCTACACCAATCTTTCCCCAACCTAGGCCTCCTCTACTTCCCCTTCCTATCCCAACCCAAGCCCATGCTTGTTCACCACCCCGGGTGTGTCATACGCTAGCTATCACCAAACCACCCACTATAGATCCCCCTACTCCATTAGCAATAGAAGTTGCTACCCACACACCTACCCAAGTGGAGAAGGATGTCCATCCAAATCCACCTCCCAACATAGAGGAAATCCAAAGGCCAAACAACTCACACACCTCTAGCCTAGCTCCTCTAGAGACACCCAACCTCACCATAGATAAGTCCATACTCCAATGGCTCAAGAAAGGTCTCACCATTCATAGTTCACAACCATGCCACCCACCCATGGGATATCAATCCCAAATCATTCCCATTCAGCCACATGTCACTTATCAAACTTCCTATTGTGTGGAAGATTTGGGAGACTTAGTGAACTACCAACATTGGCAAATTCACTTGACCAATATGCTAGCCTTGAGGCCGTCCGAAACTAACACCATTAGCCTAGCATATCCCTCCATTGGATCCATCACTTCCATCTACACTAATGGCCAAGTTACTAGTGAGATCATCCTCCTTCTTCCCATGGAGGAAGAACCTATCCTAGTCCACTCCCCAACCATTAAGATCCCAAGTGCATTGATCGGTCAACACATTAGCAACCTTGGCCCAATTATTGAGGAGGATGACTCACCATTCGAGGACCTTGAAAGCATAGAGTACCCCTACCAAGGTGACCCTTACCATGATCCCTTTGACCCTTTTCTATGGGAGCTTAGATCTCAATGTAACCCACTCACCTTATTCACCACCCACCTTACCCTACCCTTACCATCCATGATAACCCAAAACCTTCCATTCCTAGAATTGGGTTACACCAAAGAAGCCTTAACCATAGGCAACATACACAATGGGATTGATAGATGGCCCCACTCCATGATGTCTCCCTTCTTAGATCCCTTTGACTCATACGAATGGAAGCTCAAGGGCCACCCCACACCTATGCACATAGAAGTCATCACTAGGATTGAAATGCATGTACTTAGGCATACCACCCCACTTGACATGATTAGAAAGTCGGGTCCATTCATTCATATCACCCACATGTCAAGAAGAAAACATGAGTGGTCAATATTTGGTTGTAATGGTCCACCATCATTCATCATAAATCTCAAGCATGTTAGGAGCATTCATGGATGTCCGGGTCCCCCGGCACTCATCACACTCACACATGAAAGGGACACCTATGGATGCCCCGGTCCTCCCAAGACATTCAAAGTCTTCATAACATCAATGCATGATAGGTCTACATGTGGTTACCCTAGACTCACACCGCATCTTAGTACATGGCATATGCATCAAAACATGCATCAAGCAAAAAGTGGGCAAAAACTCGTGAGCGCCACTTGAAATTCCACGTTGGTGACTTGATGATGATGATGATTTTGGAGTGGCTCTACTCTAGGGTCACCTCCAATTTGAGGGCACGAGGACTTGGACCTTGCCAAGTTCTGAGTGGCCTTGGCACCCGGCTTGCGGGTTGAACTTACCAATGGGTTTTGGGATTCATCCCACTTCCCACGTGGCGGATCCGGCACCCTCTAAGGGTACCGCGGTGGATCCTAGTGAGTGTCTTGAGCCTACACCTATCCTTGTGAGAGACACCATCGGAGTGCCACCACAAACTAGCCCGAGAGCCCGACGTCAGCACATGGCGGCAATACTAAGCAAAGCAAGATCTCTTCGCCAGCCTAAGGGTGTGTCCGAGCCACTTTGTCGAGTGGAAGCACCATTCCTCGGCTATGGACATGGGTCGAGTTTGGAGAACAAGGTTCGCCCGGAACTGCGTTTGGGATGCTACTTCCCCGGTGGACCCATACTCGACAGGGTCGAGTTTTCCCCACCCCGGGGGTATGATGGGGACATCCCTTGCCCCTCTACATTTTCTGAAGCTCGGATTGATCGTCGGTGTACGCCATTATGTTCCTCATGTGTTTATGAGTCGAGTCATGTAATTTTCTTATTTTTATTTGAGTCTTAAACATGTAATTTTCCCTTTATTGAGTCATGTACCTAGGTTAGAAAGTCATTTTCCTAAGTCTTGAAGTCATTATATTGGTTTGATAGGTTAATGGGCCCAATTCATTGGGCTAGGCCCAGGGGCGCCCCTCCCTTGGACTGTTTGGTCATTAGTTAGTTTGTCAGGGTCAGTTTGGTCTTAGGAAAAGTGTGGGGTCTATAAAAAGCCCCACCCCTCTCTCATTTGTAACAATGATGCTTGAATATTGAATCCAGAAAATTTCCACACCTTCTAGTTCCCTCTCAATATCTCTCTCTCTCTCTCTCTTACTATCACTCTCTCTAAGTGGGTTGTGCCCCCTCTCTCTCTCCTCCCCACCCCAATTTCAAAATTCATTCTCTCTCCTCCCCATTCACCCCTCATTAAGGCCCTTTCCCCTTCCCCATGCACTCATTCAATTCCCCCTCCAACCCCTAGGTGGAAACCCCTTCTCCTAGGCACCTTTCCACTCTCCCAAGCAACCCTCCCTCTCCCCAAGACTGAAAGAGCCCTTCCCTAGGCCAAATTTTGAATTTCCCTCTCCCTTGGGCTGTGCCCTTTCATCTCCCCACCTCCCTAACCACCCAAGGTCGCACCCCCCCTTCCCCATCCACCCAATAAGCCCATTTTCATTCCCATCCCCATACCCTCTCCTCCACCTATTCTGTCCCTGTTGCAGGTTTTAGAAAAGCAGTGACTTGCAGAAGCAACTACGACTGTCTCTCAAAGATTAAGGTGGCAAGGCCTACATTGCTGGAATTTTCTGCGAGTTAGCTTTCCAACGGAAGTGGTTTCGTCGGCATCTGAGTTCGGAGTTGTCCCGAGGAACGTCATCTTCAACGACTGCGCAATCTGTCCCAGACTGAAGGCCAGAGCGATCTTGGAAGCTGTTCAGCGGTCAACCTTGGCGGAATTCGAGCACACTTCCTTCTACAAAATTCTTCTTCGGCCAGTCCTCCATCAGTAGCAGAAGGAACGACACCAATCGCCTGCCCGAGCTATTTGTTCTGAAATTTCTCGCTGGAGTGCGCAGTCTGCCACCTGTGGGTCCAGGTTTGACCTGTCCGTACTTATTTGGCTACCTCACTCTCCTCCGACCTCGGATTGTGGCTCCGTCAACTTCTGCTCGAAGCTACTCCGTCCACGATCGCGTCTCCGCTAGTTTCGTCCCAATCGGAGTTTGGGAGCATCCTTAGTACCTTCTGCAACCGACTGCACCAACCCTGCACCCGCCAGAGACAGAAAGTTGCAGCCAGGTTCCAGTCACCGGCCCGATCAGCCCCGAGCTTCAGAGCCTTCCCAAAAAATCAGACATCACCCTCAGTCAGTTGGGAAGCTTTTGGCGTAAGTCTCATCAAGATCTGAGCTCTGTGGAATTTTTGGAAGCATCATCACCTCCCCACTTTCCAGCAACCTGCAGATTGGCAGAACCGGCGGAATTCGGCAAGTCGGATTTCCTTTGCGTAATTCCCCACCCCGCTTGGCCGGCTGAAGGCCCCTCCCTGCGTGGAGGTAGTTTTGGATATAATAAGCTTAATCCCCACCCCAAGATCACCCCTCCTGCGAGAGGTGTAGTTCATGTGATAATCTTTTCGTAGATTTTGAAGCGACACCGACGCGGCTTGCGGGCGCAAACCCTTGCCTCCCCGCTCACCCCCATCTTCGACCGGAGTCGACGTCTTCACGCCCGCTAGGTGAGCCTCGGTTCCCCTTTCCTTGCTGGTTAATATCACTTGCTTAGCTTAGTATTCTTTCTTTGCTGCGTCGGACGGAGAGCGAGAGCCCGGCCCAAATTACCGTTCACGTGAGTGTCCATCGCGGGCGAGTTGTGAGCGAGCCAGTTCAACCCACACCGTTGGTGTGATGGCCGCCCGTGAGTGGGCATCCCTGGACCAATTGAGGTTCTCCCCAAGCTTGCCAAGCACCGGAGCATCATTGTCCCACCCCGGACCCTCTCCATTATCGCTTAGTTACCAACGGGCACAAGTGTGCATGATGTGACACAACCTCGGACCTAATGCAAGCAAGCACAATCACATTCAAATGGGCCGAATTGGGCCACCGCTCTATCGTCGCTCACCCAAGCCCGGGGTAACTTGGCAATGCCAAGGTGAGGTTGAGGGGTTGGGCCCTTGCTGATAGAGGGCCAGCAAGGCCAAGGTTTGATTCCCAATGGGTGAGGATGCCCAATTCAACGGGGCCGACGAAGTGCCGAAGGCACCGGTTGCACTCTTCCCACGGTGATCACTCAAGACAACGGGGCTTGAGGATCGGGCTCTCACTCGCATAACCAACGGAATTAAGAACTAATATTGAAAGACAAGCACTAAGTGGAGTGAAGGATTGAGCACTTACTCGACCGGTTTGAAGAAATCGGTCCCGGTCGGAGACGAGGGCGAGCGGGGAGGCGAGTGGATCCCCACGCGCCACGGCGGTGTCGCTTGACCTGCCCAAACAGAGTACACCACTACACCTCTCGCAGGAGGGGGAACTTGGGGTGGGGGTTAATGATATTACATCAATACTACCTCCACGCAGGGAGGGGCCTTCAGCCGGCCAAGCGGGGTGGGAAAACCAAAGCAAAGAATGAGGAACAAGGGTGGACGCCGAATCTGCCTGCTATCTGCGAACCAGGATAGAGGGTCGGTGTTGCTGTTGTAGATCTTGCTCAGGAATTTTTATGATGGCGACACCCACGGCGAAATCTTCGTAACAGGAAGGGGAATGCCTCAGAATTTTTGTAATTTCTTCTGGAGTCACTGCAGGTCGGGGCAGAAGCTTGAAAAGGGCCTCTGTTTCTCGGACTAGCAGGGGCAGGTTACCAATAGTAGGATGCAGAGGCTGTCCTGGCCGCTCCCGAACTCCATATTTTGATTCCGTCAGTGCCGTTAGAACCATGGGTGAGTCCTCTTTGCAGCAAAAGAAACGGGGATGCCAGAAGAGAACAGTGACGATCTGTGGAGCCAGAAGAGTGAGAAGGTGTCGATGCAGACTGGGGAAGGCAGAGCCGTGCGACCGTGGAAGAAAATTGGTAACTTCTGTTACCGGATGCTGAATGGGCTTCCGCTCCTTGATTCTGAAAGTAGACAGGCCGATGAAGAACTTTGAAGAAGGACTTGAGGACTGATTCCTTCGGGGCTGGTCGTGGCAGAGCTTCTAAGCTGGCTCAGGTCCTCAGCCGGGGCAGAACCGCGCAGCTGTGGGAGAATGGACCTCCTGGACGACTCAGAGATCAGAAGAAGACGAAACCACTTCGGTTGCGAAGGCGACTGGCAGACGCTTCCGACGATAGCTATTGGGTCTTCAAACTCGTCCGGAGGAGGTCGTGGTGGCCGCTGCAAGTTGCTGGTCTGCTGTAGATCTTCAGTTGAGAGCTGTAGGTTGATGATGATGGGGGGGGATGGGGTATATGGGAGGGGAAATGGGGGTGGATGAGTGTGGTGAAAGCCCGGGCTGTTAGGGGGTCTAGGAGGGGGTGTTCTAAGGTGGGGGAAGGGAAGAATGGGGTCTGGAAGGGGGTCTAACAGGTGGTGGGAGGAGGAGCTACGAATTTGGGAAGGTGGGTGAGGGGAGAAGGTGAGGGGGGGGCACAAGTGAGTGGAGGGAAGGGTGGATTTCAAATTTGAAATGGCATTGGAAGTTGTGGGGTTGTGTGGGGAAGGGGTTGATTGTGTTGGAATGGGGAAAGTGGTGTTGGAATGTGGAAGATGGTGTTGGAATGGTGAGGGATCTCCTTGGGACTAGGGGGTGGAGTAATGGAGGCCATGGGGAAGTGGAGGGCTTTAATGATGGTAGGTGGGGGTTGAGGTGGTTGGGAAGGGAGGAGAGAGAAGAAAATTCAAAATTGGGTGTTGAGGAGAGAGAAAATGGAGTGAAAAAGAGAGATTAAGAGAGGGAAGGGTGGGGAATCTCTCCCCTAGGGTTTCTCACCCAAAAAATGTTGGAATCACTCCACTAAACTAAGCTTTGGACTCTCAAATGGCATTTTTTTCATTGATTGATTCATTCCCTTCAAATGAAGGAAATGGGGCCCTATATATAGGAAACCCACATTTTACAATAAGACCCTGACAAAAGACTTAATAACAAATAACCGAAGGGGTAGGGGGGGCTCATGGGGCCAAGCCCAATGAATTGGGCCCAATAGCACACTAAACAATCTAATGACACTCAAACTTAGAAAAATAAATGCAAGACCTAGGGACATGACTCAAATAAAATGAAAAGTTCATAATTATGACTCAAAGAAAATATGAAAATTACATGAACTGAATCAGAAAAATGTGACGGACATAATGGAACCATGCTGGTGAACAACCGGTAAATATGAAGGGTGAGAGATGCCCCCATCATACTCCCGGGGTGCGAAGAGCTCGACTCCGTCGAGTAAGAGTCTTTCCTAGCTCGCCCATGTGTCCACCATCGTGGCCGGCCCTTCCACCTCACAAGATACTACTGGATTGCCCTGCTCCTGATGGTGTCATTATGTTTAACTAGTATCAAATCTTTGTGCTCATGCCGGGCTCTCAAGGTTAGAAGGGGATTCTTATTGGTGGGGTCACTCTTAAAAGGGGGTATGGGCTCAATATCCTCGCTAGGTGCCACCGCGGGGCCCTTGCAGGGCACAAGGTCCGCCACACTACAATGAGGGTTGACCCCATATTCCTTCAGAAGGACCAACTTATTGGCATTTATGCTCAATCGCCCCAAGACCTTAAAGTGTCCAGTCTCTCGATCCCTGAGCGTAGAGGCGACTCTAGGGAAGAGCCTCTTCATCCTGACCATCAGATAGTCACCCTCTTGGAAGTCTTGATTTCTTTTACGGGTATCAATTCGCCTTTGACAAATCCTTTTGCCTTTGATGATGGGCCTGCAAGTATGCAATCCTGAGACATAGTTGGTGAATGCTAGCACTCTATTGGATGTTGGGGGTCCCGGGCACCCAAATGTGGACCTAGCATGTCTAGACTCCCTATGAAGATTAGTGAGGATAGGAGGGCCTGGACCTCCAAATGTAGCCCTATCATGCAAAGGGGTGGCAAATGCCGGGGGACCCGGACATCCAAGAATGCACCTATCATGCTTAAGACTCATGATGAATGGAGGTGGACCATTACATCCGAAAATGGTCCATTCATGCTTCCTACTTGACATGTCGGTGATGTGAATGAATGGACCCGTCTTATGAATCATGCTAAGTGATGTGTTGTGCCAAGACTTATGCATTCCTATCCCAAAGATGACTTCCATGTGTATGGGTGTGGGATGGCCTTTGAACTTCCATGTGAAAGGGTCAAAAGGATCTAGGAAGGTGGGCATTATGGAGAGGGGCTCTTCCTTGCTTCCTAGGCATATGTTGTCTATGGCGATGGTTCCCTTTGTGTGGCCCAAGTCTTGAAAGAGGTGATCTTGGTCCAACATGGTTGGTTGGGGTAGGGAAAGGTGAGTTGTGGGTAAGGTGGGTGTATCACATGGGTAACTAGGCTCCCATTGGAAGGGATCAAAGGGGTAATGGATTGGGCTTCCTAGAGGGAGGAACTCTATGTCCACATGGTCTACGCATGGTGGGTCATCCTTCCCCAAGGTAACTGGACCAAGGTCTTTAGTGGGCCAGTCGATCAAGGTACTTGGGATCTTAATGGTAGTGGAGTGAACCATGATGGGTTCTTCATCCATGGGGAGAATGAGAAGGAGGTCACTAGTGTAGCAACCAATGGTGAAGACTGAGGTGATAGAACCATCACATGGGTGGATGAGACTAAGTCTTCTTGGGTGGGCCGCTCCTATGGTCAATAAGCAAGTCAACTTTAGTTGCCATTCTAAACCCTTGAGGAGATCATCCCAACCATTTACCTCATAGTAGGATTGGAATGTGGTGTGATAGGAGTTAATGGGTGCTAATTGGAAAGGGTGCTCCATGGTTGGGGTTTGAAAGTACAAGGCATGAGGGATGGGATTTTGCTTGAGCCATTTGATGATGAGTTCTCCTACGGTCACCACCTTTTGCGTGAGATTGAGTGGTTTGGGGAGGTATGTGTTTGTTTGGACGGGGATGAGTTGATGTCCTTCTTCCTTATTGATAGGAGTATGAATTTCCTTGAATGTGGGGAAGGGATTTGGGTTGGTGTCCAATCCCGGGGATTTGGTCTTGTGGGCCGGGTTCTCCTCATGTTCACTCATGACCTCATTCATTCTTTGAAGTGAGTTGAGAGGGCATGGTGGCCGAGTATGGGGCTCCGGTGGGTGAGGGAACAAAAGGTTGTTGAAACCATAGGCTCTCGGGAGATGTGGGGGATGAACTAGGCAAGACCAACGCAATGGGTGGAAGGTGGTATTCCGTTCATCAAGCCATTGTTTCCCCAGGATTATGCAAGGGCCTTCCAAAGTACCAATTTGACACCATGCTCCATCAAAGTATTTGATCTCTCCAAACCATTTATGGAATTCAACGAAGACTAGGTCTCCGTTGTGCACAATTTGTCCGGTCGTAGAGAGGGTGGCTACAATTTCGGGGGATACCCAATTATCTTCTACCATGTAGATGAAGTCAATTTCTGTGGGGCTCCCATTAGGTAGGTATGCTTGGGATATGATGGGAATTTGGGCCTTTTGGTCTGTAGACTCAATGACAATGGGAGGTGGATAATGTATGGAACGATCCGATGAGAACTCTAATGCAAGCGTGCCCATGGACTTGACTTGTGAGAACAAGTCAAAGACTTGCTCTGATACCACTTGATGTGACACAACCTCGGACCTAATGCAAGCAAGCATAATCACATTCAAATGGGCCGAATTGGGCTACCGCTCTATCGTCGCTCACCCAAGCCCGGGGTAACTTGGCAATGCCAAGGTGAGGTTGAGGGGTTGGGCCCTTGCTGATAGAGGGCCAGCAAGGCCAAGGTTTGATTCCCAATGGGTGAGGATGCCCAATTCAACGGGGCCGACGAAGTGCCGAAGGCACCGGTTGCACTCTTCCCACGGTGATCACTCAAGACAACGGGGCTTGAGGATCGGGCTCTCACTCGCATAACCAGCGGAATTAAGAACTAATATTGAAAGACAAGCACTAAGTGGAGTGAAGGTTTGAGCACTTACTCGACCGGTTTGAAGAAACCGATCCCGGTCGGAGACGAGGGCGAGCGGGGAGGCGAGTGGATCCCCACACGCCGCGGCGGTGTCGCTTGACCTGCCCAAACAGAGTACACCACTACACCTCTCGCAGGAGGGGGAACTTGGGGTGGGGGTTAATGATATTACATCAATACTACCTCCACGGAGGGAGGGGCCTTCATCCGGCCAAGCGGGGTGGGGAAACCAAAGCAAAGAATGAGGAACAAGGGTGGACGCCGAATCTGCCTGCTATCTGTGAACCAGGATAGAGGGTCGGTGTTGCTGTTGTAGATCTTGCTCAGGAATTTTTCTGATGGCGACACCCGCGGCGAAATCTTCGTAACAGGAAGGGGAATGCCTCAGAATTTTTGTAATTTCTTCTGGAGTCACTGCAGGTCGGGGCAGAAGCTTGAAAAGGGCCTCTGTTTCTCGGACTAGCAGGGGCAGGTTACCAACAGTAGGATGCAGAGGCTGTCCTGGCCGCTCCCGAACTCCAAATTGGATTCCGTCAGTGCCGTTAGAACCATGAGTGAGTCCTCTTTGCATCAAAAAAACGGGGATGCCAGAAGAGAACGGAGACGATCTGTGGAGCCAGAAGAGTGAGGAGGTGTCGATGCAGACTGGGGAAGGTACAGCCGCGCGACCGTGGAAGAAAATTGGTAACTTCTGTTCCCGAATGCTGAATGGACTTCTGCTTCTTGATTCTGAAAGTAGACAGGCCGATGAAGAACTTTGAAGAAGGACTTGAGGACTGATTCCTTCGGGGCTGGTCGTGGCAGAGCTTCTAAGCCGGCTCAGGTCCTCAGCCAGGGCAGAACCACGCAGCTGTGGGAGAACGGACCTCCTGGATGACTCGGAGATTGGAAGAAGACGAAACCACTTCGGTTGCGAAGGCGACTGGCAGACGCTTCCGACGATGGCTCTTGGGTCTTCAAACTCATCCGGAGGAGGTCGTGGTGGCCACTGCAAGTTGCTGGTCTGCTGTAGATCTTCAGTTGAGAGCTGTAGGTTGATGATGATGGGGGGGAATGGGGTATATGGGAGGGGAAATGGGGGTGGATGAGTGTGGTGAAAGCCCGGGCTGTGAGGGGGTCTAGGAGGGGGTGTTCTAAGGTGGGGGAAGGGAAGAATGGGGTCTGGAAGGGGGTCTAACAGGTGGTGGGAGGAGGAGCTACGAATTTGGGAAGGTGGGTGAGGGGAGAAGGTGAGGGGGGGGCACAAGTGAGTGGAGGGAAGGGTGGATTTCAAATTTGAAATGGCATTGGAAGTTGTGGGGTTGTGTGGGGAAGGGGTTGATTGTGTTGGAATGGGGAAAGTGGTGTTGGAATGTGGAAGATGGTGTTGGAATGGTGAGGGATCTCCTTGGGACTAGGGGGGTGGAGTAATGGAGGCCATGGGGAAGTGGAGGGCTTTAATGATGGTAGGTGGGGGTTGAGGTGGTTGGGAAGGGAGGAGAGAGAAGAAAATTCGAAATTGGGTGTTGAGGAGAGAGAAAATGGAGTGAAAAAGAGGGATTTAGAGAGGGAAGGGTGGGGAATCTCTCCCCTAGGGTTTCTCACCCAAAAAATGTTCGAATCACTCCACTAAACTAAGCTTTGGACTCTCAAATGACATTTTTTTCATTGATTGATTCATTCCCTTCAAATGAAGGAAATGGGGCCCTATATATAGGAAACCCACATTTTACAATAAGACCCTGACAAAAGACTTAATAACAAATAACCGAAGGGGTAGGGGGGGCTCATGGGCCAAACCCAATGAATTGGGCCCAATAGCACACTAAACAATTTAATGACACTCAAACTTAGGAAAATAAATGCAAGACCTAGGGACATGACTCAAATAAAATTAAAATTACATAATTATGACTCAAAGAAAATATGAAAATTACATGAACTGAATCAGAAAAATGTGATAGACATAATGGAACCATGCTGGTGAACAATCGGTAAATATGAAGGGTGAGAGATGCCCCCATCATACTCCCGGGGTGCGAAGAGCTCGACTCCATCGAGTAAGAGTCTTTCCTAGCTCGCCCATGTGTCCACCATCGTGGCCGGCCCTTCCACCTCACAAGATACTGCTGGATTGCCCTGCTCCTGATGGTGTCATTATGTTTAACTAGTATCAAATCTTTGTGCTCATGCCGGGCTCTCAAGGTTAGTAGGGGATTCTTATTGGTGGGGTCACTCTTAAAAGGGGGTATGGGCTCAATATCCTCGCTAGGTGCCACCGCGGGGCCCTTGCAGGGCACAAGGTCCGCCACACTACAATGAGGGTTGACCCCATATTCCTTCAGAAGGACCAACTCATTGGCATTTATGCTCAATCGCCCCAAGACCTTAAAGGGTCCAGTCTCTCGATCCCTGAGCGTAGAGGCGACTCTAGGGAAGAGCCTCTTCATCCTGACCATCAGATAGTCACCCTCTTGGAAGTCTTGGTTTCTTTTATGGGTATCAATTCGCCTTTGACAAATCCTTTTGCCTTTGATGATGGGCCTGCAAGTATGCAATCCTGAGACATAGTAGGTGAATGCTAGCACTCTATTGGATGTTGGGGGTCCCGGGCACCCAAATGTGTACCTAGCATGTCTAGATTCCCTATGAAGATTAGTGAGGATAGGAGGGCCTGGACCTCCAAATGTAGCTCTATCATGCAAAGGGGTGGCAAATGCCGGGGGACCCGGACATCCAAGAATGCACCTATCATGCTTAAGACTCATGATGAATGGAGGTGGACCATTACATCCGAAAATGGTCCATTCATGCTTCCTACTTGACATGTGGGTGATGTGAATGAATGGACCCGTCTTATGAATCATGCCAAGTGATGTGTTGTGCCAAGACTTATGCATTCCTATCCCAAAGATGACTTCCATGTGTATGGGTGTGGGATGGCCTTTGAACTTCCATGTGAAAGGGTCAAAAGGATCTAGGAAGGTGGGCATTATGGAGAGGGGCTCTTCCTTGCTTCCTAGGCATATGTTGTCTATGGCGATGGTTCCCTTTGTGTGGCCCAAGTCTTGGAAGAGGTGATCTTGGTCCAACATGGTTGGTTGGGGTAGGGAAAGGTGAGTTGTGGGTAAGGTGGGTGTATCACATGGGTAACTAGGCTCCCATTGGAAGGGATCAAAGGGGTAATGGACTGGGCTTCCTAGAGGAAGGAACTCTATGTCCACATGGTCTACGCATGGTGGGTCATCCTTCCCCAAGGTAACTGGACCAAGGTCTTTAGTGGGCCAGTCGATCAAGGTACTTGGGATCTTAATGGTAGTGGAGTGGACCATGATGGGTTCTTCATCCATGGGGAGAATGAGAAGGAGGTGACAAGTGTAGCAACCAATGGTGAAGACTGAGGTGATGGAACCATCACATGGGTGGATGAGACTAAGTCTTCTTGGGTGGGTCACTCCTATGGTCAATAAGCAAGTCAACTTTAGTTGCCATTCTAAACCCTTGAGGAGATCATCCCAACCATTTACCTCATAGTAGGATTGGAATGTGGTGTGATAGGAGTTAATGGGTGCTAATTGGAAAGGGTGCTACATGGTTGTGGTTTGAAAGTACAAGGCATGAGGGATGGGATTTTGCTTGAGCCATTTGATGATGAGTTCTCCTACGGTCACCACCTTTTGCGTGAGATTGAGTGGTTTGGGGAGGTATGTGTTTGTTTGGACGGGGATGAGTTGATGTCCTTCTTCCTTATTGATAGGAGTATGAATTTCCTTGAATGTGAGGAAGGGATTTGGGTTGGTGTCCAATCTCGGGGATTTGGTCTTGTGGGCCGGGTTCTCCTCATGTTCACTCATGACCTCATTCATTCTTTGAAGTGAGTTGAGAGGGCATGGTGGCCGAGTATGGGGCTCCGGTGGGTGAGGGAACAAAAGGTTGTTGAAACCATAGGCTCCCGGGAGATGTGGGGGATGAACTAGGCAAGACCAACGCAATGGGTGGAAGGTGGTATTCCGTTCATCAAGCCATTGTTTCCCTAGGATTATGCAAGGGCCTTCCAAAGTACCAATTTGACACCATGCTCCATCAAAGTATTTGATCTCTCCAAACCATTTATGGAATTCAACGAAGACTAGGTCTCCGTTGTGCACAATTTGTCCGGTCGTAGAGAGGGTGGCTACAATTTTGGGGGATACCCAATTATCTTCTACCATGTAGATGAAGTCAATTTCTGTGGGGCTCCCATTAGGTAGGTATGCTTGGGATATGATGGGAATTTGGGCCTTTTGGTCTGTAGACTCAATGACAATGGGAGGTGGATAATGCATGGAACGATCCGATGAGAACTCTAATGCAAGCGTGCCCATGGACTTGACTTGTGAGAACAAGTCAAAGACTTGCTCTGATACCACTTGATGTGACACAACCTCGGACCTAATGCAAGCAAGCACAATCACATTCAAATGGGCCGAATTGGGCCACCGCTCTATCGTCGCTCACCCAAGCCCGGGGTAACTTGGCAATGCCAAGGTGAGGTTGAGGGGTTGGGCCCTTGCTGATAGAGGGCCAGCAAGGCCAAGGTTTGATTCCCAATGGGTGAGGATGCCCAATTCAACGGGGCCGACGAAGTGCCAAAGGCACTGGTTGCACTCTTCCCACGGTGATCACTCAAGACAACGGGGCTTGAGGATCGGGCTCTCACTCGCATAACCAGCGGAATTAAGAACTAATATTGAAAGACAAGCACTAAGTGGAGTGAAGGATTGAGCACTTACTCGACCGGTTTGAAGAAACCGATCCCGGTCGGAGACGAGGGCGAGCGGGGAGGGGAGTGGATCCCCACACGCCGCGGCGGTGTCGCTTGACCTACCCAAACAGAGTACACCACTATACCTCTCGCAGGAGGGGGAACTTGGGGTGGGGGTTAATGATATTACATCAATACTACCTCCACGCAGGGAGGGACCTTCAGCCGGCCAAGCGGGGTGGGGAAACCAAAGCAAAGAATGAGGAACAAGGGTGGACGCCGAATCTGCCTGCTATCTACGAACCAGGACAGAGGGTCGGTGTTTCTGTTGTAGATCTTACTCAAGAATTTTTCTGATGGCGACACCGGCGGCGAAATCTTCGTAACAGGAAGGGGAATGCCTCAGAATTTTTGTAATTTCTTCTAGAGTCATTGCAGGTCGGGGCAGAAGCTTGAAAAGGGCCTCTGTTTCTCGGACTAGCAGGGGTAGGTTACCAACAGTAGGATGTAGAGGCTGTCCTGGCCGCTCCCGAACTCCAAATTTGATTCCGTCAACGCCGTTAGAACTATGGGTGAGTCCTCTTTGCATCAAAAGAAACGGGGACGCCAGAAGAGAACAGAGACGGTCTGTGGAGCCAGAAGAGAACAGAGACGGTGTGTGGAGCCAGAAGAGTGAGGAGGTGTCGATGCAGACTGGGGAAGGCAAAGTCGCGCGACCGTGGAAGAAAATTGGTAACTTCTGTTCCCGGATGCTGAATGGGCTTCCGCTTCTTGATTATGAAAGTAGACAGGCCGATGAAGAACTTTGAAGAAGGACTTGAGGACTGATTCCTTCGGGGCTGGTCGTGGCAGAGCTTCTAAGCCGGCTCAGGTCCTCAGCCGGGGCAGAACCGCGCAGCTGTGGGAGAATGGAACTCCTGGACGACTCGGAGATCGGAATAAGACGAAACCACTTCGGTTGCGAAGGCGACTGGCAGACGCTTCCGACGATGGCTCTTGAGTCTTCAAACTCATCCGGAGGAGGTCGTGGTGGCCGCTGCAAGTTGCTAGTCTGCTGTAGATCTTCAGTTGAGAGCTGTAGGTTGATGATGATGGGGGGGAATGGGGTATATGGGAGGGGAAATGGGGGTGGATGAGTGTGGTGAAAGCCCGGGCTGTGAGGGGGGGTCTAGGAGGGGGTGTTCTAAGGTGGGGGAAGGGAAGAATGGGGTCTGGAAGGGGGTCTAACAGGTGGTGGGAGGAGGAGCTACGAATTTGGGAAGGTGGGTGAGGGGAGAAGGTGAGGGGGGGGCACAAGTGAGTGGAGGGAAGGGTGGATTTCAAATTTGAAATGGCATTGGAAGTTGTGGGGTTGTGTGCGGAAGGGGTTGATTGTGTTGGAATGAGGAAAGTGGTGTTGGAATGTGGAAGATGGTGTTGGAATGGTGAGGGATCTCCTTGGGACTAGGGGGGTGGAGTAATGGAGGCCATGGGGAAGTGGAGGGCTTTAATGATGGTAGGTGGGGGTTGAGATGGTTGGGAAGGGAGGAGAGAGAAGAAAATTCGAAATTGGGTGTTGAGGAGAGAGAAAATAGAGTGAAAAAGAGGGATTAAGAGAGGGAAGGGTGGGGAATCTCTCCCCTAGGGTTTCTCACCCAAAAAATATTAGAATCACTCCACTAAACTAAGCTTTGGACTCTCAAATGGCATTTTTTTCATTGATTGATTCATTCCCTTCAAATGAAGGAAATGGGGCCCTATATATAGGAAACCCACATTTTACAATAAGACCCTGACAAAAGACTTAATAACAAATAACCGAAGGGGTAGGGGGGGCTCATGGGCCAAGCCCAATGAATTGGGCCCAATAGCACATTAAACAATCTAATGACACTCAAACTTAGGAAAATAAATGCAAGACCTAGGGACATGACTCAAATAAAATGAAAATTACATAATTATGACTCAAAGAAAATATGAAAATTAGATGAACTGAATCAGAAAAATGTGACGGACATAATGGAACCATGCTGGTGAACAACCGGTAAATATGAAGGGTGAGAGATGCCCCCATCATACTCCCGGGGTGCGAAGAGCTCGACTCCGTCGAGTAAGAGTCTTTCCTAGCTCGCCCATGTGTCCACCATCGTCGCCGGCCCTTCCACCTCACAAGATACTGCTGGATTGCCCTGCTCCTGATGGTGTCATTATGTTTAACTAGTATCAAATCTTTGTGCTCATGCCGGGCTCTCAAGGTTAGAAGGGGATTCTTATTGGTGGGGTCACTCTTAAAAGGGGGTATGGGCTCAATATCCTCGCTAGGTGCCACCGCGGGGCCCTTGCAGGGCACAAGGTCCGCCACACTACAATGAGGGTTGACCCCATATTCCTTCAGAAGGACCAACTCATTGGCATTTATGCTCAATCGCCCCAAGACCTTAAAGGGTCCAGTCTCTCGATCCCTGAGCGTAGAGGCGACTCTAGGGAAGAGCCTCTTCATCCTGACCATCAGATAGTCACCCTCTTGGAAGTCTTGGTTTCTTTTACGGGTATCAATTCACCTTTGACAAATCCTTTTGCCTTTGATGATGGGCCTGTAAGTATGCAATCCTGAGACATAGTTGGTGAATGCTAGCACTCTATTGGATGTTGGGGGTCCCGGGCACCCAAATGTGGACCTAGCATGTCTAGACTCCCTATGAAGATTAGTGAGGATAGGAGGGCCTGGACCTCCAAATATAGCTCTATCATGCAAAGGGGTGGCAAATGCCGGGGGACCCGGACATCCAAGAATGTACCTATCATGCTTAGGACTCATGATGAATGGAGGTGGACCATTACATCCGAAAATGGTCCATTCATGCTTCCTACTTGACATGTGGGTGATGTGAATGAATGGACCCGTCTTATGAATCATGCCAAGTGATGTGTTGTGCCAAGACTTATGCATTCCTATCCCAAAGATGACTTCCATGTGTATGGGTGTGGGATGGCTTTTGAACTTCCATGTGAAAGGGTCAAAAAAATCTAGGAAGGTGGGCATTATGGAGAGGGGCTCTTCCTTGCTTCCTAGGCATATGTTGTCTATGGCGATGGTTCCCTTTGTGTGGCCCAAGTCTTGGAAGAGGTGATCTTGGTCCAACATGGTTGGTTGGGGTAGGGAAAGGTGAGTTGTGGGTAAGGTGGGTGTATCACATGGGTAACTAGGCTCCCAGTGGAAGGGATTAAAGGGGTAATGGACTGGGCTTCCTAGAGGAAGGAACTCTATGTCCACATGGTCTACGCATGGTGGGTCATCCTTCCCCAAGGTAACTGGACCAAGGTCTTTAGTGGGCTAGTCGATCAAGGTACTTGGGATCTTAATGGTAGTGGAGTGGACCATGATGGGTTCTTCATCTATGGGGAGAATGAGAAGGAGGTCACTAGTGTAGCAACCAATGGTGAAGACTGAGGTGATAGAACCATCACATGGGTGGATGAGACTAAGTCTTCTTGGGTGGGCCGCTCCTATGGTCAATAAGCAAGTCAACTTTAGTTGCCATTCTAAACCCTTGAGGAGATCATCCCAACCATTTACCTCATAGTAGGATTGGAATGTGGTGTAATAGGAGTTAATGGGTGCTAATTAGAAAGGGTGCTCCATGGTCGGGGTTTGAAAGTACAAGGCATGAGGGATGGGATTTTGCTTGAGCCATTTGATGATGAGTTCTCCTACGGTCACCACCTTTTGCGTGAGATTGAGTGGTTTGGGGAGGTATGTGTTTGTTTGGACGGGGATGAGTTGATGTCCTTCTTCCTTATTGATAGGAGTATGAATTTCCTTGAATGTGGGGAAGGGATTTGGGTTGGTGTCCAATCCCGGGGATTTGGTCTTGTGGGCCGGGTTCTCCTCATGTTCACTCATGACCTCATTCATTCTTTGAAGTGAGTTGAGAGGGCATGGTGGCCGAGTATGGGGCTCCGGTGGGTGAGGGAACAAAAGGTTGTTGAAACCATAGGCTCCCGGGAGATGTGGGGGATGAACTAGGCAAGACCAACGCAATGGGTGGAAGGTGGTATTCCGTTCATCAAGCCATTGTTTCCCTAGGATTATGCAAGGGCCTTCCAAAGTACCAATTTGACACCATGCTCCATCAAAGTATTTGATCTCTCCAAACCATTTATGGAATTCAACGAAGACTAGGTCTCCGTTGTGCACAATTTGTCCGATCGTAGAGAGGGTGGCTACAATTTCGGGGGATACCCAATTATCTTCTACCATGTAGATGAAGTCAATTTCTGTGGGGCTCCCATTAGGTAGGTATGCTTGGGATATGATGGGAATTTGGGCCTTTTGGTCTGTAGACTCAATGACAATGGGAGGTGGATAATGCATGGAACGATCCGATGAGAACTCTAATGCAAGCGTGCCCATGGACTTGACTTGTGAGAACAAGTCAAAGACTTGCTCTGATACCACTTGATGTGACACAACCTCGGACCTAATGCAAGCAAGCACAATCACATTCAAATGGGCCGAATTGGGCCACCGCTCTATCGTCGCTCACCCAAGCCCGGGGTAACTTGGCAATGCCAAGGTGAGGTTGAGGGGTTGGGCCCTTGCTGATAGAGGGCCAGCAAGGCCAAGGTTTGATTCCCAATGGGTGAGGATGCCCAATTCAACGGGGTCGACGAAGTGCCAAAGGCACCGGTTGCACTCTTCCCACGGTGATCACTCAAGACAACGGGGCTTGAGGATCGGGCTCTCACTCGCATAACCAACGGAATTAAGAACTAATATTGAAAGACAAGCACTAAGTGGAGTGAAGGATTGAGCACTTACTCGACCGGTTTGAAGAAATCGGTCCCGGTCGGAGACGAGGGCGAGCGGGGAGGCGAGTGGATCCCCACACGCCACGGCGGTGTCGCTTGACCTGCCCAAACAGAGTACACCACTACACCTCTCGCAGGAGGGGGAACTTGGGGTGAGGGTTAATGATATTACATCAATACTACCTCCACGCAGGGAGGGGCCTTTAGCCGGCCAAGCGGGGTGGGGAAACCAAAGCAAAGAATGAGGAACAAGGGTGGACGCCGAATCTGCCTGCTATCTGCGAACCAGGACAGAGGGTCAGTGTTGCTGTTGTAGATCTTGGTCAGAAATTTTTATGATGGCGACACTGGTGGCGAAATCTTCGTAACAGGAAGGGGAATGCCTCAGAATTTTTGTAATTTCTTCTGGAGTCACTGCAGGTCGGGCAGAAGCTTGAAAAGGGCCTCTATTTCTCGGACTAGCAGGGGCAGGTTACCAACAGTAGGATGCAGAGGCTGTCCTGGCTGCTCCCGAACTCCAAATTTGATTCTGTCAGCGCCGTTAGAACCATGGGTGAGTCCTCTTTGCAGAAAAAGAAATGGGGATGCCAGAAGAGAACGGAGACGATCTGTGGAGCCAGAAGAGTGAGGAGGTGTCGATGTAGACTGGGGAAGGCAGAGCCGCGCGATAGTGGAAGAAAATTGGTAACTTCTGTTCCCTGATGCTGAATGGGCTTCCACTTCTTGATTCTGAAAGTAGACAGGCCGATGAAGAACTTTGAAGAAGGACTTGAGGATAGATTCCTTCGAGGCTGGTCGCGGCAGAGCTTCTAAGCCGGCTCAGGTCCTCAGTCGGGGCAGAACCGCGCAGCTGTGGGAGAATGGACCTCCTGGACGACTCAGAGATCGGAAGAAGACGAAACCACTTCGGTTGCGAAGGCGAGTGGCAGACTCTTCCGACGATGGCTCTTGGGTCTTCAAACTCGTCCGGAGGAGGTCGTGGTGGTCGCTGCAATTTGCTGGTCTGCTGTAGATCTTCAGTTGAGAGCTGTAGGTTGATGATGATGGGGGGGAATGGGGTATATGGGAGGGGAAATGGGGGTGGATGAGTGTGGTGAAAGCCCGGGCTGTGAGGGGGTCTAGGAGGGGGTGTTCTAAGGTGGGAGAAGGGAAGAATGGGGTCTGGAAGGGGGTCTAACAGGTGGTGGGAGGAGGAGCTACGAATTTGGGAAGGTGGGCGAGGGGAGAAGGTGAGGGGGGGGCACAAGTGAGTGGAGGGAAGGGTGGATTTCAAATTTAAAATGGCATTGGAAGTTGTGGGGTTGTGTGGGGAAGGGGTTGATTGTGTTGGAATGGGGAAAGTGGTGTTGGAATGTGGAAGATGGTGTTGGAATGGTGAGGGATCTCCTTGGGACTAGGGGGGTGGAGTAATGGAGGCCATGGGGAAGTGGAGGGCTTTAATGATGGTAGGTGGGGGTTGAGGTGGTTGGGAAGGGAGGAGAGAGAAGAAAATTCGAAATTGGGTGTTGAGGAGAGAGAAAATAGAGTGAAAAAGAGGGATTAAGAGAGGGAAGGGTGGGGAATCTCTCCCCTAGGGTTTCTCACCCAAAAAATGTTGGAATCACTCCACTAAACTAAGCTTTGGACTCTCAAATGGCATTTTTTTCATTGATTGATTCATTCCCTTCAAATGAATGAAATGGGGCCCTATATATAGGAAACCCACATTTTACAATAAGACCCTGACAAAAGACTTAATAACAAATAACCGAAGGGGTAGGGGGGGCTCATGGGCCAAGCCCAATGAATTGGGCCCAATAGCACACTAAACAATCTAATGACACTCAAACTTAGGAAAATAAATGCAAGACCTAGGGACATGACTCAAATAAAATGAAAATTACATAATTATGACTCAAAGAAAATATGAAAATTACATGAACTGAATCAGAAAAATGTGACGGACATAATGGAACCATGCTGGTGAACAACCGGTAAATATGAAGGGTGAGAGATGCCCCCATCAGTGCACCAAGCGGGTGAGCCGCTCAAGTAGTATCATCGCCAATTTACTTGTTTGCAATCTTAGGTCCAAGGGTCATATTGTCTTGTGGTCATCACCCCCAAGGTGGTGTCACATCAGCTGTGACTTCTCCTCCATGGCCGCCTAGGCCCTCATGAGATCCACGAGGACATCCAGTTTTGCATTGAGGGTTTGGCGGGCGTCGGTGCTCCCGCCGGGAAGCTATTCCCTCGCCACTGATGGAGGTAGCTCATTGGCTTGGTTGTCGGACGGGGAATGCTCCGTGGGGAGGGAAGGTGCGCCTTCCTCCGTTACCAGAGCTTTTCCCGGGTCACTGGTAGTCCTCCTGCCAGAACTTCTTCGCACCATGATGGCTCTTTGTGCATTTCCCACAGACGGCGCCAGATGAAGAGGGGTGATCTCACGCTGCTCCTGAGCGGGGAGGAAGATGACCATGTACCCTTGAAGAAAGAACTACAAGAATGGAAACAAGTCAGAGGTGCCCAGGGATAGATCCCAGGGAAGACCCTCCGATGCTTAACTCAGCACAGGTAGTAGAGCACTGGTGCGAAGAGAAGAGTTGGGAGGAAAATGGAAGCGCGAGATCCCTCTCCAACGAAAGGTGAAGTGGTTCATGCTCAGGGTTGCTGGCGCTTGCCTTACTTAGGCTTACCTTCTCATAGTAGGGCATGTCCTATTTAAATAATGGCTTGTTGTGCGAATTGATCCCTGTAAGCGTAGGAGTTCCAGGGGGGTTACGTCCTTCATGCGGGCTCCTTACGGCGCGCAAACTCTTAGTTTTCCATGTCCTATTGAGCTTCCTGCCATTAATAGATTCACAATGGCCGTATCAAGAAGCTTCCATCAGCGAGCCCAAGCGAACGGCACTTGTTCAGGAGTGGCCTCCCGAGCGGTAAGTGCTGGGTCGGGACAAAGAATAGGGGGCTCCGGGGGAGCTTTCCTGATTGACTGATGCTCGGGCTTCCCAACCCGAAGGCCACCTAGGAAGCGCTTGTTCCAAGTGAGTTTTTGGGCTTTACAGTAAGTGGGCCCAAGGGCTGCCACTTTAAGGAGTTGGGCCTCGTTCGGTCAGGGTTGGACCTCGTTCGACCTCTCCGTACGGGCGATGAGATTTCCCCTCTCCTACACCCATCTTTTTTAAAGTTACGCCCATCAAAATTGGGTCTCTTCTTCCCGAAGGAGGGCTTGAAATTATCGGATCCAGTAACTTGCTCCTTCTTGGCATCTCTTCCCCAGATGCGATCAGATAACTCTATTACATCTTCCAGGAGTTGGGCTCTTCTCACCGCATCACTGTAAACTTGGATATCCATCGGGGTGAGTTGAGTAATGTACTGCGGCTTCAAACCATTTAAAAACCTTCTCGCCTTCATCTTTTCGATAACCACAAGGTGTGGTGTGTACCGAGATAGTCTCGTAAATTGGGCTTCATATTCCTCCACCGACAAACTTCTTTATTTCAAGGAAACGAACTCAGCAGCCTTACTTTCCTGCACCCGATCGGAGAAATATTTGTTGTTGAAGTGCTCCATGAACTCCTCCCACAACACATGATCGTGAAGTAGAGTTGCTTCGACCGACTCCCACCAAGCACGGACATCCTTTTCTAGTTTAAAAGTGGCAAGTAGGATCTTTTCCTTATCAGCACATTGCATGACTCGGAATATCCTCTCGATTTCCTTTACCCAATGTTCGGCCTCATTCTTGTCCGTGGACCCAACGAACTTGGTAGGGTTCGTACTCTTGAAATTCCTATGTAAATCTCTGGCTCCTCAGTTAGCTCCTCCATGAGAAACCTGCTGTAAAGTTTGGGTTAAACCTTGCACCGTCCGTTGCATCTCGCGCCATTGAGCTCTCTCGATAGCCATTAATGAAAATTAGTCCTGCAAATGCAACTACAAAACTTAGGCGTTTTGTTTATTTGTTGATTAATCATTCTTTAAAGCTTCGCCCATGGCTCTACCCAATCTTACCGGGAAGGTTCAAGACACTATCTAATTTCTAGATCAACATCTAGAACTTATATCAAGGGAAACCTAAGGTTTATGAAACCTAGGCTCTGATACCACAAAGACTATCACGTCCCGACGTGAAAAATCAAGGCGCGACGAGTCGAAACACTCAAGTCGATCAGAGCATGAATAAAAGGGTCCAAACCACAAGGAGAGAGAAGAAAAAAGATACTTTTATTTCATGCAAATAAAGTTTTACAACATTCTTAAGCCTTAAGAGGCAAGATACAATTTTCAAGTAGTACATAATTCTAACAAGAGCAACCGCTCATAAACCTAGGTAACTAAGATAACTTGATCACTGTTGGCACCTGAAATATAACTGAGAACAAAGATGAGACCAAAGAGAAGATTGAATCAGACATGAAGCTCTCAGGAATTCCTGCAAAGCCAGAATTACAGAATAGTCGTCACTAAAGCTACCACCCGGCTGAGGCCCTTCCCGATCAAGCCGATGTCCGGTATCGTCGTCGCTCAGATGGCAGTACTGATGAAGAATTGCAGTCTATTGACTGATGAAAAATCTCCAGAAATATTCTGATAAGACTATGTCAACCCATCAAGTAAGAGGCTCTCGACTGTTCTAACAGACTCGAGGGGTTAACAAATGAAAAGGTAGGTCTGACGGCTTTGATAGTCGAGACCCACTAATGAGAGGAATGGAAGATATTTAGAAGCCCTAAATGGGCCTGTGGTTAATGGCGCCGGGAGACCCTCACCAAGATCCAAAATCGGCGCCGGGAAGCCACACTCGAGCGCGCCGGGAAGCCCCATCGACCATGCGCGCCGAGATATGCCCAGCAGGGGCTATAAAAAACCTTTTTCTCTCGAAAAGAAGAGAGAGCAGAGAGCAAGGAGATAGAGAGAGCCATCGAAGAGAGACGAGGAGAAAGGGGAACAGAAGAGAAGATAGCCATAAACCCAAAGAAAGGAAGAGAGAAGCCCACACCCAGCTCCAGGAAACCGGCGGCTGCTAGGAGATCGAGAGAAGAAGGAGAAGGTCTGCTGTAAGGGGAGGGAGAGGAGTCAATGCTCCGCCCTCCCCCATCATTCTTTGTCTTCCTTTCTCCGATGTATATTGTGTTCATCTGTGTTCTCTTTGGGCATGCTATCCCCCAATGTTCCTGATCTGGTCATACCAGGCTATGTGTATTAGATACCTTAGATGAATGAATAAGACCTCCGCTCCCCGCTCTGGTTTGGAGTGTGAGCAGTCCATTCTCTGAATGATCGTGTTGCTGTTCCTTCCTCTTTTATATCTGTCGGAGATGAATGAGTGATCTTCTATTTGATTATGCATCCGCGCACGGATTTTCTTAGGTTAGCCCGATTCCCTCTATCATTTAGAGAGACTACGGAGCTCCTCACTCAATCCCATGGGTTGTCGAGTTCCAGATTCAACCTCCGATGTTCCTCTCCTCACTGCCTGCTCCTTCCGATTGGACAGTTATATCTGACTGTAGATTCCTTGGTTATGAGCGGGACCTGAGACAGCCTATCTCATGGTCTCCGCTCGTACATAAGCAAGGAATAAAGCTCAGGCTACGTTGATCGCCGCTTCACCCTGACGAATGTCTCTGGGTGAATTCGACTCCCTTGGACGGTCGGCTACGTGAATGGCATAAACTCAGTTCCAGAGGGTTTTGAATGCCTGATGACTCTAATCCCTCGAATCCCTTTTGTCCCTGTGATTCCTTGATATTAGCCTGGCAGAACCCTTAATCCCTTCCTCATTTACATCCTAAAATCCCCCAGCCTTCTACCTGAATCCCAGGAAAAATCCCCAGAACAGAGCATCGTAACCCTACAAATCCTCTCGACACCTAAACCCATCGCCTTCCCGGCGCCAACATCCCTCGGCGCGGTGAATAGTTCTCGACGCGGCCTCCAGCGCGCCAGGAACCTCACGGCCGAGAGCTCCCCTTTCCCTTTTTTTTAGCCACGCCGAGAACCCCCCCTTTAGGCCATTTTGTCTCCTGCGCCGAGACCCCTCTATTGGCCAATAAAACCCATGCCGAGAACCCCCCTTTAGGCCATTTTGTCTCCTGCGCCGAGACCCCTCTACTGGCCAATAAAACCCATGCCGAGAACCCCCTTTGGCCACTCTGTCTCTACGCTGAGAACCCCCTTTGGGCCACTTTGTCTCCTATGCCGAAACCCTCTATCTTTGGCCAATAAACCCAGACCGAGATCCACCTCTGTACCATCATCCTCCAACCCTTTGATCTCTCCATACATCTGTCTGGGGGACGTTTAGAGATCATTGCATACACCTTGAGGAGATACAGTAATGGGGAGGACCTCCCCTACATTGTTCAGTTCCGATCCAGATTTCTCTGTAAGCCTTATGGACCCAAAGAGCTATGTCACTACATGTGCTCTGATGGGCTCCAAGGGAACATCAATCGATGCTATGAATGCAAGCAGTGCCCCTGGGCCTGGTGCCTTTCTCCTTTGGTCGTCATCCCGACACCCCGTGGATGATGGCCTATCTTTTCTTGGCATAATCCAAGCTAAGGGGACATACTGTTGAAATTCATACATACCACATCAGGTAACTATGGTATTCTCTCCGAACCCCGCTGGCCCACGGAGTCCTGCCTCTGCATGTACACCGGTCCCCCTTTGAATTCCGGGTCAAATATGCCCGATCTTTGACGGATCCCATCCTGCCGCTGCATGGATGGCTTCCTATTCCCACTTGGCATGGTCCAAGATAATAGGGATATGCCGTCGGATTTGCTCCGTACTCAATGTATTCTTCAGTCCGTTTAACGTTCTGCAAGTAAACTAGCACACTCATTCGAGTCTCATCTTGCCGCTAATTTCCTCCTGTCTTTGGCGTTTAATCAAGGGTTATCCTTCTTAGGGAGGACGTAATTAACGTCATAACCTTTATGGTATGACGGACTTTTGGTCCAGACACGATCACTCACAATCGACTATTAAAGGTCAGATCGAGCGCACAATGAAATCGTCACATATGTGACTGGCACGCCAATAAATAAACCATGGGAATAAAAGAATAAGAATGTAAACGAAAAGCGCGTCCACAATCGCTCATTCACTCTAGCCCATTCCCATGTGTTTGGGGTTCATCATCGGAATTACCTACAATGTTAACTGGAAAACGTAGGGTGAGTGAAACGCTCAGTAGGAATTTATATCTCTATACCAGGCAACTTAAAGTAATTAACATTTTGGATAGTTATCGTGCTATGCCGGAAAACGTAAATAAAACATGGAACATGAATAGGAAATAGAGTAAAGAAATGCTAGTAATTGGAATTACAAGTAGACAAGATATCAAGAAAATAAGTTCAAGTAGAGATCATGTAGAAAGTAATATCATGGAATTTGGCCATTTCATACAAGTATGTACAAGTCAAGTAATTCAAGTAATGCAAGAAAGTCAAGCAATATAAGTAAGTAATTCACGAATTGTGGAATGCCATAAATGAATCTAGCAAGTCAAGCACTTCGGTGCAATGCCACACCTAGTCAATCAACTCCCATGGGCACTAGAACTTTCGGGCGCTCCCCCAAGATCAGACCGGGCCCCATTAATGGCAGGCATTGGGATTATAGATCATAGATCCCAAGTATATTTAGACATTCACGTAATGATTATGGCTAATGAATTTCAACATAAAGCTCTTAGAATAAGGTATAAGATTATCATTCAAGGGTCAAGTGGAGGTTAGAGAAATCCCAGAAGGATTTAAGGCATAATGTTTAAGGACATTAAGTCGATAAGGAATTGAATTTGTCAGACACGACACAATCAGCCTTTGCGAAAAACCTCGTAAAACGTGTTTGGATCGAGTTTTTCACAGTCGGGTGTTTTAGCTAGAACCTGGGGAATTACGGCTTGGTAAGAGGTGAGACAGTGGGAGGCTCCCCTCGTATACACAAGGTCTTAATTAATAAATCACTTTTCCACTTAAAGCGTTTACCTATGGACCTCTTTCCTTAGACACCGTTCTTCCTTGAAAATCTTACTGATTCCATGACTTATCGGAAATAAGGAAACAACTATAGCGGAAATTCTATTCCGTCCTTCGCAGTCGTAGCTTTACTAGACAACCGTGGAATTACGGCTAAATAAGAGGTGGGACAGTGGGAGGCTCCTCTCGTATATACGAGATCCTATCTAATAAATCACTTGTCCACTTAAAGCGTTTGCCCGTGGACCTCTTTCCTTAGACACCGTCCTTCCGTGAAAATCTAGCGAGCTGCACGACTTGTCGAAATCACGGTAATACTTAAACTTGTATATCGATTCAAGAGTATGCAAGTAACCCATGCAATTTTTAAAGATGATATATACTCCCTTCACAAGCTAGAAAGATAATAGAGTCATAGTATGGCAAGGATAATTTGAAGGTAACAAGAATTAGGAAGGAGGCTTAAGCTCATGGAATAGAATTCTTATCTTCCGTATCCTAATTTATGTGTGGGACTTACATGATATGCAACAAGATATAATTTAGAATTTGAAATTTACAGATCCAGTATGCTGGATGATATATTGGTTTAGATATCTCCTGAAAACATCGAGAAATGACGTGCGAAGATTAGCAAAAATCCCTTTTTCGACTTGTTTATGATACCTCTTTAATATATTAGCTATAACATGCTTAATATTAAATAAAAATTCAGAAAAATGGTACCAATGGATAGAGCACTTGAAAACACACAAGATGACATGATTTATTGAAGATTTAGCCTGAGAGACACTTACCTTTAATCGAATTGAAGAGGAAGGGAAAACTGGATGAAATGTTCAACATCTCCTTTTATCCTCCAAATCACACCTCCAAATCACCTCCAATCCTTCCTTTAACGTAGCAAATGCCTTAAGGGTGATTAAAGGGTTTGAGATGTGACTATTTATAGGAAAAGCTTGGCCAAAATAGTCAAGATTCCTCCCTCTCAAAATCAAACTTCTCCACTTTGAATGTAATGGTCAAGGAAGAAAATTCCAACTTCTCTTCTTAATATAACCTTAATTTGGTGTGAACACATTGTTGTGAACACATGAGAAAAGTCTTAATTTGGTGTGAACACATGGGAAAAACCTTAATTTAGTGTAAACACATGGGAAAAGCCTTAATTTGGTGTGAACACATGGGAAAAACCTTAATTTAGTGTGAATACATGGGAAAAGCCTTAATTTGGTGTGAACAGGTGGGAAAAATGACTAATCCATGGTGGGCTATGATATAGGGTTTGAATTTTCTGACAATCTTCTAGAAATGGGATGGATTTAATCATAAAAAGGGGTATTAAACATGTGTTATGAATTTTAAGCCTATTTAACCCTTTTTAGCTCATTAGCCCATAATCCAGCTCATTATGGGTTATCCAATGGCCCAATAATCAATCATAATCCATTCTAACGAATTTAATTTGGTCTTTTATACTTTTTCTAAAATATAGAATATTTAACTTTAATTTTAATTTATTTCAAGAAAATTCAATCATCTAATTTAGTTCGTATAGTAATAATGTAATTTCACAATTTCCTAATTATTATAATTATATAACTAAATTAAAAATTTTAATTTATCCATTTATTTTGTTGGGTTTCTACACAATTGGTCAAATAATTCTTCAATCCTCGACAGAGGATACTTGTTCTTAATGGTGGCCTGATTAAGCTTGCGGTAATCAATGCACAGCCGCATAGCCCCATCTTTCTTCCACACAAATAAGACTGGTGCTCCCCATGGAGACACACTAGGCCTAATGAAGCCTTTGTCTAGCAACTCCTACAACTACTTCCTGAGTTCGGCAAGCTGTGCCGGAGCCATCCTGTATGGTGAGATAGAGATAGGTGCAGTGCCCGGCAACAGATCAATAGAGATGTCCGCCTCTCGATCTAGTGGCAGTCCCGGTAGATCCTCGAGAAATACATTAGGAAATTCTCAGACCACATCCAATTCTTTCAAAATCTTGACAGTGCCTTCTTCAAGTACCACACTAGCCAAGAAATAATCACATCCCTTGCTAATCAGCTTGGAAGCCCTGATGGCTGTTACCATCATTCTCCCAGACTTGCTTTTTGGGCATTGGAAGAAGAATGTCTCCTCCCCTAGCTCCTGAAAGATCACTCTCTTCCGGCGGTAGTCTAAGAGAGCATAGTGCTTGACTAACCAATCCATTCCCAGAATAAGATCAAAGTCGGTCATATCTAGGATGTATGCTTCCCTTAGCAATATCCTCCCATTGATGTTGACTTCTAAAGTAGGGATCACAAGCGTGGTGTGGACTTGTTTTCCGGTTGGTGTACTAACTACCATCTCCCCAAGGAATGTGACTTGGGGTCTATTTTTCAGTTGCTTAGGAAAACTAGTGGATATGAATGTGTGTATCCCCCACATCGAACAAAACATTTGCATAAACATTATCCACAAGAAGTGTACCTTCAGCCACGGTAGGGATTTTGTCTGCCTCTTCTTACATTAGTGCATAAACTCGCCCTCTGTACTGAATCTTCTCTTGCTGTGGCACTGGCTTTTGCTGAGCCTTCTTAGGACAGTTCCTCACAAAATGTCCATCCTCGCCACATTCATAGCACTTGCCTTTTGTCCTCCAACACTCCTGCCTCGGATGGGTGCGCCAACAATGGACACAGAATGGAACCCCCATCCTGTTCCTTGGTGCCGGCTCCTGGCGTGCCACCTTCTCCTTGTCCTCCCTCCCTCCTGCCTGCATAGGCCTTTTGCCCATCGTCTTCTGCTCCTCGGTGAACCTTGCATTCTCTTGCTCGTCTAGATGAGCAAGCCTCAATGCCGTAGTGTAGGAGTCAAGGTCTTGGGAAGCCACATAGTGCTGGACGCTGCTGCGCAAATCGTTGACAAATTTCTTCACCTTTCGACGTGCCTCGTCAAATATGTGTGGAGCATACCGACCCAGAGCGGGGAATTTGTCCTCATAGTCTGCTACATACATGTTTCCTGGTTCGAGACTCAAGAATTCTTGCTCTTTAGCATCTCGCACATGCTCAGGGAAGTATTTTTCTCGGAAGACATCTAAGAATTCTTCCCATAATATGTCACCATTGTGCCCTGCGAAGGTGGACCTCAACTTGGCCTTCCACCATAAGTTAGCTTGATCTTGCAATACATAGGCCGCCAGATTCACTTTTTCTTTCTCGGGACATCGCATCGCGCGAAATTTTTTTTCCATCTTACTAAGCCACGACTCAGCCACCTCTGGATGACTCTCCCCTTTAAAACAAGGAGGTGCCAGCCTGAGAAATCGATCAAGCGTAGGTAAGTCATGGCGTGGTGCAGGCACGGGCTTCTGTAACATCTGTTGCTGCATGGTCAGCAGAAGTCCTTGGAAACTCTGCATGAATCCATCCAGATTAATTCTTGCATTGGGCTCTTGTCCGCCCCCAACTGCCAGAGCATTGACTGCCCCGTCGTTCACCATATTGAGGTCATCCACCCCCGATCCTCTCTCATCAGCCTGGGGAAAATCCCTTTGCCTTCTCGGCAACATAGCCCTAAGAAGATAACAATTATTAAGTGTGAGGGTTTGTTTTAAATGGGTTGTAAATATACTCTACCCATTTCCACTCTAGCCTATCTCTTCTTCTACTACTTGGAAAATGGGAATGGTTGTAACCATGGTTTGTCTCTCGTGCTCTGATACCACTTTGTAACGTCCCAAGATCCGATTCCCAATTTATAAGATTTTTTTTTCCATCGGACCTCGAAACATTACGTCGTACGTCTCGCGGAAGCATATATATATATATTCGCATGAGAGAGAAAGAGAGAGAGAGAGAGAGAGAAAGACCGTAATTACATGAAATGTAAATAACATCTCAACCATTCATAATCCAAAAATACATGTCCATTGCGCAAATATATATAAGTCCATACATGATCACCAATCCACAAACTATCCATAATATGAAAGATAAATATCCATACTCTACCTTAATGTAGGGAGGACTAGAACTACTCCTCGGCCGCAGCCTCCTCCTCAACCTCCTCTACAGTGTCCCCTGAAAACGTGTGTCGCAAGGGGATGAGTGTGACGCTCAGTAGACAGCCTAATCAAATTGGGGTTAACTCACATTCATATATCCAATTCATATACATAATTCAAATGTTAACAATATCATAATCCATTCATTCTCATTTGCTTAAAGGTAATCATACGTGAAAATAGACGTTTATTATCTAACATATAAAATACTCGTGCATGTACTAAATCCACAATGAATGATTAAATGCACATTTTCACATTTTCATGAGTCACACATCTTACGTTATTCATGGAACCAAATAGCAGCCGCAAACACAGGAGGCCCACACACAAATGAACAAAATAATACTGCACAGACCTGAGAGCGAACTCCCACCTAGACTCGATGCCGCACGGGGCGTTACATATCGCCGTCCCTTGGTTTTTGTGACGTTACGTATCGCCGTCCCACAGAACGAACCAGTCGAATCATAGGATTTTAACCAAGGCATTACGTATCGCCATCCCCTGGGTTCTTTTACTTCCGCGGCGTTACGTATCCCCGTCCCGCAGAAGGGACCGAAGTCCAATCTCACAGAATGCTGCTGTTTTCCATTCATAACATTCACATCGTATTCGCATTCACATTCATATTCATATTACAATATTCGTAGCATACTTAATATTATCTTATCATAACATAAGCATGCTTCCATATGGTTTACGTGGGCTAATCATGCTTATAAGCTTACTGTTGTGGAACAGAACATGATCAGGTTACTAGCAAGGTTTCTGTTACAGAATTATCAGTTACAAAATCTAATTATGATATCTTTCATGCATTTAGAGATATTTTGTAACACCCGAAAATTTTCTAAGAATTTTTTGGGATTAAAATATAATTATTATGCATTTAAATAGACTAAATGGGCTATTAAATGAATTATGGTTAATTAATCTAAGGCCCTATACTAATTAAAGAGGAATAGGCCCATTTAATTAAACCCACTTGGCCTAAATTATAGTTTTGGACCCTGGCCCATATTCTAGAACCTTAAATTGATTTATTTACGGAATTAAGAGATAAGTAGGTTTAAATAGGCATAAATGGAGGATAAATAACAAAAGAGTTTGAACCAATTCAAATTTTGGCGCCCAACATTGAAAACGGTATATCGGGCGACCGCAAGGGGCAAGAAACGGTCCCAACTGGACCGCTACCAAGAGTCCGATCATGAGCAGTTTGATCACGTGAAAAACTCCAAATTCGTCAGGCCAAATCCTTGGAGATTGAAGCAATCTATTAGCTAGATGGTTCTAGGATAGATTAAGATTGAATTGATGACCTAATTAGGACTCTAGGGTCGTCCATATCCTCAAAACCCTAGCTAACCCTATAAATAGACCATAAGTTTAACCTGCCCGACCCTTACTTTTGGCTCGCATGGAACTAAGGTAAGGAGACATTATTTCAGGTAGGTTCTTTAGAATATTTCGTTCATTATAGTAAGGTCTAACTTCCCTCAAAGTTTCATCTTAGGAGATCAAGCCATCAGGAAGATAGAAGCTTGCAAAGTCACTGGCTCAGAGCAAGCAAACTAGGAACCTGTGTAATGGACCCAGGAAGATCTACAAATTAGAAGCCCTAAAGAGGTAATTAGATAGGGGTTCTTTAGAACTAATTGTTCCTTTTAGTACCATCTTTTTACCCTCCAATTTTCGTGGTCTTAGGTGAAGGGAATCAGAACATAGAAGGTCACGAAGTTGCTGATCTAGTTCAGGATAAACAGAAACTAGGGTTGACTTCCAGCCCTACATTTGAAGTTCAGAGCTCTGTATAGAGGTAGGTTATCTCATGATTGGCTCAAACTTGAAGTTAGGAATAAAAGTCCTCTATTTCCAGTTATTTTCATGCATTATACGTAGAGAATTTGATGTTTTATTGTGACTGTGCAACTAGTGTATTTTTTATGCATGAGCCTAACCCTTTAATGAAAAAGATGTAAATCTTGTTGAAATTACAGTTTTCTATGCATATTCTCGGCCCAATATTCTTCTAGCATGCTTTACTACATGTTTTACATCATTCCCATGCACAATATGGCCTAGGTTAGCACTTTATTTTACTATTTTATAGCTTCTGTCTCCAGACAGAAGGGGACCTTAACAGGACTGCAAGGAAGCCCAGCGGTCTAATAGATGACCGTCTATATATCCTTCCTGCGGTCTATCGCAAGACCGTCTGGGATGCTATGCGGCTAGCTCCTGACCGTATTTGGTTCTATGAGCCAATCCGAGCCTAGTTAAACCTTTGCATATAATTATGCTATTTTTTACTAAAAAAACTATATTTATTTTCCTGTTAAATACCCTATTAAAGCATGAGCATGTCTTAGAACTTTATCTTTCATTATTATGTAATTTAATACCAAATGTTATAATTTTGTAATTAAATGATTTTCTACGAGATGGACATGATTTATGAGGTGTTAATATCATGATTTCATCTGTATGTTTCACCGTTTCACTCTTATCTGTTGAGTTATTTTCATAAGTACATGACGTTTACTCCGGTATGCGACCATTTGCTACACTTTGCACTATAGTACACTCTATTAGACTTGTGAACCTCTCCGCCGGATATTCCTTCTGTCGGACTAGGGGATCATGTTTCAAGGCCTCCGTAAGACTCCGTGAGCCTGAGATTCCCACTAGGACGCTGAGCTAGTTGTACCCTTAAAACTCAAATTGTCTAGAAAGCACTCACATGATCAATGTTTTATTTTCTGTACTCTGGTTAATTGCGGCCTAAAGGAGATCGTCTCTGTTACTTAGCGGTCTTTCTCAGACCATTTTGTTCATAAAACAGCCCCTTGGCGACCGTTATTTTCTAGAATTATTCAAAATGTTGACTTTCTTTTCATTATGGTTGACGTAGTCTAAATGCGGCCTTCATTGGACCGTTATTATAGATTAAGCGGCCTTGTTGTGACCGTTTTATGCATGAAACGGCCCAGTAGATGACCGTTTCTTTCTGTCAGGTTTATAACCCGAGGTTTGACCTAAGGGTTGTCTAAATGTTATTTTTGGATGATCTTAGGATTATATGGATCTCAAACCTATGTGTAACAAGTTAATGTTAAGTTATGGAACTTAATTAATGTACCGTTATGTTGGCGGAATGCCGCCGTAACATAATGTTCTTTTAATTCTTCTTTGAAATCTCATATCAATTTTGGGACACATTTTATACCTTGGTTACTTGGTCATGAAACCTAGTATTTGAACTCATTATGTTATTGGCCATATTTATATTTTCGTGAAAGTAGCTTGATTTATAACTTGAAGATGCAAGAGCGGGCACAGACAGTGTCCAAGGGCTCCACTCTAGTCCCCTCGGCAGATAGCCAGAAACATACTATAAACCATGGGATATGATGAACACTAGCGTCGCATTGCGCTATGAGTACTTTTTTTTATAAACTGGTGAATATCCACGAATACACACGAGGCATTCTTGTGAAATTACATGCTTGCTAGTACATTCTCGTTACATGACTTTCTAGTACATAGCCTTTATGGTTATGAAAAGTGCATTCTTATTCATGAAAGGCCAAACTTACATTCTTGCTATATAATTGTTCAATCGTACTCTCATATCGCAATCTTGATCATATCATGTTACTTGTGTTACTTTGGTTTTACACCACATGTTTTACCATCTTCGTTTATCTTTACTCTAGAGCAAAAAATGTTAATTACTTAAACTTTTCCATCATGTTGATACGAAGATACCTACTGGGCATGTGTGCTCATACCTACTTTTCTCATCTTTTCATGAAACACTAGTGAATCGGATTCAGATTATGCGAGTAGCGGGTCCGAGAGCGATTGAAGGTCTATTGAATGAGAGAAGCCCTAGTTACCTAGTGTCTAGTTGATATTGTAATTTTTGATTTCTTGAGTCTTATGATGTAAAGAGGTCAAAGGCAATGGTATTATGTATTTTATTATTCTTATGATGAAATAAAATTGGAGATTGAGGAAATACTTGTGCAATTATTTTTATGTGATTATCTTGCGCTCTGATTATATTGCTCGCTTGAGGCGTATTAGCCGACTGTCCACGTTCCTGAGATTCGTTCCGCTATATTAAAAACTCAAGGTGTGACAGTTAAAGTGGTATAAGAGCCTAGGTCTAAGGACTCACTTATTCCTAGGAAAGATGTCATGTCATAGGATTAAGTCCAAGGTTTAAGGACCCATGCCTATGAAACAAGGAAGGAAATATCCAACCCATGAGAGAAATTGGGTAGAACCCGGGATGAGACAGTAATTAGAAATTATCTCTAAGATAAACCCCACCAATTCCACTAGAATTAACAAATCTACTACTCTTCTCAGGTACCTCATTCTTACAATGGCTCATCGTGTTGATTGGAACGGAATGAAACAAACTGTTGTAGGTCTCACCCAAGCTTTGCAAACTATGGCCCAAGCAGGCGCAAGGGCAGGGGTTGGTAATCTGCACCGTAACTTCCAGAGTCTAAACCCTCCACGATTTACTGGCTCTTCCAATCCAGATGAAGCAGAGAACTGGATAGACGAAATGAACCATATATTTGAGGTCATGGGATGTACCGACCAAGAAAAGGTTCATCTTGCCACATTTCAACTTAACAAAGATGCGCGTACATGGTGGAAGTCTATTCCAGCACCGCCTGCAGACGCACCACACACTTAGGAGTGATTTCTCACCCTCTTTAGAGCAAAATACTTCTCCGAGCACGTTAAAGAGAGGAAGGCGGCCGAATTTTCCTGCTTAAGGCAAGGCATGATGTCCGTAGTGAAGTATGAGCTCCAATTCTCTCGCCTAGCACCGTATGCTCAACATCTAGTAAGCATAGATCTTTTGAAGGCAAATCATTTCATGGATGGGTTAAGGCCCGTCTTCATTCAACAACTTGGCTCGCAAAATATTCAGACTTATGCAGAAATGGCGCAACGAGCCCATCTATATGAAAGGACCTTGGAGAAGGTCGAGAAACTCAAAGGCAAAAGAGAAGAACCGAGCCGAAAGTCAGATCGGTGAGGAAAGAGAGAGGAAAGATTTAGCATCACTTACAACTCTCGAGACAACAAGAAGAGATCCCAGAACGGGAGTGGTAGTGGCTACCACAAGAACAAAAATCGAGCCGAAAGTCAGATCGGTGAGGAAAGAGAGAGAAAAGATTTAGCATCACTTACAACTCTCGGGACAACAAGAAGAGATCTCGGAATGGGAGTGGTAGTGTACCACAAGAACAAAAAGGTGAAAGAGGAAGATAAGCAAGTCATGGCGGCTTGCACATTCTGTGAGAAATTCGGCCATGCGGCCAAGAAATGCTGGAAACGCCTAGGGGCATGTTTGCGATGTGGCAGTCGGGAGCACCGCATGTCGGATTGCCCCCTTATGAAAGACCAATCTTCCAGTGGTGAACACAAGCGACATGTGCGTCTTAACGCTGTTATGGATGATGAAGAAGCGCCCAAGAATGATGGGCTAATGAAAGATACTATTCACATCTATTCCCATTTTTCATTCCTGTTATTTGATACTAGTGCTTCTCATTCTTTTATATCTAATACTTTTGCCAAAATCTTGCCAGTTTCATCAGTTCCTTTACCTTCGGACCTAGCTATCACTACACCCTTAGGTCCTGGAACTAAACTTACAACTTACTACCCCGATAGTGAGGTAGTTGTAGAAGGTCATAATCTTCTCACAAATCTCGTATGCCTTGACATAAAGGGCTACGATGCTATCTTAGGTGTAGATTGGCTTGTAGACCATGACGTCTATATAAATTACCACAATAGGATAATCTCTTTTTGGAAACCAGGTCTTCCAAGATTTTTCTTACTTGGTATCAAATATAGGAAGCATCCTAGCATCATTTTATCTCTCCATGCTTGCAAACTCATTTCGCAAGGATGTGAAGCTTTTATTGCCTCCGTAATCATCACCGAGTCCAAAGAAATCATCTTTGAGGATATTCCCATTGTGAAGGAGTTTCCCGATGTGTTTCCATCAGATTTACCCAGTTTACCACCCGAAAGGGAAGTAAACTTCTCCATTGAACTCGTTCTCGGAGCAGCACCTGTTTCAATAGCTCCCTACAGTATGTCCCCTACATAACTCAAAGAATTGAAGAAACAACTTCATGAGCTGTTCGACAAGGGCTTCATTCGACCTAGCACATCCCCTTGGGGTACGCTAGCTTTATTTGTCAAGAAGAAGGATGGATCTCTCAAGCTATGTATAGACTACCGGCGACTAAATCAACTTACTATCAAAAACAAATATCCGTTGCTGCGTATCGATGAGCTCCTTGATCAAATTTTGGGAGCAGAATATTTCTCCAAAATAGAGCTCAGGTTGGGTTATCATCAGCTCAAGATCAAAGACTAAGACATATACAAGACTGCTTTCCGGAGCAGATATGGGCACTTTGAATTCGTGGTAATGCCATTTGGGTTGACCAATGCCCCGGCAGCATTTATGCAACTAATGAATAATGTCTTCAGGCCTTATCTCGACCGATTTGTGGTTATCTTCATTGATGATATTCTTATATACTCCAAGACTAAGGAGGAGCGTGAAGAACACTTAAGAATAGCCTTACAAAGACTAAGAGAGAATCAACGGTACGCAAAGCTTAGTAAGTGTGAGTTATGGCTAAAGGAGGTCTCTTTTCTTGGCCATATTATTTCAAAGGAAGGTACCGCTGTCGATCCTTCTAAGGTGGAAGCGGTTAAGAATTGGAGTCGACCGATGATCGTGTTAGAAGTTAGAAGTTTTCTGGGTCTGGCTGGTTATTATAGGCGATTCATCAAGGATTTCTCAAAAATCGCTGTCCCTTTGACTAGACTCACAAGAAAGAAAAACCCTTTTATATGGTCAAAGGATTGTGAAGAAAGCTTCCTAACTCTTAATGACCATCTTACTACAGCCCCTATTCTAACACTACCTATTGAAGGTGGCGGCTTTGAAGTCTATACCGATGCATCTGGCATTGGCCTGGGATGTGTTCTCATGTAAAATAGAAAGTTGATATGCTATTCATCAAGGCAGTTGAAGCGTCATGAATAAAACTTCCATGTGCATGATCTGGAACTAGCTGCGGTTATATTCACCTTGAAAATTTTGCAACACTACCTTTATGGGGAGAAATTCACTATATTTTCAGATCACAAAAGTCTGAAATACCTCTTCACCCAAAAAGAGTTAAACATGTTGGAGTATCTCAAAGACTTCTACTTTACTATCCAATATCATCCAAGCAAGGCAAATGTTGTAGCTGACGCTCTTAGTAGAAGACCAATGTCAACTCTAGCAAGCCTTAGGAAAGGTATGACATATCTTATTGAGGATTTTGCTCGTTTGAATTTGGATGTTGATAAAGAAGAGGAAGGATGTATGATTGCTAATATAAGGTCACAACCTATATTAATCAAAGATCTAGCCAAAGTACAAGAAAATGACCCCACATTGATGGAAATCAAGGCTAATATTGAACAAGGGCCGGAATTCTCCATTTCAAATGATGGAAGGCTATTGTTTAAAGATCGAATCTGTGTGCCGAATCATGTCGACACTAAGAAATTGATCATGGATGAAGCTCATAAATCAAGGTATGCTATTCACCCTGGTGCTACCAAGATGTACCAAGACTTAAAAAGAAACTTCTGGTGGCCCAACATGAAAAGGGAAGTAGCGGACTATGTATCTCACTGTCTCACTTGTCAGCAAGTAAAAGCAGAACATTTAAAGCCCGTCGATAAACTACATCACTTGGATATTCCCAAGTGAAAATGGGAAAGTATAGGGATGGATTTCATCATGGGTTTACCTAAGACAAGAGGTGGACACGATGGTATATGGGTGATTATAGATCGATTGACTAAATCTGCACATTTCTTGCCAATCAAAAATCGATGGTCTGTGGATGTATTAGCAGCACTGTACATGAGGAAAATTGGCATGCTACATAGTGTCTCTGTCACCATTATATCTGACCGAGACCCTCGATTCACATCACAATTCTGGAAGGGTCTACAACATTCATTAGGGACCCGACTCAACTTTAGCACTACGTTATATCCATAAACTGATGGTCAGACTGAAAGGACAATGGATAGGTGGTGGAAGATATGCTCAAGGCATGTGCTATTGATTTTGGAGGGAGTTGGCATGACCACTTGCCTCTAGTGGAATTCGCATACACCAATAGCTACCAAGTTAGTATACAAATGGCACCGTTCGAGGCACTATATGGAAGAAGCTATCGTTCACCTATATGTTGGAATGAAGTAGGAGAAAGGCAATTTCTCATCCCTGACATCATTAAGGATACTATGGAGAAGATAAAGCTTATTCGGGAGAGACTCCAGATGGCTCAAGACAGGCAGAAATCATATGTTGATAATAGAAGGCGCGACCTGGAATTCCAAGTGGGAGACCATGTATTCCTTAAGGTTTCTCTAGGTCGAGGTATTCGAAGGTTCGGTATCAAAGGCAAGCTCACTCCAAGATTCATTGGCCCCTTTGAAATTGTCGAAAGGGTTGGTGAAGTCGCATATCGAATAGCTTTGCCCCCTAAGTTAGCTGGAGTTCATGATGTATTTCATGTCTCAATGCTCAAAAGGTACGTCTCCGATCCATTCCATGTCATAACATATGACAACCTGGAGATTAAGAAGGATTTGACATATGAGCAAAAGCCAATCAGAATAGTTGATGAAGAAGTACGTCAACTTCAGAATAAGACCATTCCCATGGTCAGAGTCCAATGGAACAAATTTTGTCCACATGAAGTAACATGGGAAACCGAAGAAGCCATGCACAAAAGATTCTTAGAAATATTTGAATGTAAGTACACTCTCCTTAGTAAATCTTATTGCAATGAATTTGGTGATCAAATTCCTTTTAAGTGGGGGAGGGTGTAACGCCCGAGAATTTTCTAGGAATTTTTCAGGATTAAAATATAATTAGTATGCATTTAAATAGACTAAATGGGCTATTAAATGAATTATGGTTAATTAATCTAAGGCCCTATACTAATTAAAGAGGAATAGGCCCATTTAATTAAACCCACTTGGCCCAAATTATAGTTTTGGACCCTGGCCCATGTTCTAGAACCTTAAATTGATGTATTTACGGAATTAAGAGATAAGTAGGTTTAAATAGGCATAAATGGAGGATAAATAACAAAAGAGTTTGATCTAATTCAAATTTTGGCGCCCAACATTGAAAACGGTCTATCGGGCGACCGCAAGGGGCAAGAAACGATCCCAACTGGACCGCTACCAAGAGTCCGATCGTGAGCAGTTTGATCACGTGAAAAACTCTAAATTCTTCAGGCCAAATCCTTGGAGATCGAAGCAATCTATTAGCTAGAAGGTTCTAGGATAGATTAAGATCGAATTGATGACCTAATTAGGACTTTAGGGTCATCCATATCCTCAAAACCCTAGCTAACCCTACAAATAGACCGTAAGTTTAACCTGCGCGACCCTTACTTTTGGCTCGCGTGGAACTAAGGTAAGGAGATATTATTTCAGGTAGGTTCTTTAGAATATTTCGTTCATTATAGTAAGGTCTAACTTCCCTCAAAATTTCATCTTAGGAGATCAAGCCATCAGGAAGATAGAAGCTTGCAAAGTCACTGGCTCAGAGCAAGCAAACTAGGAACTTGTGCAATGGACCCAAGAAGATCTACAAATCAGAAGCCCTAAACGAGGTAATTAGATAGGGGTTCTTTAGAACTAATTGTTCCTTTTAGTACCATCTTTTTACCCTCCAATTTTCGTGATCTTAGGTGAAGGGAATCAGGAGATAGAAGGCCATAAAGTTGCTGATCTAGTTCAGGATAAACAGAAACTAGGGTTGACTTCCAGCCCTAAATTCGAAGTTCATAGCTCTGTATAGAGGTAGGTTATCTCATGATTGGCTCAAACTTGAAGTTAAGAATAAAAGCCCTCTTGATGCATGACAGGATGCGACTCGATGCCAATTTGAATGCGAACCTTGTACTCTAGGTAAACTCGTGACTCATCCCTAGCGAGGGAAGCGTGCAGATGTGCGCGGTTGAGAAACCGGCAACGAGTCAAGGGTATCAACTTTACCACGTGCTCGGATTGAGTCACGGGACGGGTCACACTCACTCACTCTCGCAGCGGTGATTAAAATTGAAACGAGCTAATTAACCTAACACATGCAAGAAACAACATATAGAAATATACGAAGTAAGCAAAATGCCGAGTGAGGGAGCGAAAATGATACCTCCACGCTCCGGGCGGAGCGTGGGGAAGGCGACCCCGGCCAAGACTCGTACTCCCGGCACAAACAATTATCAATAATTTACAGAAATAAATTTCACTACCCACTCCACGCAGGGAGGTAAAGGAATACAATGGCGACCCAAGAGTATCAAGTTCGAGTTGACGGGCGGCTTTTTTGGCAGCTTCGATGGTTCCGACGCGCTGCTACTCGATGCTACAGCTTGCTGTCCCGAACCTATTCTATTGTTTCAACACTGCGCAACTTGGAGGAATTACTGCGATCAGCTCCGACGTCAAATCGACGCAAAACCAGTGCCGTTGCGAAGCTCTCTTGCAGATCTATGACCACCTGGTTTACAGGAATTTTCCTGTCTCTGTATCCTCCTTGGTGGAATTTAGAACAAGTAGGTTTTCTATATCAAGAAATATTGTGCAGACTGGGATCTACCGAAAAACGTGATTTGACCGAAGGGTAAACGGTGGAATTGGGACTTGAAAATTTTATGGATGAAATAGGGGAATGTGTGGGTGATGCACAATTTTTTCGATAATTTTTGGAGGTGATTTAGGTGGTGGGATTGATTTTATGGTGGGGGTGGTCAGATCTGGACTGCAAAGGATAAAACAGAATCCGAGTTTTGCAGAGATTTTTAAGTGGGGGAAACAAACTCCTAAAATCATGAAAAAAATTGTGGAAAGGGGTTTTGGTGGAACAAAGTTCCAGTACAAATTTCAGCTAGATCTGAAATTGGAAAGTGGATCAAATCGATGAAGTGGTGGGCTGCTGGAACACAGATCTGCACACGGACAGATTGTGTAGATAGGGGGATTTTAAATGGAACGGGGGGAAACAAAGGGGGATTGACTTGAAAATATTTGTGGAGAGTGGGAACAACGTGTGGAACTCACCCTCTAATTTTGAGCTCGATCAGATCTATGTATTGGAAGATAAAATTCTGGCTTCAGACTGTTGTCCAGCGGAGAACAGACATGAGACGATGAAGCGGTGGTGGTGCGACGGTGGCTCGATGGCGGCGGCGGCGACGGCAGTGCTGAGATTCTCACTCAGAGAAGGACATGATATGGAGGTATCACACCTCAAAGATGGCTGCAATCTCTGCTGCAAATGGGGTGGAGAGGAGAGAGGAAAGGGGCGCCTGTAGCAAGCCTGATAAATAAAGGGTTAAAATAAATTAAAAGTTCCCTAAATGAATCAAAGAATTAGTGAAGATAATGGGAAGAAGCTTAAACGGATAAATTAAAACCCAAAACCAAATAACGCCTCTCCGTAGAGCGTTAATTTTAAAACAAACGCCTCTATATAAGGCGTGCCTAAAGAAAGGACGCCCACACGAGCGGTCGTCAATTCTCACGCGACCAAATTGGGCAAGTAAAAGAAACGCCCCTTTCATGGGCGTGTTTTTAAACACGAAACACCCTTATACAAGGTGCCTTTTAAGAAACGCCCTATGACAAGGCGTCAATTTAAAATGCAACGCCCTGACCTAGGTCGTTAATTACATTCCGGTTCCGTTCGAACCAAGAGCTTATCCTGGGAAGGATTAAGCTAATCTAGTAAGTATCTACTAGGGTAAGGACTCTATATTGGAAGCATTACTTCCAATCAAACTCTAACCCTAATATGACCCTCAAAAATTCTATAAATACCCTAAATATTTGAACCCTAAATCTATTTTGATCGAAGCTGCTGCTGCATACAAACAGGTTATGTTCTCTTCCTTCCCTTGCTTTTTGTCAACACATGAAGAGGTCCTAATCATCCTTCATCACTTTGCTATAGGCTACTGTATCTAGCGTTGAAGACGAAGGGTCTTCATCATCATCGATTTCATCACCTTCATTGCCAAAGAGCGGGTAAGTTCTTTCCGTTCTTACTTCCTGGGATGCGTACGGAGGTTGATATCTTCGTTTTCTTCTTCTTATTTCTCTCTACAGGTTGCCTGTAGAAAGAAAGCGTCAACTAAAGAACGAAAGTTCTTCGTGCCTTCTCCTTGACTCCTCAAAATCAACCCTGCCCTGCTGCTGACAGAAGTCCTTGTTACGGCAGAGCAACGTTTTATCAAAACCAACATCTAGATCAACTAAAAGGTAGGTTTTCTCAAGGCACTGTAGCCCAAACAAGTTAATTCAATGAATATACATCATCACATGCATGAATATAAGTTTTAATATAGCTTCTACGCGTTTTCTGGAATATTTTTGAAAGAGACGCCCCTGTCAAGGGCGCTATTTTACAAGACACGACCCTGACCAGGTCGTCAATTCCTAAATTCGACGCCCTGTACAAAGGCGTTAATTCCATGAAATTACATGCAATTAATAATTGTTCACGTTTAAAATTTAATAGCTATGAAATCTTGAAACTAATGTAATGCATGAGTATACCGTGAAATCCTACTATTTTTCTTGTCATGACTATATATCTTGTCTCCTGAAATTTATTATCCTTAAATTTGTAAAAATTCTTGAAAAGCATGAATTCACGACCTGAACCAAGTCGTTTCTTGTGAAACCCACGCCACGATCGAGGGCGTGAATTTGAAAATAACGCCCCCGTTCAGGGCGTGTCTTTGATAAATCCCAGAATATGTATATCCTGCAAAAAATAGGATTAAAGAATGGACGACCATTGCGCATGTCGTCACATTGAAATAAAACGCCCCTGTAAAGGGCGTGTTTTTGATAAGACACAGAATTATGGAAATTTCTGTAAAAATTGGAAATGCATGTAAACGCCCTTATTTAAGGCGTTATTTACTTAAGTAGTGACTTAATCAAAGTCGTTATTTTCTGTAAAAATGTTTTTACCTGTTACTGCTAACCGAGGGTTTGCATTATATTTATATATATGTACATCGGCACTATATCTCCACTCCGTGAGTATAGTCCCACGTTTTTCATGTTGTTCTATCGATCACCCTCAACTCTCATTGACATACAAGCTCTCCATTGGACATTCCGTTCCTTTGGACTAGCGAGTTAGTCATAGAGACCTCCGTAAGACTCCTCGTACCTTGGATTCCCTCAAGGTCGACTGAGCTGGTTGTACCCTAAAAACCCATTACACAATCTTTACCATGTCACTCTAATGAAACATGGTATACCGGCCCTCATGTTATACTATATGTATGATATGAGAACTATCTTAAGGAATGGGGGAAAACATGCCATCAATGAGATGTTATTGTAGACCCCAATTCTATATCAATTTTGTTATGATGATTCTTGTGGACCTCATGTTATTAACATGCTGTTCTTGTAGATCACAATTCTATATAAAGGAGTGACCATCTACATATGGGCACTTATTTGTCATGGTACCCGGTTAGGGAACCAATTCCACCCAGTTTATCGACATGTCATGATTTATATGCTTTGCGTGGATTTTATCGCCAGTATGTCCTTATTCAAGGGTCTTTCCCTTGAATTCCATGAAAATCTTATCTTATCATCCTAATTAAAGCTTGTTCTTGGAACTCCTTATTGGCTATAAACTATCGTGGATGTCTAGATCTATCGTGAATGCTGTGCATATAGGGCCCGATCTGGTCCTGGGAGGAGCGCCCGAAAGTACTAGTGCCCATGGGAGTTTTAATGATAATGGTGTCTAGCATTGCACCGGAGTACTCTTTATCTTGATCTTTGGCATTCCACGATCTCTCTTTTCTTGCGTGCGTGACTTGACTTGCGTGATTTTACTAGCGTGGCCCGACACGGGCAATGTACTTGCGTGAAATAGCCAATAATCTATAAAGTCTCTCATGAATACTTCTTGATTAATACTCGCTTGGATGTTTTGCACGACGTGTTATTCTATTGATCAGTTTATTTCACTTGCTCAGTTATTTCTACATGCATTGCCCTATTGCATAAACATGTAAAAACTTATAATTACTTAAACCCATTGCTAGTTCTTGAGATATAATTTCCTACTGAGCGTTCGCTCACTCCGTTTTATTCCAACATTTTCAGGTAAGCAGGTAGCTAGCAAGACCGAGACCCACACGGGCGGGACAAGTGTGCAAGCGAGCTTCGGAAACTAGTGAACCGAGTCTTTTATCTTTCTTGAGTCTAGATAGTGTTGTCTAGCTAAGTCAGCTTGGCATCTCTTATTCAGTCATCTTGTCTAAGTCTGTTAGTATGTCGTTATCTTCCTTTCCATTGTGTTGAAGTCTCCAAGTTGGAAAACAAGTTCTTGTAAGAGATTTATAGTAGAAATATAAATTTCTATTATTGTTCGAAATTATCTTGGTCTTATGCGATTGCTCTTGATCATTCACGACTGTTTAACTGCCACGTTCCGAGCAAACGACACGTTCCGCTGCTATCGGCCCGGGGCGTGACAAAGTGTGGTGGGCCCATAACCCACAGGTCTCAAGATCGAAACCTGGCTCTGATACCACCTCTGTCACGCCCCGGGCCGATAGCAGCGGAACGTGTCGTTTGCTCGGAACGTGGCAGTTAAACAGTCGTGAATGATCAAGAGCAATCGCATAAGACCAAGATAATTTCGAACAATAATAGAAATTTATATTTCTACTATAAATCTCTTACAAGAACTTGTTTTCCAACTTGGAGACTTCAACACAATGGAAAGGAAGATAACGACATACTAACAGACTTAGACAAGATGACTGAATAAGAGATGCCAAGCTGACTTAGCTAGACAACACTATCTAGACTCAAGAAAGATAAAAGACTCGGTTCACTAGTTTCCGAAGCTCGCTTGCACACTTGTCCCGCCCGTGTGGGTCTCGGTCTTGCTAGCTACCTGCTTACCTGAAAATGTTGGAATAAAACGGAGTGAGCGAACGCTCAGTAGGAAATTATATCTCAAGAACTAGCAATGGGTTTAAGTAATTACAAGTTTTCACATGTTTATGCAATAGGGCTATGCATGTATAAATAACTGAGCAAGTGACATAAACTGATCAATAGAATAACACGTCGTGCAAAACATCCAAGCGAGTATTAATCAAGAAGTATTCATGAGAGACTTTATAGATTATTGGCTATTTCACGCAAGTACATTGCCCGTGTCGGGCCACGCTAGTAAAGTCACGCAAGTCAAGTCACGCACGCAAGAAAAGAGAGATCGTGGAATGCCAAAGATCAAGATAAAGAGTACTCCGGTGCAATGCTAGACACCGTTATCATTAAAACTCCCATGGGCACTAGTACTTTCGGGCGCTCCTCCCAAGACCAGATCGGGCCCTATATGCACAGCATTCACGATAGATCTAGACATCCACGATAGTTTATAGCCAATAAGGAGTTCCAAGAACAAGCTTTAATTAGGATGATAAGATAAGATTTTCATGGAATTCAAGGGCAAGAGCCTTGAATAAGGACATACTGGCGATAAAATCCATGCAAAGCATATAAATCATGACATGTCGATAAACTGGGTGGAATTGGTTCCCTAACCGGGTACCATGACAAATAAGTGCCCATATGTAGATGGTCACTCCTTTATATAGAATTGTGATCTACAAGAACAGCATGTTAACAACATGAGGTCCACAAGAATCATCATAACAAAATTGATATAGAATTGGGGTCTACAATAACATCTCATTGATGGCATGTTTTCCCCCATTCCTTAAGATAGTTCTCATATCATACATATAGTATAACATGAGGGCCGGTATACCATGTTTCATTAGAGTGACATGGTAAAGATTGTGTAATAGGGTTTTTAGGGTACAACCAGCTCAGTCGACCTTGAGGGAATCCAAGGTACGAGGAGTCTTACGGAGGTCTCTATGACTAACTCGCTAGTCCAAGGGAACGGAATGTCCAATGGAGAGCTTGTATGTCAATGAGAGTTGAGGGTGATCGATAGAACAACATGAAAACGTGGGACTATACTCACGGAGTGGAGATATAGTGCCGATATACATATATATAAATATAATGCAAACCCTCGGTTAGCAGTAACAGGTAAAAACATTTTTATAGAAAATAACGACTTTGATTAAGTCACTACTTAAGTAAATAACGCCTTAAATAAGGGCGTTTACATGCATTTCCAATTTTGTAGAAATTTCCATAATTATGTGTTTTATCAAAAACACGCCCTTTACAGGGGCGTTTTATTTCAATGTGACGACATGCACAATGGTCGTCCATTCTTTAATCCTATTTTTTTACAGGATATACATATTCTGGGATTTATCAAATACACGCCCTGAACGGGGGCGTTATTTTCAAATTCACGCCCTCGATCGTGGCGTGGGTTTCACAAGAAACGACTTGGTTCAGGTCGTGAATTCATGCTTTTCAAGAATTTTTATAAATTTCAGGATAATAAATTTCAGGAGACAAGATATATAGTCATGACAAGAAAAATAGTAGGATTTCACGGTATACTCATGCATTACATTAGTTTCAAGATTTCATAGCTATTAAATTTTAAACGTGAACAATTATTAATCGCATTTAATTTCATGGAATTAACGCCTTTGTATAGGGCGTCGAATTTAGGAATTGACGACCTGGTCAGGGTCGTGTCTGGTAAAATAGCGCCCTTGACAGGGGCGTCTCTTTCACAAAAATTCCAAAAAATGCGTAGAAGCTATATTAAAACTTATATTCATGCATGTGATGATGTATATTCATTGAATTAACTTGTTTGGGCTACAGTGCCTTGAGAAAACCTACCTTTTAGTTGATCTAGATGTTGGTTTTGATAAAACGTTGCACTGCCGTAACAGGGACTTCTGTCAGCAGCAGGGCAGGGTTGATTTTGAGAAGTCAAGGAGAAGGCACGAAGAACTCTCGTTCTTTAGTTGACACTTTCTTTCTACAGGCAACCTGTAGAGAGAAATAAGAAGAAGAAAACGAAGATATCAACCTCCGTACGCATCCCAGGAAGTAAGAACGGAAAGAACTTACCCGCTCTTTGGCAATGAAGGTGATGAAATCGATGATGATGAAGACCCTTCGTCTTCAACGCTAGATACAGTAGCCTATAGCAAAGTGATGAAGGATGATTAGGACCTCTTCATGTGTTGACAGAAAGCAAGGGAAGGAAGAGAACATAACCTGTTTGTATGCAGCAGCAGCTTCGATCAAAATAGATTTAGGGTTCGAATATTCAGGGTATTTATAGAATTTTTGAGGGTCATATTAGGGTTAGAGTTTGATTGGAAGTAATGCTTCCAATATAGAGTCATTACCCTAGTAGATACTTACTAGATTAGCTTAATCCTTCCCAGGATAAGTTCTTGGTTCGAATGGAACCGGAATGTAATTAACGACCTAGGTCAGGGCGTCGCATTTTAAATTGACGCCTTGTCATAGGGCGTTTCTTAAAAGGTGCCTTGTATAAGGGCGAAAGGGGCGTTTCTTTTACTTGCCCAATTTGGTCACGTGAGAATTAACGACCGCTCGTGAGGGCGTCCTTTCTTTAGGCACGCCTTATATAGAGGCGTTTGTTTTAAAATTAACACCCTACGGAGAGGCGTTATTTGGTTTTGGGTTTTAATTTATCTGTTTAAGCTTCTTCCCATTATCTTCACTAATTCTTTGATTCATTTAGGGAAATTTTAATTTATTTTAACCCTTTATTTATCAGGGTTGCTACACCCTCCCCCACTTAAAAAGAATTTGGTCCCCAAATTCACATCATCTTTCATTCCTAATAGAGAACCTATTATGAGCTTATACAGAAGAAATCTTAAGGATGGAAAGAGAGCTTATTCATGCCTTTTGATGGTATAAATATAATGAAAACCCTCAACTCTCATTGACATACAAGCTCTCCATTGGACATTCCGTTCCTTTGGACTAGCGAGTTAGTCATAGAGACCTCCGTAAGACTCCTCGTACCTTGGATTCCCTCAAGGTCGACTGAGCTGGTTGTACCCTAAAAACTCATTACACAATCCTTACCATGTCACTCTAATGAAACATGGTATACCGGCCCTCATGTTATACTATATGTATGATATGAGAACTATCTTAAGGAATGGGGGAAAACATGCCATCAATGAGATGTTATTGTAGACCCCAATTCTATATCAATTTTGTTATGATGATTCTTGTGGACCTCATGTTATTAACATGCTGTTCTTGTAGATCACAATTCTATATAAAGGAGTGACCATCTACATATGGGCACTTATTTGTCATGGTACCCAGTTAGGGAACCAATTCCACCCAGTTTATCGACATGTCATGATTTATATGCTTTGCGTGGATTTTATCGCCAGTATGACCTTACTCAAGGGTCTTGCCCTTGAATTCCATGAAAATCTTATCTTATCATCCTAATTAAAGCTTGTTCTTGGAACTCCTTATTGGCTATAAATTATCGTGGATGTCTAGATCTATCGTGAATGCTGTGCATATAGGGCCCGATCTGGTCCTGGGAGGAGCGCCCGAAAGTACTAGTGCCCATGGGAGTTTTAATGATAACGGTGTCTAGCATTGCACCGGAGTACTCTTTATCTTGATCTCTGGCATTCCACGATCTCTCTTTTCTTGCGTGCGTGACTTGACTTGCGTGACTTTACTAGCGTGGCCCGACACGAGCAATGTACTTGCGTGAAATAGCCAATAATCTATAAAGTCTCTCATGAATACTTCTTGATTAATACTCGCTTGGATGTTTTGCACGACGTGTTATTCTATTGATCAGTTTATTTCACTTGCTCAGTTATTTATACATGCATAGCCCTATTGCATAAACATGTGAAAACTTGTAATTACTTAAACCCATTGCTAGTTCTTGAGATATAATTTCCTACTGAGCGTTCGCTCACTCCGTTTTATTCCAACATTTTCAGGTAATCAGGTGGCTAGCAAGACCGAGACTCACACGGGCGGGACAAGTGTGCAAGCGAGCTTCGGAAACTAGTGAACCGAGTCTTTTATCTTTCTTGAGTCTAGATGGTGTTGTCTAGCTAAGTCAGTTTGGCGCCTCTTATTCAGTCATCTTGTCTAACGTCTGTTAGTATGTTGTTATCTTCCTTTCCATTGTGTTGAAGTCTCCAAGTTGGAAAACAAGTTCTTGTAAGAGATTTATAATAGAAATATAAATTTCTATCGTTGTTCGAAATTATCTTGGTCTTATGCGATTGCTCTTGATCATTCACGACTGTTTAACTGCCACGTTCCGAGCAAACGACACGTTCCGCTGCTATCGGCCCGGGGCGTGACAGAGGTGGTATCAGAGGTATTGTCCGCTTTGGCCTAGCGGCCTCACGGTTTTATCCCTTTCTAACAGTGATCGGCTCCAGAATGGGGGACTTCCCGGGCAGGTCACCCATCCCAGTACTACTCCCCATTAAGCATGCTTAACTTCGGAGATCTTTCCAAGAACTGAGCCGATACTTGAAAAGGCGTCTCGGTTAGCAGTAACAGGTAAAAACATTTTTACAGAAAATAACGACTTTGATTAAGTCACTACTTAAGTAAATAACGCCTTAAATAAGGGCGTTTACATGCATTTCCCATTTTGCAGAAATTTCCATAATTCTGTGTTTTATCAAAACACGCCCTTTATAGGGGCGTTTTATTTCAATGTGACGACATGCACAATGGTCGTCCATTCTTTAATCCTATTTTTTTGCAGGATATACATATTCTGGGATTTATCAAAGACACGCCCTGAACGGGGGCGTTATTTTAAAATTCACGCCCTCGATCGTGGCGTGGGTTTCACAAGAAACGACTTGGTTCAGGTCATGAATTCATGCCTTTCAAGAATTTTTATAAATTTCAAGATAATAAATTTAAGGAGACAAGATATATAGTCATAACAAGAAAAATAGTAGGATTTCACGGTATACTCATGCATTACATTAGTTTCAAGATTTCGTAGCTATTAAATTTTAAACGTGAGCAATTATTAATTGCATGTAATTTCATGGAATTTTCATTCAATGATTCTTATGAAAATAACAAAATACATGGGTTATATAACTCCAACTAAAAGACCTAATTACCCTCAGATCTAGGGTTAGGGAGGGGCACTTAAGATATTGGAGAATTTTCTCCCATGTGGTCAAAAAAACAACAAAATAAAAAACTATATAAAGGGGGGTGTGCCCTCCTCTTTAAGAAGCCGAATTGGCTTTGTCTTCTACTTGGTCCAAGTCCTCCCATGGACCAAAGACCAGCCCAAGTGGGCCGTAGAACCTAGGTGGACTAATAGGAAAGAAGGTGGGGGTCCCACCGGGCCAACATGGCCTTTTTGCAAAGAAACCCACTAATTCCTAAGGACTAACCCAATGGCTTATAATGCCTTACAATTGCAAACCCAATTAACTCAAGGATATAAATGCAAACAAAAAAGTTAGTGGTCTTGCTCTTATGTCCCCATCAATTCTCCCCGGGTGGGAGAAACTCGACCTCGTCGAGTAAGGGGTACGGCTGCTCACATGGCTCCTGCGGATCCGTATCGCTGCTCAGGTGATCCACGTCTCATCGAACGCTGGTCATCCTCTCCATTGCACTAGATAGCATGGGTACACTCCACTCCTAGTAATCGTCACCTGCTCATCCCGTATATGTTTTATATGCTCACGCTGCTGTGGGACTGAGGCTAGTGGTGGACACTCCGGGGTGGGGTCACTCTCAAAGGGAGGAGACAGCTCAAAGACTCACTAGGAATCACCACTGGGTCCCTATAAGTGACTGGATCCGACACATTGAAGATAGAGCTGATCCCATATTTGTTAGGCAAGTCCACAACGTACGCATGAGATCTGACTTGCCTTACACTCGAAAGCGATTGACACCTACGAGCTTGCATTAGACCGACTCGACTCGACGTATACAGACTCCCAACAGACTGTACGAAACAAAGACTCACACATGACCCTAGGCAAACCTAGACACTCATGGTAATACTAAGATTGACGACGAGAGACACAAACACAAGGGACACACTATGGAAGACTCAATAAGGTTGATAGATACCGTCTACGTACACTAAGTGTAAAGATAGACTGACACACAAGTTGATGCCATAAGTCTCAACCCTCGTCAACCGTCTTCGGTTTGAGAAGACTTGTCCTCGGGTATGGAAGTGTAAGAGGATTAGGAGGCGGGTGACGGGAAGGTAATCCGGACGTTTGGTGTGGAGCATGGAAAATGGGAAGTCCAGACATCATCTCTCATATGCGTGGCAAAAATCAAACCTTACCGCGTCAACATAGGGTGTCGATAGTGGTACGGTAGTCACTAGCGGCTACGCTACCGTAGGAGAGACGGGTAAAAGTGGGATGGATGACTGCTGCTCGGGAGTGACAAGCAAAAGAGAGGTGACACACTGGTCAGGGCCGTCAAGGGAACCTAGGATGGGTGACAGGACGGGGTCGTCCGATGGGGCTGGGGTGACTGATAGACCCTGGCCCTCTAGGTGATCTCTTGGATTTCTCTCTAACCCCTCAACCTCAGCGAGGTACTCCTCGGCCAACTCTTGGTCAGCCTCATAACTCACTAGAATAACCCTGGGTGGGGCATCTTCCGAATGTGTGTCATCTAAGATAGGTGAACGTGAAGGACATTGGTAAGAGATATGGCTAACATGGGCGAGCTCCGGGAGTGGTGGCGGGTGTGAGTTTGGAGGCAGAGCGGGCCGCTGGGGGTGGGTGGCTGGCGACACGGAGGTGGTCGACTGAATGCCATCGTGGAAGACGAACTCGCCAGGTAGGTGAGGTGGGTGTAAGGTGCAGGTCCTCTTGTCCCAGTCAAAGGTTGCTCTCCTCTCTTCCAACCAAGTTTGTCCTAAAATGATGCATGACCAGCAAGTGTGTCGACCTTGCACAATGCTCCATCATCATATAGGACGGGGCCGAACCTCCATTGGAACTCTACGAACGCTAAGCCACTGTTGAGAATAATCTCCCCGGTCTTAGAGAGTGACTCGACAATATCCTGAGAGACATAATTAGATGACACCCGACTGATGAAGTCAATCTCCGTATGTAACCCATTAGGTAGGATGACAGTGGACACTATAGAGAGCTGGAATGACTCGGTTGTCGGCATAGAGGTCGGGTCAACCAGTGGTTGAATGATAGGGGCGAGACCCGGGGGTCGGGCCATAAGAGCCTCGAATTGGGCCACCATGGATGAACACTTGGATGCATGATCTCGGGGAACGGCCATGGGCTGGTGGGTAGTTGGACATGCAGACAACTGAGTGACACTCTAATGGACTAGACACGACCCTATACAATAATGCAAAGTTGGAATGCAAACTTGACTACAAACCTAGACTTAACCCATATCCAATACGTGGCAGAGATTTGATCCGAAGACCGAACTCACGCAAGTGTTCCACCTTCCCAATAGGCGTAGCCTATCGTTCCGGGGACACCTTTGGATATACCAGATATAGGATGAAATGCACACCTAAGACAAAACTACCCTAGACTCAACCATGCTCAGATACATGTTTTACATCGTTCCCATCCATAATATGGCCTAGGTTAGCACTTTATTTTACTATTTTATAGTTTTTGTCTCCAGACAGAAGGCGACCTTAATGGGACTGCAAGGAGCCCTAGCGGTCTAATAGATGACCGTCTATATACCCTTCCGGCGGTCTATCGCAAGACCGTCTGGGACGCTATGCAGCCAACTCCTGACCCTATTTGGTTCTGTGAGCCAATCTGAGCCTAGTTAAACCTTTGCATATAATTATGTTATTTTTCACTTAAAAAACTATATTTATTTTCCTGTTAAACATCCTGTTACAGCATGAGCATGCCTTAGAACTTTATTTTTCATTATTATGTAATTTTATACCAAATGTTATAATTTTGTAATTAAATGATTTTTTACGAGATGGACATAATTTATGAGGTGTTAATATCATGATTTCCTCCGTATGTTTCACCGTTTCACTCTCATCTCTTGAGTTATTTTCATAAGTACATGGCGTTTACTCCGGTATGCGACCATTAGTTACACTTTGCACTATAGTACACTCTCTTGGACTTGTGAACCTCTCTGCCGGATATTCCTTCTGTCGGACTAGGGGATCATGTTTCTAGTCCTCCGTAACACTCCGTGAGTCTGGGATTTCCACTAGGACAACGAGCTGGTTGTACTCTTAAAACTCAAATTGTCTAGAAAGCACTCACATGATCGGTGTTTTATTTTCTGTACTCTGGTTAATTGCGGCCTATAGGAGACCGTCTCTGTTACTTAGCGGTCTTTCTCAGACCATTTTGTTCATAAAACGGTCCCCTGGCGACCGTTATTTTCTAGAATTCTTCAAAATGTTGACTTTCTTTTAATTCTGGTTGACACAGTCTAAATGCGGCCTTCACTGGACCGTTATTATCGGTTAAGTGGCCTAGTTGTGACCGTTTTATGCATGAAACGGCCCAGTAGATGACCGTTTCTTTCTGTCAGGTTTATAACCCGAGGTTTGACCTAAGGGTTGTCTAAATGTTATTCTTGGATGATCTTAGGATTATCTGGATCTTAAACTTATGTGTAACAAATTAATGTTAAGTTATGGAACTTAATTAATGTACCATTATGCTGTCGAAATGCCGCCGTAGCATAGTGTTCTTTTAATTCTTCTTTGAAATCTCATATCAGTTTTGGGACACATTCGATACCTTGGTTACTTGGTCATGAAACCTAGTATTTGACCTCATTATGTTATTGGCCATATTTATATTTTCGTGAAAGTAACTTGATTTATAACTTGAAGATGTAAGAGTGGGCACAAATAATGTCCAAGGGCTCCACTCTAGTCCTCTCGACAGATAGCCGAAAACATACTATAAACCATGGGGTAAGATGAACACTGGCTTCGCATTGCGCTGGGAGTACTTTTTTATAAATTGGTGATTATCCACGAATACTCACGAGGTATTTTTGTGAAATTACATGCTTGCTAGTACATTCTTGTTACATGAATTTCTAGTACATAGCCTGTATGGTTATGAAAAGTGCATTCTTATTCATGAAAGGCCAAACTTACATTCTTGCTATATAATTGTTCAGTCGTACTCTCATATCGCAATCTTGATCATATCATGTTACTTGTGTTACTTTGGTTTTACACCACATGTTTTACAATCTTCGTTTATCTTTACCCTAGAGCAAAAAATGTTAATTACTTAAACTTTGCCATCATGTTGATACGAAGATACCTACTGGGCATGTGTGCTCATACCTACTTTTATCATCTTTTCAAGAAACACTAGTGAATCCAATTCAGATTATGCGAGTAGCGGGTCCGAGAGCGATTGAAGGTCTATTGAATGAGAGAAGCCCTAGTTATCTAGTGTCTAGTCGAGTCATATTGTAATTTTTGATTTCTTGAGTCTTATGATGTAAAGAGGTCAAAGGCAATGGTATTATGTATTTTATTATTCTTATGATGAAATAAAGTTGGAGTTTGAGAACATACTTGTGCAATTACTTTTATGTGATTATCTTGCGCTCTGATTATATTTCTCGCTTGAGACGTACTAGCCGACTGTCAACATTCCTGAGATTCCTTATGCTATATTAAAAGCTCGGGGCGTGACATATTTCATCATGCTAATGATCCCTAGCTCCTACCTACATGTCATGACAAACACCAAACAAAAGTGACTCCATAACGAGTTACCGTAACATACTGATGCAATAGTAATAGTGTCTGACTTGAGATCTTAACATGAATAATTAGGATTCAGACTGAGCCATAGAACTGATAAACAGAACTTGATGACTGTAAGATGATCCCACATACCCTTAGTCTCTCTTTAACGTACAGAAACTACTTAGAAATCGTTCTAATGCATCATTGACTGCTAAGATTTGATGGTAGGTGCATACCTTCAAATTGTTAAACCAATGATCCGAGGATGAGATCCACACCCTAGATCCTCATAAACATTTTCCCTTCATCCTAGGGCACTGCAGGATCGTCCTCATTGCTACGGATCATCTTCCCACGCAGAGTCAAGGTCCCTCACCCTCCCTCACTCAAGAAGGACAGTAGATGGTGGAGAGTTGAAGAGAATGGTTGCTAAAGGCTTACTACCCACGAAACTCACCTCCTTATATGGATTTCAAACCTCCCTATGGTTTGCCCAAGACCCACAAGGCTTAATCCCGCTCCCAAGGTTTCCTAGTTGGAGAGAAGTTAAGGCCATGCACCTTTTCGGGTTTGAACAGACGCGACCCTTCGTATATCGGTCATAAACGTGGGTGGACGGGCTCTTCTGTTGAGATATGGATTGGGATGTCTTCAGATGAAGTCAAGAGGACTTCCTGATCTAACCTTGGGACATGGTTTCATCGAATTTCATCAACCCCAGCATGAGTTATGAGTTTCTCAATATTAACATTTATTCTCCCCCGTTCCAGTCGCGACCTTTCGATAGCCCAAGATAATTCGGGTATAACTCTAGTATCCAGGCAGAATTTGGCATGGACCTCAATATAGAAGATGTAGCTAACATCCCATTCGAGATTATGGCCTTAGTTTCAGGTCATTTAAATGACTACAAACGAGGTTATGAATTTTTAATTATTTACGTGTGAATTTTATCAACAGTCACACCTCTCCATGACAATTGGTGACAATGGGCTTAGAACCTTGGGTTCTAGTGCGAATTGGGTTTCCATCTCAACAGAAGAGTTTGGGTAAGGGCCCAAGCTTTCTAATGGACTTGGTTTCAACCCATTTGGTTGACTATGGGTCAAGATGTCCTTATTTCAACAGATGATAGTGTTTTCTGTAACTATTTCGACCTATTATCATAAACTTTCTATTATCCCCTATTAGGCCTATTTTTCAGAAGTTATAATCTTCATCCAAGTTGTTCTTTACCCAATGGCCGTTGCATGGGATTTGGTTTCACCTAATTCTGACCTTCCTAGGTTAAGTTATGAATTCCCTAAAGATCCTTCAATATTCTGTTTAGATTTCTAGTTCATTGTGTTAATGGGCCTGAATTGTACCCAATCGGGCCAGTGCCCAATTGGTGGTCCTAACATTTTTCCCTATCTATCCATATCTTTAGCTTCTTAATATTCCCTATAAACAGCAATATGTTACTGTTCATGTGCAATTGAAAGAAATGGATAGTGATTTCTATCTAGCTACGTACCTGCCCGATGGTTTTTGAGATGTATATGCAAAGGAATGAGCGACTGTTTGAACAGCCTCCTATTCTTGATTTGGCGCCTCTGCACAGAGTTGCTGATTCTTGTTTATTTAATTAAAAAGGAAAGAAAATGTAGAAAAAAACTAATTAACGACCATCGCTTGGACGCTATTTAAATATTTGGCGCTTTCTTGGAACGTCGCCCATTCTTGTAAAAATTATAAAATTATTGTAAAATAGTGATCTGGCGACATTGTAAATAGTCGAATATTTATATAGCGGCCATCTGAGTGGATGCTATTTCTTGCTCTCACATGTTTTATCAGGTTTTTGACCCATACCGCGGGTCTTTTGGCACTCTTATCTCACATCCGAAGATAGAGTCCCTGTTTTAACATTATTTCATGTTTACACCTCAACTCTTGGTAATGATTGGACCCTCCGTGGGATATTCCTTCCTTTGGATTGGTACTTTCTTCATTGAGACCTCTGTAAGACTCTGTTAGCCTTTGATTCCCTCATGGCAGCCGAGCTGGTTGTACCCTAAAAACCCTGGAACCATTGATTGTCACGTCACAATGAAGAAACATGATGTCCTAGCCCTCATAGAGCGCTGGAGAGGGGAAATCTAACCGCCCAGACGGAGAGGCTAAAAGAGGTCCAATCGGACCGAACGAGGTCCAACTCCTTGAAGTGGTAGCCCCCGGGCCCACTCAATATAAGCCCAATAACTCACTCGGAACAAGCGCTTCCTAGGCGGCCTTCGGGTTGGGAAGTCCGAGCGTCAGTTCGATCGGGAGAGCTCTTTCGGAGCCCCGCATTCTCTACCCCAATCATGCACTCATTGCTCGGGAGACCCCTCCAGAGTTAGTGCCTCATGCTCGGGCCAACTGATGGAAGCTTATTAATACGGCCGTTACGTGTCCCTTAAAAGCCAGGAACTCAAGGGGACAGGAGAGACCAAGAGTCCGCGGGCTATAAAGAGGCCACGAGGAGGACATAACCCCCCCGAATCTCCTCAGCTTACAAGGATCATTCACTCAGCGGGTCACTATTTAAACTGGAAGAACCCTACCGAAGAAAGGTAGGAGACACCTAAAACCCTGAGCAGGAACCACTTCACCTCTTGGTGGAGAGGGATCTCGCGTCCCCATATTCCTCCTGATTCCTCCCTTCGCACCAGTGCTCTACTACTCTTGCTGACTTAAGCATCGGAGGGTCTTCCCCGGTGTTCCAACCCTGGGCACCTCTGACGTGTTTCCCTTCTTGCAGTTCATACTTCAAGCATATGTCGACATCTACTTTCCAGCTCAGGAGTAATGCGAGATCGCCCCTCTTCATCTGGCGCCGTCTATGGGAAATGCACAAAGAGCCATCATGGTGCGAAGGAGTTCTGGCAGGAGGATTGCCGGCGACAAGGGAAAGGCCCCGGCGACAGAAGAAGGTGCACCTTCTCTCCCCACGGAGAGCTCCCCGCCGAGCAACCACGCCAATGAAGTACCTCCGTCGGTGGCGGGGGAACAACTTCTTGGTTGGAGTACCGATGCCCTCCAAACCCTCAACGCAAAACTAGATGTCCTCGTGGATCTCATGAGGGCCTAGGCAGCCAGGGAGGAGAAGTCGCTGCTCCCCCGAAAGAGCCCTCCATGCGGAGATGCTTCCCAGCAAATTGCTACAGGCCGTTTTACCCTCCGGGGGCGGCGGCTTATCCGCAACATGTTAGGAGGATCATCGCATGCCCCTCCCCCGGAGCAGGAAGCCTCCTCAACCCCGAGGAGGGAGAAGTCCAGAGCACGCCGACAATTTTCGGAGACCGAAGCCCCTGAGGAGCGCCGGGATAGCATGCAAATGCGTCCCCCCAGCCCCTCGGGCCAACGACAACCGGAGCTGTCCCTTCGACTGCAAGACTTTGAGGGGCATTTCGAGGAGCAGGAGCGCACCCTCCGCTCCTTGCAGAAGACCTCTCATGTGGAGGACGAGGAGCGATCCCCATTCTCTGATTACATCTTGAAGGCAAAGATTTCCCCCAGGATCTCACTCCCGACCTTCAAGTCGTATGACGGCCAGGGAGACCCGGCCGACCACTACGACAGCTTCGACGCCCTAATGACCTTGGATGGGGCGTCCGACGTAATCAAGTGCCGAACGTTTGTGACCCCCCTGGTTCAGGGCGCTCAAGCATGGTTCAGAGCCCTCGCCCCGACAGCATCCACAACTTCAAGCAATTTGGGCGAGTGTTCAAGGAAAGCTTCATTGGCAGCGGTCCACCCCGGTCGGTGGCAGGATTACTGGCACTCAAGCAGTAACATGGGGGAGAAGTTGCGGGCTTATATCAACCGATTGAAATCGGAAGCCCTGCGCATCCCCCGCCTGGATGTTGCCTCTGCCATCACCGCATTAACCGGGGGTACCTGCGACGAGAACCTACAGCGCGAGCTAGTGCTTCATCCTCCTACCTCCCTTTCCGAGCTAGTGACCCTGGCCCTACGCCACGCAAAGTGTGAGGAAGTGTTGTGACCCCTCTATGTTGATGATGTTGACACTTGCTTTATTTCATTGGCAACATCATTGTTTTGATTGATTGGTAACTGTATTGATTTGATGAAATTGCTCTATCAGATTGACTATGTGTTCTTTGCATTTCTGTGCATTCTTATCCTTGAGCATTCTGCATATGATAGCAACATGAATGATGATGTTTAGCATTGATGACATTTGTTCTTTATATATCTGAATTGTATTTTGTTAGATATCATGTCTCTGCATGTATCTGCATAGTCTGAATGTCTCTGCATGTATCTGCATAGTATGTATCTGCATAGTCTGAATGTCTCTGCATGTATCTGCATAGTCTGAATAGCAGTAAGTGCTAGTCTCTACATTGGAAGTGTGCATTATTTGCATTCAAGCCTTGAAGTCTGTACATCATGTTCATTCAGTTCATTTCAAGTCTGTCAGCCGTGTGCATTATTTCATTACTTCATCTATCTACACTCTGCTTAGTTAGTATGAACAGTAGTGGGTCGACCCACCCTTGCTGATGCGTCGACCCATCAGAACACTGACTATCTGGGTATCAAAGTATGTACATCAGCTTGATCGAGTAAGTCTGTACAGCATGCCTTAGTGTTCATATCATTAAGTCTATACATTGGCATCTCTTCCTCAAGTCCATACACTGGAAACTCTTCATTTGATTGAGTCTATACATTGTCTTAGACTAAGTGTGTACAGCGTCTTAGGCAAAGTCTGTACAGCGTTAGTCGCATGCATGTATTAGGCTTAGTGTGTACAGCATCAACGCATTTCACTGGCTCATGTTACAACGTCAACGCACTAAGTCTGTACACTTGATTCGCCTTTGAATTGGTCAAGTGTGTACATTTCTTCACTATAGCTCTCACGTATCAAAGTCTACACATCGTGAAAGTCTATACATTCATCACTTACCTTTTGCTCAAGGCAAAGTCTATACACTCCAGCCTATTCCTACGATCAAGGCTTTAGCTACACTCAAGTCTGTACATTGGCTTCGCTTCATCAAGCCTGTACATTGAATCGCCAACTTCTTTGAAGTCTATACATCGCTTGATTTCCTGAAGTCTGTACATCCACAGTGAAACTTGAAGTCTGCACATTGGTCTTCAAATCCAAAGTCTGCACATTGGTCTTTGAATCCAAAGTCTATACAATGGTCTTCACACTTGAAGTCTATACATTCGATGTGCAGAGTTGATGTCTATACTGTGCCTTATGCTGATCAAGTCTACACAATGGTCGGTGGCAAGTCTGTACACTGGCCTCAGCTATTCAAGTCTATTCACTGGACTATTTGGTCAAGTCTATACACCCTTCAGTTGAAATTCCAAGTCTGTACATCGGACTGTGTGAAGTAAAGTCTATACATCCGATTGTACAGTGTCTTAGCCATCGTCTCACATTCTTCAAGTCTACACAATGGTCGGTGGTAAGTCTACACATTAGTTTTCATTCGAAGTCTATACACTCACCAGTGAACGACAAGTCCACACATTGGACTGTAGCTGCTTGTTCTTCAATGTCTGTACATTGGGTTTTTTTCACATGAAGTTTGTACATCCGTTCGCTCTGCATCGTTATCAAGTTTGTACAGCCACTCTTCGCTCATCATGTCTATACATTGGTTTTGAGTGAGCATAGTCAAGTCTGTACACTGCACTCGAGTCCATTGTCTTCAGTAAAGTCTATACAATGGCATCGGTCTTCACCTTGAGTATGTACAGTGGCTGCTTCATATAGGAAGTATGTACATCCGTTGCCTCTTCATATAAAGTCTATACTTTGGGCAAGTCTGTACACTGGTTTTCCTTCTTATGAAGCCTTTATATTTACTAAGTCTATACACTGCTTTCCTTTTATGAAGCCTATACATTCACTAAGTCTGTACATTGCATTCCTTCTTATGAAGCCTTTATATTCATTAAGTCTATACACTGCGTTGTGCACACTTTACATTGCTTTCGCCTTCACAGCAAAGTCTATACAAAGTAATGCATATACTTAGAACTGATGACTTCGTTTCATCTGTCTGACAGGGAATGCAAAGACAAATGAAGGGCACGTAATCCGAGGTACCTGGCTCGTGATCCGAGAAGAACAAGGTATCCAGATGAGGACACGTGTTCTGACACTCCATTGGATGCTGCCACGTGGTCCAAATGCTTAGGCGGGAAACATGGAGAGCACACGCCTGCTGCTGCTGCTGCTATATATACATGACTTCTTCCATAGAAGAAGGAGATCGAAGACAGAAGGGAGAAAGTCTATACAGCCACAGCAAGGATCCTTCGATCCACAGAGAGAAAAGAGAGAAGAAGAAGATACAGAGAAGAAGAAGAAATAGATAAGACGAAGAAAAAGAGAGAGGAAGAGATCGAGAGAGATTGAGTTGAGAGAGAGCTGATTGAGAGTGAGAGTGAGAGAGTTTGTATCTCAGTCTCGTGGTTCAAAACCAGAGCTGAGCTTTGCTCTTTAGAGCTACATTGCTTTTGGGTTTTCCTTTTTCGTTTTGATTCTGTCTTTTCAATTCCGAACATTGTTTCTTCAAGCTGTGCGTCAGCGGTTGCAGTGGTAGTCTCCACTGGACGGGTTAAGCTGTATTTCCCCAGCGGTTGCAGAGGATCAGATCCTTTGGTCGGCAAGCTGTAGTGCCCAGCGAAGCTGTGTATCAGCGGGTTGTTTGGCCAAGCTGTAAAGCCCAGCGGACGCATGCTGTATTGTGCAGCAGGAAGCCATACTCGGTTGAGTGTGGGGTGGACGTAGGTCGTTGACCGAACCACCTAAAAATTGTGTGTGCAGTGTGTTTGTGTTTTTGTGTGATCTGTGTGCGATGGGAATTCTTGCTTAGCTTATTTGGTTGCATCGCTTATGCTCATGTTTAGCTTTCGATATATAGATATGGTGAATGGCTTGCATGGGTCGACATTTTGCTTAGCATTCTTCCTTTAGCTTAACTGATGTTTGCCTAAATTCCGCTTTAGAACTTACAGTAGTTTTAAATTAGGCAAGTTGATCTATTCACCCCCCTCTAGATCCACACTTAGTGGAGATAGACTACGTCCATCTAACCCAACACTTGGTATCAGAGCCTAACTCTTCTGTAGGGACTCATCACCCGAAGAGAATAGGCAGAGATGGATGCTCGAGGGATGATTGCCGAAGGTCACTCAACAACGAAGCCCCCATTCTTTGATGGATCAAACTACGCATACTGGAAGAACCGTATGCAAGTGTTCCTCAGGGCTAAGGATTATGAGATTTGGAAGATTGTCAGCAAGGGACCTTATGAGCTATCCCCGAATGAAGATGTATGGACCAAGGAGGAGATCAGAAGGTCCACGCTGAATTGGAGTGCTATAAATGCTATCCAGTGCGCTCTGCATCCTACAGAATTCTCCCGTGTGTCTGCTTGCAAATCAGCTAAGGAGATGTGGGATGCGCTGGAAGTAATTCATGAAGGTACATCTCAAGTAAGAGAGCAGAAGGCCAATCTTCTTGTATCTGAGTATGAAGCCTTCAAGATGAAGCAGAACGAGTCCATCAGCGAAATGTACGCTCGGCTGACTGTCATAACCAATGGCCTTAGAGGTTTTGGGAAACCTCAGACAGAGTATGATGTAGTCAGGAAAATTCTGCGCTCCCTGACTCCCATTTGGCACACCAAAGCAACAGTGATGGAGGAGTCAAGGGACTTGTGTAATACTAAAGCTGATGAGCTGATTGGCTCACTAATGGCATATGAGATAAACATGCCAAGGACAGATGAAGCCGAGAGGAAGAAGAAGCCGATAGCGCTGAAGGCTAGTTATAGCAAATCAACAAAATCTAGCTCCAGCAGCTCTTCATCATCAGAGGAGAGCCTAAATGAAGAAGAAGATGTGACTCGATCTGAGATAGCCATGATGACTAGAGAGTTCAGGCGATTTGTCAGAAAGGGAGCAGGACGGTTCGGCCAGAAGAAATACAATGGTGGCCGAAAGGATAAAAGGTATAAATCTAAATCTGCAAAGAAAAATGAAGCTAATGTCTGTTATTAATACAGGAAACCAGGGCATCTGAAAGCTGACTGTCCAGACAATCGAAAACATAAGGATAGGTCAAAGAAGAAAACCAAGAAGGGAAGAGCTATGATCAGCACATGGAGTGATGAAGATGAAGGCTCTTTCAGCAGTAGCTCAGATAGTGAAGCCGAATCTGAACAGCCCATTTGCCTTATGGCAACAAGCTCCGAAGATAGAGAGGAGGACACAGATGAGGTAATCACTAGATTTGAAAACTTCACAATTGCTGATTGGGTAGATGCTTATCATGACATAGCTGATAGAGCTGATGATATTAGAAAAGAGAATAGGCATCTTAGAAGAAAAATCAATTCCATGCAAAATGATAAAACTCTATCTGATATAATTGCATGTTTGGAATCTGAAAATGATAAACTGAAACTCACATGCTCTGAAGTAGAGGACATCAAAATTGAGTTAAAGGTTTCTAGGGAAGAGAATCTAAGGCTTGAAAATGAAATTGATGAATGGAAGCTGAAGATTCAAAAATGTGAAAGTGAAGTAAAAATCATCTCTGAAAAATATGAAGTTGTCCTCAATGTCAACAATGAGCTGAAAAAGTCTATTGATGAACTTCAGAGAGATAATGAGGATAAAATGAAAACCATTGAGAAAATGACCCAAGGAACAGATAACTTAAATGCTTTGTTAGGGTTAAAGGTTAATTTCAGAAAAGAGGGCCTAGGATTTAATTCTAGTGCAACAAAAACATTCGAGATGAAAACAATTTCATTTGTTGCTCAAAAGGAAAAGGAACCTCTAATTAGCATGAACTCAATAAATTTAATGAACAAAACTGCTAATCTGAAAAAGACCAGTGCTGAGGAGAAGGGTAAACAAAAAGTCAGTGAGCCTAGTAGAGTTAGCACATCTAAGCAGAATCCTAGGGCTCAGACTTAGGTTAGGGGTCAACCTACACAGTCCGGTAAACCCCAGGTCAAGGTAACCAAGTCTCCAGCAACACCTCCACCTCTGAAGAAGACCCAATACAAACCTGTGTATAGGTTAGCAGGGTTCAAAGTACAGGGGAGACAGAGTGCTGCTAGGAGTCAACCCAATTATTTTTATCAACCCAGAGCTCAGACCCACTACAATGCACAACCAACCTACTTCAATAGGTCAGATTGGTCTAGAACTCAGGGTAGGTTTACAGGTCTTGCACACCAGGGTGCTCAATATCAAAGACCTTACAGTAGAAATTGGGTCAATGGGTATTTAGAAACAAAACTGATGAAGCAGGGAATGTTACTAAAAATAAAGCCAGACTTATAGCTCAGGGGTACAATCAGGAATTTGGAATAGACTTTGAAGAGTCTTTTGCCCCTGTAGCTAGGTTAGAAGCAATAAGAATTTTATTGGCTTATACATGTTCCCTAGGAATAAATCTTCAGCAGATGGATGTGAAATCTGCTTTTCTAAATGGAGAAATTAATGAGGATGTATATGTGAGACATCCTCCTGGGTTTGAATGTTTAGATTTCCCTAATCATGTTTACAAGCTCAATAAAGCTCTCCATGGTTTAAAGCAAGCTCATAGAGCTTGGTATGACAGGTTGAGCAAATTTCTCACCGACAAGAACTTCACAAGAGGTATAGTTGATCAAATATTGTTTACCAAGGTAAGCCATCCAGATATTCTTATCATTCAGATTTATGTGGATGACATTGTGTTTGGGTCAACTAACCCCAAATTGTGTGAGAAATTCTCTCAAATAATGACTGATGAATTTGAAATGAGCTCAATAGGTGAGCTCAAACTATTTCTTAGACTACAGGTTACACAAACAAAAGATGGCACCTTCATCTCTCAGTCCAAGTATGTAAAGAACTTATTGAAGAAGTACAAAATGGACAACATCAAGGAAATAGCTACTCCAATGTGTACCTCAACCAGTTTGGATGAAGATTCTAAAGGTAAACCTATGGACCAAAGGCTATACAGAGGTATGATCGGATCTCTTCTCTATCTTACAGCATCTAGACCTGATATACAATTTGCTGTGTGTTTATGCTCTAGATTTCAGGCCAGTCCTAAAGAAACTCACTTTAAAGCTGTGAAAAGGATTTTTAGGTATTTACTAGGCACCGAAGAACTAGGTCTCTGGTATCCTGCTAAGTGTGAGTTAGAGCTTCTAGCCTACACTGATGCAGACTATGCTGGGTGTCGAGTAGATAGAAAAAGTACCAGTGACTACTGTCAATTCCTTGGTGGCTGTCTAGTGTCTTGGGCATCTAAGAAGCAACACACTGTAGCATTATCCACAGCTGAAGCTGAGTATGTTGCAGCATGTAATTGTGCAGCCCAAGTACTTTGGATTAAGCACCAACTAGCTAATTATTAGATAAATCTGGGATGCATTCCACTTTTATGTGATAATACTAGTGCTATATGCCTTGCTAAAAATCCTGTTCACCATTCTAGGACTAAGCATATAGAGATAAAACATCATTTTCTTAGAGATGCTGTAAATAAAAATGAGATTGAAATGAATTTCATAGAAACTGAAAAATAAATTACTGATATTTTTACTAAGCCTCTTGGGAATGAAAAATTTAAGTTTTTTAGAAGAGAACTTGGCTTATGTAAATTTCAGCATGATGAATGATTGTTTAACTGCTGTGAATAAAATTTCTGATGTGGATTTGCATTTGATTGCTTGGATAATTCATGTGGATGTGAATATTGAAATAGACTCATAATCATTACTGAACATGCATGTAGAACTGTCCTGCATTGCATTTCTCTACATAACCGTGGTATATTAAATAGTAGGCTACTAAAGGGCAGGGAAATCTGTCTGGAGGTTCTTACTATGTGTGAGATGGTCCTTGAGACCAGGTTCTCCGCCAAGTACCATGGGTTATATTGATTGATAGGGGAGTCTGAATGAGCCTGAATTTCAAAATACTTTGTTCAGTGTTCAAAGAAAACATTGCATATATTCAGGGGGAGCTTGTCAAGTATTTGCATGTCTTTGCATATCATTCATTCATGACCTATGCATAAGCTCTCTCTCAATTAATTCTTGCCTTTCATTAGCAAATTGCATGCATATAGACAGGGGGAGTATTGCTAGAAATTCAGAGTGGTTTCAACTTTCTTGAAGTCATTTAACCTTTAACTCTGAGTACTTGTCTCTGACATTATGGCAATCTGTTGGTAAGTTCTGATTTCTAAGCAGTAGAAAATGGACTTCTTCATTTATAAGAATTTAAATTGTTCAAAGACTGATGTAATGGTTTAAATCTTATAATGGTTGGAGTTTAAAGATTACAATCAGTATATAAGTAAGTTAAAAATTGATAAAACTCTCAACCTCTTTCTTATTTCATGTCAGACAAAGTTAATCATATCTGAAATCTGAAAACTCATCTGAAATCATGTTAGAGAGGTTAAGTATGTGTATTGTTCTTAAACAAGTCATTCTGAAACATAAAAAGGACAGCTAAGAAAGATATTGAAAAAAACATTGAACATCATTGAAAATTAATATTGGCAGAGCAATGACTGGTAAATCACTGAGAAACTGAGTGATCCATCAAAGAAGTGGACAACACTCATGTCATGAAGTGTATCAGCTATCTCTGTTTAAAATGTTCAAAACAGCAGGCTGGTTTCACTGAGTACCTGGGGGTAACTGGCGTCTGATAAACGTGTACCTTCACACAAAAAGGTGCAACTCAGTTCTGTTGAATTTGATCATAGGCAGAATGGTCCATCTTGTTGAGTATCTAGGGGTATTGGCGTCTTATAAACGTATACCCTTACGCGGAAAGACTTATGGTACCTTAATACTCAAAATGATCTAATATTGATAATGCTGCTCCTTCAAAAGAAAAGTTCATGAGTGTCAATTTGTTTAGTTTCAATACATGACTTGGTTTCTCTCAATATTTTTTTTGAGACTATGAAAGTAAGATATTATGAAACTGAATCTTTCATGCAAATATGATTCTGGTTTATTGTTTTATCATGCACAGTGAACTTATCTATTGCTTGTAGTGCATGAACTCCAAATTTTATCATCCTTAAACCAGAACTCTTTCTGACAGCAGTTTCTAAATTCATATGACTGAAGACTCTATGCTTTAGAATGCTTATTCATGAACTACCTGTTCAGAATGCCAGTCAGTTCTTCTCTTGCTTCCTCCCTTGTATTTAATTTTGCCCTCCTCTTTGTTGATGGCAAAGGGGGAGAATATTGTCTAGGGGGATGTCTAGGGGGAGAATACATATCTGTCTGATCTGAATTCTGAATTCATTCCAAGGGGGAGTGGGAGTGTATATGCATAATGATAAGGGAGAGTTTGAGGCAGTGAGTTTCATGCATTCATAGCATCTACATGTCAATCTGCATAATACATCATGTCTTTCATCAAACATTTATCTATATGACAGGATGATGCTATTCTACTTCATATGGGGTTGCCATCATCAAAAAGGGGGAGATTGTTGTGACCCCTCTATGTTGATGATGTTGACACTTGCTTTATTTCATTGGCAACATCATTGTTTTGATTGATTGGCAACTGTATTGATTTGAAGAAATTGCTCTATCAGATTGACTATGTGTTCTTTGCATTTCTGTGCATTCTTATCCTTGAGCATTCTGCATATGATAGCAACATGAATGATGATGTTTAGCATTGATGACATTTGTTCTTTATATATCTGAATTGTATTTTGTCAGATATCATGTCTCTGCATGTATCTGCATAGTCTGAATGTCTCTGCATGTATCTGCATAGTCTGAATAGCAGTAAGTGCTAGTCTCTACATTGGAAGTGTGCATCATTTGTATTCAAGCCTTGAAGTCTGTACATCATGTTCATTCAGTTCACTTCAAGTCTGTCAGCCGTGTGCATTATTTCATTACTTCATCTATCTACACTCTGCTTAGTTAGTATGAACAGTAGTGGGTCGACCCACCCTTGCTGATGCGTCGACCCATCAGAACACTGACTGTCTGGGTATCAAAGTTTGTACATCAGCTTGATCGAGTAAGTCTGTACAGCATGCCTTAGTGTTCATATCATTAAGTCTGTACATTGGCATCTCTTCCTCAAGTCCATACACTGGAAACTCTTCATTTGATTGAGTCTATACATTGCCTTAGGCTAAGTGTGTACAGCGTCTTAGGCAAAGTCTGTACAGTGTTAGTCGCATGCATGTATTAGGCTCAGTGTGTACAGCGTCAACGCATTTCACTGGCTCATGTTACAACATCAACGCACTAAGTCTGTACACTTGATTCGCCTTTGAATTGGTCAAGTGTGTACATTCCTTCACTGTAGCTTTCACGTATCAAAGTCTACACATCGTGAAAGTCTATACTTTCATCACTTACCTTTCGCTCAAGGCAAAGTCTATACACTCCAGCCTATTCCTACGATCAAGGCTTTAGCTACACTCAAGTTTGTACATTGGCTTCGCTTCATCAAGTCTGTACATTGAATCGCCAACTTCTTTGAAGTCTATACATCGCTTGATTTCCTGAAGTCTGTACATCCACAGTGAAACTTGAAGTCTGCACATTGGTCTTCAAATCCAAAGTCTGCACATTGGTCTTCGAATCCAAAGTCTATACAATGGTCTTCACACTTGAAGTCTATACATTCGATGTGCAGAGTTGATGTCTATACTGTGCCTTATGCTGATCAAGTCTACACAATGGTTGGTGGCAAGTCTGTACACTGGCCTCAGCTATTCAAGTCTATTCACTGGACTGTTTGGTCAAGTCTATACACCCTTCAGTTGAAATTCCAAGTCTGTACATCGGACTGTGTTAAGTAAAGTCTATACATCCGATTGTACAGTGTCTTAGCCATCGTCTCACATTCTTCAAGTCTACATATTGGTTTTCATTTGAAGTCTGTACACTCACTAGTGAACGACAAGTCCACACATTGGACTGTAGCTGCTTATTCTTCAATGTCTGTACATTGGGTTTTTTTCACATGAAGTCTGTACATCCGTTCGCTCTACATCGTTATCAAGTTTGTACAACCACTCTTCGCTCATCATGTCTATACATTGGTTTTGAGTGAGCATAGTCAAGTCTGTACACTGCACTCGAGTCCGTTGTCTTCAGTAAAGTGGTATACCCCCCTTACCACCCCTGTCTACGAGATTCTTGAAGACATCAAAGGCTCGGGCCTCCTCTGCCTACCCGAGCCTATGAAGGCCAAGCATCGCAACCACTGCAAGCATTGCCTGTTCCACAGCGATCACTGGCACCACACCAGCGATTGCCATCAACTTCAAGATGAAATCGAGCGTCTCATCCGCCAGGGGCACCTATACCGATACGTGTCCGAACATAAGGAAGACCGAGGCACCCCCGAAGACATCGACAATGCCCCCCGTAGAGTCCACATCAATGTCATCACAGGCAGTGCGGCATCAGGCGGAGATAGCAGCCGAGGAACAAAGCGTCACGCCGAGCAGGCGAGCCGAGCCTTTGTTGAGCATTCTACGGCCATGCAGGCGAGCGAATCGCAGGCCCTGGTATTCTCCAACCAAGACTTGGAAGGGTTAACCACCCCGCATGATGACGCTCTTGTTGTATCATCTACAATAAACCATTGTAACGTAGACATGATTTTAGTCGACAATGGTAGTGCCCCTGATGTATTATCCTATGAATGTTTCCTCAAGTTGGGAGAGCATCCATCTAAACTCCGCCCTATCCGAACCCCCCTGTGCGGGTTCAACGGCGAGGCAACTTATCTCGAGGGAGCCCTGAGCCTGCTAGTTACTATCGGCACCCCGCCCAAAACTGTTATGGTTATGGTAAACTTCATCGTGATTAAGGGGCTGACTGCATATAACGCCATCTTCGGCCGAGGTATCCTCAGTTGATTGAAAGCGGTGCCCTCTACCTTTCGCCAAAAAATGAAGTTCCCGACCAAATATGGCATGGGGAGGTCTTGGGTAACCAAGCAATGGCTAGACGGCGCTATATAATCTCGATCGAAGCAACAAGGCCGGAAGGGAAGAGCAAAGAAATAAAGGGAGCCGAAGAGGGACCAACAACATTCGAGCCTGGCGGTGAGTTGTTAACGATCTTTCTCAATGGTGACCCGACTCTAGGAGTCAAGATCAGAGCCGATCTACCACTTGAGGAACAAGAAAAATATAAGGATTTCCTTGCCAAGTACATCCAAGTCTTTGCATAGTCTGATGAGCACCTTCCCGAGATCCCGGGAGACGTGGTGATGCACAAGCTCAATCTCGACCCAACGGTGAAGCCTGTCCAGCAACGCAGACGAAAGCACGCCCCGGAGAAGCAAGCGGTCATCAAAGAGCAAGTCATCAAGGGGCAGAAGACTGGCCTTTTTCGTCCGGTCCTGTACCCTACGTGGCTCGCCAACGTCATCCTAGTACCGAAGGCTTCGGGAAAATGGTGAATGTGCATGGACTTCACCGACCTCAACAAGGCTACCATTAAGGATTGCTACACGCTACCGAGCATCGATCAACTGGTCGATTCAACCTCTGGCAATGAGTCGCTCAGCTTCCTGGATGCCCACTCCGGCTACCATTAGATCAGGATGGACCCGAAGGACATCGAGAAGACCACCTTCATCATTGACTTCGGCGTACAATGCTACACTCGAATGCCGTTTGGGTTGAAGAACGCTGGAGCAACATATCAGAGGCTGATCAACCACATTTTTGAAGGGCAGCTCGGTCGGAACGTCGAGGCCTACATTGATGACATGCTTTTCAAAACCCCGAAGGCTGAAGACCACTTTGTCGACTTAGCCGAGACCTTCAACACCCTCCTTAGGTGCAACATGAAGCTCAACCCTATAAAATGTGCCATTGAAGTCAGATCCGGGAAGTTCCTAGGCTTCCTGGTAACTTAGCGTGGAATCGAAGCCAACCCCGGTAAGGTCCAGGCCATCCTGGACATGCGGTCACCCACCTGCATCAAGGACATTCAACGCCTTATGGGGTGCATTGCTGCGCTCAATCGCTTCCTATCCCGAGCGGCTGAACGGTGCCTACCCTTCTTCAAACAGTTGAGGGGACCCAAAATGGCATCTGCTACGTTCGCCTAGGATGAGGAATGTTAGAAGGCATTCTTTGAACTCAAGAAATTCTTGGCCTCGCCTCCGGTGCTGTCCAAGCTTGTCCAGGGTGAAGCTCTACACCTTTACCTCTCGGCGACCCCTTCTACAGTGAGCTCGGTCCTAGTCAGGAATGACGCAGGGATCGAGAGACTGGTTTACTATACCAGCAAGGTGCTTAATGAGGCTAAAAGAAGGTACCCCGCAACCGAGAAACTCGTGCTAGCATTGGTTACCTCAGCAAAGTGCCTCCGACCCTACTTTTAAGGGCACTCCATCGTCGTATTGACCGGCGAACTTCTGAATAAGATTCTCTTTCACCCTGAAGCCTCGGGACGCCTTGTCAAATGGGCCATCATGCTCGAAGCCTATGAAATCTCATACCGCCCCCGCTCGGCCATCAAAGGACAGGCTCTCGCGAACTTCATCGCCGAAAGCATGGTCTCGATTGAAGAAGCACTTCCACTTGCGCCCGGGTCTACTTGGGATCTGTTCGTAGACGGGTCCTCCAACTCGACCGGATGCGGCACCGGTGTCCTCCTCAAGTCCCCCGAAGGAGTGGAGCTGCGGTACGCCTTGAAATTCAACGTCCAGGCATCCAACAATGCCTCTGAGTACAAAGCCCTTATCTCAGGGGCCAGGATGGCTCGATGACTGGGAGACGAGCGAGTCAGGATCCACACAGACTCTCAACTGGTTGCTAGACATGTTAACGGTAATTACAAAGCTCGGGAAGGACAATTGGTCAAGTACCTCCAGGTGGTCAAGAGGATGGCCAGACTCTTCGAGAGCTTTGAGGTAGTCCAAATTGCCCGGGAGGAAAACTCCCGAGCGGACACCCTCTCTCGCCCGGCCTCCTCGCTCGACCCCAAAGGTACACGATCGATCTTCCTCGAAGAGCTCGAGCGACCGAGCATCGAGTCCGAGCTTATGACTATTGACCCGACACACCCGAGCGACTGGCGGACTCCCTACATATCCTGGCTCCGGGATTCTCAAGAGCCCACCGACCCTCGGGAGGCTCGGAAGCTTAAGTACCAAGCTTGGCTTGTCGTCATGCTAGATGAGTCCTTGTACCGTAGATCTTTCTCCGGTCCCCTCCTCAAATGCATCAGCACCGACGAAGCCAGCCGAGCTATTCAAGAAGTACACGAAGGCATCTCTGACTCGCACCAGAGAGGAAGATCGCATGCCAGGATCTTGCTTTGACAGGGTTATTGGTGGGCCACTCTCCAGCGCGACTGCATGACCTATGTACAGAAGTGCGACCGGTGTCAGTGCTTCGACCATCTGATCCATCAGCCCGCCGCGGAGCTCGTCACCCTTTCTGAGCCATACCCCTTCGCACAGTGGGGGATCGACATCTTGGGTCCGTTCCCTACAGCTCAAGCTCAGAAGAAGTTCGTCATCGTTGCCATCGACTACTTCACCAAGTGGATCGAGGCCGAAGCCACCACCAGGATCACCGAGTCAGTCGTATGGAGTTTTATTTGGAAGTCGATCATCTGTCGCTACGGTGTCCCCCGAGTGATCGTGAGCGATAACGGTCGGCAGTTTGATTCTCATTACTTCAGAGACAGATGTGTCGACCTAAACATTCACAATCACTTCACTTCGGTAGCCCACCCTCAGGCTAACGGACTGGTCAAGAATGCCAATAAGACTATCTTAAAAGGCATCAAAACCAGGCTCGACAAGGCCAAGGGAAGCTGGCTCGAGGAATTACCGAGCGTCCTATGGTCGCACCGAACTACTCCAAGAACGGCCACCGGTGAAACACCTTTTTAGCTGGTATATGGCACGGAAGCCGTGATTCTGTTAGAGGTCGACAATCCCTCTCTCCGAGTCGTCCACTTCAAACCCGAGGTAAACGAGCAGAAACTACGAGAAAACCTCGACTTAGTGGATGAGATCCGAGAGATTGCAAAGATCTGAGCAACGGAATACCAACGGTGCATCACTCGATACTACAACTCCAGAGTCTGAGACAGACACTACCAGCCAGGGGATTTCATCCTAAGAAAGGCCGAAGCCTCTCGACCACTGGAGGCGGCGAGGAAGCTAGCCCCTACCTGGGAAGGCCCCTACCGAGTGGTCGAGACACTCGGGAAAGGACCATACCGACTGACCATCATGGAAGGATTACTCATCCCTCGGACATGGAACGTGCCAAATCTTCACAAGTTCTACTTTTGATCATCTGGCAAGCACACACATGTAAGCAAAGTAGAATAAACAACATTCTTCTCTTTTCATTAAACTCTGATGTACATCAAGCAGGCCGCAGCCAATACAATATTCATGTACAAAAAAAAAATTACATCCACGAGTACTATGACTCGAGCAGATCGCTCAGCCAACCCGGTAGGCACTCCTACGTCCAGCCACTGACTCTGCCTAGTGCAGAAACTGGCTCGGATAAGGGATAGCCGGCCCCGTTGGCTCGTGGAGCTCGGAGGAAAGAGGAAAAGAGGGGAAACAACAAAAACAAAAAGAGAGAGGTTGACCCGAGCAAAATGGAGAGGAGGCTTGAGAGAGCTCCCCCATGGGCAACGAGATCGAGGGTGGAAAGAGGGGCGGGGTGGACAGTGAAAGAATGAAGCATGACGAGCTTCATTCTCCCCTCAGAATAGTGTCGACAGGTCAGGGACAGGAAGGTGACATGCTCCGGCATGAACCCTATCTCAGAGCGACCACCGACTGACGAACCCTCTTCCAGACTGAAACAGCAGGAGCTTCCCTCCTACAGCCGTCCGCCTTGTCGTCTTCTGAAACGCTCTCCATGCCTCGCAAAGACAAAACAACAGAACGCTTCGCGGAAAGGGAAGAAGGAAAAACCGCTAGGGATGGCCGTAAGCGATACAAGGAAAAGGAGACGCCCCTCGGACCTTTTATGGGCCAAAGGGGGAGCTATTCGCCTTAAATGACTCTCCCCTTAAAAACACGCTAAAGGGGCCTTCCCTGAGATGGTTACCTCATTCCCCAACATCCCCCTCTGGCGGGACGCGCAAAGTGGCAAGTCATTAAGGGCGGCATGGAAAAGTAGAACGGCGCCAGTGCCATGTCAGTTATGTGACAGATCAGCACGCGCGATACCTGCAGAGAAAATCGGTGACTACGGATACGATAGTCAAATCACGCCAAAAGTGGTAAGAAATAGTCAATTCGATACTTAATATTGCCGCCGCTATATTTTCCCAAAAGATTACACTGCTACATAAAGGAAAAAGAAAGAAAGAGCTACTACATCAGGCCTCGGGCCCATCTCCAAGCTGGGTAGACAAGGCCCCCTCAGCACCAGACGATCTGCCCCCGATACTCTCGGCAACGGCCGACCCAAGCACTGACCCCACCTATGTGGGAACTATCTCGGTCATGTGCCCTCCCGAGGCTGCGGGAGTTGGCGGTCGCTCAGACGAGACCGAAGTCTCCCGACTCTCCTCTTTGCTCGATGTGTAGTGGGAAGAGTCGGTGGAATTCTAATCCGAGTCATAGCATTCCCCAGAAGGAAAAATGAGCCCATTCGCTTGGGCCTCAGCCTCTATGACAGCCCGATCGAAGCCCTGGGAGAAGCCCTTCCGAAGGCCCCGACGGTAGCCCGTCTCATAATAGGGGAAGGCAGCCTGATAAAGAGCCATGTGATAGGCCTCTGAGCACTTATGTCGCTCAAGTGCCTCCACGCCAGCCAACTCTGCCTGCCTCTCGAGCTCGGCTATCCTCTGTTCTTACTGAGACATCCTTCTCTCGGCCTCGGTCAGCACATCCTCAGCCCCCCGGACTCGATCCTCGAGCCCCTCTCGCTCGGCCTTCCATTGCGAGCCGCGCTCGACCTGAATCATACGCTCCGCCTCTAGGAGCTCATTATTCTGGTCGACCATACGACGGGCCTGGGCCAGCTGCTCCGCCAACGACCGAGCCTCTGCCTGGCTCGACTGCACCTGAGCCTGAAGCGGGGCCACCTCCTGACGAAGGTCACCAAGATCAAGGGTCAGAAGCTCAACCTTCCAATCGAGCGCACCACGGGCCCATGAGAGAGCCTCCCGCTCCGACTCCACCCGAGCATACACACCCACTGCCTCATCTCCGAGCTGGGCCAAGATGAGGCTGCCTTCCATAAGTTGCTCGAAAAGCGTGGAGGGGGGACCCCTCTGGAGTTTCTCTCGCACAACTCCCGAAGCAACTCTGCGACAAAAGGATGGAGGGGCAGCCGAAGGCCGCACTTCCAGGCCAAGAGGAAAGAACAAAAGAGGCCAGAACGAGTGGCCATACTAAATTCATGAGGCTTAGGTTCGAGGAACTTGAATCGCCATGGCAGCCCATACTGATTCTCTAGCATCTTCATGTCAGCCTCACCCAGCTCGCTGCGAAGAGGCTCCGATGGCACCAAAAAAGTCCTCGAGGCCTGTTCTCCCTCTCGTCTCTCGGCCCCTGGATTTTGGTCCACCATGGAACAGATAAGAGAACTGGGAGGAGAAGGGGAAAGCTCTAGGCCAGAGGACTCCGAAGGAGAAGGAAGCTGACGAATCGCCACCGTGGTACTCTCTCCAGTTCGACGGAAGCCACTGCGATTCTCCGCTCCTCTGAACTACTCAAACGGCGCCTGAGCCCCCCCCCATTTAAACACAAAGGAGGAAAAACCCTAAACCCCGAAGATAAAAGGACGCAAAAATGCGCAATGCTCATAACCCCTGGCTGGGAGCAACGTAGCATTTCGATATCCCAAGGCAGGACCTCCTTTTACTCATCATGATGGGCATATTTTTAGGACGAGTCACATCATGTGGCCCTTGTAGAGAGAGATCTCCACCCAACTAGAGCCACGAAAAGTCCAACCCAAATGCTACTCATCCGAGCCTAATTTTGGCTTGAGAGTAGGAGGGGGACAAGTTGAAAGGGGAAATCTAACCGCCCAGACGGAGAGGCCAAAAGAGGTCCAATCAGACCGAACGAGGTCCAACTCCTTGAAGTGGTAGCCCCCGAGCCCACTAAATATAAGCCCAATAACTCACTCGGAACAAGCGCTTCCTAGGCGGCCTTCGGGTTAGGAAGTCCAAGCATCAGTTCGATCGGGAGAGCTCCTTCGGAGCCCCACATTCTCTGCCCTAATCATGCACTCATTGCTCAGGAGGCCCCTCCAGAGTCAGTGCCTCATGCTTGGGCCAACTGATGGAAGCTTATTAATATGGCCGTTGCGTGTCCCTTAAAAGCCAGGAGCTCAAGGGGACAGGAGAGACCAAGAGTCTGCGGGCTATAAAGAGGCCACGAGGAGGACATAATGAATCTTTTCAGCTTACAGAAATCATTCACTCAACGGTACACTATTTAAATTGGAAGAACCCTGCCGAAGAAAGGTAAGAGACACCTAAAACCCTGAGCAGGAACCACTTCACCTCTTGGTGGATAGGGATCTCGCGTCCCCATATTCCTCCCTTCGCACCAGTGCTCTACTACTCTTGCTGACTTAAGTATTGGAGGGTCTTTTCCGGGGTTCCAATCTTGGGCACCTCTGATGCGTTTCCCTTCTTGCAGTTCATACTTCAAGTATATGTGGACATCTACTTTCCAGCTCAAGAGTAATGCAAGATCGCCCCTCTTCAAGCGCTATTTTTGGCTTCTGAGAGAAGTCTGTCTCTATCTGGAATTAGTGACCAGATAGTGGATGCTAATTGAATTAGCGACCGTTTAAGTTGTCGCTATTTCTTCATGCCTGTGCTATTTCCCAGATTTAGCGGCCACCCCAGTGGGCTCTAATTCTGGAATTGTTGGTGGTCTGAGTGGACACCAATTACCCAGATTTCCAGATTTGTCATGAGTTTTCATGTGATTTATCGATATGTCATCCTAACTCAGTTCTATCCTTGAACTCCTTATTCCGTGAACTTACCTTATGTTCCTACAATGGCTAAACTCTTTGGAACTCTATTGGGTATAAACTATAGTGGATGTCTAAAATATTTACATGACTCAATGCCTGGCAATTATGGGGCCCGGTCTGGTCCTGGGAGGAGTGCTCGAAATTACTTGTGCCCATGGGAGCTATATTGACCACGGTGTGGCATTGCACTGGAGTGCATGACTTTCTAGATTATGGCATTCCACAATATCTCGTGCTTGACTTGACTTGACATGACTCGCATGGCCCGGAATGGGTATTTATTTTTTTAAATTAAATAGCCAATTCTCATGACATGACTTGATAATTACTTGATATTTCTTGATACTTTACAAGTGCTAGTTCATCGTTGATAATTCTCGTTATTTCACTCTTGACATTACCTTATGTTCATGCATAGCTATACTTGCATTCATGTAACATGTAATTTACTTAAAGCAAGCTTGTTCTTGAGATATAATCCCTACTGAGCATTCGCTCACCCTAGTGTTTCCCCTATTTTTTAGGTAATTCCGATGACGAAGATCATTCAGATGGGGATGGACACGCGTGAAGAGAGTAGAGCCGTCCGATCATTGAAGCTACTGTCTAGTCATGTCTTTTCCTTTTTCTTGGGTCCTTATTGTAATTTTCCTTTTATTTGGGTCTAGTTAAACGTCGGTTATGTACTTGAAGTATTTGGTTCATTAATTAAATAATGGACTTGGTTGATTATCTATATTTTTGCGCACTCTATCTATGTGTCGAATTTCCTTATGCTCTGATTGACATGATCGATATAAACTCGTCATGCGTACCTGGTTCCTTCCGTGCTCAGGGCGTGACATATCTCATGGCCATGATGCCAAAGGGGTGAGAAATATGGGGTTTAATCCCAAAGCAATCCCTTTCTATATATATATAGACTTTGGCTTTTAGAGTCTGGATCATTCCTAGATCCTCAGGGGCTAGCTTCCTCATAGCGTGGTTCCTGGGTGATCCCTTTGGAAAGGGGTGAATATTGACAGCCATTCAATGAGATGATAATCTAAAACAACGTCTCAGTATCGGGATTGTGGCGTCCCTCCGGTCATAGGATCCCCTCGTAGGCTAGTCCTCAGGGTGTCTGTGCCCAATTCGGATCATAGGATGTTGCCGCTTCCGTGCGCATCCTCAGGTGTTGCCGCTTCTGTGTGTACCGTTCTCATTTTGGAGCTGTCTCGGAGTTCTTTCTCTATGGGTGCGTACTCGATTAAACCCCCCAAAAGCTCTGGGTCTAGGGAGGTGCTGCCAGATTTTCACCAAGAAAGTTGAACCAATGGTAAAACTGATAAACAGAGGATGATGACAGCTGAACTGAACAAAAGAATTTATGAAGAAATGATATGCATCAAGATATGGAATTCTTAACCCCAAACCAAAAAAGAAATGTAATGATCCCATGATTTCAGAAAACTACTGGAAATAGGGAAAGAATAAGATGCTCTGATTTTAGAAAATTGCCAATGATGAGAATGAACAAGATAAAAGAAAGTCAATGAAAGAAAGAAAAAAAAAATAGAGCCTTAGATCAAAAATAGAAATTCAGAATGGTCAAATGCTACATGTGCACATTGGCTCATATCAGGCCTTTTATAGGGATTGCATGGATGTGGGCATCCCTACCCCCTTTTTTTTCTCCTCCTTCAGAGATGAGCATGGCATTTGCACTCTTATGCATGCCTTGATGCATATATGCATTGTTTCATACATGAATTTCAAATGCAAACAAAACCTCGCATGCACCTCAATGTCATATATTGAAGTGAGTAGACTCTTTGTTAGAATTGTCTCTACATGCATGCCCATGCATTTTAATCCCCACCACATGTGCATGGATTCATAAAATTCAAAAAAGATTTCGCGCGCCATCTGCATAAAAGAAAGAAGAATTCATGTGTGATGAAACCCTTGCACGATCGTCAAAATATGCATTACTGCATTTCACGATATCTAAAAAAAAAGAAGGCAGAAATCTGTTGCTGGACGAGCCCCCCAAGTCGATTTGTCCCTGGTGCCAGCAACAGAAATCTACTTATGGCCTGGCCCAAGTCGACTTGGGTTGGCCCCATGTCGACTTGTCCTCCCCCCAGCTCATCTCCTCCCCTCTGTTTCCAGGGAGCAAGTTTACTGGCTCCCTAGGCCAAGTCGACTTGCCCCCTGGGCCCTTGTTCCCATCTAAGAAAAAGAGGAGAGAAATAATAGAGCAACCAAAATAATAATAATAATAATAAATAAAAGAACAATGCATGTGCATGGCTTATGAGTGAATTTCAGAGATAAACAAAACTCCATGTGCATTTGCATATGATTGGCTTTCATGAATAAATATTCAAAGATAAACAAAACCTCATGAACATGGTAATCTCCACATGCTGGCCTCTTTTAGGCCTTTGGGGTATTTGATCAAACCCCCCCTCACACATTTGAGATCTACATGATAACCCCATAGGATCTCTTAATAGAAAATATCAAATTTGCATTAGCATGATTTAACTTTCGCATGATAAGCAGAGGGATTTGTAAGTTGATGACTTTGCAACCCTTTGAAGCTATAGATGCCCTTATGCATTGATGAATAACATAAATATTTGGGCTCTCCAATGCTCTGTTATGATCCACTTGCCCCCTTTTCTGATGCACAGATCTGCATATGCATCATGCATGATCTTGGCCCATGTGTAATAAGAAAATGAGAAGATAAGGCAAATTAAATAAAGGAAAAGAAAGAAAGAATGCAAGATAAAAAAATGAAATGAAATGCATGACAAAGATACACCATTCATTGCATGTATGAATTCAGGATTGCACACTCCATGAATGAGTTCAAAAAATGCATATGCTCGCTTGAGTTTAGAAATGCATTTTGTATGCATGAACTCCAAAATCCCATTTGCATATATGTAAATTCTACAACTGCATCCTCATGCAGAAACCCAGAAGTGATGAATGAATGAAGATAAAAGATGAACTTCCCTGATGGATGAATTACAAAAAAATATTGAATGAATCCCAACAAAACCCCATAGGAAGGCAAGACAACCCAAACAAAGAAAACTGAAATTGCATTGGCTGCTGGGTTCGGTCGACCGAACTCAGGCTTCGGTCGACCGATAAGCCGTGGAGTCGACGCCCCTTGCTCAGGGAGTCGACTCCTTTCAGCCGGTCCCCATCCCTGGGAGGATCAGTTGTTGTCCCTAGGTTCTCGTATGGACAAGAAAGGGGGTTGAATTGTCCCCGCCAATCGTAATGGTAGTTTTTAAATTTTAACGCAGCGAGTTGAAATAACTACCAACGCGGAAAATGATTGCACGAAATATAAGCTACAAAGAATTTAATTCTCTCCAGCTTACCATTCTCACACGATCAACAAGAACAATATATATATATATATATATATATATATATATATATATATATATATATATATATATATATATATATATATATATATATATATATATATATATATATAAGCAAACCACAGACACACAGATGCGAGATAGATTTTTTAGGTGATTCGGGACCACGACGGGCTCCCTACGTCCACCCCTCACCAAACCGGTGAGGATCCACTCGCTTCAATGAAGCGTAGAGAGCTTTCGCTCCAAGAGACACGGAGATAACGTCTCCTACACGATCCTACCATGGATCAATAGTCACACACACTTGCCGCAATGCCCACGGCACAAGAGTACCATAACCGTTCACAGACGGTCAATCAGACTTACAGAGTTGAAATTCGGAAAGACAAGATGTGCTCAATACAAATATACAAACTTGAAGCTAATGACTCCACTAAGCACAAGCAAGATGTAGAATGAAATCTCCATGGAAAGAAAGGGCTATTGAATGCCTTCTCTAAGCCACGGGTCGGAGGGTAGCCGGATATCGACGATGAGAACGTCCTCGCGTTCCCCTTCTCGTTCCACTCCTTTTCTTCTTCAATCACGAACTCCAGAAACGATCGGAAGTAGATGAAAACCCGGAGTCTTTGCTCAGCTCCTCTCCTTCTCCCCTTTCTTCTCCTACAAGAAAGATAGAACATTAGAATGTTTCATGTATATGTTTTTCGAAGTACACATCATGAATATATATATCAGCATACCAGGTTCAAAAGACCACAAAGCCCTTATAAAACCGTAGCCAAACCCTTCTTAGATACTCAAATATACCCTAAGGGTATTGGGGTAAAAAGGCAAGACAATCGGATCAGGAAATGGGGTGTTCGAAATCAATCTGAAAAACATGATCTGGAAAGCCCAGAAGAAGTGTCGACTCTTGGAGTCGACACTCTTTTTAAGGCGCACTGCTAACACACAGAAAAACCAATACATAGGCTAAGGTCTGTGCGTATTATCCCATGGTCAATGCATATGAAAAGGCAGGGTCGGTGCATGTATTACCAGACCAGGTTGGTGCAAGTTCTTTGAGCCCTATAGATAAAGTCAGTGCAAGTTTTGTGAAACAATAAGGAACAAGGTCTGTGCATGTAGCACAGGGTTTGTGCATATGTGCACAAGCATAAGAAGGTCGGTGCAAATGAGAGACCAAGGTCTGTGCTCGTATGACCAAGGTCTGAGCAAGTGTGCACAAGGTCGGTGCATATTGTGAAAGTCCCAAAGACAAGGGTCGGTGCATATATGACAAGGTCAGTGCACATTGTATAAACCACAAAAGCAACGTCAGTGCATATATGAACAAAGTCAGTGCAAGTACCAAATGCGGTCGGTGCATGTTTGAAAGATGCCAAGGAAGGTCGGTGCACTTTTATGAAACTCGGTGCAAGTTCGAAAAATGCCAAAGAGGGTCGGTGCACATTATAAAGAATCACTGAGATAAGGTCGGTGCAGTTTTATAAAACTCGGTGCAAGTTTGTAAAAACACCTAAAAGCAGGTCGGTGCACATGCATGTTATGTAGAAGATGAGGTTGGTGCACTCTTTGTCAAGTATAAGGAAGGTCGGTGCAAATTTTATAAAATGCAAAGATAGCACGGTGCACATCTATGAAACAGTAAGATGGGTCGGTGCAAGTTTATAAAGAAGCCAAGCACGGTCGGTGCAAGGATGAAACAAACCATGGAGTGTCGACACTGAGTGTCGAAAATCAGTGTCGACACTGAGTGTCGAAAATCAGTGTCGACACTTACACCCCACTAACCCAGAAAGTTCACTTAGATGATTTTCTGAAACTTAAGCCTTACCAATGAACGGACTGTGAACATGAATGGAATTTTTGGACATGTTTTGTGTTGTGAATGACAAGGTGCTTGATCATTCAATCCATTGACTTCAGGAGTATATTCACCATAATTTTCAGTCCTGCAAAGTAAGGTTATCATGTCTTGCATTAGATCCTTGATCATCATTCAATCTTCAATGGCTATTTTGCATACCACATGCACACAATCATGCACACTAGTTTTGTCTACATTAAAACTAAATCATTAAGCTCACCAAGGGGTTCAACAATCTCCCCCTTTTTGATGATGACAAAACATGTATTGTGTGCCCAAAATTTGATAACAAGCCAGAAAATGTGTTTGTGCATGGTTCAAGTTAGTTTGAGTGAATGCACTTGGAAAAGATATTCACAATGCAAAAGTTGTGCATATGAACATTTATGAGAACTTAAAATCTAAGGCCATTATAAACATGTATGAAAGTCTGACCATTATGAACATGTATGAAAATCTGAAAAGCTATGTATGCACACTATATCACTATATTCTCCCCCTTTTTGTCATCACCAAAAAACTAGTTGAAAATGGGGTTATTTAATTTACTATGAACATGTATGATTGGAATTTTGAGGTTATTCATGCAAGCAGTCAAGCAAGTAGACATGAAAGTGAAACAAGCATGTAAATATGTATAACTCCCCCTCAATGGGAAAACGGGTAAAAAGTGAATAGTTGATTCAAAATCAAGTTGTGTCTCAGGAAGCATAATCAAAAAAGGTAGTGCATTCATATGCTAAAGGTACTACATAAACCATGATAAGAACAAATTCAAGGTACACATTCATCATAAAAATATCCAATAGAAATATATGTAAATGAGCAATGAACTTTCAGACTTATATGGATATGAACAGAAGTTCAAGAAAACACTAGAAGGTTATTTGCTTCCTACACTTCCATCTTGATCATCGACTATTGGTACCTTCGCACAATCCCTTTGTGTTTCTTTTTATTGGACTTCACCGTTCGGCGCGAGTCATCTCATGTGTCTCAATGGGGTTTCTCGACTACTAGGATTCATCGCACAATGTGGAGTTTTGTTTCACCTTTCAACGCGAGTTTCCTCATTTATTTCAGTGGAGATTCCCGGCTACTCAGTTTGACATTCCACTTATAGAAGCTTATGGGGTAGGCAGTTTTTTCCTCACGATTCTCTTAATTTTCATGTAGAAGTTTGTTTCCCTTGAAGTGTTAAAAGGAATTTCTAAAATCCTTATTAATGAAAGTCATATGCATCATTTTTGAATAAGGTATGAGTAATTACTTTGGATTTAGAAAATGAATTTGCCTAGACATAGTTATGACTCCCCCTAAATGTATGCACAGTAGAAATAAATCCTCCTCCTTTGTATATGACACGATTCACAAAAGATTAAAATCACTGCATGATTATTTAACAAGGAGGTGAGATCTTAGAAAATTTTCAAGGAATGGTTTTCTAAAATATATACATATAGTCAAGCAAGGGTTTGTATGATATTTCCATGCAAAGTGATTTTCGGTACGCGGCGGAGAACTTAGGTCCGAAGACCACCTCACGCGTCGAGAGTGCTTCCAGATGGACGTAATCTACCCTTCCACAACTCAAGATTTGAGATACCGAAGAATCATGACAATAAGGCACGTAAGTATGTAAAATATGTACAAGTAGATGCATGTAAATGCAAAGATAATGAAGGGTTATTTCCTATTCACAAGTATGCAAAATATGTGCGACCTAAACCAAGAGGTTGAGTATATGCAAATCTGAAATGTTATTTTTAAAATAAGCAAACATTGTATGAAATCCTAATATACACAGTTACTCATTCAAATAGCAAATTCCAAGTTCTCTTCTTATTTGAGTGAATTTTTCAGGAGTTAAGGGTTTTGTAAAAATATCTACAAGTTGGTTTTCCGTATTTACATGTATAAAATCAAAATGACCCTTACTCACATGATCTCGCAAAAAGTGGTGTCTAATCTCTATGTGCTTTGTGTGAGAATGCAAAATAGGATTTTTGGAAATATTAATGGCAGAGGTGTTATCACAAAGAATGAGTGTGTTATTTAAAATAATACCAAAATCAACTAACTGTTGTTGGATCCATAGCACTTGGGCCGTACAACTACCAGCAACCATGTATTCGGATTCGACAGTTGATAATGCCACTGTGTTTTGTTTCCTAGAGGTCCATGAAATCATGCATCCTCCAAGAAACTGACAATATCCGCTCGTGCTTTTACGATCCACTAAACACCCAGCGTAATCAGAATCAGTGTAAGCTACTAAATCAAAACTGCAACTATGAGGAAACCAAAGACCAAGATCCGTGGTGTCTAGCAAATATCTGAAAATTCTTTTGACCGCTAACATGTGTGGTTCTGTAGGATCGGATTGAAATCTCGCACACATGCAAACACTAAACATTATATCCGGCCTACTAGCAGTCAAGTACAACAAAGATCTAATCATGCCTCTAAAGAGTTTCTGATCGACATACTTATCTTTTCCATCCTTGTTCAATTTCACCGTTGTTGACATCGATGTCTTGTGTGGCTTCACATTGTCGAATTTGAACTTCTTGATGAGCTCCTTTGTGTATTTCCTCTGATTTATGAAAATTCCATCATTTTGCTGCTTCACCTGCAAACCCAAGAAGAAGGTTAACTCCCCATCAAACTCATCTCAAACTTCCCTTGCATCAATTTAACAAAATCATCATTTAATGAATCATAAGTGGCTCCAAAGATAATGTCATCAACGTATACCTGAACAATAAGCATGTGTTCATTGTTACTTTTAATGAAAATGGTTTGATCGATATTACCTCTTTTGAAGCCATTTTCTGAAAGGAATGTACTTAACCTTTCATACCACGCACATGAGCCTTGTTTCAGACCATACAAAGCTTTGTCAAGTTTATACACTTGGTCCGGGTTCTTCTCATCTTCAAATCCTGGTGGCTGCTCAACATAGACATCCTCTTTCACTACACCATTTAGAAAAGCACTTTTAACGTCCATTTGAAAGAGTTTTATATTCCTAGAGCAAGCAAAGACTAATAATATTCTAACGGCCTGAAGCCTAGCCACGAGTGCAAATGATTCATCAAAATCAATTCCTAATTCTTGGCTATAGCCTTGGGCTACAAGCCAGGTTTTATTCCTAATCACCACCCCTTGATCACTAAGTTTGTTTCTAAAAACCCACTTAGTTCCTATCACCGGGTGATTCTTAGGTCTAGGCACAAGAAACCACACCTTATTCCTTTGGAATTGGTGTAATTCCTCCTGCATAGACAAGATCCAGAAATTATCATTTAATGCCTCATCTACATATTTGGCCTCAATATCAGAAAGAAATGTAAGATTATCAAATTCTTCAACTTCCCTGATTGAAGCCCTAGTTCTCACGCCTTGTTCCACGTCTCCTATGATATTATCTTGTGGGTGGTCCCTGTGGAACATCCATTGCTTGGGGATCTCTTCAATTCGGGTTGGAGCTTCATCATTCTTGTTGCTCGACTCCGCTTGATCCACATCTTATTTTTCCTTATCTTGCTTTTCTTCTCCATCCTCATGCCCTATATCAATAAAGTGATTATCTTTGTCAGACAATCTTAGAGTGTATTCATCAATGATCACATGAGGGCTTTCCTCTACCACAAGAGTACGTAGGTTATATACGCGATATGCTCTAGATGATGATGAATATCCAAGGAATATACCTCTATCACTCTTTGCGGCAAATTTTTCTAAATGTTCTTTAGAATTATTTGTTGTGCCCTGGGCTGTTTTGACGAAGACCATGTGTGAAAAAGTCTTTTTGATATCTTCTCTATGATTTGCATTGTCGTATCATTGATCAAAGTGAGCTTTGAATGGCACGTTGAATGTTTAAGTGAAGTTCATATTATTCATGGATAAAACGAATGTTTGATAAGTTTGTGTCATGTTAAAAAAAAGGAATTGTGAATGCTATGTTGAATGTTAATTCACTGCACTGACTTTGTTGTGCTTTGCACCGACCTCATTCATCATTGCACTGACTTTGTTGTGCTTTGCACTGACCTGCTCAACCATTGCACCGACCCAATCTTTGGTGCTACACAATATTGCACCGACCCAACCACTCATATGCATTGACCATTAGTTCATATGCACAGACATTGTTGAATGCATTGAGTGTTTGAGTATCTAAGTTGCTATGCTTGAAGTTTGAAATGGTTCATTGTGGAATTTCCTCTCATATTCTGAAAGTCATGGTAGGAACACATGTTCAATTGAAATTTCATGTGGTTAGAATGGTAATGATTGAAATCTGGTTTTACATATGGCAATCTCTCTTAACATTGCATATTCAATTGATCTTGAAGTTTGATTGAGGATATGTGGTGTTCCACTTGATTTTATTAAGTGTTAAAGCTTGTCAGGAAAAGTGAAGACCTTAGGGGTTGACATTTATTTTGTTACTCTATGCTGGGCGTTGGTTTTGCTAACGCAGGCATAAAGTGTTGACTCCATGAGTCGACACTTACAGGAGTTGGTGGTCTTTTGGGGCAAACAGAAGCCTTGGGAAAAAGTGTCGACCTCAAGAGTCGACACTTTTCACCATGTATGCTGCTTTCTTCACGGGACAGAACGTTTGGCAAAAAGTGTCGACTCTATGAGTGGACACTTTTTACCTGTGTGTTGATTTTATGTGTTCTGGCAGAACACTCGTGAAGCAAGAGTTGACTCTTTGAGTCGACACTTGTTCCGAGCATTCTGATCGGGATTTTTGGATCTGGTTGCGAACCCATTAGTTTGAGATCCGATTGCTTTGGTTGTTTACCATGTTGGCCTTAGGGCATCCACCATCTATTGTGAGTGGTATGAAATGGTTTTTGCAGGGGCTCTTTGATCTTATTAGTATAGATAGATTAATCTACCCCGTCCCCTAACTAAACAATATAAGCATGCATATAAACATGAAATTGCATGAAATGGAAAGGGGCGACGAATAATAGAGAACTAACAGTGATTGCCACCAAGGACTTACAACTCCAAAAGGATGAAGAAAGGATGAAGATGGCACCGCGTACCTTGGAAAATAGGGAGGAAGACATGGCCTAAAGGGAAGCCGCTACAACGTGATCACGCTTGAAAAGGGATGCGGGAACTGATGTGGGTGACACCTTCTCACCTCCTAGCCGGCTAGAAAGCAGGGGCCTCACGTTCTATCAATAGTCTCCTGTAAAATAAAGTGACAAAAGAGAGAAAACTCATTAGAATGTGAAGTGTAACATATGTCTCGAAATGATAAAGTAGCATGAAAGAAAGGGGGAGAACGCACCGGGGGAGGGTTTTTAACCCCTATGAATGGGTGCAAATAAAAGGCAGGAGTGTTGTGCATGCATAGGATTTGCAATCACGAGAAATGGTTGAGAGAATAAGGAGAAAAATGATGTGCAAAACGGAGAAAAATGCAAAAATGCGTAGAAATAGTGCAATTTGTGATGATTTTGAAAAAGTGGGAGATGAGAACTAAGGATAGGAGTGATGAAAACGAGCCCAAAGAGGTGGAAATCAAAGTTTATACTTCCCTCTTTGAAGTGGGGTCGAAGGTGTGAGTCGATGATCCGGCATGGCTTCGCCCCGAGTCCAAGAAGAGCCCCCCGTCGCGCAGGTGAACTGGACAGGTTTATATAGAGAAATGCTGGAAGCTAGAACTTTCTGCTGTGATTTCAGAGGATAGAGTCCACCAAATGTTAAGATCTATGGATCAATCTCGAGATAATAGATAGGATAAGAGCTAGGAACAAATGGGACTCTTTTTGGTGGAATGATTTGGAAGATAGAGTCCTTGGAAAGTGGCCCCGGAGCCTAATCTGGAAGAGTTTGTGTGACACGAAAATGCATAAAACTTGATATTGCGGCCAAGATTCCCGCGAATATATTCCACTAAATTTTGAGTTATATGGCTTAAACTCGAGATAATAGTGATGGCAAGAGGCAGAAACAAACGGGAAGTGATTTGGTGGAATATTCGAGAAGATAGAGCCTTAGAAAGGTGACCCCGGCGAACAGAAATCAACCTTAGAGTCCAGCGGCGAAAAAAAATGGAGTTTATGGTCATCTGGACTCTTTGGGGGTGAAACGGTCTATCGCGTCGCCATTTTTTGAATGGGGTGGTCTAGGGGTAGACCGCCCAATGAACCAGGGGGCGATCGGGAGACTTTTGGCACAAAAACTGAATAAACGGTCATCCATATACTGTTTTTTGATAGTAGCGGTCTCAAGAAGAGCATTTTTTGACATTTTAAAAATAATAAAAATAAAATAAAAAATTTAAAAATTTAAAAAGTTACTATTCACACGGTCAGCTGTTGACCGTTTTATTCATGGAGCGGTCAACTGGTGACCGTTTTATCATGGGACGGTCAACTGGTGACCATTTTGCTGCCAGGCTCGTGCGACTTTAGAAATTAGAGCATATCTCCCAAACGGTGCAGCATTAGCAAAAGTGGTAGAGGAAGAAATTGTAGATAACTGAAGGATCAACAACTTTTATGAAGACATCAAGATGAAAAGATGATCATAAGAGAGAGAAAATGGGGGTGAGAATAGAGAAAAATATTGAGACTTGAAAACATTGTAGAACTGGATAATGGCGTGGAAGAAGAAAATGTAGGGCTTTAAAAATGGAACAACTTTGGTGAAGGACACTTAATGAATAGAGAAATGGAAGAGGATGAAAAAGGACTATTTTTTCAAGACTACGCAGCAAAAAGGGCCGAATGCTTGACGGAAGTCGACCTAAATGGGCCATAAGTCGACTTAGAAGGCCTGAAGGTGACAAGATAAGCTCCAGGGCTCTAAGAAATAATGATCTCTAAGGCTCAAAGAGAATGAAACAATGAAATGGGCTCAAAATCCATCCAAGGAATGCCCCAAAACAATGGTTAATTTAGGACATTAGAAATGATGAATAAGAGAAATAACGCAACTTGTGGGCTAAAAACGGGTGTCAACAGATGCCCCTCCTTGATGTTCACTTTGCAAGGGAACGAGCTAAAGCAACGCTGAGGTGAAATGGAAAGGAGATGGAGCGAAAGCGATAGCGACTTGAAATGGAGATGATGCGGAGATGAAGCGGAGAGAACTGAAAAGCGGGCATTAAGGCAAAAGACACCCGTTTTAACCAACAAGCGACAAGAATTCTCCCGAAAATGCTGAACTAACCACCAGGACTGGATGACAAGAACGAGACATGTCTGGAGAACTAAACTAACAGGAAAAAAAGAAAACGCGACCAGCCTCATCGGGGACAAAATACCCAGATGATGAGGGGATCGGAAATAGCACAACGTAAAAAGCAAGAGAAATATAATTGAGATAAAATCCAGACATGAATCACACTGGCCAACCAGACCAAGCGGGCAGATCAGAGAAATCGTTCAAATTTAGAGTGGAATGAGAATTTCTTATCCACGGGAATTGAAGTGCAATTAACCATTGTTTGAGGAACAATCTTGAGAGAATCACGAGTCGTGAATGCTCAAAATATGACATGATACATGCTGGGCTAAAATAAAGAAATCATCAAAATGGATGCAAAGAAAGTTAAAATAGAAAGTACTCGAGAATAGTATTGCTAGATCGGAACAATCAGGGTCAAGACACTATCCGCAACCACGGCGTGCGAGATAGAACCATCGTTCCCTAATTTTCCCAACCTAACGGCCTATCCGATGATTACACACATGCACCTAGATCATCATCGTTTTTGTTAGAGGGGAACGTCAGATCCTGGAACACGTGAATGACCAGTCGGTTCTCGAGATAATATAATAATATAGATACCCTATAGTAATCCAATAATGAGAAGGGATAGAAGGCCATACCTGACTTACTTGTGCATGCGAAACGGCATTTTTTTTGAATTAGACACAACCACATGAACAAGCATGAGGATAACATAACATAACTGAACATGAATTAACCATAACATCACAAAAAATATAACAGCATAACAAACATCACAAGAACAAATGGCAAGCATGCGTGAGATTGAAGAATACGGTGGAACAAGACAACACCACAACACGGTGAGACAAGGACATGGTGGGACAAAGACACGTGTGACAACACCACGGGGGACATAAGACAACACGCGGGATGACACGGACATGGTGGGACAAAGACACGTGGGACATAAGACAACACGTGCGATGACACGGTGGGACAAAGACATGTGTGGGAAGGACAACACGTGCGAGACATAGACACATGAAACAAAGACATGACAGACATAAACACGTGTGACAACCAACACGGGGACAAAAGATAACAAACACATTCTTCAATCAAAGCCCCAAGATCGGATGAAGCAGAACTTGCCAGGTTCAAAATTGCGAGGCAATGCCCTCTCATAGAGACATGATGAGATGAAGCGAGAGTTGAGAAGGACACAAGCTTAAGAACATATCGAGAGATATAGATTGAAGAAGAGAGAACAGATCAAAAGTCGTGAACATGAGGCAGAGCGAAAGATAGAGCAAGGAAACTTGAACACCTGCAACCTACACACTTAGCAAACAGATCACGTATCCGTCCTCAAAACAAATAGATAGAAAGGAATAAAGAGATAAATATTTTAAGATTTTTCAATTTTCCTGATTTTTTTTGAATTTTCAACAATATTTGATTTTTTTGGTTTTTGAACAATATTTGATTTTTTTTTAACTTTTGATAATATCTCAATTTTTTTTGGATTTTTGGTAATATTTCCTTTTTTAAATTTTTTTTGAAATAGCAATCCGCTGCACCCAAAGATGGGCTCGAACTACTAGCCAGGGACCGTCGTTCTTACCCCTCTCATTAAAGGTTTCCCTTAAGCAGGGCATGCATATGAGGGTGGCTCGCCACAACCAACCGCCTCTAAAGAACAGTGCCCCTACTAAGGCCATACTCGGGATACAACCCAGCCTAAGAGGGAGAAATAGAAGAAAAATTGGAAACAAACTTTATGTAGGATGGGAGATATTCAGACTTGACTTCCTTCCAGGGCACTACCCCTCAAAGATACAGTCTGTTGCGTCGGGGCTTTGTGTCCTTGATTTTTAGACCCATATTTATCAGGCACGCATGCGACCGGGCTCATGATGTCCCGCGGGGAACTGTACTGCCACTCTTGTCATGCCTTCCAATCATAATTTTGCATTGAATTATTTTCTCATTTTGGTAGCTCTTATTGGCTAGATATTACATGAAAGTTCACTTTTGAGGGTCAAGACTGCCCCTATTTGAGACCCCTCTCGTATTAGGGAGTGCCTAGGTTGGTCTTCTCATCCATCCATCTCTTGCCCCTGCAGTCGGCCGAGCAGAGAAAAGAAAAGGCCTTTATGCATACCCATGGTATGGCCAAAGCATCAACGGTGTGCCTGAGAGGAATTTGCTATGGCTTGCCGTGAAGTGTGTGAAAAACCCGTACAAAAGGTCACCCTCAACAATCGAGGAAAAAAATTAGACTCCCAGCACGGAGCTATCACCAGCCTAAGGATGCTACAGAAGCTAACTTTTTTATTTGACACAAAGTTAAGATCTAATTAAACAAAGACTCCTAAAGCCACTCAATCATGTTAAGGAATCATGTGCAGAAATAATGGAAATGAAAGCACATTTTTTACACAAAATAAAGATACCTTTGCAAATCCATGACGTGGAAACCGGCATCCTGAAGCGATCTTGATCATCGAGCTTTGAGGAGCGCGAGTAACTTTGCATTCCTTGCTTGCCAGGATAAAGGATGAAAGGAGAGCAAGGGATTGGATTCCTCGACACAGAGGAGTGGCAGACATCATATTGGACGAAGAAGGGATAAAAAGGAAGAGAGACAAGGGCTAGAACTCCATCGTTAAGGCACCGAGGCCCTGATAACAAGGAACCAGATACAGAATAAACATGGATTAATTGAGATCAAGGCGGGCTAAAGCCTCGAAAATAGCATGAGAAAGGGTAATGACGCTGAAAGGGTGAGGAAGAATGAGTAGAAAGATGAGAAGGAAAATCATCTGACGCAGTCGGAGAAGGGGAATGGGAATCACCCGAAAAGGTCAGAGAATGAGAATGAGAGACACCCGACAGGGTCAGGGAAGAAGAATCGTGGACACCTGACAGGGTCGGGGAAGGAGAATTAGAATCTGCAGATATCAGAGGAGGGGAATCAGAAGAAGAAATCCCTAGATCGGGATGAAAGGATGACATGGGCCGAGGCCTAAGACAGTAAGAATAAGGAGAATTCGGAGAAACATGATGAGAAGAGTGGGGGTTTGCGGCCCTGGGAAGAGAAGAGAAGATCATGGACGTGGGATTAGAATAAGCAAGGTACACCCCCCAAGGGTGGGAGCTGAGTAGAAGGAAAGATGAATGAACAGACGGGGAAGAGGGAGTGGACCACCGAGTGCACAACATGCGGCCTTCGTACTTGTGCTGTCGCCTCTTCTTAGCAGCAATCTCTTGAACACGGGCCTGCCTGGTGCGGACCCGGACCTTCATCCTTCTTGATATGCAATGTCTCCTCAAATAACGGGCCCATCTGGCGGACGACCTAGCCCGGTCATGAATATGCAACTTTATCGGGGCGGTTGCCCCTAGACACCCAATGCTAACCATAGGCAGACATTCTTGGATAGACAACTCCTTGGGATGAACATCAGAAAACTGTAGAGTTTTATCACTCGGTACTAACAACATATGATTCAGCATCTTCACTCGGCAATCGGGCATGAAGCAGAACTCCCTTACCAGAAGAGCAGGACAGAACTGAGGGAGAGTAATGCGCGGTGCTGACGTGGCCGATTTACCAATAAACCGAGGGAGATGGCATAACAAGTACAGAATGTCCTTGGAAAGTGTAGAAGATACGACCAATTTCCCCTTGAATAGGGAATCCATCAGGCACTGGGCGGCCATATGGGTTAGCACAATCTGAGTAAAGAACCCTTCTTGGCTAGTGAAATGAACAGCGATCGAGCGAGAGGTACGAACAACATCAAGGGTGAACTTCCCGACGAGCAAAGAGATTGCTATCGGCCTCGCTTTTGAAGAAACTGGCACCAATGCAAGGGAACTCTTCTTTGCAACCATTTCTAAAAATGCAGGCTCATTATCCTCAAAATAGCCAGGGACCAGGACCCGGATTGGCATGCGATAAATGACATCTTGAATCTTGAGATGCACAATTGAAACTTGGCTCGGCTCATTATCTCCCTTGGGACCAGACCCAAGGGGCACCAAAGACAGCGTGCACCCGCTCTGTGGGGTGGAAAGGGATGGAGAAGTGGAGGCAATAGGCTTAGAAGGCGTGGGTAAAGGCTTGGAAGGCGTAACTAGGGGTAAAGGCAAAGGTGGAGGTGTAGGAGTAGGCATAGCCTACTCAGACTCGAGCAATGATGGGGAAGGAGATGGCAGAAGCGGTGGAGATGGTGGTAGTAATGGAAGAGGGGTCGCTAGGAGAGGAGATAGTGAGGGTGGTGGTGATGGCGGTAGGGGTAGTGGAGATGGTGATGTGGGCAATGGAGGTAATGGAGGTGGTGCTGGTGATGAAGAGGGTGAAGAGGAGGGTCGCGGCGCCCACCGTCGATGTATCGGCATGACCCGCCGAGTGGCGTCAAGGGTGGAAGTGGTGGTAACGGAAATGGAGGAGGAAAGGGTGGCACTTGCCTGAGTAGAGGCTGGGGTGGGTGGAGGTTGTGAAGATTGAGTAGAAGATGGTGAAGGTGAGGGGGTAGTTGGAGATGGAGAGGGTGATGAGGTAGGCAACGAGGTAGACAGAAGCATAGGGGAGGAGACATGTGATGGAGTAGGTGGTGGAGCGGGTGCAATGCTAGATAAAGAATCACAGGGGTGCCCCTGGTCTTGTAGTGGAAATGGCTACCTGGATGGCGACTGTTGCTGCTGCTTGCTGTGGAAATTTAAAATAACTTCATGCATGGCGGCCCAATCGATCCTCTTATTATCTTCCAGGCCATAAACAAGTTCCTGAAACTTGGGGCAATCCTCAACCAAATGCCCCTGCTGGCGATGAAATTCACAATATTGAAACACATTCCCGGCCGCGGGTCGGCAATGCACAATCGGAGGGAGCTGCAATGCATGAGCGGCCATCAAAGCCCTAAAAATGTATGTAAAAGACTCTGGCAACGATAGAGAAGGAGCCTGCTTCGGGCAAGGTGGATGCCGAGAGGTATAAGAAGGTAATGGAGATGGGAGTGGAGAAGGAAGCGGGGGTTGTGAAGGCAAAGGCGTATGGCAACTGGTGGAGAGACTAGGCGGAGGCATATGTGGAGCAGAGCAAGGAGGTATGTAGATGGCATCCACTTGCTCGGGGTGTAGTGTTTCCTTGACTGGAAGGAGGGACGCTTGCGGAGATGAAACGGCGGAGGGCTGACTGTGGATGGTGACAGGTTGACTCGTGGAGGGTTGATACGTGGAGGTATATGGGTATATGGGAGTGGAAGGCCGACTCATGGAAGGATATGTGGTGGAGGGCGGACTCATGGAAGGTGATGGATAGGGGGTGTATGTGGGCGTAGAAGGTGGAGGGGACTCGAGGACAAGGGAAACTAGGAGTTGTTGGCGGATGAAGCGGGCTCGGCTATACAGCTGCTGCCAGGAGGTGATGTCATTCAAGGATAAGATGAACTGATAGTCGGGCGTTGCATTAGAAATGATCATTTTGATTTGATCTCCCTCCAGGATATACCCCGGGACTTGAGCGACCAAGCGATGCCAGCAGTCGGCGAAGGTAGAGAACTCCTCGTCGGGCTTCATCTTCTCATGGGCCAGATCAACCATGGAATACCTGGGCCCAACCTGGTCTTGAAACTGCTGAAGAAATTTCTCTTGAACGGCTTGAAAATTCATCACTTGATCTTGCGACAATGCAAAGAACCAATCCCGAGCTGGGCCTTCCAACGACAGACCAAATAAATAAGCCATCAGAAGTTGGTCATGTCGAAATTGGGTCGACTCATAAAGAAACTCCTTCAAGTGCACATAGGGGTCACCGACTCCACCATAGCGGCGATATGTAAGAATTTGTGAACGCGGTGGAAGCTGAAGACCTTGGAATACAAACGGAACACTTAAAGAGGATTGTGGATTAATTCGATGCTAAAGTTCATCAAGCTGGCGTTGGGCTTGAGCAATTATCTCCTCAATGGGGAGAGATCGAGAAGAATACAAGCTAGCCTGAGCAAGAGAGTGTGAATTTGGACCAGGATTGTGGTATTGGGCTGGATAAAGGGATCCGGATTGAGAAGAAGGGAAGCCCATTCCAGGAGTGGCAGGATACATGGGCCTGGAAGAATCATGAACATGAGAATAAGTGTAAGACCCCAAATTCTTTAGAAATTTATTTAGAAAGTTATTTGTAATTATTTAGAATTTATTTGAAGTTATTCGAATTAATGAGAATTATCCAAATTAATTAGATTAATTAATTAATTAATAGAATAAGTCATTTTTCAACTATTTTCTAAAAATCCCCAAAAATCACATCTTGTAGAATTAATTTTGTTTAGCAACTTTGTCTTCTACATTTAAGCCTAAGAAAATCATTTATTATGCCGAATTAGTGAACTTAGTTTTCCGAACTTAACATTTAACTATTTACGGAATAGTATAAGTAATAATCCGACTACCTTAGAAAAATCTGTAAAAATAGTAAATAGATTTAGGTCGATGTAGATAACAACTTTTCCTTCTGGCATTAGGCCATTGTAAATCCGTGGTAAGATCTATTTAGAGTTTAAACCCAAAAGTGCACACTTTGGACCCATACCTAACCCTTAGTTTAAAACACGAAATTCGACCTCAATACTCGACCAAATGATCTAAAATCAAGGGCAAATGGAAGGCCACAATGTAAGGAACATTTACCCTCAATCAATTTGAGGTAAACCTAGCCCCAAAACGTGCTGCCGACATAGTTTGGTCAAGTCAAGGATTTCGGCGCCGTTTCTAAACACGTAGCTTGCAGCAGCGAATACTCCCAATTCCGAAGGCTCCAGAAGCTCTATGAGCTATCAAATTGAAGCCATACGAGTCTTCTTTCATTTGGCTGCTGTGGGGTTCGTTGAAGTTTCAGATCTGGAGAGATCTAGCTCGATTTGTGGAGGTGGGTCAGCAGGCTGTTGGCTTTCCTTCATCCTTCTTTGATCCATCGATTGAGGTAGGAATTCTCAACCAAATCTTGATCATGAGTATAGCAAATTGTTCCTCTCATCGAGCTCTATCCATTGGTGACAAAAGCCCCAATTTTCATTAGGTGTCCGTGGAGAAATCGAGCTTTTTGTGAGGTGCTGTCCAAGTGTTCTTCATCCTAGGGTTTGAGTTTTCTCTCTCCGATTTGAGGTAGGATCTAACAACCAAACTCTAATTAACTTACATGATGTAATCAGCATGTTGTTAGCTTTCATTTAACGTAGGAAGCCCCAAATTTCATTGAGCATACTTGGAGAATTTTGATTTTTAGTAAGAGCATGTCTAGAATTTGATGTATATTATGTTCTTCAAGTAGAAGCTTAATTTTCGGGCTATTTTTGGATTAGATAACTTGATCCACATATGGCTTATAGTATATGGTTGGATTCATCATTAAGTTAGCTTTCTTTTGATATAAAAAGCCCCAAATTCCGTTGTGTATATTGAGAGAAATCTACGTTTTAGTAGACGCATGTCAAGAACTAGGTTCTTCATGTATTCATCATAAATAGGTTGTGATTCGATTGAGTTTTCAGCAAATTTCTTATTTCAATCTCTTGTTTTATGACCTTAGTAAGTATATTAAGAACCCTAGAGCATTTGGTTAAAATCCCAACTCATTTAGACCCCAAATCATTGAGTTTTCATGGTTTACGGAATCACCCGTCGCTTCTGGAAGTGTAGGGGTCGACCCATGGGGTCGACCCATGCACCCAGTGAAGGGGGTCGACCCAATGGGTCGACCCATGAAGCTTTTTTTTTGAGGGGTCGACCCACACCCAGGAAGGCTCCTGGAATGCTAGGGGTCGACCCAATGGGTCGACCCATGCCCTGTATGACCCCATTAATGATGTTTTTGACCCGGGGATCAATCCGGATCATTGGGGAATCAATCCATTCAACCTAATCACATTGAAAACTACATTTTTGAGGAACTAATGACCTATTCATGTACCCTTTTTAGTTTCAATTAACATTGATCCATACATGCAAACTTAGTGTAAAAACACACCGTTTATCATCTTCATTTCAATGCATACAAGATTAAATAGAAACCCACATAATTAGTGGTTAATGGTGTAACTAAATCTCTATTAATGCATTCTATTTCACTCCTGTGGGAGTTGTTCTTTACCTTATCATCTTGAATCAGCTTCTTGGCAATTGTCTTAATGCAAATGATAATGGTTAATCATGATATCTTAACTTGGTGATTAGGATTAATATGTTGATTAGCTTGTTTGATTGCTGCTATTTTACAGTAGCACAGCACGATTTACTCTTGTTGTGACTTGGTTTCGATCTCCTTGATGATTATACTTACCTTGAAATTCTGGAAATGAATCTCTTTCCTACGTGAAGTTGTTATTGCTACTTAGTTTAAACCTTGGAATTCTGGCCATAAACTGTGGAAGTCTAGATTCGTGGGATCTTTGATCCAAAGAAATCAATGCCTGGCAAACAATTAAGGGCTCGGTCTGGTCCTGGGAAGAGCGCCCGAACACTACGTGTACCCCCGGGGAGGTGAATGACTAGGTGTGACATTTGGCACCAGTACTTGACATGTGTTAAATCTAGGACTGTCCACTACTCTCTCCACTACTCTCTACATTACTTTCTACTACTTTTCACTTTCCACTCTTCACTGTTCTATACTCTACTTGTGGTTACTTTACTTGCTTATTACTTGGACGTGGAAATGAAATTACATACGTGCTTGACATGACTTGAATTGTCTTGATATGGCCAACTTTTTATCGTTATCTCCTGTAGTAAATTCTTGTCTTACTATTCTATTCATTATATTTCTTGACCTTGCAAGATCTTTGAATTCTGTTTCGTGATATCACCGTTATCTTTTTATTGTTTTTATCATTTGTAGCATGACATTTTAAAATGTAATTAAACTGTTAATCACTTATACCTGTCTGTTATTTCCTACTGAGCGTCAGCTCATAGTTGTGTTTTCCCCCCTTTCCAGGCTTTTCAGGTGACGCGCTTACCGATGGGGAAGGGCAGGAGTGATGTCTTGAGTGTATCAGTTCTAGTGTGTTAGTAGTGTGTTATCTTTCTTTAGTTGTGTTTTGGAGAGCTTTTAGTCTCAGTCATGTTATTGAGTTTTAGTGGTTGATTATTCCAATTGTATTAAGTTGAACTTCAGGTTATTGTATCAGTTGTGGTTTGTTAATGATCATTTAGTATTTCCATCCTGTAGCACTTGTGTATTATTTTAGATTAGTTCTCTCTCTTGCCAGCGTGTCCCTAACTGTACGTCCCGATATTTCCGCCTTGTTCGGGGCATGACAGTTTAGAATAGTATCAGAGCCATACCCCAGCCGGAAGTGTGGGAACTAAGTGCCATGCAGGGCAAAGTGCTACGCTATGAGAGCCACCTCTTGAACCCGCAATGGGACAAAGTGCTACATAGTGGGAGCCACCTCTTGAGCCTGTAGGGGCCACCTCTAGAATCCTACTTGCCTGGGGGTTTGATTGTGTGCTATATGTGCCCAACGACGAGGACGTCGCCTATATAAGAGGGGTAGATTGTAACACCCTCAAATATAGCTAAGTTATACTCTATATCATCGAGGCGCCTTTTCAAGTATCGGCTCAGTTCTTGGAAAGAACTCTGAAGTTAAGGGTGCTTAATGGGGAGTAGTACTGGGATGGGTGACCTGCCTGGGAAGTCCCCTATTCTGGAGTGTTAAAAAGGGATAAAACCGTGAGGTCGGTAGGCCAAAGCGGACAATACCTCGACGGTATAGAGTATGGGGCGTGACAATAAGGACCGATTGGGCCAGCAGCAACATGGGGCCCATTAAGAGAATAAGAAGGCCCGTTAAAGGAAGGGGGCCCACTAAGATTAGAAGAGGGAGGCCCGTTATGAGAATAAGGCCCATTAAGATTAGCAATGAATTTTTGGGCCTGGACCGGGGCCGTTTGGCAAGCAAGAGATGATAGGTGGGCCACAAGATTTGCTTGCGGGGCAGAAGGGCCACGAGGAGATGGGCTCGCGTGGGAAGAGGAATCCACGCGAGAATAAGAAGACGGGGAGGAAGAAGGGTAATATACAGGAGAAAAATGGCGCTCCATGAGGGCAAATGGAGACTTTATACAAGAAAAATCAAGGGAATACAACGAGGGAAGTAAAGGGCTCGAGAATTAAAGAGGGGGGAGTGACTCAATAATGCAAAGAAAGAAGAAAAGCAACCTAGGACACTAAGACTAAACAAACAGACACACAGAATGGACTAACCTAAATGGGCCTAATGACAAAACCTATATGGGTAGTGGAGAATGCAACACAAAATAATACAAATGGGCTTGGACAAGTCCAAACACCACAAACAATATGAAGGATTTCACCAAGCCAAACAAGTTAACATGATGGGAAATATTTTAATGTCAAAGTTTTGGGTGGGCCTTTTAATGATTTGGATTGAGATTAATTCCCTCAAGATAAGTATCCTATATGGAATAAGGTCCAAACTTTGGTTTGACTAAGGTTAATTTCTTCACAACGTATGCAAATGCAAGCCTAAGGGGTGGAACGGTACAACCGGCCCGGCGTCTGTGTGGGAATCCTCGACTCGCGGGGACTTACGGAGGTCCCAAATAAGATCACCTAGTCAAGCCCAAGAAATATGAGAGAGAGAGGATCACTTACCGAGGGAGAATGCAACTACAATATGCCAATATGAATGATCCTATGTGCACCGGGGTGCATTTAATTTCTAGCCTAAGTCTAGCAAATCAAGACAATCATGAAATCATGCTAACATCACAAAAATGCATGAAAAATGTAGAACAATATGAATAACAATGATGCAAGGCCTAAAATTGGGACAACTGGGCACTAAAAGATAAGAAAAATCATCAAAGGACAATGTCCCTTTGTGTTTGCCCCCGGACCTACAAGTGAGTTTTATGCATAAAATGCAAAAATGAAGGCAATATTTAAGTAGGCAAATGAAGTCCAATAGATGTAAATAATTTGTGGATGTGAAGATAATATAAAAGACTACCCAATGGAACCAAGAAATAGCCAAAACAGACCCTGGAAGGCAATTTAAATCAGCAAGTAAAATGGCCCTGTGAATCTGCCCCAAATCTGCCCACAAACTAGATGTGGAAAATGCAAAAAATAGAGGCACTTTTTAAAAATGCAAATGATGTCCAAATGATGCAAACTCTACATGTTTGAAAAGACAATACAAAGGACAACACAACGCAATAAAAATCAGTCCAATCCGAAGTTGGGAGACAATGTTATACCTGAATGAACAAGGCCCCTGTGAATCTGTCCCGAATCTGCCTACAAACAAGATGCAAAAATACAAAAATAAAGGCAATTTTTAAATATGCAAATGATGTTCAAATGATGCAAACTCTATATGTATGGAAAGACAATACAAAGGACAACACAACGCAATGAAAATCAGCCCAATCTGACGTCGGGAGACAAAGTTATGACCAAATGAACAAGGCCCCTGTGAACAGAAATCCTGCCCGGCCAGAACCACTAAAAGGTCCCTGGATGACCGTTTTTACCCTATAAGCGGTCTACTGGATGACCGCCCAGGTACTGGACGGTCCTGGAAGGACAGTTTATAAACCCAGAGGCTTTGGGCGGTCCTGGAAAGGCCATTTAAAGGTCTAGGCGGCCCTATGATAGACCGTGTACACCTGACAGATCCGAAAATGGACAAAATGATGGAAAAACGTGGAGGGTGTTAGGGTGCTAGACCTGGATACAGAGGGGGGTGAATGTATCCCTCTAGAGAATATGGCCCAATTTTAAAAAACTAAGGCTCAGATAAGCAGAATTAAAACTAATGAGCTTTCCAAGATGAAATGATAAGGCAATCAAATGAACAAACAGTTGGCCTGCAATACTGCAGCCACCTGATCAACCAGAGCGAATGCAGAGTAAAACCACCCAAACACATTTAATAGAATATAATGCTCAAAAATAACTCTCTAGATAAAGCAGTAGGCCAAACATGCACAACCTGTGAATGGGAGGTAGAAGACATGGAGCTAAAGCAAGGTAAACCACTGCACAAATAAATTTTAGGTGGTTCGGTCCTCCAGACCTACATCCACCCCTCACACCCAACTGGAGTGAGGCTTCCACTAGTAACACTGGCACAGCAGACTCAGTCTGCAACAATTGCTGTCAAACAGCTTGACCAGGGGAACAGCCTCCCCTCTTCCTCTCAACCGGAGGGAACCCACAAGCAGCACCCAGCTACTTGCAACCGGAGATCAAATCTCCCTTCTCCTGACCCACCAGGAGGAATCCACAAGTAGCATCCAGCTACTTCCAACCGGAGATCAAATCTCCCTTCTCCTGACTCACCAGGAGGAATCCAACCCCAACAGGGCAATCAGAAGAATCACAAAGAAATGTAAACGAAACTAAGAAAAGGAAAAATACAGTAATCAGAAAACTGTAGCTATGGTAGCACAACAATGGCTCTCAACTAGAGCTAACTGAGATGGATATGATCCATGGAACAGCAGGAATAAATATTCAAATTGCTTTGCTTCTCTTCTCATTCTACTCGAGCTCTCTATCTCTTTCTTTCTCTCTTCTTTCTCTTATGCTCCTTCTCTTCTCTCTCTTTTCTTTTCCTTTCTTCTTCTGGATCGTGGAAGCTCTCTCTCTTCCTCTGCTTTAGTCGATCACGATCAGTCTTATTCAGACAAAGGAGTCTTCCTTATATATTAGCAGCATTTAGGGTGACATGCGCTCTCCACGATTCCCCCCAAGAGGCCTCAGTCCACGTGTCAGCATCCTGGTACCTCGGATCACGTGCCCTTCATTAGCACTATCAGCAACTACAGTCTGGTGGCGTCAACTCACTTGCTTCAAAAGGTTGACGCAGCCTTCAAGGGCATTCTACCAGCAAGACTTAAGTCTGCTGCGTTGACTCTATCAGCCTACTGCGTTGACGCATTGATACATTCCAGCGAGTAACCAGCTTAGCCTTTTAACTGCTGCGTCGACGCTTCCAACCTATGGCGTTGACGCATTGATGATCCAGTGAACAAGTCTTCAACAGATGGGCGTGCTGCGTCGACGCTCTCATCATGCTGCGTTGACGCATTACTGTTCCAGCAGCTGAAATTTGAGTGACTTCAGCCTTCTTGCATCAAGGAGTGCGTTGACGCATTGTGCAGCTGCGTCCACCCTCTAGTCACCTTGTCAATCCATCAAGCTGCTGCGTCGACCCAACGAGCTGCAGCGTCGACGCTTCCAAGGTACTCCAGAGGTTGCAAGAAGATATTTGAACTACTGCGTCCACGCTGCCAGTTGGTGGCGTTGACGTACGAACATGTATTTCAAGCCTGTCTTGCCTTGTATATTAGTGTCTCTTAAGCCGCTGTGTCGACGCTGCTTCATAGTGGCATTGACGCATCAAGCCTGTCTTGCCTTGTATATTGGCGTCTCTTAAGCTGCTGCGTCGACGCTGCTTCATAGTGGCGTTGATGCATCGAGCACCCTGCATCCTTTTGTTCCTGTTAAACATTCATTAAAACTTAAGTGTTTATATCACTTAGCTTATTGTTGTCATCATCAAAACCAGGAGTACAACAATCTCCCCCTTTTTGATGATGGCAACTCTGGACTGTTTTAAGGATGAGGCATCAAACAAACGCATGGACAGGTATCTAAGATTCAAGTTTCAAAGATTCAAGAAGCTTTATTACATTGTATCACAGTTGTATCATAGATAAATCACAGGTAAATTATATGCTATCATTTATCAATGCATTTGTCATTACAAAAGGAACTCAAGCTGGAACTCAAGCTGCTTTGAACTCTTTTTCTCAAGCTGGAACTCAAGCTGCACTCAAGCTGCTTTGAACTCTTTTCTCCCCCTTTGACATCATCATGAAGGGGGCAATATGTGAGCTGGCACAAGGCCTGAATTGAAATATCTGGCATGACTGGAAGAAGATCCGCGAGCCCTTGATGGTTGACTTGGTGGTTGACGTGGAGTGGTAGATTGATCTCTGCCCAGCAACGTGCGAATGTCTTGAGATATAGCAGCTAAGTCATGTTGCAGTGTGGTCTTTACATGTGCAATTGCAGAGGACATATCATCAGATTTCTTCAGTTGAGTTTCAAGAGATTTGAGTGTGTCAGTCACAGTGTCAATCTTGCCTAAAAGAACCTTGATGCATTGAGGAAGTGCATTGACAGGACTCTTGAGGGTTTCAACACCTATCCTCACATCATAACATATATCAATAACCTTTGCAAAAGATTGACAAAATGAAGATTGGGTGCTGTGCACGTCGCTCACTAGAGTTGAGAGTTTGTCAAGAAGAGCTGATATGTTTTTCAAGACAGACCTTGTGGCTTGGTCAGATAGCATCTTGGAGAGTAGGAATTTTTGCCACTCGGATAAGACAGAGACTTCAAATTGTATAACCCGAGCAGTCAATTTGTTGAGATGAAAATTTGTAAACTCCATTAGCTTGTCCATCTTTACATCCTGACGCTGCAGCATCATGGACATGTGAGCAAACATCTCTTCAACAGTGGCTGGTGGTGGAGCTGCATCAGAAGTTGGAAAAGGCCTCCTATAAACACCAATTTCCATTGTAGGTGTGGAGCCACTGGGTTCCCCAGTTTCCAACTGAGGACTTGATGGTGTCACAAATGTGTCCTCAACTTCATGCTCTCCTCTTGCTGAACTACCATCTGGTCTGCCTTCTCTCACCACAGGAGGAATTGGTATCTCTGTCCTGTTAACTTGAATATCATCCATAGTGACTGTTCTTGATCCCTGTCCCATCTCTGATTGTGCTGATTTCTGACTGGGAAGGATTCTAATAGCCTTACCATCAATGACTTGGAAGCCCATAAATCTCTTAACGTAAGACATGGAATATATGTTTCCCTTGGGGATAACATGTTTCTTTTCAGTTTCAAAATCCACTCCTACCTTTTTGAAAATAGATGTGAGATGTGCTGCATAAGGTAGTGTTCTAGAGTGGTGAAGACAAGTTCCAATTGTCTGAACTACAACATCAGTTAAAGAAATCTTAACTTCCATTAGCATGCAGTACAACAGGAATCGCTGCATATCTGTGACTCTTTCTCTACCACTGCTTTGAGGTGTGATGATAGACGTGGAAATGTGATGAAGTAGTCTGACAGATGGTATAAATCTATTAGCTTTCAGACTGGACAGGTATGTCTGTTTCACGTCAGAGGGGTCTTTGGTTAACCCTGTCAAAACAGCAAACGCCTCATGTTCATCTAGCTTATACGAATGAAGCATTGCTCCTCCCATTGGTATTTTCCAAACTCGAGCAAGCAGGGCACTAGTTAACTCAAAATGAACATTTCTAACAGTGGAGGACATTTTGGGAATCTTCGGTTCATATTTCAAATTCTGATAAAATTCCTTAACGAGTGTAGGATAGTAAATAGTGTGCTTCGTCACAAACTTCCACCAGCCTTGAAATTCCAATGCAGGCCGTACCTCAGGAAATGCAGTCAGTAGCTCTTCATCGGAACTTACAATGTACCTGGGGATAAGAACCTTGAGAGGTTCTTCTATATTGATGACAACAGAAGCCCTGGATTTCTTCTTCCTGGTTATACCAGAAGAGGAGCGTGGTTCAGCTGAAAATGATTTTGAGGACTTTCTTCTCTTGACCGGCGGACTAGGGCTCCGAGGACGTTTCTCCTTCTCCTTTCCTTTGCGCTTCCTGGAAATAGCTGTAGATGGTGTCGCTTCTGGAGGGTTGGCCACTGGAACATCAGGCGCATCCTCTGAGAGTGAGTCCATCGTCAACTGTGTCGCACTGGAAACCCTCAAGTTCTGCTCCATCAACAGCTTTCCCGACTGAGCACCCTTGCCGAAGATGATCGGAGACAAGAACTCCAAGGCAAATGGTGTGGGAGGATGTTTGGAGAACACGGAAGGTAAACCGACCAAGGGTTTAGAATGGAGTGGAGACGAGTGGCGGTCAAGCTACTCTTTTAAAGAGGCTACGAAGACCCTTTTAGTGAACGGTTCAGCCGGTTCAAGTCGGTGAACCGGGTTGAAGAAGGTTGTATTAGAGGCAATGCGTGGACGCCAAGGGGGCATTGCGTCTACGCAGTGAGGCATATGTGAACAGAAAACACAAGACACAAGGCGTGGACGCCAAGGGACATTGCGTCTACGCAGTGAGACTGATGTGAAGAGAAGAAGCAAGACAAGTAACCAGAGAGACATCCGTTCAAGGGATTTTCTTAAGGTACTAAGATAGTGAGATAATCATGCTTCTATTCAAGGAATTTTAAGTGTTCCAGATCGAGTTCCCATGAAAGAGATGTATGTAAATAGGCTCTAATTCATTTAATGATAAAGAGAAGAAATAATCTTAAAACATTGAATTAGAAGCCATGAACCACTAAAGCCACCTGCCTGGAGAAAAAATAGAACTCTTTTCACAGTAGAACCGTTTTCATTTCTGACCCTTATATCTTTCAATTTTAAGAGGCCTTTCAGATAGAGAGAAATTTAACTGGCATTGAAGATAGACTCAGTTGAATAAGGAGCACCAAATCAACCAAACTCACATGTTTTAATTATTTTCACATTTTCAGCATTTCCAACTTCTTTTTATATTTTCATTTGCAGTCAAGTGTTGCTAGCATTTTGACACGGGTACACATGTTTATCAGACACCCAAGTCCCCGGTTACTTAGCATAGCAAACTATTCTGCATTGACTGACCAGAGGTGGCTATTGACTTCATGACATGCCTATCAGCACTTCATAAGTGCTTGAAGATAGTTTCTCAGTTGATAGTTACCATTGCTCTGGAATGATTTGTTTTTCTCTTGAAGACAGAGATAGTAGCGCACCTCATGACTTGCTCTTCAGCACTTCCTTGGTGCATAGGGCTAATTTCTCAGTGAACAACTACCATTGCTCTGCATTATATTACATGTGAATAGCTTGCATCCTTAGCATTTAAACACTTTCTGAGTTCATCATCAATACAATTATTAAATTCCTCTACACACAATGGTTTCTTTACTTTTGAACAATAAGGATCGAGAGATGATGAGGTCCTGGTTTTATTAAATTGTTCATCTTTTGCTCCATACATAGTGCATCATTGGGTTCAAAAGTTCATGAATTCAAACATCATAAGAATTATGGATCTCCTATCATTAACATATCATAGAGCAATTCAGAATATATCTCATATTCCACAGGAATTATCACTGTAACTCCCCCTGAATTTAAGACATCATCTACATATCTCAGTGCTCTAGAGAATTTTCTCATACACGGATGTCAAGGAAGCTTTATTGAGGGATAAGAACGGAAGGGATAGTATATATGGACAGAGCAGGTTGATGTGAGAAGGAAGTTTCCAAAAGGGGAAGATGTAACCCTGAGATTCCAATAAGGCACAGCTGCGTTAACTCACCCTCTTCACTGTGTCAACTCATCCATCTAGACTGAACAAACATCTGTTCAATTTCAGAATCCAATTGTCCATAGCGTTGACTCAGTTCCATCACAGCGTCAACTCACTTAACCAGCCAGCAGCAACAACTCTGTACTCTATTCAACATTTTGTTACCGAGGAATTAATCTTAAGCAAACTCCTCCTCAGACCATGCATGAATGAAATTATAATAGCCAATAAAATGAGTATCAAGCTGAAACAGTATTCATGCTGAGATGATTGAAAGGAAGATAGACACAACAACCAAAGACGACTAAACTCCCCCTTAGAACATGCAATCCCAAATGCAATCCAGATATTCAGAAATTTCAGAGTGCATGATCAGAGAGCAGTGCAAATGGCAGATGATAAATGAATATTCATGAAACACATCAAGCAAGATATGCAATGAATTTCAAAATGGGATGTGCAGAGAGATTACCTGAAAAGTGTGAGAATGGGGTTTTTCATTCTTGAGTGCCTTGGATCATTACCCCTTTATTCCATCCAAGGCACACCTGCTAGGCAACTTCCTATTTTCCACTAGCAGGAACCCAAGTGGTCTTGGGTCTTGCATAGTAATTAGCCCCTTTTGGGACTGCCTGCATCTTTTTCTGTGCCAACCAGTCATCAGAGTTCATGATAAAACAGTTATGCATTGAATACTCAGACAGCCCACAATAGTGGCATGAACTAGCAGGTTTCATGTTCCTCTTATGTATACTAGCATGAACTTGAGCATTGTAAGAGTGAGCATGAGGGTTTTTGTTATTATTATGAAACTTTTTCTTTTCATGACCAGCTACCCTGCAAGCAGCAACTTGGTGGCCTGGTCTTCTGCAATTTGAGCAAACATGAATTCTTTTAGAAGCAAGTTTGTTCCTATCAAATTCGTTGGAATTTCTATTCCTACCCTGGACATGCCAGCAGTCCTTGACTGTATGGCCAAGCTTCCCACAATGGGAGCAGAAATGGAACTTTCTTCTAAAAGAACTTGCCCAACATTCAGTGGCCTTGTGCCCAAACTTGTTACAATTAAAACATTTGACATGCTGGTTCAGAGAAGCAGTTTTGTTTATATTAAAGACATGTTGGTTAGCATAAGATTTAGCATGATGTGAGAGTGATTTTTTCTTTCCATTAGCAAATCAACATTGAGCAGAGGTGTGGCCTAATCTACCACAATGAGAGCATTCACTTTTCTTTGAATGAACAGTAGGTCTTTTATCATGATATTTCCTAGCATTCATCATTTCAACATTCAAATCATCTAGTTCGTTTAATTCACACTCATGCATCAAATGGCCAATTCTATGGCAGTAATAACATGACATTTTCTTTTTCTGAACCTCATGATTTCTGACATGAGTTTTCCTGTTAGCATGAGAATTAAAAACAGGATGCATGTAAGTAGTAGAAGCCATTTTGTTCTTTCCTTTTTATTTTTCAGTTGGCTTCAGAATTCTTTGAGTAGCAAATTGAAACACTGAAGGATTGGCTGAACTAGCAGAGGCAACATTTGGAATAGCTGAAGTTTGAATCTTATTTTCAAAACTCTTTTTCTTTGTTGGGTTATAGCCCAACCCTTCTTTTTGAAAATTGACTTTAACACCTAGCAGTTTATCTAGATTTTCTTGACCATGAACAAATTTGGACAAGGAATTTTTTAAGTCATGAATTTCATTTTCCAAGGAGGTGATTTGTAACTCATAGCTGGCGATTTCTTGCTCACTGCAATTCACACATTCAGTTAACACCTTGTTAGCAGTTTTATATTTTTCAATTTCTTGTTCCAGATTGCTCAATTTTTCAGGAGTTTCAATACAGACCGTTTTTTCTTTTTCTAAGGTTAGAAGTCTCTCAGACATTGCACTGTTTAACAGCTTCAATTTTTCAATTTCTTCTTTGAGCTTATCATTTTGAACCAATTCATTTATTAGAAGCTGGTCTTCTGAATTGACTTCATACTTTCTTCCATTTTCAGTTGGTTTCATTTCTCTTTGTTGTGTTTCACACTCTTTCTGTAATTATATGTTTACAGATTTTATGGCATTCATTTTTTCAATCAGCAAATCATTCTCTTGTTTGAGTTTCTCAATTTCTTTGTCATTTCCTTTAGCAGATTGTTTTAGAGAATCATTTTCAGATTTTAGCTTGCTTAGTTCTGAGTTAATAGAATCCTGATTCTTTTTCTTTAGCAATTTAACTTGACTCTCAAGCTCACGAATTTCAGATATAGAATCATCATTTGTTTGTTTCAATTTTAAGCAATTTTGACATGAAGAGGAATTTACACTGTTTAACCTAATACCCTTTTTCAGTTTCTTATGTTCCCTTTTAAAATTTTCATATAGCCCCAACAAGTCAGCATAAGTATTTTCCCAATCATCTGAAGTATAGTTTTGAAAGGGATTTACCTCATTATCATCATCTTCATCTTGACTGCTGCCTTGATTATATCTGTCTGCCATCATGCAGCTGTCCTCATTTGCCCTGTGAATTTTCTTCAGCATATCCAAGATGTCTTTAGCGGACCTGCAATCATGAAAGCAAGACCATAGAGCTCTGTTAGTAGCTGCCTTCATCAGATTAAAGGCTTCCTGATTTTCTCCGTCCTTTGATCTGTGTCTGTCGGTCCATTTGGACACTTTTGTAGGTAAGGTGTGAGGACCTTGTGAAATTAATTTCCACAGATCAGGATTAACAACATTAACATAAACATGGAGAGCGGCGTGCCACTGATTAAAATCAGAACCACTAAAGACGAGTGGAGGAGCCATTGAAACAAATAGAAAGTAGATTCAATGCAACAGGAAAATGATTCACTAGAAACAAATTAGCACCTAAGATAGCAAGATCGGATCTGTAGGTCGCTGGACCTTCTAAGCAGACACCTCTCTGATACCAATTGTTAGGGTGCTAGACCTGGATACAGAGGGGGGTGAATGTATCCCTCTAGAGAATATGGCCCAATTTTAAAAAACTAAGGCTCAGATAAGCGGAATTAAAACTAATGAGCTTTCCAAGATGAAATGATAAGGCAATCAAATGAACAAACAGTTGGCCTGCAATACTGCAGCCACCTGATCAACCAGAGCAAATGCAGAGTAAAACCACCCAAACACATTTAACAGAATATAATGCTCAAAAATAACTCTCTAGATAAAGCAGCGGGCCAAACATGCACAACCTGTGAATGGGAGGTAGAAGACATGGAGCTAAAGCAAGGCAAACCACTGCACAGATAATTTTTAGGTGGTTCGGTCCTCCAGACCTACATCCACCCCTCACTCCCAACTGGAGTGAGGCTTCCACTAGTAACACTAGCACAGCAGACTCAGTCTGCAACAATTGCTGTCAAACAGCTTGACCAGGGGAATAGCCTCCCCTCTTCCTCCCAACCGGAGGGAACCCACAAGTAACACCCAGCTACTTGTAACCGGAGATCAAATCTCCCTTCTCCTGACCCACCAGGAGGAATCCACAAGTAGCATCCAGCTACTTCCAACCGGAGATCAAATCTCCCTTCTCCTGACTCACCAGGAGGAATCCAACCCCAACAGGGCAATCGGAAGAATCACAAAGAAATGTAAACGAAACTAAGAAAAGGAAAAATATAGTAATCAGAAAACTGTAGCTATGGTAGCACAACAGTGGCTCTCAACTAGAGCTAACTGAGATGGATATGATCCACGGAACAGCAGGAACAAATATTCAAATAGCTTTGCTTCTCTTCTCATTCTACTCGAGCTCTCTATCTCTTTCTTTCTCTCTTCTTTCTCTTATGCTCCTTCTCTTCTCTCTCTTTTCTTTTCCTTTCTTCTTCTGGATCGTGGAAGCTCTCTCTCTTCCTCTGCTTTAGTCGATCACGATCAGTCTTATTCAGATAGAGAAGTCTTCCTTATATATTAGCAGCATTTAGGGCGACATGCGCTCTCCACGATTCCCCCCAAGAGGCCTCAGTCCACGTGTCAGCATCATGGTACCTCGGATCACGTGCCCTTCATTAGCACGATCAGCAACTATAGTCTGGTGGCGTCAACTCACTTGCTTCAAAAGGTTGACGCAGCCTTCAAGGGCATTCTACCAGCAAGACTTAAGTCTGCTGCGTTGACTCTATCAGCCTGCTGCGTTGACGCATTGATACATTCCAGCGAGTAGCCAGCTTAGCCTTTTAACTGCTGCATCGACGCTTCCAACCCGTGGCGTTGACGCATTGATGATCCAGTGAACAAGTCTTCAACAGATGGGCGTGCTGCGTCGACGCTCTCATCATGCTGCGTTGACGCATTGCTGTTCCAGCAGCTGAAATTTGAGTGACTTCAGCCTTCTTGCGTCAAGGAGTGCGTTGACGTATTGTGCAGCTGCGTCCACCCTCTAGTCACCTTGTCAATCCATCAAGCTGCTGCGTCGACCTAACGAGCTACAGCGTCGATGCTTCCAAGGTACTCCAGAGGTTGTAAGAAGATATTTGAACTGCTGCGTCCACGCTGCCAGTTGGTGGCGTTGACGCACGAACATGTATTTCAAGCCTGTCTTGCCTTGTATATTAGCGTCTCTTAAGCCGCTGCGTCGACGCTGCTTCATAGTGGCGTTGACGCATCAAGCCTGTCTTGCCTTGTATATTGGCGTCTCTTAAGCCGCTGCGTCGACGCTGCTTCATAGTGGCGTTGATGCATCGAGCACCCTGCATCCTTTTGTTCCTGTTAAACATTCATTAAAACTTAAGTGTTTATATCACTTAGCTTATTGTTGTCATCATCAAAACCAGGAGTACAACAGAGGGGACTACCCAAACATGCATGAACACCTTCCTAACATGCAAGAGACTAAAAATACAACGTGATGGGCACTAGGTGTCCCATCGTGATCGCCAAAAAACTGTAAATAGATTAATCTACTCCGCCCTGAAACTATGTAAACATACATATAAAAATGAACATGTAAAACATGAAATATAGACAATGACGGGCAAAGGGGCGATGATGAAGAGAAAGAAACCGTGATCGCCACCAAGGACTTACAGCACCAAAAGAATGAAGAAAGGATGAAGATGGGGCCGCGTACCTTGGAAAATATGGAAGAAGACACGGCCTAAAGGGAAGCCGCTATAACGTGATCGAGCTTGAAAAGGGACGCGGGAATCGATGTGGGTCACACCTCCTCACCTCCTAGCCGGCTAGAAAGCAAGGGCCTCACGTTCTATCAATAGTCTCCTGCAAAACAAAGCCACAAAAGAGAGAAAACCCATTAGAATGTAAGTGTAGCATATGTCCCGAAATGATAAAGTAGCATGAAAGAAAGGGGGAGAATGCATCGGGGGAGGGTTTTTAACTGCTATGAGTGGGTGCAAATGAAAGGTGAGAGTCTTGTGCATGCATAAGATTTGAAATCACGAGAAATGGTTGAGAGAATAAGGAGAAAAGTGATGTGCAAAACAGAGAAAAATGCAAAAACGTGCAGAAATAGTGTAATTTGTGATGATTTTGAAAAAGCGGGAGATGAGAACTAAGGATAGGAGTGATGAAAATGAGCCCAAAGAGGTGGAAATCAAAGTTTATACTTCCCTCTTCGAAGTGGAGTTGAATGTGTGAATCAACGATCTGGCATGGCTTCGCCTCGAGTCCAAGAAGAGCCCCCCGTCGCACTGGCAAACTGGGCAGGTTTATATAGAGAAATGATGGAACCTAGAACTTTCTGCTGTGATTTCAGAGGATATAGTACACCAAATCTCGAGATCTATGGATCAATCTCGAGATAATATATAGGATAATAGCTAGGAACAAATGGGACTCTTTTTGGTGGAAGGATCTGGAAGATAGAGTCCTTGGAAAGTGGCCCCGGAGCCTAATCTGGAAGAGTTTGTGTGACACGAAAATGCATAAAACTTGATATTGTGGCCAAGATTCCTTCGAATATATTCGACTAAATTTTGAGTTATATGGCTTAAACTCGAGATAATAGTGGTGGCAAGAGGCAGAAACAAACGGGAAGTGATTTGGTGGAATATTCGAGAAGATAGAGCATTAGAAAGGTGACCCCGGCGAACAGAAATCAACCTTAGAGTCTAGCGGCGAAAAAAAATGGAGTTTAGGGTCATCTGGACTCTCTGGGGATGAAACGGTCTATCGCGCGACCATTTTTTGAATGGGGCGGTCTAGGGGTAGACCGCCCAATGAACCAGGGGGCGATCGGGAGACTTTTGGCACAAAAACTGATAAAACGGTCATCCATAGACCATTTTTTGATAGTAGCGGTCTCAAGAAGATCATTTTTTTGACATTTCAAATATAATAAAAATAAAATAAAAAAATAAAAAATAAAAAAGTTACTGTTCACATGGTCAACTGTTGACCGTTTTATTCATGGAGTGATCAACTGGTGACCGTTTTATCATGGGACGGTCAACTAGTGACCGTTTTGCTGCCAGGCTCGTGTGACTTTGGAAATTATAACATATCTCCCAAACGGTGCAGCATTAGCAAAAGTGGTAGAAGAAGAAATTGTAGATAACTGAAGGATCAACAACTTTCATGAAGAGAGCAAGATGAAAAGATGATCATAAGAGAGAGAAAATGGGGTGAGAATAGAGAAAATTATTGAGACTTGAAAACGATGTAAAATTGGATAATGGCGTAGAAAAAGAAAATGTAGGACTTTAAAAATGGAACAACTTTGGTGAAGGACACTTAATGAATAGAGGAATGAAAGAGGATGAAAAAAGACCACTTTTTCAAGACTGCGTAGCGAAAAGGGCCGAATGCTTGAGGGAAGTCGACCTAAATGAGCCATAAGTCGACTTGGAAGGCCGGAAGGTGACAAGATAAGCTCCAGGGCTCTAAGAAATAATGATCTCCAAGACTCATAGGGAATGAAACAATGAAATGTGCTCGAAATCCATCCAAGGAACGCTCCAAAACAATGGTTAATTTGGGACATCAGAAATGATGAATAAGAGAAATAACGCAACTTGTGGGCTAAAAATGGGTGTCAACAATTAGCTTAATGTCTCTTTGGTATACATAGCCGCCCTTGTCTGATCGGGAGATGCATCTTGGGAGTTTTAACGAGTTCATCTTTTCTTGTAGGAGAGGAAAGGGGTGTTTGCACACTGCTGGAGGAGAAGGAAGACAATGCCGAGTTCGATCTCCAGGAGTCCGAGCTTCGATCTGGAGGCCGCAGCTGCTTCCTCGTCGTCCACTGCTTCAGGCGTACCATTCTTCAAGACCGGCTTCTTCCCTCACTCGCGGTTTATCATTCCAGTGCTCCCTTCATTCATCTCCGAGTCTGGTTGAAGATTTAAGGGGAAGATCTACATTGTTTATTTCATTTTGAGCTTAGATTGTTAATCTTAGACCGTGCTTTGTATTTTCCCATCCTTATTTGTCTTAGACTATTTCGGAGCTTGCTCCGTGTGTGTGTGTGATTTCTCATCGTCGTGCGTGAACCCACGTGTGTGGGCCGTCGCACCCGTGTGTGTGGTGGTTACTACCGTCGTGCAGCGTGTTTAGTGGAATCCTCTCGAGTTGAGAGGGGTGGACGTAGGACGGCACTTGGGTGCGTCCGAACCACCTAAAAGATTGTTGTGCCGTGGTTTGCTAGTTGTGTGATTGCTGGTTCTTTCCATCCGTTCATATTACGAGTCCGATTCGGTAAGCTGAGTGGTTTATCAACTATCCTCTCATTTATTGTTATCCGAGTGATCATCATCTAGCGTTGTGGAGTTGTGAGTGCTTGATTGCTTATCATTTACAAATTTTTATCAACCTTGAATATGTGAGCTTCATCATTTAATATTGTTGTCTCTGCATTTTATTGAGAGAGGGCTAGTGTTTATCTACCATCTACGTGATTCAGTTTAATTAAGTATAAATTTATTTGAAAGAGTGAGCAATCATTTCACCCCCCTCTCGATTGCCTTCCTAACCGGGCCAACATTATTCAAAATGAAACATGGAGAACCAAAAGGTTTAAGATATGTAATATTCGGCTTCTTACCTTTATACAGCTCATATGGAGTTTTCTTGAGAATAGGTCTTACCATGACTCGCTTGATGATATGGCAGGCCGTGCTCACCGCCTCGGCCCAAAAATACCTTGGTAGACCATTTTCAGCTGGCATGGTTCTCGCCATCTCCACAAGCGTCCTGTTCTTTCTTTCCACGACTCCGTTTTGTTGTGGGGTTCTCGGTGCTGAGAAGTTGTGTGAAAACCCCTATTTCCTACAAAAGTCATCAAAGTCATGGTTATCAAACTCTCTTCCATGATCACTTCTAATTGCTTTAATTTGATACCCCTTATCAGTTTGTAAATTCCTGCAAAGAACTTCGAACTCCTGCAAAGTATCATTCTTATGAGTTAAAAATAATACCCAAGTGAACCTTGAGTAATCATCTACAATGACAAACCCATAAAGTTTCTCTCCAAGACTGTGAGTCCTAGTGGGACCAAATAAGTCTAGATGAAGGAGTTCAAGGGGTCTAGAGGTGGTGACAATATTTTTGGATTTGAAAGACACCCTGGTCGGTTTCCCCATAGCACATGCATCACATATTTTATTTACAGCAAAATTCAGTTTTGGTAACCCTCTTACCAAGTCTTTTCTATATAGTTTAGAAAGAATGCTAAAGCTAGCATGTCCAAGTCGCCGTTGCCACAACCATGCATCATTCGACTTATTAGCAACTAAACAAACATTGTCATTATGAGAACGTTCAAAATCAACAGAATAGATATTTCCATCTCTAAGACCAAACATTGTCATTATGAAATTTTATTTCATGAGAAACTTTATCTACAATGGAGCAGTGTGTGTTTTCAAAAATGACTTTGTGACCTTTGTCACAAAGTTGACTAATGCTAAGCAAGTTATGATTCAAACCATCTACAAGTAAGACTTATTCGATGGATTGGTTCGAATCCTTACCTATTCATCTAATTCCCACAATTTTACCTTTGTCATTTCCGCCAAAGGTGACCAATCCGTCATCCTTTTCTTTCAGGTCTGAAAAGAGTTCCTTATTGCCTGTCATATGTCTAGAGCATCCACTATCCAGATACCATTTGTTCCATTTGGATCTTAAACAGACCTACACAATCAAAGCAAATCTCAAGTTGATTTAGGTACCCAAACAAGCTTGGGTCCCGAAGTGTTAGTCCTACCATGAGAAATATGCATTCTATTTTTTCTTTCAAAATACTCATCATCGGCCCTCATCAAATCACAAACATATATTGAGTGGCCGAACATTCCACAATAAAAGCATGTAACATTTGGCTTTCTGAATCGACTCCTATGCATGTATGATCTATCAACAAAAGAGTTCATACATGAGTCAACATGATTATAGCCATATGAATCAAATGATTTTTGAAATCTATTTTTCATTAATGAATTTTTCTTAGTTGGTGAGTGTCCCACACCTCTCCTTTCATTCCTAGCATTTTCATTGCTAGATTCACCATTTTCAAACATTTTCTCTTTTCCTTTCAACTCTTTTTAAACAATATCTTTCAGATTCTTTAGTTCATTTTGCATGGTATTGAAGTTGGTTTGAATATCCTTCTTGGATTTTTCACATTCACTCAACCTAGCTTTAAGCTCATCCAACTCTATAACCAATTGAGCATTCTCATTTTTCAATTTTTAAGTATTTTCATACGCATGTTATTTTTCAACTTCCAGACACTCTAGTTCATCCACATACAAGGTTAGCTTAGACTCAAAATCTTCTTTTTCACCTTTGAATTTCTCAATTTTCATTTCATAAAGGCTACACCTATCACATGGATTAGTAGAGCTGATCAAATCACAAAATTTCTTTATCAGATTTTTGACATCCGATTTAGACCTCTTATATTTTTGATATAAATCTGCATAAGCTTCATGCCATTGTTCAATAGTAAAGTATTCAGAGTCGGAATTTACCTCTGAATTATCTTCATCCACCATCAAGCAAGGATTCTGGACCAGCTCGTCCAGTCCATTCTTCTCATCTTCAGATTTTGAGCTATCCGAATCCTCAGCACTCCATGTTGCCTTCATTGCTTTTCCTTTCTTTGGCTTTTTCTTATTCAACTTTTTCTGGAGCTCGGGGCATTGACCCCTCATATGGCAGGGCTTCTTACACTCATAGCAAATGATTTCTTCCTTCTTTGCTCGGCTTGGCTTTCTTGTTGAAATTTCTCATCATGAATCTTCTAGGAAGATTTCCATTTCTTCTAGCTCTTCTAACGTATTTTCTGACATTCCTTGTTACAAGAGCCATCAGCTCTTCCTCATCACTGTCCAGAGATGAGTCTCCATCACTTTCCTCTGACGATCCTGGATTAGCTTTTAATGCAATTGTTTTCTTCTTTTTGCTTTCCTCCTCAGCAGGCTTCATGATGTTAATTTCATAAGTCATTAGTGACCCGATCAACTCATCCACCTTGAGTGTGGTGAGATCCTTTGAATCTTCTATGACGGTCACCTTTGTGTGCCACGGAGGTGTGAGGGACCGCAACACCTTTCTAACCAAGTCTTGATTTGAATATTCTTTACCCAAGGCCTTCAAGTTGTTTGTGATCTTGCTCAGCCTTGCATACATTTGGGTTATATTCTCCTCGGGCTTCATTGCAAAAAGCTCATACTCCCGAACCAACAGATTTGCTTTAGTCTTCCGTACTTCTGAAGTACCTTCATAGATCATCTTCAGTTTGTTCCACATTTCTTGCGCAGATGAACACAAAAAAATACGTGAGTATTCATTAGGGTGTATCGCGCACTGAATAATATTCATAGCTTTAAAGTTCGCACATGATTTCTTGATATGCTTTTCTTCCCACCCATCCTCATTAGGAGGTAAAACGTAAGGACCTTTGTTTATAACCTTCCATGCGTCATAGTCTTGTGCTCACATGAACACAGTCATTCTATTTTTCTAATAGAGATAGTTAGTCCCATAAAAGAAGGGGGATCTGTGAATCGAATGTCCCTCGGGGACCATTCCCTTGTTGGCCATACTAAGAGATCTTTTCTCTACAACCGTGAGGTTGTCCTAAAATCAGAGACCCGCTCTGATACCAGATTTTTGTCCCTAGGTTCTCGTATGGAGAAGAAGCAGGGTTGAATTGTCCCCGCCAAACGCAGTGGTAGTTTTTAAATTTTAACGCAGCGAGTTGAAATAACTACCAACGCGAAAAATGATTGCACGAAATATAAGCTATAAAGAAATTAATTCTCTCAAGCTTACCGTTCTCACACGATCAACAAGAACAATATATATATATATATATATAAGAAAACCACAGACACACATATGCGAGATAGATTTTTTAGGTGGTTCGGGATCACGACGGGCTCCCTACGTCCACCTCTCACCAAACCAGTGAGGATCCACTCGCTTCAATGAAGCGCACAAAACTTTCACTCCAAGAGACACGGAGACAACGTCTCCTACACGATCCTACCACGGATCAACAGTCACACACACTTGCCGCAACGCCCACGGCACAAGAGTACCACATCCGTTCACAGACGGTCAATCAGACTTACAGAGTTGAAATTCGAAAAGACAAGATGTCTTCAATACAAGTATACAAACTTGAAGCTAATGACTCCACTAAGCACAAGCAAGATGTAGAATGAAATCTCCATGGAAAGAAAGGGATATAGAATGTCTTCTCTAAGCCACGGGTCGGATGGTAGCCGGATGTCGACGATGAGAACGTCCTCGCGTTCCCCTTCTCGTTCCGCTCCTTTTCTTCTTCAATCACGAACTCCAGAAACGATCGGAAGTAGATGAAAACCCGGAGTCTTTTCTCAGCTCCTCTCCTTCTCCCCTTTCTTCTCCTGCAAGAAATATAGAACGTTAAAATGTTTCGTGTATATCTTTTTTGAAGTCCACATCATGAATATATATAGCAGCATACGAGGTTCAAAAGACCACAAAGTCTTTATAAAACCCAAGCCAAACCCTTCTTAGATACTCAAATGTACCCTAAGGGTACTAGGGTAAAAAGGTAAGACAATCGGATCAGGAAATGGGGTGTTTGAAATCAATCCGGAAAACATGATCCGGAAAGCCCAGAAGAAGTGTCGACTCTTGGAGTCGACACTCTTTTTAAGGCGCACTGCCAACACACAGAAAAACCAATACACAGGCTAAGGTCTGTGCGTATTATCCCATGGTCAATGCATATGAAAAGGCAGGGTTGGTGCATGTATTACCAGACCAGGTCGGTGCATGTTCTTTGATCCCTAAAGACAAAGTCGGTGAAAGTTCTTTGAAACAATAAGGAACAAGGTCTATGCATGTAGCACAGGGTCAGTGCATATGTGCACAAGCATAAGAAGGTCGGTGCAAATGAGAGACCAAGGTCTGTGCTAGTATGACCAAGGTCTGAGCAAGTGTGCACAAGGTCGGTGCACATTGTGAAAGACCCAAAGACAAGGGTCGGTGCATATATGACAAGGTCGGTGCACATTGTATAAACCACGAAAGCAACATCAGTGCATATATGAACAAAGTCAGTGCAAGTACCAAATGCAGTCGGTGCATGTTTGAAAGATGCCAAGGAAGGTCGGTGCACTTTTATGAAACTCGGTGCAAGTTCGAATAATGCCAAAGGGGTCGGTGCACATTATAAAGAATCACTGAGATAAGGTCGGTGCAGTTTTATAAAACTCGGTGCAAGTTTGTAAAAACACCTAAAAGCAGGTCGGTGCACATGCATGTTATGTTGAAGATGAGGTCGGTGCACTCTTTGTCAAGTATAAGGAAGGTCGGTGCAAATTTTATAAAATGCAAAGATAGCACAGTGCACATCTGTGAAACAATAAGATGGGTCGGTGCAAGTTTATAAAGAAGCCAAGCACTGTCGGTGCAAAGATGAAGCAAACCATGGAGTGTCGACACTGAGTGTCGACACTTACACCCCACTTACCTGGAAAGTTCACTTAGATGATTTTCTGAAACTTAAGCCTTACCAATGAACGTACTGTGAACATGAATGGAATTTTTGGACCTGTTTTGTGTTGTGGATGACAAGGTACTTGATCATTCAATCCATTGACTCCAGGAGTAAATTCACCATAATTTTCAGTCCTACAAAGCAAGGTTATCATGTCTTGCATTAGATCCTTGATCATCATTCAATCTTCAATGGCTATTTTGCATACCACATGCACACAATCATGCACACAAGTTTTGTCAACATTAAAACTAAATCATTAAGCTCACCAAGGGGTTCAACATCAGTTGACCGAACTAAATTTTGGTCGACCGAACTCCCCATTTCAAAAAAGAAAAGAAAAGAACAACAACAAAACACAAACAAAAATAACAAAAGATTAAAAAAAGTAATAATAAAAAGGTGGAAGATAAATCATGTAATTATGATAATGATACAAAAAAAGGAAGAAGAAGAAAAGAAAATGACGATGAACATGAAAATAAAAATGCCATCCTTAAGAGATTAACGGCGTTCGATCTCGGATTCCTTCCTCTTGACCCTTTGAATGGGGGATATTAACGAGGCCTTCACAAGTCACGCCTAGGCCCCGGGGATTCATCCCTCTATGGCCATGGCATGATCTTTCACCGGGTCAATAACTCCCAAAATTTAAACCGTTTCGGTCAATATTTAACCGAATTCCTCTACTTCTTCAAATAATAAAGGTGTCGTACCTCGGCATACATATGTCCCGATGTTCCCTACGTATATTCGTGATGTTTTCAACCCGGACGCCCGTCTGAACACGAAATGGTCGATATACGACCGACATGATTTCAAATACCATTTTGCACCATAATATGGGAGATTTTAATGCTCTCTGACATTTCTTCCACTCGCTTTATGAAAATTGAATTTTTAGGCCGCCGGGCCCCTTATCTTGGCGATTAATCATAGGTTTTCTCCTCTCCGAGGGGATGTAATTAACGCCATGACCTTCATGGCACGACGGGTCTCCAGTCCCGACCCGATACCCACAATCGTCTGGTTAGTCAGACGAACCGCACCCTGGGTTCCGGACTATCACAGTCTCGGAACTTGAATTATTTGTCACCTAGGTGGCTGGCACGCCTTCACACTTTATAAAATGATAAACCGATAAACAATGTAACGATATTATGATATCATAATATAAATTAAATCAAGTGCATCCAACAAGTTGGCACGCTCGGTGTGACTGGACCACCTTTCATCTTTCCCCCAAGATTTGGGGCCTTATGGCCTCCTCCTAAAAATCTGACATCCTCAATTTTAAATTGCAGGACAAACTTCGAACAATCGAATGGCCGTCACATTCGATCCTTTGGTGGTTGCGAGCCATGCTGAGCATGTCTACTTGGCGGTGCCGACCCGGTTCAGCAATTTCCCTCCCATGGTTGGAACTTCCTGGGAGTTATGTCGTGAATCTCCTAGAGATTCAGGAGACTGAGACCGCTGCTGCTATAACGGTGACATCCGAAGAAGAAAAGGTGGTGGGCTGCTACGTCCACCACATTGATACAAGAAGGAAGCACACTCCAGCTGCCAGGAGGGCGGCTAAGAAGAATGCCGGTACGTTGCAAGGCCGGCTCTCCACCTCAAGCAAATTCGTCATGATCGGAGGGGTCCGAGTCTTCCTGAATGGCCGACAGGCAGCGATTGCGCCCGACAGGGTGATCCCAACCGTGCCGGTGCACAACCACTATCAAGCAATGGCCCAAGATAGAATGAACCGCACTGGGTCTAGATCGAAGGAAGGAGTGGCTCCAAAGATAACCAAATTTAAGCGAATGTGGGTGCCCAGGCGGCGAGCCCCAGCCCCAATTCAACCTGAGCCCGTCAGGATTGACAGGCTCAAGTGAGAAGAAGAAGATGAAGAAAAGAAGACTAAGGTGCCAGCTCAAGTGTCTCGAAGACCTGCCGCCCGAGCTCATGGCCGGCAGGTAAATATTTATCCAAATGATGAGAAGCATGGCGAGATGTCCAAGCAAAGGTGCCTTGCCTACAGATCTTCGGCACAAGCCAGAGTGCCACCACCAATGGCCTGCCGCACCAATGGGCAAGATGATGTTACCCAAGTCGCACGAGAATACCTCCGTGGCCTTGGAAATACCCACTCGGGAAAGCAGCGGCTCCTGGAGGCCGTGAATGATGCGAAGGGAAACTGGGGCAGCAAGTCGACCCGAGAAGCATAGAAGATGCGGAGTTGGGATGCTATGGGCCACCCTCCATGATGAAGCTACACCGAGAGTATAGGTGTTTGAAAGATTAACTTTCCCTGCGTAGCTAGCCAGGAAAGTGACCCGAAGAAACAAGTAACTACAGATATTTACCTGCAATATGGCCGGAGTGGCCGACCACCATGGGGCTCCGCCTGAAGAACATAATGAGGAGACCAGGCCCGACGAAAGGTCAGGTCCCGTCACCCGACGAAGAAAAGCTGCAGTCAAAGCAATACAAGCCCCTGCCGGTGAAACTAATTCAGATATGGTCTTGATGACGATGAATGTAATTACCACTGAAGATGATGGCGAGAGATCGGCACTTTCTCCAGAAATCTCGATGGAAGGGGAGGTCAAGCACCTAGCTCCGCTATGCCCGATTCGACAATAACGATGATGCTGCTCCAAGAATATAAACAAGAAATTGAAACGCTGAAGAGGCAAGTCAGCGAGCTGACTGGGCATGCTTCAACCTCAAAACAAGTCGGGGTCCCTCGTGAGGCCTCGTAGCGATGCACCAAAGAATTTGAGGCTTCACCTCAAATAACAGCCTCCCAGCCAGCACTCAACTACACTGGGGGCATGACCCTGATGTCGCAGCCCGCTCATCAACTCAAAGGGACCGCTGCCATATCTTAAGTGACGGCGTCGACCGTGCCGCAGATGCAATAGGCGCACTCCTGCCCAAGTCCCGTGGACCCGACAATAAATACAATGATGATAGAATAAATGATTGAAATGAAGCTGGCTGATAGAGGCGGAGATGATCATGCCTCTTTTGATGTGTACATGGTACCTTATCCTGTCCATCACACGACTAAAAGATTGCCTCCCGGCGTCACCAAACTGCCAAAGTTTGATAAGTTCAACGGCCAAGGTTCGCCAAAAGAGCATATAGCCTACTACATTAATGTGATGGGCAATCTAGCGACCGATGAATCATATCTATTAAAGTTTTTTAGGTCCTCACTCACAGGGCTTGCCTTCGAGTGGTTCTCGAACCTACTGGTCAGGCCCATCAATGATTGGCTGGATATGCAAAGAAAATTTTGGGAGCGGTTCCACGTCACCGAAAGAGAAGTGACCGTAGCCAAATTGTATGCTTCCAAGCAGAAGAACGATGAAATAGCCCCGAAATTCATCAAAAGATTGCGAAATCTCAGCAAGAGATGTAGGCGCCCGCCACACCAGGAAGATGCAGTCCAAATCTGCAAACAAAACCTGAAGCGGGAGATACTTGAAAGGATGATCGTGATCAAAATTAAGTCCTTTGACCGATTGAACAACGTCGTGGCAGAGATTGAGGCTTTCCTCTCCAGTTATTCCTCTGCCCCTACTTCCTCAAGCCAGAAGGCTAGATCAGCTGATAAGAAGCCCGCGCCTAAAGAACTGCATACACTTGACTTCAAGGCGCTCGAGCAACGAAAAGATAAAGGGGTCCCCGACCCTCCTCCTGCCCAACCGGCTGATCGACAAGAAGGCTCCTTCTTGTGTGCCAAGATGAGCAAGATGTATTCCTTTCCTAAGGAGAGGACCCCGACCCCTGTTTGATTGGGCCACGAAATATAACAAGATCACATTCCCGGAGCCGAAGAGACTGGGTGACGCCAGAAGAAAAGATGGTCCCCACTTCTGCCCATATCACCAGGCACTGGGGCACCCTATAGAAGATTGTTATGTTTTTAAAAATATTATCAAAGGCCTAATCAAGAAGGGAGAACTCCAAATGGGCAAACATGAGCTGGATCCTCCACGCCCTCATGAACTCCCCGATCTCAAAAGAACAGTCAACATGGTATCTATATGCCGGCAGTTGCCTGAAGAAGTGTCAGAAGCTTGTATAGCCCGCACCTATGCACATGTCCCACGAGAAGGCCTTGAATCCCCATACCTGATACAAGATGCAGAAAAGAAATCATGAGTGTTGAGCACACCAGATGACCCGTTGCGGGGGCAGATGCCGGCCGCAGAGGGAAAGAAGAAGAAGAAATCAAAAGATAGAAGAAGAGGCATCGTCCTCTCTTGCAATACATTGTCGGTCTCGCCTGACATGAGCCAAGCTGTTGAAAGAGAAGATGAAGAAATATGCTTTGCGCCAAAAAGGCCAGATCAGCCCGAAGCTTCTACCTCCCATCATGATGGTAAGCCTCGGGAGGCGAGGGGGCATTCTCCACTGCCTAATGAAGTTATATGCTATCATACTCCCTCATGTGTGGGTATGGGGGCAAGAGCATCAACCTCTGAAAGACTGGATGCGTCCAATCAATATAACAAGATGGTGATGGCCCCACATGAAATCAAGGTGGGGGACGACATTCCTTGCTCCTCCCAAACTGGCCCTGCTCTGATGTCAGGTCTATGCCAGAAGATGCAAGAAATTGAAATGATGAAAAGAAAATCGGGTAAAATTAGTTTAGACCTACCTGGCCCGCACTCAAATATGACAGCTCCGGCAGCAATGAACAAGCCAAGCATGGAGCGAATAGTTGAAACGAAGTTGGCCGAGGGAGGAATCACCAAGGTAGATTTGTATAAGATCAAGCAAAAGAATAATTTGTCCACCTTGGACTATATCCATCAATGGGGAAATCTCTATATAAGATGCCGGCATCCGCCAAACTATGAAGATGTTGTCCAAATATGCAAGCGCAATTTGAAGATGAAGATCCTATCATGGATGGATGGCATCGAAGTCAAATCCTTCGATCGATTGAGCAATATTATGGCTGATATTAAGGCCTTTATGGTGAAGTATTGCCCGGCTACAGCCACCCCAAATCGATAGAAAGAGCCAATTGATGAGCGGCTGATGCAAAAAGAAATTCATGTCACCGATTTTAAAGCCTTCAAGAGGCAGAGGGAGAAGGTGAAAGTAGCAGCTAGCTCATCCGTAGCCAAGCCCGCCGAGCAAAAGCCCTCGCTCAGATGCAAGATGATGAAGCCATTCTCCTTTCCGAAGGAGGAAACCGAAATGCTATTCGAATGGGCCCGTAAATGTGACAAGATTGTCCTGTCGAAGCCTAAAAAGCCAAGTGATGCAAGATGGAAAGATGACCGTGAATTCTACCATTACCATCAACAAAGGGGGCATTCTATTGAGGACTATTATATATTTAAAGACATCATTGAAAGCCTAATCCAAAAAGGTAAAATACCGATGGGTGAGTACAGGGTGGACCCACTGTGTACTCACCAGATGCCCTGCTTTAAGAGGGCATTCAACATGACCTCTCCACATCAGCTGAAGAAGAAAAATGTGCTCTGAAGGGCGTTTTAACCCCCTAGATTATGGCGGGAAGGCAGAAGAGATACAAAATATAGATGGTGCCCTTCTCTGGGGGTAGGTATCGAAGCAAAAGAAGGTGAAAAGTCTGAAGAAAAGCAAAGTCGGTCAATGTCAAAGCCGACAACCGAAGGATGAAGCGAAAATCTCTTCGAGAGATGCTCCCCAGAAGATGCCCTATAAAGGTGTGAACCAAAGCTGTTCATATCCTTTCACCCTCCACGATCCCTCACGGGTCATTTCGTGTGAGAGGGGAGCAGCTGGATGCTCAACTGTCGAATGGGATCAATTTAGTCAGGGGGCAATGCTAACCCGAGACAATAGTAAGAAGCATGATGTACGATCCAAAACGATGTATTCAGGCTACACTTTGAAGGTAGCCACGATGGAAATAATAAAATGATAGTTGCGGTGTTATCCCTTGAAGATCTAGCTTTCCTCATGCAAACTCTTAAGAGCGATTCTTATTTTAAAAATGGGTCAGGTCAGCCGAAGTAAAGATGCTCAAGCTAACGCACCAGCGAAGCCACCAAAGCTATGAACAGTCCCACCAGATAAAGCAACCCGAGTTGCGGACGAATGTTGTACCAATAAAAAAAAATTTGATAAAGAAAATGAATGATGATGATGACATGATCATGAAGACCGTGATAAATGGTGAAATAATGAAGAAGATGACATGATGATCAAGATGATGACAAAGATCAGGATGAAGATGCTGAAGAGGATGATGATGATGATCAAGAATGATGAAGAAAATGAAGATGATAATCAAGATCATGATGAAGAAATGATCAAGATGATGATCAAGAATGATGAAGAAAATGAAGATGACGATCAGGATCATGATAAAGATGATGAAGATGATGACCCAAATGACAATGAAGATGATGATAAAAATGATGATAATGAAAATGATGAAAGAATGATAAAGATGATGAGCAAGATCATAATGAGTGATGATAGAAGATCAATGAAGAATGATGAATGCTTGAAAGCGATGGTCACGCAAAAAAAGAGAGATATTTGACCTTCGGCATCCAGGCCGACAAATATTCAAAAATATTCAAGATGCTCAATCGTCGGCGCTCGGGCTGACAAATATTCAAAATATCCAAGATGATCAATCGTCAGTGCCGAGGCCGACAATATTCAAAAATATTCAAGATATTCAACCATCGGCCTCCAAGCCGATAGATGTTCCATGATGTCCAAAGAAGATGTTCAAAACATTCAAAGATATTCAAAGTATTCAACCATCAGCGTTCTGGCCGATAGATGTCCCATGATGTTTAAAGATGATCAAAAAATGTTAAAGATACTCAAGATATTCAACCATCGGCGTCTAGGCCGATAGATGTTCCATGATGTTTCAAGATGTTCAACCGTCGACGTTCAGCCCGACAGATGTTCGAAGATGCTAAAAGGATGTTAAAGATGTTTAACCGTCAGCATTCAGCCCGATAGATGTCCAAAGTGATGCGGGACGGACACGCGACCTGGGACTCTAGCTCGTGGACATCCCTATGTGAGGGAAACGTTGGACCGTGCGCGGTTGAGAAACCAGCAATGAGTCGGGTAGTCGGCTCTTCCGTGCTCGGATCGAGTCACGGGATGGGTTTCACTCTCTCGCTCGTAGCGGTGAATAACAATATATGGTAAGCTAATTTATCCTATCATGCTCTCTAGCAGCGGCATATACAAATCAATACGTGTAAAGTAAATGCCGAGTGAAGGAGCGAACACGATACCTCCACGCGCCGGGCGTGGGGAAGACGATCCCGACCGAACTTGTACTCCCGGAACAACAATTATTAAGAATTACAGAAGTGAATATTTATGCATACTCCATGCAGGGAGGTAAAGGACTACACAGTGGGACTCGGGAGTAGCGGGTTTAGGTTGACGGGCAGTGTTTTGTTTAGCTTCGGCGGCACGCGTACTCACGAACGTGGGGCCCACGTGCTGGTCGGCGGGCCGAGTGGGCCCGCAGTGGTACCGCTGTGACGTTGGCTCCTGGAGAGGCCCTCCCTCATACGGCGGCACGCTGGTTCGCCTTGCGGAAGGTGAGTCAGCTCCGGTCTTCACTTGTTGGAGTTGCTGCCCACAGATCTGAAGTTCTATTTTTACAGCGCGCGACCCGACGAGATCAGCTGCTGCGATCACTCCCGACGTTGGATCGATGCGAAAGTGGTACCATTTGAAAGCTGGCTTGAAGTACTTCGATGTATGGTCAAAGAAAGAATTTTGAATTTCCCGAAGCTGGCCTTGGTAGAATTTACTAGTTGCTGGTTCACAGAACCAGATCTGGCAGGACATATTGGAAATTTCCTGAGAACAAGGGTTGACCGAAGGAAAAACTTCCGATATGGAAGTTGACTCCTTGGTGAAAGTTGTAGAGGAAAAAGTAAGGAAAATGCGGGTATTTTTGTGGAATTTATAGAGGAGGTTTAGTTGGGGAAACAGATTTTATGACACTGGTGGGTCGGATCTGGACTGCACAGTACAGAACTGAAGGTTGACTGAGTTTTAATTTTTGGGTGAAGAAAAAGAGCTCCTAAATTCGAGCAAAAATTATGAGAGATGGGCTTCGGTGGGCAGAATACCCAATCCAAATTTGGACTCAATCAGAAAAGAGGAAGGGGGTCGAACAGAGGATGGCCTAACTTGTTGTGACACAGGATAGAAGACTGGCAGATCTTGAAGGCTGAGGAACACGAAATTGGAAAAATAGAAAATGAAGACTAGAAAATGGGAAACTTTTTTTGGGAGGGGGTATTTGCGTGGGAAACCTACCCTCAAAATTTGGGCTTTAGAAGATCATGGAGTTGGCAGCTAAAATTCGAGCAAGGGGGCTCTGTCCTGATTTGGACAGAACTCCGACGGCAAGGCTGTGGCGATGCGATGGCGGCATGAACGGCAGTGGCGGCGGCGGAGCTGAGCGTTGCACTCAGGGAGGTGGTGGTGGAGATGCATCACACATCTGAAGGGAGAGCTCTCACAGCTCTAGAGGGGGAGAGAGGGGCGCCCTTAGGCCATTGAGCACAAATGATTATTTTCTTTCATTAATGCTAAGTAATTCTCAAAATACAAGGTATTTATAAGAAATGAAAAATGACCTAAACTAACCTCAGATCTAAATTAGGGGAGGGGTAAATGGAAGAGACCACATTTATTTCTCCCATGTGGTTTGGAACCCTATTAAAATAAAATATGTGGGGGGCGCCCCCTTGACTATAAGGGTTGGAATATTTGAATTTTTGAACCCTTTGTCCCCATTGAATGGTCAAGCATCTAGAAGCCCACCTTGGACCTTTGACTGGCCCCACATGAGCCCTAAGGCTTAGGTGGACCAATAGGGAAGGAGATGGAGGCCCCTTGCCAGTCTTACTGGACTTTTGCACAAAAACCCACTAAATCCTAAAGACTCACATTATGGCTTATAAAGCCTTACACTTGCAAACATACTTTCCAAGGATATAAATGCAAACTAGAAAGACACAAATACAAAAATAAAAGTTAGTGTCCGGTGTTGATTCCCACCAATTCTGCTCGAGTGGAAAGAACTCGACCCCGTCTAGTAAGGGGCGCTGCTGCTCGTGTGACTCCAGCGCATCCGTCACCAAATCTAGAAGCGTGGAGTATGCTCCACTCCAAGTAATCGACACATGCTCATCCCGTATAGATTCAATATGCTTACGCTGCTGGGGAATGAGGCTAGAGGTGGACACTCCGGGGTGGGTCACTCTCAAAAGATGGGGAAGGCGGCTCAAAGACTCACTAGGAATCACCGCTGGGTCCCTTTACGTGACTAGATCCGATATGTGAGATAGAACAGATCCCAAAGTCTGATAAGTCTTGCACTCGAAAGGGACTGACTACGCGAGCGTACAAAGGACTGACTATGCTAGACACATGCATGGACATACACACAAGACCCTAGACACACCTACTATTAGTCCGACCCATACACATGCAAGGGTGGACCAGGACACCCGAATGTGTGCCATGCATACACTAGATGCAACAGGTGGTTGGCAGAATGGGGAAGGCATCATAAAGTGATCCATTCATGCATGGACGGCCTTTTAGATTTGGGAGGTTTGGGTGGGCCAAATTCTACATCATCCCGATATGTAAGGGTATCGTGGACGGGCTTGGAGGGTGCAGATGGATCGGCCCGTGGAGAAGGGGTATGATTGTGGATGTTGTGCCCCTTAGGCACAAGCATGTGCTATGTTGAATTGATGATAGCAATGATGTTTTGTTTTGATGATTGCAACACAGTGAGTGCATTATGATATTATGTTTTATTTTGATGATGGCATGTTGATTTGAATGCTTGAGTGTGTTATATCTGATTTAGTCTGTGGAGATTGCATGAGTGTGCCATGTTTGATATCCTTGATGGGTCGACTCCCTCAGACTGTCCATCTTATTTAGAGTCTCATGCAGCGTCAACGCTGTGAGCATTCTCAAGTCTGCATCGTCAACGCTGTGAGTGTGTACACAGCATTCTCAAGTCTGCAGCGCAGCATTCTCAAGTCTGCAGCGTCATCTCTATAAGTCTACAGTGGTTCAGCAAGTGTGTACATCGCTTAGTGTAAGCATGGCGAAGTCCAAAGTCTATACATTGCTGCTTTGCATTGGACTTAAAGTCCATACATTGACAATGCCTGTACAATGGCTGCAACATGCTCGCATAAGTCAATACATTGTATCTTAGCATGTTTGCACAGCACACCATCAAGTCTGAACATTGGCCAAGTCTACACATCAGCATTGTAGCTTGCTTAGCTCAAGTCTATACATCCGTTTGCACTGCACATGAACTCTATACATTGCACTGTTCATGCACGGCACAGCAAGTCTGCACAACGTCCGTCTCATTTAGCGTCTAAGGCAAGTCTATACACTGGAAATTGAAGTGTGTACATTGAGCATCTCATTGAGCGTCTCACATAAAGTCTATACAGTGCCTCAGGCTGAGCAAGTCCATACATTGGTCGGTGGAAAGTCTGTACACTCAGAAGTCTGTACATCCACCGTCTTCCTCAGCGTCTCATGCCAAGTCTGTACATCAATGTAGCTGCATCGTCTTGGTCATCGTCTCACTCGAGTAAGTCTGTACACTGGTCTTGCATCGGCAAGTCTGTACATTGGCTTCATATGCTCCTAAGTCTATACATCGGTCTTCAAGCGTTACAAGTCTGTACATTAGTTCAGACTCTTCAAAGTCTGTACATTGGGCCTTCAAGCTTTTGAAGTCCATACACTGTCTCGCTCACATCTTCAAGGGTGATTGAGCATCGTGAAGTCTGATTGAGCATCGTGAAGTCTGATTGAGCACTGTGAAGTCTATTCAGTGCATGAGCATTGTAATGTCTATACATTGGTAGAGTCTGTACATTAGACGTGCATGCTCTCCTGTCTCCCCGGATGCTCTCTTGGGACCGAGTATGCCCTCTAGTGACTGCTAATGCTTCCCTAACTTTGAGGATGCTCCCCTGGAGCAGCGATTGCTCCCCAGAGACAGCATGTGCTCCAAATGCTCCCCTGACGCTGGTGATGCTGTCCAGAGGCCATAGATTCTCCCCTGAGACTTCATATGCTCCCGTGCGAGAACGCACTAGTCTCTGGGTATTTAAAAGAATTGTATTACATGCATTCCCTTTCACTAAGTCTGTACAATGCATGCGCTTTCACAAGTCTATACAATGCATTTCATTTTACAAAGTGTCGACACCAAGTTGAAAATCCGATACTCTATCTGGCAGGTGTCTGGCACGTGATTCAAGGAGCTGAGATGCTGACACGTGGCAGAGTCGATTGGGCGGGAAATGTGGAGGCCACACGAGCCCAGTGCTGCCCCTGCTCGAGCTGCTATAAAGGGTAGTCTCCGTTGTCTGAAGGAGGTTGATCGAAGCAGAAGCAGTAATAGCAGAAGAGCAGAGTGCAGAGAGGTCTTCGATCCAGAAAAGAAAGAGAAGAGAAGAGAAGAAGTAGAAGAGAAAGAAGAGAAGAGAAGAAGAAGAAGAGAAAGAAGAGAAATAGAGAGCTCGAGCTGAGAGAGAGAGAGAGTTTGGGTTGTCTGGCTTTTGGATCAAATCCAAGTCAGAAGTGCTCTTCGAGAGCTATATTTCATGCTTCATTGTTCAGCTTTTAGTTGCTGTGTTTCCATCTTTTCTTGTTTCCATTTTATACATTTCTTCAAGCTGTTAGTCAGCGGATGCAGTGGAGGTCTCCACTGGACAGGTAAAGCTGTAATCCTTAGCTGGCGAGACTTGGTCTCGGACGGGTTAAGCTGTAATCCCCAGCGGGTTCAAGCTGTGAGTCAGCGATGGCTAAGCTGTATTGCCCAGCGGAAGCAAGCTGTGATGCTCAGCGGATGGCAAGCTGTGAGACCCAGCTGATGTATGGCAAGCTGTGATGCCCAGCTGTTCAAGCTGTGAGTCAGCAGGAAGTCACACTCGGGTTGAGTGTGGGGTGGATATAGGTTTGCTGGACCGAACCACCTAAAAACCCCTTGTGCAGTGGTTTGATGTTTCTATCTGTTTGCTTCCGCTAGATGATTGCATGGGGGCGCTCCATGCGTTTGATTATAGGTTCAGTAGATGAGTGTTCTATTTTGTCTTGTTAGCATTTCAATTTTTAAGTGAGCGAAATCTTTGTTTGAGCGAAATTTTTAATTGGGTGAATTTTTAAAGGGCTATATTCATTCACCCCCCCTCTGAACATAGCACCGAACCCAACACTTGGTATCAGAGCGGGTTGCTGTGCATAGGATCTAACAATCCGCAGCAGTTCCTGCTAGCTTTTGGTGCACATCAGAGTGGGCTTCTTCTGCTCGTTGATTTGTTTCACTATCTTACCGATTTACTTTGATCATCTGGTTTTGTGCATTTCTGTTTGGTGCATTTCATAGTGTGCTTTTTGTGTTCGTTATTTTGGCTCTCCAACTCAGTGCCTTGCCTTGCTCATTTGGTCTAGGTGCTTCAGTTTTTCTGTGTCTTCAGATTATTTGCAATCGAACCAATCGTGCTGAAGGATAGCTCCATCAAAACAAACAGATCCAGCCACAGTGGATCATTAAGCGAGAAAAGTAGCCTCTCGCGGTCTGAAATTGATGGAGACATTGAAAGGGTGATCAGTGATTTCAGGAAATTCCTGAGAAAAAGAGAAGGAAAGCATGGTGATGGCAGAAGGCAAATAAGGTATAATTCTAATCCTGCTAAGAATATTGACACTAACGTTTGCTACAAATGCAGGAAGGTTGGCCACACGAAGGCTGACAGTCCAGAATTCTCGAAACTCAAAGGGAACACCTCGGACAGTGCTGAAGAAGGAGAAAAGTCAATATGCTTAATGGCCAATTGGGGAAGTGATGATGAGGAAACCTCATCTCAGGTAAGCTCCGAATCAGATGGATACACTTTTGATGAATTGATAGTAATGTATGAAGATTTGTTCAAAGTATCCAAGAAATTAAAATCTGAAAATAGAAGCTTGAAAAAGAGATGTGAACAGATTAACTCTAATGTTCCCTGTGAAAACTATCAAAGACTAAAAACATCTCATGATATGTGCTTAGCTGATCTGAATGTGAGTAAGGAACAAATCTCTTCATTGGAAAATAAAAATGATGAACTTACTGTCAAGAATTCTGAACTAGAAGATAAGCTGAATTCATTAGGAAATGATCAAATCTTAACTAATGAACTAGTTCAGAATGAACAAATAAGAAAAGAAAATGAAGAATTGAGGTTGCTACATTCTGCCATGTCTGAGAGACTCGTAATGCTTGAAAAGGGGAAGAATTCAGTTGAAAATGAATGCGAGAGAGTGAGCATATTGATAGAAGAGATTGATAGCTACAAAGCCATTAATGTCTTACTTAATGAAAAGATCACAGATTCTGAAATGCTCATTTCCTCTCTCAAAAATGAAATCACTGAACTGAACAATTCTCTGTCTGAGTCTCTTAAGAATAAAGAAAATCCTAAGGCTGTCACTAAGAAGAAAGTCTCTCATGAAGGCAGTAAACAGGAAGTGAGAAAAAGACAGCACACAACTTTTATGCGTAGATCTGGTTTAGCTAGCACTTCAGCTTCTTCTTCAAATATGCATGCTGCTAAGGAAATTCAAAAACGAAATAAAAATCAGAAAACCCCAAAAACTCAAAGGAACAATCTGCATGCTAAACTCATCTGATAAGTGCCATGTTTTAAATAAATCTAATGGTTCTTGTTCTTGTCATTATTGTGGTAAGCATGGACACTTTATGAGTGAGTATTTTGTGATGAAACAAGATGACAGAAAGCATGCAAGAAAAGTTCTGTCTGATCAGAAAAAGGGTAATCGGAATGTTAAAGAATTTCAGCATATAAATCATGATTCTAGGAGACAGAATCTAAATTGTTTTTGTTGTGGGAAGTTTGGCCACATTGCTACTCAATGTTGGCAGAATCCGAGAAAGAGATTCCACTCTAAACCTGTTAATTTTCATGTTAACAAAAAGATGTTTGACGGGCATAACCTTGGCTCCAAAGGTAAGCACCCAAGGTGTTTTGAATGTGGGAGGCATGGCCACACAGTCAAGGACTGTTGGCATGCTCAAGGAAGTAGATTTAATTCTAAATCTGTAAAATTTCCTGCTCCCAATGCTGCTAGTAAGAAATAAAATGTTCATGTAAACAACAGAACATTTCATGCTAAGTTTCATAGGTCTCATGCTGCTGTTGATATGCATCATAGGACCAGACAATCTATTGTTTCATGTTATTACTGTGGAAATTTTGGACATTCTATGTCTGATTGTTGTCTAATGGAATTTGATGATAATGCTGCAAAAAGGGTGTTTAGAACACCTGTCCGGGTAAATGCAGGACCCAAGGCTGCTTGGGTCCCTGTAGGATCAAATTGATTGACATGCTGTAGGTGTGCCTTGGTGGGAGAAATAAAAGGGGTTAACCAAGGCACTCAACAAGAAAATCCCAGGATTCTACATTTCAGGTTAGTTCTGAACTTTGCTTTAAATTCATTAACTGAAATTGTTGAATTGTCTGTTTGATTTATGATGATCTCTTCTTGTCTAGCTGATCAGTCTGCATTCCAGACTCAGCTATTGAATTCATTCTGCATATATCTGATGCTCTTCTCTTGCCAATTGCTGAACTGAATTTGAATGGTTTTAGCATATATAGTTAATGCACTATATAGACTCTGTGTCAATGCATGTATTTTGTGTCAATGCATTGCATAGTTGTTGTTAAATGCATAACTTGCACTGATTTTAAATGGGTTATTTAGTACACTCAGTCAATGCAAGTGTCTTATGTTTGCATACATCAATTGCATGATTGTCAATGAATTTGTTCAATGATTGTAGGACTGCTTTATGTTGCATTGTCTTGCATAACCCTGGTATATCAAATGATATGTTACTAAAAGACAGGGAAATCTGCCCGGAGGTTTCTACCATGTGTGAGATGGTCTTTGAGACCGAGTTCTCCACCTAGTACCATGGGTCCTGTCTTCATGTAGAACAATGCATTGCATCATACTTTGAAAAATCTGAAAAAGAATAAAAATGTTCATGACTTGGATGCATAAACCTGAATTGATTGCATACTTGCCTCATGTATCATTGTTGCATAGTTTGCATATAGAGCAGTGTGTTGCATAGCATAATCCTTGCATCATGGTGTCAGGGGGAGCTGTGAGTTTAGTTCAATTCTTGAATCCTATTTACTCCTCATTGTCCCCACTCAATTGATTCATATCTTTTGACATCAGAGGCTATTGGACCATAATACTTATTGCTATCTTTTCCCCATCAGTTTCACTGAACAACATCAACTGTTTCTGGTTTAGTATATTGAGTTGTGATTATTGCAATTGTTCACTTACAAGAATCACTCTTACAAATTGAAAGGAACTAAAGGTTTAACCTTTATAAATTGGAGAGTTAAGTGTCTACACTTCAGAATTTGAGACAAAAGAAAACTGTTATAGCTCTTAATCTTTGTCTCATGGCTAAAATAGAAAAAGTTTTTTTTGTAATGCGTAAATGTGTTGAACTGGAAATATCTAGAACATGTGAACAAGAGTGTGTAATGTTTTTCAAACAATCACTCTAAAAGAATTAAGGGCAGCAGTAAATAAGATCATAAATGTAAAGAACTGAACATTGTGACAGAGCAACGGTTGATTGCACTGAGAAACTGTGAACTCCTCCAAAGAAGCAGGAGAATTCACATGTCATGAGGTGCTTCAAATATCTTTGTTCATAGGGTCGAATCTATAGGGGGAGTCCTCACCAAGTAACTGGGGGTACTGGCCTCTGATCAAGGTGTGCCCTTAATGTCAAAAGTGAAGATTATTCCTTGTAGGTCTTGATCTGAAATAGGTCTTGTAGTTTATGCCTAGTAACTAGGGGTACCTACCTCTGATCAAGGTGTACACCTAATGTCAACAGCATAACTGCCACAGATCTATTCACTTAGTTCAGTTTCTGAAAATTCAAAAGTCAAATACAAACTGCTGTAACCCTTTGAAAATCAAAAGTCAATGAGTGAAAATTATTTTTCTCAATACATATTCAAGTTGCCTTTCCTGAAACTCCATGTTTAATCACAAAAGGGTATTATCTCTGACTTATCTATTAATACCATGTGGCTTAGATTCATTGCTATAAATGGAATCTAAAACTCTTTTTCAGGGGTCGGGTGTTTTACTCTAGATTTATCACTGTTAAACCTGAATTTTTGAAAATTGTATGTTGCCGATTCTTATACGTTAACAGTTGTTTATAATCATGCTTCCTTTCTGAACCTATGATTCAGCTGTTGTCAAGTGACCCTCCTACCTTCTCTACCTTGTTTATCTGTTCATATTCCTTCTCAAAGGGGAGCTTTTATTTAGAGAAATAATTCAGGGGAGTCTTACATTCAGGGGGAGACTGTTCTAGAGAAATTTGCATGCATAATGCACTTTACACTCTTGTTTATACTATTTTTTTTCTCTTTTTGATTATGTCAAAGGGGGAGAAAATTTTGTGTGTGACTCACTGTCATAGTGTGTTGCCATCATCAAAAAGGGGGAGAATGTTGTGCCCCTTAGGCACAAGCATGTGCTATGTTGAATTGATGATAGCAATGTTGTTTTGTTTTGATGATTGCAACACAGTGAGTGCATTATGATATTATGTTTTGTTTTGATGATGGCATGTTGATTTGAATGCTTGAGTGTGTTATATCTGATTTAGTCTGTGGAGATTGCATGAGTGTGCCATGTTTGATATCCTTGATGGGTCGACTCCCTCAGACTGTCCATCTTATTTAGAGTCTCATGCAGCGTCAACGCTGTGAGCATTCTCAAGTCTGCAGCGTCAACGCTGTGAGTGTGTACACATCATTCTCAAGTCTGCAGCGCAGCATTCTCAAGTCTGCAGCGTCATCTCTATAAGTCTACAGTGGTTCAGCAAGTGTGTACATCGCTTAGTGTAAGCATGGCGAAGTCCAAAGTCTATACATTGCTGCTTTGCATTGGACTTAAAGTCCATACATTGACAATGCCTGTACAATGGCTGCAGCATGCTCGCATAAGTCTATACATTGCATCTTAGCATGTTTGCACAGCACACCATCAAGTCTGAACATTGGCCAAGTCTACACATCGACACTGTATCTTGCTTAGCTCAAGTCTATACATCCGTTTGCACTGTACATGAACTCTATACATTGCACTGTTCATGCACGGCACAGCAAGTCTGCACAACGTCCGTCTCATTTAGCGTCTAAGGCAAGTATATACACTGGAAATTGAAGTGTGTACATTGAGCGTCTCATTAAGCGTCTCATTGAGCGTCTCACATAAAGTCTATACAGTGCCTCAGGCTGAGCAAGTCCATACATTGGTCGGTGGAAAGTCTGTACACTTAGAAGTCTATACATCCACCGTCTTCCTCAGCATCTCATGCCAAGTCTGTACATCAATGTAGCTGCATCATCTTGGTCATCGTCTCACTCGAGTAAGTCTGTACACTGGCCTTGCATCGGCAAGTCTGTACATTGGCTTCATATGCTCCTAAGTCTATACATCGGTCTTCAAGCGTTACAAGTATGTACATTGGTTCAAACTCTTCAAAGTATGTACATTGGGCCTTCAATCTTTTGAAGTCCATACACTGTCTCGCTCACATCTTCAAGGGTGATTGAGCATCGTGAAGTCTGATTGAGCATCGTGAAGTCTGATTGAGCACTGTGAAGTCTATTCAGTGCATGAGCATTGTAATGTCTATACATTGGTAGAGTTTGTACATCAGACGTGCATGCTCGCCTGTCTCCCCGAATGCTCTCCTGGGACCGAGTATGCCCTCTAGTGACTGCTAATGCTTCCTTAACTTTGAGGATGCTCCCCTGGAGCAGCGATTGCTCCCCAGAGACAGCATGTGCTCCACATGCTCCCCTGACGCTGGTGATGCTGTCCAGAGGCCATAGATTATCCCCTGAGACTTCATATGCTCCCGTGCGAGAACGCACTAGTCTCTGGGTATTTAAAAGAATTGTATTACATGCATTCCCTTTCACTAAGTCTGTACAATGCATGCGCTTTCACAAGTCTATACAATGCATATCATTTTACAAAGTGTCGACACCAAGTTGATAATCTGATACTCTGTCTTGCAGGTGTCTGGCACGTGATCCAAGGAGCTGAGATGCTGACACGTGGCAGAGTCGATTGGGCGGGAAATGTGGAGGCCACACCCGCCCAGTGCTGCCCCTGCTCGAGCTGCTATAAAGGGTAGTTTCCGTTGTCTGAAGGAGGTTGATCGAAGCAGAAGCAGTAATAGCAGAAGAGCAGAGTGCAGAGAGGTCTTCGATCCAGAAAAGAAAGAGAAGAGAAGAGAAGAAGAAGAAGAGAAAGAAGAGAAGAAGAAGAAGAAGAAGAGAAATAGAGAGCTCGAGCTGAGAGAGAGAGAGAGTTTGGGTTGTCTGGCTTTTGGATCAAATCCAAGTCAGAAGTGCTCTTCGAGAGCTATATTTCATGCTTCATTGTTCAGCTTTTAGTTGCTGTGTTTCCATCTTTTCTTGTTTCCATTTTATACATTTCTTCAAGCTGTTAGTCAGCAGATGCAGTGGAGGTCTGCACTGGACAGGTAAAGCTGTAATCCTCAGCTGGCGAGACTTGGTCTCGGACGGGTTAAGCTGTAATCCCCAGCGGGTTCAAGCTTCTTCGTCAGCGATGGCTAAGCTGTATTGCCCAGCAGAAGCAAGCTGTGATGCTCAACGAATGGCAAGCTGTAAGGCCCAGCTGATGTATGGCAAGTTGTGATGCCCAGCTATTCAAGCTGTGAGTCAGCAGGAAGCCACACTCGGGTTGAGTGTGGGGTGGATGTAGGTCTGCTGGACCGAACCACCTAAAAATCCCTTGTGCAGTGGTTTGATGTTTCTATCTGTTTGCTTCCGCTAGATGATTGCATAGGGGCGCTCCATGTGTTTGATTATAGGTTCAGTAGATGAGTGTTCTATTTTGTCTTGTTAGCATTTCAATTTTTAAGTGAGCAAAATCTTTGTTTGAGCGAAATTTTTAATTGGGCGAATTTTTAAAGGGCTATATTCATTCACCCCCCCCCTCTGAACATAGCACCGAACCCAACAGTGGACTCCCTCGAAAAGGTGGAGTAAAGGTGGTAGGTCAAGGGGTCCACAAGAGAATGGGTCGGAGGGATCAAAGAAAGTATGACCCCTCGAACTAGGCTCCCATAAATCATTGTCCCACATTCGAAAATCTTGAAGGTGTAAATGATCACCTTCATTCATTGTGAGAGGTGGGGCGGCGATCATATGTAGAAAATAAGATTCCTCCCTTGGGAAAAAGGGAATGAAGTCGAGCTCGGCCGACATAGGAAGGAATAGAAGAACCTCCGTGGTGACATGACCCACGGTGCACACGGAGGTGATAGACCCTAAGGCGGGATGGGTAAAGCTACGACCGGTGGGTCGGTCGAAGCCTGGGGCCAACAAGTGCGTAAATGTCAACTGCCGGTCTAATCCTTTAAGGTCATCCAATGTATCCACATGGTGACTAGACCGAAAGTTGGTATGGAATGAGTTGATGGGCACTAGAGGTAGTGTGGGGTCCTTGGATGGGAAGGGAGGTGGGACCAAGCCATTCTTGAGCCAGCTAAGTAGTGGCTCGGCAATGAAAAGCGTTCCGGTTAGAAACACAGGTGGCTCGGGATGAGGTGGCTCCACATAAAGATTGGAAGATGAGGGTGGTGGCAATGGAGCTCTCATGGGTGGGGAAGGAACGTCCTCCCGGAGGGGAAGAGGTCCTTGGGACCCCGGAGGTGGGGCCAGGTTGGGGTTATCAGGTATGACATCCCTAGGCCCAGGTATGGCTACGTCCGGTCTCGAAGGTGGGCAAGGGGAGACCAACGACTCAAAATACGCACACCTTCTATCCACCCGATCAGAAATCATTTGCACAAGTTCGGTAACGGTATGGGTTGGAGTTGGGGTATCGCGGTGGATTCACCCGTAATCAACCGGCCTAGGATTGGGTACATGAGGAGCTTCTTGCCTCCGGGTATGTCCCACTTGGTTGGAAGTTGGTGGGGTCGGCTGGAGGTGTGACCCACGCGGTTGGAAGTAAATGGGTGGGACGGGTTGGAAGGGACCGGATGGGGAAGGTAGACCCTCCTAAGCTCTCTCTTAATGTCCCACCATGATTCGATGGGCCATTGCCTCCTAACCTCTCTCAAGCGCTCAATGCTCTCCCACTTTTCGGCAGCCTCGTGTAGAAGCCTCTCCTTGGCAAAATAGAATTGCCTGGCTTTGGACATGGTATAACAATCAAAGTATGTGTCCATGGCAGCCTCCCACTTGAGGTAGTCGCCCGGGTCATTGGAGCCATAAAAATCTGAGGCTTCGGGCCTACGGAAGTGGAGAGGATGGTTGCCCAACCCATGGGTGTGCCAACGGTTATATCGCCTGGGCGACCGAGATTCCATTGGAAATGGGGAACTATAAGACGGACATGCCGACACTTGGACAAGACACTATACACGACTATGCAAGGTTGGAATGCACTAACTAATGCACACTAAGGACCCTAGACTTAAACCAAGATCCGGTACCTGGCAGAGTCTGGGGATCCAAAGATCCTCTCACGCGACTGAATCACCTCTCCGATAGGCGTAACCTAACGGTCGGGCGACACCTTTTTATATACTGAACAATGGTATGCAAATGCAACGACGGACTTAGACTTACACACTTTTTTTTATGTTTTGAACCAAATACTACCGTAGACTCAACTGGTGCTCTGATACCAAACTGATGTGGGACGGACACACGACCTGGGACTCTAGCTCGCAGACGTCCCTATGCGAGGGAAACATTCGACCGTGCGCGGTTGAGAAACCGATAATGAGTTGGGTAGTCGGCTCTTCCGTGCTCCGATCAAGTCACGGGACGGGTTTCACTCTCTCGCTCGTAGCGGTGAATAACAATATATGGCGAGCTAATTTATCCTATCATGCTCTCTAGAAGCGGCATATACAAATCAATATGTGTAAAGCAAATGCAGAGTGAAGGAGCGAACACGATACCTCCACGTGCCGGGCGTGGGGAAGACGATCCCGGCCGAACTTGTACTCCCAGAACAACAATTATTAAGAATTACAGAAGTGAATATTTCTGCCCACTCCACGTAGGGAAGTAAAGGGCTACACAGTCGGACCGGGAGTAGCGTGTTCGGGTTGATGGGCAGCGTTTTGTGTAGCTTCGGCGGCACGCGTACTCACGAACATGGGGCCCACGTGATGGTCGACCGGTCCGAGTGGGCCCGGAGTGGTACCGCTGTGACGTTGGCTCCTGGAGAGGCGCTCCCTGGGACGGCGGCACGCTGGTTCACCTTGCGGAAGGCGAGTCGGCTCCGGTCTTCACTTGTTGGAGTTACTGCCCACGGATCTGAAGTTCTATTTTTACAGTGCGCGACCCGGCGAGATCAGCTGCTGCGATCACTCCCGACGTCGGATTGATGCGAAAGTGGTACCGTTGGAAAGCTGACTTGAAGTACTTCGATCTATGGCTAGAGAAAGAATTTTGAATTTCTCGTAGCTGGCCTTGGTCGAATTTACCAGTTGTTGGTTCACAGAACCAGATCTGGCAGGACAGATTGGAAATTTTCTGAGAACAAGGGTTGACCAAAGGAAAAACTTCGGATATGGAAGTTGACTACTTGATGAAAGTTGTGGAGGAAGAAGTAGGGAAAATAAGGGTATTTTTTGTGGAATTTCTAGAGGAGGTTTGGTTGGGGAAACAGATTTTATGACACTGGTGGGTCAGATCTGGACTGCATATGACAGAACTGAAATTTGACTGAGTTTTAATTTTTGGGTGGAGATAAAAAGCTCCTAAATTCGAGAAAAAATTATGAGAGATGGGCTTTGGTGGGCAGAATACCCAGGCCAAATTTGGATTCAATCAGAAAAGGGGAAGGGGTCGAACATAGGAAGAACTAACTTGCTGTGACATAGGATAGAAGATTGGCAGATCTGGAAGGCTGAGGAACACGAAATTGGAAAAATAGAAAACGAAGACTAGAAAATGGGAAAAATTTTTTGGGAGAGGGTATTTGAGTGGGGAACCTACCCTCAAAATTTGGGCTCCAGAAGATCACGGATTTGGGAGCTAAAATTCGAGCAAGGGGGCTCTGTCCTGATTTGGACAGAACTTCAGCGGCAAGGCGGTGGCGGTGGCGGTGCGATGGCGGCACGAACGGCAGCGGCGGCGGCGGAGCTGGGCGTCGCACTCAGGGAGGTGGTGGTGGAGATGCGTCACACATCTGAAGGGAGAGCTCTCACAGCTCTAGAGGGGGAGAGAGGGGCGCCCTTAGGCCATTGAGCACAAATGAATATTTTCTTCCATTAATGCTAAGTAATTCTCAAAATACAAGGTATTTATAAGAAATGAAAAATGACCTAAACTAATCTCAGATATAAATTAGGCGAGGGGTAAATGGGGGAGACCACATTTATTTCTCCCATGTGGTTTGGAACCCTATTAAAATACAATATATGGGGGGCACCCCCTTGACTATAAGGGTTGGAATATTTGAATGTTTGAACCCTTTGTCCCCTTTGAATGGTCAAGCATCTAGAAGCCCACCTTGGACCTTTGATTGGCCCCACATGGGCCCTAAGACTTAGGTGGATCAATAGGGAAGGAGATAGGGGCCCCTTGCTAGTCCTACTGGACTTTTGCACAAAAACCCACTAAATCCTAAAGACTCACATTATGGCTTATAAAGCCTTACAATTGCAAACATACTTTCCAAAGATATAAATGCAAACTAGAAGGACACAAATACAAAAATAAAAGTTAGTGCCCGGTGTTGATTCCCATCACAAAGATGTTGAAAAAATGTTTAAAAGATGATGATAAAGATGTTCAACCATTGGTGCCTACGCCTACAGATGTTTGATGCAGATGAAGATGTTAAACCATTGGCGCTCGTGCCGACAGATGTTTGATGCAGATGACGATGTTAAACCATTGACCCCCGCGTCGATAGATGTTTGATGAAGATGAAGATGTGAAGATGAAGATGTTGAACCATTACATTCGTGCCATTAGATGTTCGATGATGTTCAAAGATGTCCAAGGTGTTCGAACATCGGCGTTCAGGCCGACAGATGTTCCGTGATGTCAAAGATGTTTAACCATCGGCGTCTCGGCCGACAGATGTTCACAATGTTCAAAGATGTTCAAGATGTCCAACCATCGGCGCTTGGGCCGATAGATGTTCCATGATGTTTCAAGATGATTGAAGATATACAAAGATGTTCGAGATGTTCAACCATCGGCAACCAAACAAACAGATGTCTAAACCATCGACACTTATGCCAGTAGATGTCAAACGATGCCCAAAGATGTTCCCCCACCATGATGCCTTGTGTTGACACAAATTTAGTGTTGACGAAACAACAAAAAAAGGAAACAAAAGAGAAACAAAAAGAAGAAAAAAATAAAAAAGGAAAGAGAAAAAGAGAAAAGGAGAAAAAGAGAAAAAGAAAGGAAGACAGGGGGTGCAACCCTTTAAATGCCTCAACTCGATGCCCATGGCCTTCCGGGGTCTTGGCCGAGATATCCGAGCTAGACATTTCGTCTAAGTCGGAGAAACCAAATTTCCTTGCTCGGTGCAATCCCAGTATCGATGATACACTTGACTCGGTGCCTATGGCCTCTCGGGGCCTTAGCTGAGGGGCTGGCTCAGATCTTCCGTCTAAGCCAGATGAACCTAATTCCTTGCGACAGCATGAACCCAATCCGATTGGTGCTTGGCCCTCTATCTGGACCAATCCATCCGTCCCACCACGATGTTCAATACAACCTGATAGCTTAGACCTTCCGTCTAAGACTAGATGAACCCGATGTCTTTGTGATGGCCTATACCCGATGTCGACAATATCATCATGATTGGTGTTTGGCTCTCAGTCAGAGCCAATCGATACAACCCAATAGCTTAGACTTTCTGTCTAAGGCCAGATGAACCCAATTCCTTACCTCAGCATAGACCCAATGCTGACGATGTCATCTTGATTGGCGTCTGATTCCCTGTCAGAACCAATCGATATAGTTCACGGCCGAGATCATTCGCATGAAGCCGAAGATGTTCCGTCCTGATATCAACCGCCTGTCTAGCAAGAAGCTGCACCCGTAGGCCCCGCTCCTTCGTCCCTCGTTCGCGACACCTGCGGGTGGGGGGCATTTGTTAGCACTAAAAAAATGATGAAAGAAAAGAAAGAAGAAAAATGAAGATGGGCCAAATGAATGGTCAAATGAAAAATGGGCCAAGCCCAATACAAAAAGAAGAGAAGGGGCGTAGAGGACATGTGCACAAATAGAAGGAAGAAGGGGGGGCAAAAGAAAAGAAGAAGAGGGAATTTCAAAAAAAGGGGAAAATAGAAGGAAAAGAATCGGCACTGTTCCCTGTGTCACACCCTCTCATCCTATTTTTTATTGTTCATCCCCTCTTCTCCTGCGTAGGCATTCAATACTCGAAGCCCACCTCCATGCACGCCTACAGCCGTGAGCGGCCATCCCGCCTGTGTGGCCAACGGAGCAGGTGCCAGTAGCAGAGACCCCTCTCCCTGCGCCTCTCCTCCGCCGCGCCCTCAGCTGCAGCAACAGCAGCAGTAGTAAAGTAGCAGTGGCCACGTGTGTAACAACAGTAGCAACAACAATGACAACACAACAGTAGCAGTATAGAAGCAGCAGCAACAGATAAAAAAGAAAAAAAGGGATGTGGAGGTTTCCCTCCGAAACAGGAGCTCTGACCCACTATATAAAGCCCACCGTGGTGAAGCAAAATCCACCTTCGGCTAGCTGAAATTCCCTTGGTTGAAGAAGAGAAGCCCTTTGGCAATTTGCAGAGAGAGAGAGAGAGATGAGAGGTGAGGGATAGGAGCAGAGAGCTCCGGCCCCTTCTATCACTTTTGTATTTTCTTCTTTTCCTCTCATTCCATGTTGTATGATGCTCAGTCTCCCTTGATGTAATGTTCTTTATCTAAGAAGGAATGAAGTGCATGGCCTTTGCCCCTGATTTTTTTTGCTATAAGCATGATGTCCTCTTATCTAATATATACATGTGTATGATGTATTTTCATTGCCCGTTCAATTCTATTCTTAGCATATCGTTCATATGGCGATGTATATGTTATCCGGATGGCCACCGACCTGAGGTTTATCCAAACCTATGGATATGACTCTGAGGTTCCCAACTGTCGGGAGATTGTTTAGCTCCTTCTTCGCTTCATAACGCTTTGTTTTCCTTCTCAAAACCCCACTTTGGGATTTGGACCTATCTTATGGCCATGATGCCAAAGGGGGTGAGAAATATGGGGTTTAATCCCAAAGCAATCCCTTTATATATATATAAACTTTGTCTTTCGGAGTCTTGATCATTCCTAGATCCCCGGGGGCTCGCTTCCTTATAGTGTGGTTCCCGGGTGATCTCTTTGGAAAGGGGTGAATATTGACGGCCATGCAATGCGGCGATAATCTAAAACCACATCTAGGGATCGAGATGGTGGCATCCCTCATGTCATAGGATCCCCTCATAGTCTAGTCCTCGAGGTGTCCATGCCCAATTCGGGTCATTGGATGTTGTTGCTTCCGTGCGCATCCTCGGGTGTTGTCGCTTCTGTGTCCACTCTTTTCATTTTGTGGCCGTCTCGGAGTACTTTCTCCGTGGGCGTGTACTCGATTAAACCCCCCAAAAGCTCCAGGTCTAGGGGAGCTGCTGCCAGATTTTCGCCAAGAAACTTGAACCAATGGTAAAACTGATAAATAGAGGATTATGATAGCTGAATTGAACAAAAGAATTTATGAAGAAATGATATGCATCAAGATATGCTGTCACGTCCCGAGCGCGGAAGATACCCGGAGATGCGCGACGTGTCTATATCAATCATGTCAATCAGAGTGGTCGTGTATTCGACACAAAGACAGAGATGCGCAAAATAGCAAGATAACCCAATCCTTTATTTCATAATGGATAGACTATTACAAATCCAATACTCTGTTTAATAAAAAGGAAAAGAATACATATTTGACTCAAGAAACTATAGAAAAGACTAGATGACACTTGGAGAATCTCTATCTCTTCACTCTTGACAATTCCCATCCGATTGACTTCCATCGTCGTCGGACTTACCTGAAAAGTACAAAGGGACAAACGGAATGAGCGAACGCTCAGTAGGAAATTATATCTCAAGTACTAGCAAGGGGTTTAAGTAATTACATCTTTCATGAATGCAATAAAGCTATGCATGCTCGCATAAACGACAAGATAGAGAGAATGTAATATCAAAGAAATAAGATGAACTTAATCATGAACTTCCAACAAGATGACAAGTATATTCAAGGTATTCAAGCAAGCACGTTTAACAAGTCATGTCAAGAACTTTGGCTATCATGTATCAAGCAAGTAAATTACCCTCTTTCGGGCCACGCATTTCATGTAAAGTCAAGTACGATTCAAGTACAAGATGTGTGTGGAATGTCCAATCAAGCAAGTCAAGTACTCGGTATAATGCCAGATACCTTATCATTTTAACTCCCATGGGCACAAGTACTTTCGGGTGCTCCTCCCAGGACCAGATCGGGCCCTATATGCGCAGGCATTTATCATGTGTTTTGACATCCACTCTTGTTTATATAGCCAATATAGAATTTCAATAATCAAGCTTGTAGACCCGTATGACAACTTTGATAGAATAGAGTCCAAAATATGACAAAGGACATAGAATGGCGATAATAACGGTATAATCACGATATCGATAAAACTAGGTAGAATATGATTCCCTTAACTTGGGTACCATGACAAATCAGTATGGACATTCTTTATATAGAATTGAGGTCCACATGAACAGTATATCAAAGGTAAGATACCCTCATTCTTATCATAGAATTGAGGTTTTACAAGAATGGCATGATATGGCATAATGCCATCATCCCATTAAGAATTTCTTATGATATACTCTTTGTATAATCATAAGGGCCGGTATCCCATATTTCTTTAGAGTGACATGGCATCAATGGTGTAATGGGTTTTTAGGGTACAACCAGCTCAGTCGGCCTTGAGGGAATCCAAGGCTACGAGGAGTCTTACGGAGGTCTCTATGACTAACTCGCTAGTCCAAAGGAACGGAATGTCCAATGGAGAGCTTGTATGTCAATGAGAGTTGAGTGTGATCGATAAATCAACGTGAAAAGTGGGACTATACTCACGGAGTGGAGAATAGTGCCGATATATGTATATAAATATATATTGAAACAATCGTTTAACAGTAACGGGTTAAAAACAGTTTACAGTAAAATAACGACTTAGGTCAAGTCGTTTCTCAAGTAATTAACGCCTAACAGAAGGGCGTTTACATATGGTCCGTTTTGCAGAATTTTCAATAATTCAATAATTTATCTAAAAAGCGCCTTGGGAAGGGGCGTTTCTTCAACAGTTGACCACTACAGTAGCAGGCGTCTCCTTATTTATATATTTGACAGAATATCAATAATTTCATGAATTGTCTAAAACACGCCTTGGTCAGGGTCGTTTCTTCAAGATCTGACGACTACACCAGAAGGCGTCTTATTGTTTACATATTTGACAGAATACAATTAATTTTCAGGAATTATCAAAAACGCGCCCTGGGCAGGGGCGTTACTATTTAATTCTATTTTTCAGAATATATAAATTTCAGGATTTTAACCGATACACGCCCTAGGAAGGGGCGTTACCTTTCAGATTCACGCCCTATGAGGGGGCGTTAATATGTGGAAAACGACTTTGTCCAAGTCGTTAATTCAAGTTCCTTCAGAAACTTTAAGGACAGTAACAATTTCAGGATAACAGAGGAACGAATGTAATATCATGACAGTAAAGTTAGCAGGTTGAAGACAGAGGATCATGCATTATTTTATAATCATGATTTCATAGATAATCAATTCTTAAGATGGGTGATTAACGGTTTAAAGAAATTAACGCCTGAGTACGGGGCGTTAAACATGAAATTAACGACCTGGGAAAAGTCGTTTCATGTGAATTAGCGCCCTTGACAGGGGCGTCTCTTTCAAAATATTGCAGAAAACGCATGGAAACTATAATAACCGTATGCATGACATGCTTATATATATATATCTTGCATTAATTTCATTTGGGCTACAATAACTTGAGAAAATCCTACCTTTAAGAGTTGATTTGGAGATGACGATTTACAGATTGATATGTAGAAGGGAGAAAACTCTGTTGCTTAAACAGCAACCAATAACTTCAGCCGTATCAGCAGGAAGAAGTCTTTATGTTCAACTGATGAACCCCTTTCGACTGAACTTCCTACAGAGAAATACGAAGAAACATTAATATTTTCTTCATAATACCTGACCAAAGGTAAAGGAAAGATTATTACCTTTGTTCTTCACAACCCCAATGCTTCTTCAACCTGGAAGAAGGAAGAAGTCGAATTAATGACCGTCCACCAAATCAAAAAGGGACAGAGGGAAGGAAGAGCTATTGCTCTGTAATTACCTTCAGAGAACTCGAACGCCAAATAGCGTTCACGGGTTCGAGCAGTAGATTATTTATAGGGTTATGGAAGTCCTATTAAAAGTAGTGTTTGATTGAGGGTAACATATCCCCAATAGAGTCCTTACTCTAATAGACACTTACTAGATTAGGTTAATCTTTCCCTGGATAAGCTCTGGGTTCGAACGAGTCACGAACTGAATTAACGCCTTTGGTCAGGGCGTGTATTCTTTAATTAACGCCTTGCATAAGGGCGTTTCTTAAAAAGTGCCTTGAAAAAGGGCGTTTCGTGTTTTAAAACACGCCCAAGATAGAGGCGTTTCTTTTACTTACCCATTTGGTCGCGTGAGAACTGACGACCGTAGGTGTGGGCGTCCTTTCTTTATTCACGCCATGGATAGAGGCGTTTCTTTATAAATTAACGCCTTAATAAGAGGCGTTATTTTTAATTTGTTTTATTTCGTCCAACTAACCATATTCCTTTTATATATATTACTTCTGTAATATATATGTTTTAATTTATTTCAATTATTCATTTATTAGGGTTGCTACACCCTCCCCCACTTAAAAAGAATTTGGTCCCCAAATTCAATATATATATAATTATACATATGGAGAGCGTAGAACATGTACCTCTTAGAATAACTCGGGAAATCGTTTCTTCATAGATTCTTCGGTCTCCCATGTCGCTTCGCGTTCGGGATTCTTATTCCATTGCACCTTGAGCATGGGAATAACCTTATTCCTTAGAGCTCGTATTTCTCGATCTAATATCTTTAAAGGCCTCTGTTCATATGTGAGATCTTTCTGGATCACCAGATCTCCATGCTCAATAATATGTGACGGATCGTGCACATACTTCTTCAACATAGATATGTGAAATACATTGTGTACCTCGGACAACTGAGGAGGCAACGCGATGCGATAAGCAACCTCGCCAACTCTTTCGAGTACCTCAAATGGTCCGATGAATCTTGGCGTAAGCTTGCCCTTAACACCAAATCTTCGTATGCCACGTCCAGGGGATATTTTAAGAAATACATGATCTCCAACCTGGAATTCAAGATCTCTTCTCCTGGTATCAGCATAAGCCTTTTGCCTTGTCTGAGCAACTTGTAATCTTTCTCTGATTACCTGTATCTTCTCAGTTGTATCCCTTACCATGTCTGGACCTAATAGTTATTTTTCTCCAACTTCGTTCCAGCATAAGGGTGATCGGCAACTCCTTCCATATAATGCTTCAAAAGGTGCCATCTGGATACTAGCTTGATAGCTGTTGTTATATGCAAATTCAACTAAAGGCAAGTGGTCATGCCAGCTTCCTCCAAAGTCAATGATGCATGCTCTCAGCATATCTTCAACAACTTGATTAGTTCGCTCGGTCTGACCATCCGTTTGTGGGTGAAAAGCAGTACTAAAGTTGAGCCTTGTTCCCAACGAATGTTGTAATCCCTTCCAAAAATGAGAAGTAAAACGGGGATCTCTATCAGACACGATTGAGACAGGAATTCCATGTATCCTGACTATTTCTTTGATGTATAGTGCAGCTTGCGCATCAATTGACCATCGGCTTTTGATTGGCAAGAAATGTGCCGATTTAGTCAATCGGTCAATGATAACCCAGATTCCATCATGTCCTCCTTTAGATTTAGACAAACCCATGATGAAGTCCATACCAATATCCTCCCATTCCCACTTAGGAATATCTAGAGGATGTAGTTTTCCCGTAGGCTTCTGGTGTTCCGCCTTGACCTGTTGGCATGTGAGACAGCGTGATACATAGTCCGCTATTTCTCTTTTCATATTAGGCCACCAAAAGTTCCTCTTTACATCTTGGTACATTTTGGTTGATCCTGGATGAATAGTGTATCTTGATCTGTGAGCTTCATCTAAGATCTTCTTCTTTAATTCCGGACAATCGGGTATACAAGTTCTATCTTTGAACGATAATCTTCCATCAGAAGTTAGTTGAAAATCAGATTGTCCTTCTAATCTGCCTTTGATTTCTACTAATATAGGATCATCATCCTGAAGTGTTTGTATCTCAGATAACAAATCTGACTGTATGCTTACATGAGATAGTGTGACAATTTTGGATTCCGTGTCCAAGCTTATATTGAGCTCGGAGAATTGTTCAAGTAACCTCCATTCTTGCATCATACAATTTGCTATCATTGCTCTCGGCTTTCGACTAAGGGCGTCAGCAACATAATTACCCTTTCCGGGATGGTATTGTATATTGAAGTCGAAGTACTTGAGATATTCTAGCCAGCGTCTTTGTCTCATGTTTAGCTCCTTTTGGGAAAATAGATATTTGAGACTTTTGTGATCGGAGTATACAGTAAACTGTGCTCCATATAAGTAGTGTCTCCATATCTTTAGGGCAAATACTACCGCGGCCAGTTCTAAGTCATGGACGGGGTAATTCTCCTCATGCTTCTTCAGCTGACGTGAAGAGTATGCTATGACCTTTCCTTGTTGCATTAGGACACATCCGAGGCCAATGCCAGAAGCATCAGTGTAGACCTCGAATTTCTCTTCTTCTATCGGTAGAGCTAAGATCGGAGCTGTAGTGAGATGATCCTTGAGAGTTTGGAAACTTCTTTCACATTCCTCACTCCATTCATATCGGATCTCCTTACGAGTTAACCTTGTAAGTGGCACGGCGATTGTTGAGAAGTCTTTGATGAATCGCCTGTAATAGCCTGCAAGGCCTAAGAAACTTCTGATCTCGCTAGCATTGGTTGGTCTTTCCCATTTCCTAACTGCTTCAACCTTTGACGGATCTACAGATAATCCATCCTTGGATATCACATGTCCGAGAAAAGCCACTTCTTCAAGCCAGAATTCGCATTTGCTGAGCTTAGCATATAATTGATTTGTCCTCAAGATTTGTAATGAAATCCTCAAATGCTCTTCATGTTCTTCCTTAGTCTTGGAATATATCAATATATCATCAATGAAAACCACCACAAATTGATCTAGATAAGGCCTGAATATGCTATTCATCAACTACATAAAGGCAGCAGGGGCATTTGTTAGTCCAAAAGGCATAACAACAAATTCATAGTGGCCATACCTGCTTCTGAACGCAGTTTTATGAATATCTTCGTCTTTAATCCTCAATTGATGATAACCAGACCTGAGATCAATCTTGGAGAAATGTTTGGATCCAGAAATCTGATCAAATAATTCATCGATTCTCGGCAGTGGATACTTGTTCTTGATAGTAAGATGATTCAACTGTCGATAGTCGATACACAATCTCATGGATCCATCCTTCTTCCTTACAAATAGGACTGGGGCTCCCCACGGAGAAGTACTTGGTCTAATGAACCCTTTTTGAATCAATTCCATCAATTGCTTCTTCAATTCTTTTAGTTCTGCAGGGGACATTCTATAGGGTGCCTTTGAAACAGGACCAGCACCAGGGACTAAGTCAATGGTGAAGGCCACATCTCTTTGAGGGGGTAATCCCGGCAAATCTTCCAGAAATACGTCTGGAAATTCTCGCACTACCTGAATGTCCTCTATCTTGGTTTCTTTAGCTTCTTTAATAGTGACAAAAGCAAGGAAGGATACACATCCTTTCTTGACGAGCTTGCTTGCTCGAAGAGCCGAAATAAGAGGGGATTTGCTTTGACTCTTAGGACTAGTATAAGTCAGTTCCGAAAATTCCTTGAAAACAATCTTGCTATCACGGCAATCAACCGTTGCCTGGTATTTGGATAACCAATCTGCTCCTAGTATAACATCATACTCTTTTAGATCTAAGCAGATAAGATCAATAGGAAAATTCTTTCCTCGAACCAATACCTCACAGTTTTGGTAATGATGTGTGATATCCGTCTCGTTTCCGAGAGGAGTAGACAATATTAACTTCATCCATTCTGGTTCTAGAGGTAATGGGTCAGCAAACTTCTTGGAAATAAAGGAATGCGATGCACCCGTATCAAATAAGACATGTGCATATTTGGAACAAATTTTTAATGTACCTTCCACCAATCCGCCTTCTTCTTCTGGTTCGGTCTCTTGGATTGCATGAAGACGCGCGTTCCTTGTCACTGGGCGTTTACCCTCACCGTCTTGGTCATTCATTAATGGACAATCGGGAATCCGATGTTCACGACTCCCACAACGGAGACATGCTCCTAATTTCCTCCAGCATTCTTCTGTTTTGTGACCAGCCTTGTCACAATGCTTGCATACTACGTTTGAAGGTGTAGTGGTGATAGAGAAAGGCTTGGATTTCTTGAACTTCTGATCTTGAGAGGAAGAACCTCCATTATTGGGCCTCTTCTTAAAGTTGGGTTTAAAAGAACCCGAACTTGTGACTTGCTCCTTTTTGTCTTTCCCACGGATCCTATCAGATAGTTCCGTGGCATCTTCAAGCAACTGAGCTCGGCGCACTATTTCAGTATAAACTTGAATATCCATAGGCGCCAGTTGAGTAATGTAGTGGGGCCTAAGCCCATTAAGAAATCTACGGGCTTTCATCTTTTCCGTGCTAATTAAATGCTTAGCATATCTAGACAGTCTAGAGAACTGTGCTTCATAATCAGCCACCGATAAAGATCTTTGCTTTAATGCGGCAAATTCGGCGGCCTTCTTTTCCTGGACCCTATCAGAGAAATATTTGGCGTTGAAATATTCAACGAATTCACCCCATGTAACTTGAGTTGGGTCAATAGTAGCTTCAATCGACTCCCACCAGCATCTAGCATCCTTTTCTAACTGGAAAGTAGCTAATAAGACTTTGTCCTGATCCGTGCATTGCATAACACGGAATATACGTTCAATCTCCCGAACCCAATGCTCGGCATCGTCTGGATCGGTCGATCCCATGAACTTCGGGGGATTCATATTCTTGAATGCTTGGTGTAAGCTTCCAGCTCGTGGAGCACCACCTTGTGCTACCTGTTGTAGCACTTGGGTCATCCCTTGAAGGGTACGCTGCATGTTGCGCCATTGAGCACGTTCGGCAGCCATTATCCTACAATTACAATAGCTATGTTAGTAGTATATCACTATGATCTTATAAAGGACTCATTGATCATTTAACCCTTGGTTCTACCCACTCTCACTTGGTTAAAGGTTTTGAAACCTATCCTTGGACTTGGGTTTCCTAGGAATTGAATACCTTAGGCTCTGATACCACAAAGACTGTCACGCCCCGAGCGCGGAAGATACCCGGAGATGCGCGACGTGTCTATATCAATCATGTCAATCAGAGTGGTCGTGTATTCGACACAAAGACAGAGATGCGCAAAATAGCAAGATAACCCAATCCTTTATTTCATAATGGATAGACTATTACAAATCTAATACTCTGTTTAATAAAAAGGAAAAGAATACATATTTGACTCAAGAAACTATAGAAAAGACTAGATGACACTTGGAGAATCTCTATCTCTTCACTCTTGACAATTCCCATCCGATTGACTTCCATCGTCGTCGGACTTACCTAAAAAGTACAAAGGGACAAACGGAATGAGCGAACGCTCAGTAGGAAATTATATCTCAAGTACTAGCAAGGGGTTTAAGTAATTACATCTTTCATTAATGCAATAAAGCTATGCATGCTCGCATAAAACGACAAGATAGAGAGAATGTAATATCAAAGAAATAAGATGAACTTAATCATGAACTTCCAACAAGATGACAAGTATATTCAAGGTATTCAAGCAAGCATGTTTAACAAGTCATGTCAAGAACTTTGGCTATCATGTATCAAGCAAGTAAATTACCCTCTTTCGGGCCACGCATTTCATGTAAAGTCAAGTACGATTCAAGTACAAGATGTGTGTGGAATGTCCAATCAAGCAAGTCAAGTACTCGGTATAATGCCAGATACCTTATCATTTTAACTCCCATGGGCACAAGTACTTTCGGGTGCTCCTCCCAGGACCAGATCGGGCCCTATATGCGCAGGCATTTATCATGTGTTTTGACATCCACTCTTGTTTATATAGCCAATATAGAATTTCAATAATCAAGCTTGTAGACCCGTATGACAACTTTGATAGAATAGAGTCCAAAATATGACAAAGGACATAGAATGGCGATAATAACGGTATAATCACGATATCGATAAAACTAGGTAGAATATGATTCCCTTAACTTGGGTACCATGACAAATCAGTATGGACATTCTTTATATAGAATTGAGGTCCACATGAACAGTATATCAAAGGTAAGATACCCTCATTCTTATCATAGAATTGAGGTTTTACAAGAATGGCATGATATGGCATAATGTCATCATCCCATTAAGAATTTCTTATGATATACTCTTTGTATAATCATAAGGGCCGGTATCCCATGTTTCTTTAGAGTGACATGGCATCAATGGTGTAATGGGTTTTTAGGGTACAACCAGCTCAGTCGGCCTTGAGGGAATCCAAGGCTACGAGGAGTCTTACGGAGGTCTCTATGACTAACTCGCTAGTCCAAAGGAACGGAATGTCCAATGGAGAGCTTGTATGTCAATGAGAGTTGAGTGTGATCGATAAATCAACGTGAAAAGTGGGACTATACTCACGGAGTGGAGAATAGTGCCGATATATGTATATAAATATATATTGAAACAATCGTTTAACAGTAACGGGTTAAAAATAGTTTACAGTAAAATAACGACTTAGGTCAAGTCGTTTCTCAAGTAATTAACGCCTAACAGAAGGGCGTTTACATATGGTCCGTTTTGCAGAATTTTCAATAATTCAATAATTTATCTAAAAAGCGCCTTGGGAAGGGGTGTTTCTTCAACAGTTGACGACTACAGTAGCAGGCGTCTCCTTATTTATATATTTGACAGAATATCAATAATTTCATGAATTGTCTAAAATACGCCTTGGTCAGGGTCGTTTCTTCAAGATCTGACGACTACACCAGAAGGCGTCTTATTGTTTACATATTTGACAAAATACAATTAATTTTCAGGAATTATCAAAAACGCGCCCTGGGCAGGGGCGTTACTATTTAATTCTATTTTTCAGAATATATAAATTTCAGGATTTTAACCGATACACGCCCTAGGAAGGGGCGTTACCTTTCAGATTCACACCCTATGAGGGGGCGTTAATATGTGAAAAATGACTTTGTCCAAGTCGTTAATTCAAGTTCCTTCAGAAACTTTAAGGACAGTAACAATTTCAGGATAACAGAGGAACGAATGTAATATCATGACAGTAAAGTTAGCAGGTTGAAGACAGAGGATCATGCATTATTTTATAATCATGATTTCATAGATAATCAATTCTTAAGATGGGTGATTAACGGTTTAAAGAAATTAACGCCTGAGTACGGGGCGTTAAACATGAAATTAACGACCTGGAAAAAGTCGTTTCATGTGAATTAGCGCCCTTGACAGGGGCGTCTCTTTCAAAATATTGCAGAAAACGCATGGAAACTATAATAACCGTATGCATGACATGCTTATATATATATATCTTGCATTAATTTCATTTGGGCTACAATAACTTGAGAAAATCCTACCTTTAAGAGTTGATTTGGAGATGACGATTTGCAGATTGATATGAAGAAGGGAGAAAACTCTGTTGCTTAAACAGCAACCAATAACTTCAGCCGTATCAGCAGGAAGAAGTCTTTATGTTCAACTGATGAACCCCTTTCGACTGAACTTCCTATAGAGAAATACGAAGAAACATTAATATTTTCTTCATAATACCTGACCAAAGGTAAAGGAAAGATTATTACCTTTGTTCTTCACAACCCCAATGCTTCTTCAACCTGGAAGAAGGAAGAAGTCGAATTAATGACCGTCCACCAAATCAAAAAGGGACAGAGGGAAGGAAGAGCTATTGCTCTGTAATTACCTTCAGAGAACTCGAACGCCAAATAGCGTTCACAGGTTCGAGCAGTAGATTATTTATAGGGTTATGGAAGTCCTATTAAAAGTAGTGTTTGATTGAGGGTAACATATCCCCAATAGAGTCCTTACTCTAATAGACACTTACTAGATTAGGTTAATCTTTTCTTGGATAAGCTCTGGGTTCGAACGAGTCACGAACTGAATTAACGCCTTTGGTCAGGGTGTGTATTCTTTAATTAACGCCTTGCATAAGGGCGTTTCTTAAAAAGCGCCTTGAAAAAGGGCGTTTCGTGTTTTAAAACACGCCCAAGATAGAGGCGTTTCTTTTACTTACCCATTTGGTCGCGTGAGAACTGACGACCGTAGGTGTGGGCGTCCTTTCTTTATTCACGCCATGGATAGAGGCGTTTCTTTATAAATTAACGCCTTAATAAGAGGCGTTATTTTTAATTTATTTTATTTCGTCCAACTAACCCTATTCCTTTTATATATATTACTTCTGTAATATATATGTTTTAATTTATTTCAATTATTCATTTATTAGGGTTGCTACATATGCAATTCTTAACCTTAACCAAAAAAGAAATGTCATGATCCCATGATTTCATAAAATTGCTGGAAATAAGTGTTGTATTGGGTTCGTTGTGCTCCCTCTTGGTTTTGTTTTTGATGATAACAAAATATTGCGTGTATGTGGATGGAAGAAAATTGTGAATGATTGCATGTGGTTCTCACTCATGATCTTGGCATGTGTTTCATTGAGCATCTGTGCTCTAGATGTTCTAATGTGGTTGAGTTGGCAAATGATTTTTGAGGTTCATACATGTTGGTAACACGCATGGTTTATGAAGTTGATTTTCATATGAGAGTCTTGGGTTTGCTATGTGCTCTCGTTGATGCTTATACCTATTGGCCTTCGTATGTGAACCTTGGAATAAATGACCTTTTAAGTGTGATAAATGGCTTTCTTGCATATTCATGAAAGCGTTCAAATTATCTATATCATTCATGTGGAGATTGCTTTCATGATTACACTTCATGCTAGGCTATGGTTGCCATGTCGTCCAAAGTACTTTTATGCCTATTGAACATGGACTTTTCATGAAGGGTCTCTAATTGATGAAAACATGTTTTACTGAAACAAACACTGTTTGTGTTTTGGCATCATGTTGAGTATTCATGTGAGTTAAGAACTTGGATAATTGATCTCATTTTTGGTGAGCAAAATGTTAGTTTGAATGGTTCTCATAATTACTTGAATGATCCCTGTCCAAATGGACCTTCACGTATACATCTCATGTTCTTCAACCTTGGCTAGAGTCGACCTCTTATGAAGCAAGAGTCGACTTCTACTGTTAATGGGTTTGTCATGTAATTTCTATATGAGGCTTTTGAGCTTGAATGTGATTAAGCCTATTAATAGGAATCTTGGCTTCAAAGTGATTGAACTTGCATTGTTCTAACTTCATTTATCTTGTTATGCAGGTTTAAAATAGAATGCCAATCCATATGCAAAGGTATCAAGATTTATGGTGAGAATTTGACACTTTGCATATGTATGTTTTTGTGAGAAAATGGTAAGTTTCCATTTAGAGTTTTGTATCTTGATGGAAGTGGTTAGTATATGTTTTTACATTGGGGTTTTATGTATATACATCTTGCTTTTAAACCCTTGGCATCAACCGGTTGAATCTCTCAAATTTGTTCTGGTCTATCTTGTACGAAACCAAAACCGGTCGACCGCCCCACTAAACCGGTCGACCGGTTTTTCTATGCTATGCCCAAAATAGAACCGTGTTGTCACCGGTCGATCGCCCCAATGAAATCGGTCGACTGGACTTTCTCTGCTACTCGATCGGGCTTCACAAAATGCATCCAAAACCCATCTTTTGGAGATCCACTTAGGGCCAAACTTGACCCTAATACCCCTAAGGCATTCATACATATGTTAGACACATTTTGAAGGGTTTTTATGATGGCTATATAGGTCTTTTCATGATTCTCTTGTTGGCCTATATAGGAGTTATGAATTTGGGAGATTACAACCCTAAGAGAGCTAATGTTTTCTATCTTGTAGGTCAAGGAAGAAGGAAATGGAAGAAAGGAGTGGAGCTGAAGAAATCTGAGGATATCATCTGCATCCAAGAGGTTTTTGTGATCGTGATAGAAGAGAAAGTGGAGCGGATTGAAGAGAGGATCACGGTGACGTTCATATCGACAACATCCGGCTTCTCTCCGACCCGAGCATCAAAGAACATCATCTTCCAGCCATTGAAGATAAAGGGGGATCATTTCTATATCTTTTATTTGTTCTTAGGGATGTGTTTCATGCTCTATATTTTGTCTTTAGCATGATTTGAACATTTGTGTTTATCTTCCAAACATTAGAGATATTCGTGTGTGTGACCGTTTGTGTATACGGTCGTGGTTGATCGCCTGCATGCGATCGTGTGTGTCATCGTGCTACGTTTGTTGTAGTGTGTGTGTGTTTGTGTTGTGATCCGGTCATCGGATCGTGTGTGTGTGTGTTATGATCTGGTCGTCGGATCGTGTGCGTGTGTGTTGTGATCCGGTCGTCAGATCGTGTGAGTGTGTGTTGTGATCCGGTCGTCGGATCGTGTGTGTGTGTGTGTTAGGGCGTGTCCCCGTGTGTTGTTGGAGCGTCGTCTCCGTTTGGGGATTTATCCCCGAGTGAAGCCTCACCGGGTTTGGTGAGGGGTGGACGTAGGGAGCCCGTCGTGGTCCCGAACCACCTTAAAAGTCCCTTGTCTTCTGGTTTGCATTGTAGGTGTTTGTGTTATTGCTTAATTTACTTTCGTTAACGTGTGATATCGGTGAGATTGAGAGAATCCAGTTACTTTGTGTAGTTAATTTTCTCAATCTAGTTAAAAGGTGTTAATTCCGCTCCGTAGTTGTTTTAATTTGCCATCTAGTGTCGGGGACAATTCAACCCCCCTTCTTGTCCACTCGCCTACCCCGAGACCAACTAGTGGTATCAGAGCAAGGCTCTGTTATTTCAAGTTCTAACGATCTTCAGAGTGATCTTTGTAGGTGTGTTTGATTTGATTAGCATCATGACTGATAGTGTGTTGTCTTCCCTTCCGTGTTTTAATGGTTTAAATTCCAATGAATGGCTTAGCCATATAAATCGTCATGTTAAATCTATTGATCCCAAACTCTGGGATTTAGTTGAGCATGATTCATATGGAATGCCTAGTGATGTGACTAAGTGGACTGTGGAGCATGTGAAAAGATATAAAGATAATGCTAAGCTTTTGCATATTTTTAGAAATTCAATTGATCTTGACAAATTTTCACTTGTTTCATCATATAGGATGGCTATGGAGATACTGAAATGTTTGGTTAAGGACTATGATGCGACAAAGGATGGCGAGTGCTTGATGGCCGACAAACACGATAAATCACGCAAGGAAAGCGCCGAGCTAGACTCGGAAGGTGAGGTTGTTTCTTTTGAAGAGCTTATGGACTTGTATGATGAATTGGTTGAAAAATACAAGCATGTTAAATCTGAAAACAAAAAGCTTAAAAAGAAACCTGAACATGCCCTTCTTGATAATGCTCCTTGTGATAAGTGTTTTGAATTTGCAGAACTCAAAATTGAAAATGAATCTCTTTTGATTGAGATCAAAAAACATGAAGAAATCATTTCTTGTATGAAAGAAGAAAATGAAAAGCTGAAACATTTGATTACAACATTGTCTGAAAAATTGCTTGCATTTGAAAAAGGAAAAAGGTTGGTTGTTGATGAATGTGAAAAGTTACATGTGCTAGAACAAGAACTTGAAAGTTATAAAACTACAAATAGAGTGCTGAATGAATGTGTTGTTTGTAGTGAACAGGAAATTGCTAGCTATGAATTGCACATTGCATCTCTTGAAAAAGAGATTGTTGACTTGAATGCTTCTTTGTCTAATTTTGTGAAAGGGAAAGATAACTTGGATAAAATATTAGGGACCAATGTGAATTGTCAAAGGGAAGGTCTAGGTTATGAACCTAGTAAAAAGAAAGCCATTGGTCTGAAAACTCAAACCTCTATTGTGCATGCCTCTTACTCTTCAAATGATTGAAATGCCTCTTTTGTTAAGAATCAAAAGAAATATGTCCACACTAAGCCCTCTATGCCAAGTAGACCTCATAAATTGAAATCTAATGTTGAATGCTTTTACTGTGGTATGTTTGGCCATGTAATGGATGATTGTACTGTCATGAAAAAGGATGACAATTTTGCATTTGAAAATAAATATGCTTTTAAAAAACAAAGAAATGCTTCTTATTTTTATTGTGATAAACTAGGCCACATGATGCGAAATTATTTTGTGATGCAACATGATGAAGTTCATGCCATGAATGTTAAATCTGATTTTCAAATAAAATTCAATGATAACCATACTTTTCGTGCTCAAGGGTTTCCATCTTCTAAGGGAAAGTTTCATGGAAAAACTTATACCAACAATAAAAAATCATTCCGTAGACCCACATCTCCTTGTTGTCTTCATTGTGGGAAGTACGGTCATGTCATGAAAAAATGTTGGCATTTGAATAATGATAACCTTCATGCTTCTAGGATGAACACGAGGTTTAATTTAGCTAAACCTAGAAGTCTTGCAAATAAGAAATGGAATGGTGTTGAAAGTTCCTTTGCTTGTGAAAGGAAGTCTTTTATTAGTTGCCATTATTGTGGTGAGTTTGGGCATACCATGCATGTTTGTGAACTGATGTATTTTGATGATATGCATGCCCAAAGAATGTTGAAGGCACCCACTAGAGGTGCAACTAACTATCCGGGACCCAAAAAGGTTTGGGTATCCAAAACTATTGAATGAGAACTTTTTTGTAGGATTGCCTTCAGGCCAAGTGGCACATGTTTTAAAAATAAATTTCTAAAAATTTAAAATTTATTTTATTTGAATTTCCATTCATGAAAATCAAGAAAATCTATTTTTCTTATGAGTTTGCATTGCATCTTTCTGATCATCAGTTGCATGACTACATGGTATATTAAATGGTGACTTAAGGAAGGGCATGTCATTCCTGTCTAAAATCTATCACCATGCGTGAGAATGTGCCTCCGCCTTATACCATGAGTCACTTGTTCATTTAGGTTATAGGTTGCATGATTTTCAGAAAATGTCAAATGTGAAATCTCTGCACATAGAAAAGGGGAGTTAGTTTTTGATGTGGAATTGAAAATTGAACTCATCCCTGTGGAAATGCATCTCATGCCTTTTGCTACATCTTAATTGATCATAACATTGTTATGTGATTTATGGGACTAACAATGGAATGCTAACCTCTTTTAAGGCTATTGCTAAGCTAGCATGCTTGAAGGCATATGGTGATGCCTACTGAACTCAAGTATTGATTTTAAAACTTGATTTGTCATTTCTCTAGCCTCTTGTGATGAATTTGGTCAATAGTTGAATGGAATTGAAAACCTTGAAGATTTTGTTGACTATTGAATATTTTTCAATCTAAATTGCTTGAACATATTTGAGATTAACTGTGGCTCTGGTATCTCAAATAGTGTGTAGTGAAAGGGTGGATTACGTCCACCTGAAAACTCTCACTACGCGTGATGTGGTCTTCGGACCTAAGTTCTCCGTCTCGTACCGGAACTCGGAGAAATCAAATGGTTGTTTTGTGAATGACTTCTTGGACTGGGCTATTTTAATTGAAAAATCTATGTTTGAACAACTTCTGAAAATTGGGTTGCATTGCTTGATTTTGATCATATTATGCACCCTAGTTCACAAGGCCATGTCATGAAAAATGCTCATTTGTTCATCATTTGAATGTGAATGCTCTCTTGTGCTATTCATCATGATTTTCTGAAAATTAAGCTCATGCATCTTGCATTGCATTCTCATTACTTTTGCATCTTGTTATAGGTTGTGTTGCATTAGAATTCAAGCATTATGTGCATTTAGTTCAATAAAATGAAAATCTAAAAAAATATATTTTGTACCCATGTTACATCTTGCATTTTGCTTTGTATTTAGGATATTTAAATGAAAATCTGAAATCTTGCATCACATTGCATGTCATGTCCCGAGCCTTTAATTACAGCGGAAGACTCGCTCGGGGAGCGCAAACAGCCGGCATGGTAAGCCTCTCGCAAGCAAGAATCAATCAGAGCGCAAGATAATCACCCAAATAAATGCAATTGCACAATAATATTCAAACTCCAACTTTATTTCATAAATGGTCAATATTCAAGATACAATCACTAAGTTGATTTCCATTCTACTAGACTCAAGAAATAGGAAAATTACATTGACTCAATCTAGACACTTTAACTTCCTAAGTCTTCACTCTCATCTTTATAACACTTTCACTCGCTTCCGGACCCGCTACTAGTATAGCCCGAATCCGAATCCGAACTATTTCCATCTCCTGAAAAACATTGGAAAATAGGTCATGAGCACACTTGCCCAGTAGGTATCTTCGCATCAACATGAAGGCACTATTTAAGTAATTATCATTTTAGCTCTAAAGAAATAAGGTAAAATCATGCGAATGCGAATCAATCATGCGATCAAATCAATAGAAACAAGATAACCATGTAAGATAGGATGATCAAGAATGAACTAGCAAGAATATAACAAGAACATGATATTGGCCTTCCATGAACAAGAATGTAACGAGATTGTACTAGTAAGTCACATATTCCTCACTTTAGCATCTTCTGCTTAAGAGCAAGTGCTTCGTGAATTTCTGTGAAATATCAAGCAAGAATGTCATGTCGTGCCGTGGATCTTCACTTATTTATAGAAATAGTACTCCCAGCGCAATGCGACGCCAGTAGCATCATACCCCATGGTTTATAAAATAGTATGTTTCCGATAATCAGCCGAGGGGACTAGCATAGAGCCCTTGAACATAATCAGTGCTCGATCGCATCTTCAGTTATAAATTAAGCTACTTCCACGAAGTATAACAGTAACGTATGGCCAAGAATATAGCACTTCCAATAATTCCATGATAGCTAAAATCAATGAATGAATGCTTCAACATAAGAATGTAGGAGTCAAGAAATAGACTTTAAACAATGTCATGATCATAGAAATAAATCGACAACATAACGGCATTTTTCTTAACTTCCATTTATTTTATATCAATTTAAGCAATATGACAAGTTCTAGATCATCAAGGTTTATCTAGAATCATTGAAATATCAACCCTTGGTCAAACCTTGGGTTAACATAAACAAGCTATGTAACGGTCATTGGCTGGGCCATTACATTATGTAACGCTCCAGTAATGGGCCGTTACTGTGATCCGAGTCCAGAAGGATAAAAATAGACTCAGAGGAATGTGACGGTCTAGCACTGGGCCGTTACGTAAGCCTGACGGTCCAGTTCAAGGCCATTACATTTCAATAATCAAAACCACGATAGAGTGTTCTAATTAATGGGCTTTCATTGGTACAACCAACTCGGCGTCCTAGTGGGAATCCCAGGCTCACGGAGAATTACGAAGGCCTTGAAATAATGATTTCCTAGTCCATTGGAAGGAATATCCAATAGAAAGGTCCTCATGTCCAAGATTGTGTTCCTATAGTGCAAAGTGTGAACTAATGACAACATACCAGAATATGTGCCATGTACTTATAGAATTGACTCTATTGACAGAGAGAGATATGTATAATCAATGTAAAAATCATGATAAAAACTCCGTCAATACAATGTTAAAAAGTCATGCTTTATAGTACAAAACTATAGAATTTGGTTTAACATAACTTAAGTAGAAGTGATGATAAAACATGCAATACCTATCATGAATAATCAAATATCCTTAAAATCATATGATTAGGTTTAAAACTTAGGTAACTAGGTTTTAACCATAATAAGATTGGCAGGTTGTATTCAGTCATTGGGTTGACAGAACACAGGACATAACGGTCTGGAGATGGGGCGTCACAGTAAAAGTGACGGTCAGGACCCAGCCATTACATGAATGTAACACGTCTGTCCAAGCGCGTTAGAATCAACAATGCAATTCAAATACCACAGAGTTTGTAACGGTCTGTCGTAGGGCCGTTAATTGAAAGTGACGGTCCTATGCTAGTGCGTTACAGTATCTGTTAATAGAAAATAATCATAGAAACTAAGAGATCAACTCACATCATGTCTTTTATCAAAACATGATGAGTTTCTAGTCAGGTTAACGAAGTAAGGCCATCTACATGCATAGGTAACCATGAATAGATGAATAGTCATGTTTTAATTTCTTAATTTGGCTAAGAGGTGCATGATGTGCATAGAACAAATAAAACATGAAATCAATGCTCTATAATGCATGGAATTTAATCGAACCAGAGGGCTTTTAGTCCTATCATGCTACTTTTGTTGTTCATGAGATAACCAACCTCTTACTTAGACTGTAGTTTCTGAATTTGGTTGAGAACCCTGCCCTAGATCCCTTCCTTCTCTTGTGACTTTTTCAGCAACTTCTTTAGGCTCTAACTCCACGCCCTCTTGACCTAAAGATGTGAAATTCGGAGGGGAGTTAGTCTAAAGTATTGTAAACAAACTATTCTAAAGAACTTACCTGAGATAATGACTCATTACCTTGCTTCCTTACGCCCAAAAAGTAAGGGTCGCACAGTTCAGAACTATGTCCTATTTATAGAGTTTAGGCTAGGGTTTGATGATTAAATCGAGTTTAGAGTCCTTATTTCATCAAATCCTAATCTCTAAGAGTCCTTAGAGTTTTTTACAATCCTTCCCAAGTCGATCCATAGTGGATAGGAACATCAAGTTCCAATCTTTTCATGAGTCCCTTCACTTACGGAACTAACAGGATGTAACGGTCGAGTGCCCATGCGTTACATGGATGTGGCGGTCTTACGATAGACCGTTACAGTCATCGTAGCTTAGAGTTTCAATTTATAACAACTCTTTTGTTAATTATCTAAATAATTATCTTATATTATTAGTATTTATCCTTAATATCCGTGGATAGGCTTAAATACCTTCTAGAATATGGGCCAAACCTAATGGTCTAGGTCCTAAACCCTTTTGGACTTCAATTAAGTGGGTTGGGTTAATTGATTAACACAATTTTAGGCTTATATTGATTATTTAGCCTAATTAATGCCAGACTATTATTTAAATATCTAGAAATTACTTTTATAATTTTGGGGGCTCTACACCCTCCCCCACTTAGAAGAATTTGGTCCCCAAATTCAATTTTTGGATTGAGGAGAGTGTACTTACAATTAAATAATTTTGGGAATCTTTTCTTCATAGCTGATTCGATTTCCCATGTTGCTTCATAAGGCCATGCTTTCTTCCATTGAATCTTAACCATATGAATGACCTTATTTCTGAGTTGACGTACTTCTCGTTCCAAAATCTTCATTGGCGTTTGTTCGTATGTCAAGTCCTTCTGAATCTCCAGATTGTCATAAGTGATAATGTGATCTGGATCATACACATACTTCTTCAGCATCGAGACGTGAAATACGTCATGAACTCCTCCTAACTGTGGTGGCAAAGCCAATTTATAAGCCACTTCGCCGATCCTTTCGAGGATTTCAAATGGACCGATAAATCTTGGAGTTAGCTTTCCTTTAATGCCAAATCTTCGAGTACCACGATCCGGAGAAACCTTTAGATATACATGTTCTCCTACTTGAAATTCCAAGTCGCGCCTTCGATTGTCAGCATAAGATTTCTACCTATCTTGTGCCATTTTCATCCTTTCCTGAATGAGCTTGATTTTCTCTGTAGAATCTCTGATTAAATCGGGGCCTAGAAATTACCTTTCCCCTATTTCATTCCAACATATTGGTGATCGACAACTTTTCCTATATAGAGCTTCAAAAGGTGCCATTTGTATGCTTGCTTGATAGCTGTTGTTATATACAAATTCTACCAAAGGCAAGTGATCATGCCAACTTCCTCTAAAATCAATGATACAAGCCCTGAGCATATCTTCTACCACTTGATTTGTCCTTTCTATTTGACCATCAGTTTGTGGATGGAAAGCGGTGCTAAAATTCAATCTAGTCCCAAGTGAATGTTGTAGGCTCTTCCAGAATTGTGATGTGAATCGGGGATCTCTATCTGATACAATAGCGACAGGGACTCCATGTAACTTGATAATTTCTTTTATGTATAGTGCTGCTAGAATATCTACAGACCATCGATTTTTTATTGGTATGAAATGTGCAGATTTAGTCAATCGGTCTATAATTATCCATATTCCATCGTCTCCACCTCTTGTCTTAGGTAGTCCCATAATGAAATTCATTCCTATGCTCTCCCATTTTCATTCCGGAATACTTAAGGGATGTAATTTACCTGCGGGTCTGAAATGTTCTGCCTTCACTTATTGACATGTGAGACACCGAGATACGAAGTCAGCTACTTCCCTCTTCATATTGGGCCACCAAAAGTTTCTTTTGAGATCCTGATATATTTTTGTACCTCCTGGATGAATGGTATACTTTGATTTATGTGCTTCTTCTAAGATCAATTTCTTTGTATCTTCATGATCGGGTATACACATTCGGCCCTTGAATAGTATTCTTCCATCTTTAGATATAGAAAAATTCGGTCTTTGTTCAGTATTGGCTTTAATTTCCAGTAGAATTGGGTCCTCCTCTTGTAACTTGGCCAAATCCTCAATCAATGTTGGTTGAGCTCGGATATTTGCCATGAAACAATTATCTTCCTTAATGTCAACATCTAGATTCAATTGAGCAAATTGAGGAACAAGGTTAGTCATACTAATCATGAGACTTGATAACATACCCATTGGTTTTCTGCTAAGTGCATCTGCTACAGCATTTACCTTGCCAGGGTGATATTGAATAGTGAAATCGAAGTCTTTAAGATATTCCAACCATCTCCTCTACCTCATGTTAAGCTCTTTTTGAGAAAATAAATATTTCAAACTCTTATGGTCCGAATAGACAGTGAACTTTTCTCCATAAAGATAATGACGCCAAATTTTCAAGGCGAAAATAACTGCTGCTAATTCTAAATCATGTATAGGATAATTTTCTTCGTGACGTTTCAATTGTCTTGAAGAATAGCAAATCACCTTTCCATCTTGCATAAGGACACACACTAAACCAATTCCAGATGCATCCGTATATGCTTCAAATCCAGCACCTTCTATTGGTAGCGACAAAACAGGGGCTGTTGTAAGATGATTCTTAAGACTTTGAAAACTCTTTTCACAGTCCTTCGACCAGATAAAAGGATTTTCTTTTCTAGTAAGTCTAGTTAAAGGAACCGCGATCTTTGAAAAGTCCTTTATGAATCTTCTATAGTAACCTGCTAGACCCAAAAAGCTTCTAACTTCAGATATAGTCGTTGGTCGGCTCCAATCTCTGACAGCTTCTACCTTAGAAGGATCCACAGCAATACCTTCTTTTGAAATAATGTGGCCTAGGAATGAGACTTCCTTGAGCCAGAATTCACACTTATTGAGTTTGGCATAAAGTTTATGTTCTCTAAGTGTTTGCAAGGCTATCCTTAGATGTTCTTCATGTTCTTCTTTTGTCTTGGAGTATATCAGGATATCATCGATGAAGACGACGATGAACTGATCTAAATATGGCTGGAAGACACTGTTCATAAGTTGCATGAATGCTGCTGGGGCATTAGTTAACCCAAACGGCATTACCACGAATTCATAGTGGCCATAACGACTTCGAAAAGCCGATTTGTAAATGTTCTCTTCTTTGATTCTAAGCTGATGATAACCTGATCTTAGGTCAATCTTAGAAAAATATTCTGCTCCCGAAAGCTGATCGAAGAGCTCATCAATACGCGGCAATGGGTATTTGTTCTTGATTGTAAGTTGATTCAATCGCCGGTAGTCAATGCATAACCTGAGAGAACCATCCTTCTTCTTGACAAATAGAACCGGCGCACCCCAAGGGGATGTGCTAGGTCTAATAAAACCCTTGTCTAGAAGTTCCTGTAATTGCTTCTTTAATTCCTTGAGTTCTGTGGGGGACATCCTGTAAGGGGCTATAGAAATAGGTGCCGCACCTGGAATGAGTTCGATGGTAAAGTTTACTTCCCTCTCGGGCGGTAAATTAGGTAGTTCAGATGGGAACACGTCCGGGAATTCATTTGCAATAGGAATGTTTGCTAGGATAATTTCCTTAGATTCGGTGACAATGACTGAAGCAAGAAAAACTTCACATCCTTTCGAGATAAGTTGCAGGCGTGTAGAGAAGATATAATGGTAGGATGCTTCTTATATTGGATGCCAAGAAAGGAAAATCTTGGAAGATCGGGCTTTCAGAAAGATATAATCCTATTTCGGCAGTTGATGTAAGCATCATGGTCTACAAGCCAATCTACCCCTAAAATGGCATCATATCCTTTCATGTCAAGGCATACTAAGTTTGTGGGGAGATTATGTCCTTCTACCACTACCTCACAATCAGGATAATAGTTGGTAAGCTTAGTTCCAGATCCTAAAGGTGTAGTAATAGCGAGATCTGAAGGTAGAGGAACTGATGCAGTTGGTAAGGTTTTTTGCAAAAGTGTTGGAGATAAAAGAATGAGAAGCACCAGTATCAAATAGCACGAATGCAGGACGAGAATAGATTTGAAGAGTACCTTCCATGAGCCCATCATTTTGATCCCTGGGCGCTTCTTCTTCATCTATAAATGCATTGAGGAGAGCCTGCCTCCTACGTCCTCCATTATTTGATTGGTCTTTCATAAGGGGGCAATCTGGCACACGATGCTCCCTACTCCCACAACGTAAACAAGCACCTAGGCGCTTCCAGCATTCTTCAGCCGAGTGGCCGAATTTCTCACAAAAGGTGCACGCCGAGGCGACTTGCTCCTTTTCTTCCTTTACCTTTTTACTACTCTTTTGAGAACTTCCACCGTTCCCGTTCCTTGATCTTTTCTTATTATCACGGCTTTTGTATGGTTCCGTGATGCTGAACTTCTCCTTTTTATAATGTCGATCAGAGCGCCGGCTAGATTCTTCTTCCTTTCCTTTCAACCTTTCGACCTTCTCTAAGGTCCTCTCGCATAAATATGCCCTTTGAACCATCTCCGCATAAGTGCGGATATTCTGTGTCCCCAGTTGTTGAATGAAACCGGGCCGTAACCCGTCCATAAATCGGTTTGCTTTTAATAAGTCTGTACTAATCAAATGTAGTGCATACGGTGCTAGCCTTGAAAACTGCAACTCATATTCTGCCACGGACATCATCCCTTGACGAAGGGAGGCAAACTCCATAGCCTTCCTTTCCTTTACATGCTCGGAGAAATATTTGGCACGGAATAAAGTGAGAAAAACATTTCATGTATGTGGCGCATCGGCTGGAGGTGCCGAAACTGATTTCCACCAAGTGCGAGCATCCTTGTTTAATTGGAACGTGACTAGATGGACTTTCTCCTGATTAGTACATTGAATAACATCAAATATCCTATTCATCTCATCGATCCAATTTTCTGCTTCGTCTGGATTGGAAGATCCATAGAAACGCGGAGGATTTAGACTCCGAAAATTGCGATGAAGGTCTCCTGCCCTTGCCCCCGCACCACCTTGTGCTATAGTTTGTAGTGCCTGGGTGAGGCCGGCAACAGTTTGTTGCATACCGTCCCAATCTACGCGATGAGCCATTCGAAAAATATGGTACCTGAGAGAAAATAACAACTTGTTATTTCTCATGAAATTGGAATGAACACAATAATTCTTAAAGCTAATTAGTAATCTTATCCCGGGTTCTACCCAATCCTCACATGGGTATGGAATTTTCTTCCTTAGTTCATAGGTATGGGTCCTTAACCTTGGACTTATCCTATGACATGACTCTTTTCCTTAAGTCCTGAGACTTAGGCTCTGATACCAACTTAACTGTCACGCCCCGAGCCTTTAATTACAGCGGAAGACTCGCTCGGGGAGCGTAAACAGCCGGCATGGTAAGCCTCTCGCAAGCAAGAATCAATCAGAGCGCAAGACAATCACCCAAATAAATGCAATTGCACAATAATATTCAAACTCCAACTTTATTTCATAAATGGTCAATATTCAAGATACAATCACTAAGTTGATTTCCATTCTACTAGACTCAAGAAATAGGAAAATTACATTGACTCAATCTAGACACTTTAACTTCCTAAGTCTTCACTCTCATCTTTATAACACTTTCACTCGCTTCCGGACCCGCTACTAGTATAGCCCGAATCCGAATCCGAACTATTTCCATCTCCTGAAAAACATTGGAAAATAGGTCATGAGCACACTTGCCCAGTAGGTATCTTCGCATCAACATGAAGGCACTATTTAAGTAATTATCATTTTAGCTCTAAAGAAATAAGGTAAAATCATGCGAATGCGAATCAATCATGCGATCAAATCAATAGAAACAAGATAACCATGTAAGATATGATGATCAAGAATGAACTAGCAAGAATATAAAAAGAACATGATATTGGCCTTCCATGAACAAGAATGTAACGAGATTGTACTAGTAAGCCACATATTCCTCACTTTAGCATCTTCTGCTTAAGAGCAAGTGCTTCGTGAATTTCTGTGGAATATCAAGCAAGAATGTCATGTCGTGCCGTGGATCTTCACTTATTTATAGAAATAGTACTCCCAGCGTAATGCGACGCCAGTAGCATCATACCCCATGGTTTATAAAATAGTATGTTTTCGACAATCAGCCGAGGGGACTAGCATATAGCCCTTGAACACAATCAGTGCTCAATTGCATCTTCAGTTATAAATTAAGCTACTTCCACGCAGTATAACAGTAACGTATGTCCAAGAATATAGCACTTCCAATAATTCCATGATAACTAAAATGAATGAATGAATGCTTCAACATAAGAATGTAGGAGTCAAGAAATAGACTTTAAACAATGTCATGCTCATAGAAATAAATCGACAGCATAACTGTATTTTCCTTAACTTCCATTTCTTTTAGATCAATTTAAGCAATATGACAAGTTCTAGATCATCAAGGTTTGTCTAGAATCATTGGAATATCAACCTTTGGTCAAACCTTGGGTTAATAAAAACAAGCTATGTAACGGTCATTGGATGGGCCGTTACATTATGTAACGCGCCAGTAATGGGCCGTTACCGTGATCCGAGTCCAGAAGGATAAAAATAGACTCAGAGGAATGTGACGGTCTAGCACTGGGCCATTACGTAAGCCTGACAGTCCAGTTCAAGGTCGTTACATTTCAATAATCAAAACCACGATAGAGTGTTCTAATTAATGGGCTTTCATTGGTACAACCAACTCGGCGCCCTAGTGGGAATCCCAGACTCGCGGAGAATTACGGAGGCCTTGAAACAATGATTTCCTAGTCCATTGGAAGGAATATCCAATAGAGAGGTCCTCATGTCCAAGATTGTGTTCCTATAGTGCAAAGTGTGAACTAATGACAACATACCGGAATATGTGCCATGTACTTATAGAATTGACTCTATTGACAGAGAGAGAGATGTATAATCAATGTAAAAATCATGATAAAAACTCCGTCAATACAATGTTAAAAAGTCGTGCTTTATAGTACAAAACTATAGAATTTGGTTTAACATAACTTAAGTAGAAGTGATGACAAAACATGCAATACCTATCATTATTAATCAAATATCCTTAAAATCACATGATTAGGTTTAAAACTTAGGTAACTAGGTTTTAACCATAATAAGATTGGCAGGTTGTATTCAGTCATAGGGTTGACAGAACACATGACATAACGGTCTGGAGATGGGGCATCACAGTGAAAGTGACGGTCAGGACCCAGCCGTTACATGAATGTAACGCATATGTCCAAATGCATTAGAATCAACAGTGCAATTCAAATACCACCGAGTGTGTAACGGTCTGTCGTAGGGCCGTTAATTGAAAGTGACGGTCCTATGCTAGTGCGTTACAGTATCTGTTAACAGAAAATAATCATAGAAACTAAGAGATCAACTAACATCATGTCTTTTATCAAAACATGATGAGTTTCTAGTCAGGTTAACGAAGTAAGGCCATCTACATGCATAGGTAATCATGAATAGATGAATAGTCATGTTTTAATTTCTTAATTTGGCTAAGAGGTGCATGATGTGCATAGAACAAGTAAAACATGAAATCAATGCCCTATAATGCATGGAATTCAATCGAACCAGAGGGCTTTTAGTCCTATCATGCTGTTTTTGCCGTTCATGAGATAACCTACCTCTTACTTAGACTGTAGTTTCTGAATTTGGTTGAGAACCCTGCCCTAGATCCCTTCCTTCTCTTGTGACTTTTTCAGCAACTTCTTTATGCTCTAACTCCACGCCCTCTTGACCTAAAGATGTGAAATTCGGAGGGGAGTTAGTCTAAAGTATTGTAAACAAATTATTCTAAAGAACTTACCTGAGATAATGACTCATTACCTTGCTTCCTTACGCCCAAAAAGTAAGGGTCGCACAGTTCAGAACTATGCCCTATTTATAGAGTTTAGGCTTGGGTTTGAGGATTAGATCGAGTTTAGAGTCCTTATTTCATCAAATCCTAATCTTTAAGAGTCCTTAGAGTTTTTTACAATCCTTCCCAAGTCGATCCATAGTGGATAGGAACATCAAGTTCCAATCTTTTCATGAGTCCCTTCACTTACGGAACTAACAGGATGTAACGGTCGAGTGCCCATGCGTTACATAGATGTGGCGGTCTTACGATAGACCGTTATAGTCATCGTAGCTTAGAGTTTCAATTTATAACAACTCTTTTGTTAATTATCTAAATAATTATCTTATATTATTAGTATTTATCCTTAATATCCATGGATAGGCTTAAATACCTTCTAGAATATGGGCCAAACCTAATGGTCTAGGTCCTAAACCCTTTTGGACTTCAATTAAGTGGGTTGGGTTAATTGATTAACACAATTTTGGCCTTATATTGATTATTTAGCCCAATTAATGCCAGACTATTATTTAAATATCTTGAAATTACTTTTATAATTTTTGGGGCTCTACATTGCATATTTGCATAGCATAATTGCATATCATGTCTATAGTGCATATTTTGGAATGCATTAGTTTGAACATTGTTCATGTTGCATAAATGCTAAAGTGAATTCTTCCAACAATGGTATCATATCTCTGGAACCAACAAGAATTGCATATTCTTTCATTTTGCACTGCATATTGCATCTATTCCCATTGTGTGCTTGCATGCTACTATATGCTATTTACCCCTGTCCTTGAAATTTCTAGGACCTTATGCCTTCTTGCTAAATAATGTTGCATTTGAGTCATCATTGGTGTGTTTCATGTCACACACTTAGGGGGAGTAAATACTTGATAAGTGTATCTTATTAGGGGGAGTTGCACTGTTATGCGTTAATGATATTTTCGGTATATATGTTTAATCAAATTCATACACTTTATGCACTAAATGTGAAAATGAGTGTTAAACATAAGGATATAGGAATTTCCTTTCAACACTCTAGAGATATTAAACTTACTACATGTATGTTGAAGAGGCAGTTGAGGAAAAAGATGCCTACCTATCCTTGTTAAAAAATTTGAAATGAAAATGAAAGGCAGAGCAATGCTTGGTCTCACTGAGTAAACTGGATACATGTCACCTGAGATGTGATGTGGTTCATTTCTAAAAAGTGTTGACTAAAGTACCTCTGTTCAGAATGAAATGAAATGGTTCAGTAGTCTGAGTATCCGAGGATTCTGTCATGAGCTCCATGTGTCTCCTCACGTAAAACGGAATTATTTGAACCTGATCATTCTTAGAAAAATTCTGATTGTTCTTGAGAATTCGTTGAAAAATTATTGAGGTAGAGCGTAGCTCCGATACGATGTTCTCATAAATTGAAATGCCGTCTGTGAAATCTCTCATTGTGTTGATTTGAAAATCTGAATATCCATATGGCTATAGTCGATTTTCATGTTATTCACTTACACATTTGAAAATTTGATTTAATATGTATTCAGAAAATTGATTGACTGCATTGGCTATTGCATGACTCTTAGATGTGATTGCACAACCTCCTAGGTGCTATACATGATCATTCCAGTTTTCATTATTCTCATGCATTTTTCTTATACCCATTCCCGTCTTAAATAAGTAAGGGGGAGCTATGTTGCATGTATAAATACATATCTGCTTGGTTGCATCATATGCATCTCATGTGTCATCATTTGCATGCATTTAGACTCATGCATTTCAATAGAAAACTAAAAATCTGAAAATCTGAAAATCAAAGAAAAATCATTTGAATTGTCAAAGACATTCCGTGAACCATCTTGTTGTGTGTTTTTACTGATTCATGGATCTGCCGTCCTGATATTTGAAATTCACTGCTTTCATCCCCACTTTTTGATAATGCCAAAGGGGGAGAAAAGATTTGGATTGATGCCACAATATTTTGCCATCATCAAAAAGGGGGAGATTGTTGTGTTGGGTTCCTTGTGCTCCCTCTTGGTTTTATTTTTGATGATAATAAAATATTACGTGTATGTGGTTGGAAGAAAATTGTGAATGATTGCTTGTGGTTCTGACTCATGATCTTGGCATGTGTTTCATTGAGCATATGTACTCTAGATGTTCTAATGTGGTAGAGTTGGCAAATGATTTTTGAGGTTCATACATGTTGGTAACACGCATGGTTTATGAAGTTGATTTTCATATGAGAGTCTTGGGTTTGCTATGTGCTCTCGTTGATGCTTATACCTATTGGCCTTCGTATGTGAACCTTGGAATGAATGGCCTTTTAAGGGTGATAAATGGCTTTCTTGCATATTCATGAAAGGGTTCAAATTATCTATATCATTCATGTGGAGATTACTTTCATGATTACACTTCATCCTAGGCTGTGGTTGCCATGTCTTCCAAAGTACTTTTATGCCTATTGAACATGGACTTTTCAAGAAGGGTCTCTAATTGATGAAAACATGTTTTACTGAAACAAACACTGTTTGTGTTTTGGCATCATGTTGAGTATTCATGTGAGTTAAGAACTTGGATAATTGATCTCATTTTTGTTGAGCAAAATGTTGGTTTGAATGGTTCTCATAATTACTTGAATGATCCTTGTCCAAATGGACCTTCACGTATACATCTCATGTTCTTCAACCTTGGCTAGAGTCGACCTCTTATGAAGCAAGAGTCGACTTCTACTGTGAATAGGTTTGTCATGTAATTTCTATATGAGGCTTTTGAGCTTGAATGTGATTAAGCCTATTAGTAGGAATCTTGGCTTCAAAGTGATTGAACTTGCATTGTTCTAACTTCATTTATCTTGTTATGCGGGTTTAAAATGGAATGCCAATCCATATGCAAAGGTATCAAGATTCATGGTGAGAATTCGACACTTTGCATATGTATGTTTTTGGGAGAAAATGGTAAGTTTCCATTTAGAGTTTTTGATCTTGATAGAAGTGGTTAGTATATGTTTTTACATTGGGGTATTATGTATATACATCTTGCTTTTAAACCCGTGACATTAACCCCTTGAATCTCTCAAATTTGTTATGGTCTATCTTGTGCAGAACCAGAACCGGTCGACCGCCCCACTAAATCGGTCGACCGGTTAAAGCCAGACAGAACCCAGTTCTGTCCAGTCGACCGGTCTAATAAAACCGATCGACCGATTTTTCTACTATGCCCAAAATAGAACCGTGTTGTCACTGGTCGACCGCCCCAATGAAATCGGTCGACCGGACTTTCTCCGCTACTCGATCGGGCTTCACGAAATGCATCCGAAACCCATCTTTTGGAGATCCATTTATGGCCAAACTTGACCCTAATACCCCTAAGGCATTCATACATATGTTACACACATTTTGAAGGGGTTTTATGATGGCTATATAGGTCTTTTCATGCTTCTCTTGTTGGCCTATATAGGAGTTACGAATTTGGGAGATTGCAACCCTAAGAGAGCTAATGTTTTATATCTTGTAGGTCAAGGAAGAAGGAAAGGGAAGAAAGGAGTGGAGCTGAAGAAATCTGAGGATATCATCTACATCCGGGAGGCTTTTGTGATCGTGATAGAAGAGAAAGTGGAGCAGATCGAAGAGAGGATCGCGGTGACGTTCATATCGGCAGCATCCGGCTTCTCTCTGACCCGAGCATCAAAGAACATCATCTTCCGGCCATTGAAGACAAAGGGGGATCATTTCTATATCTTTTATTTGTTCTTAGGGATGTGTTTCATGCTCTATATTTTGGGTTTAGCATGATTTGAACATTTGTGTTTATCTTATGAACATTAGAGATATTCGTGTGTGCGACCGTCTGTGTATACGGTCGTGGTTGATCGCATGCGTGCGATCGTGTGTGTCTTCATGCTGCGTTTGTTGCAGCGTGTGTGTGTTTGTGTTGTGATCCGGTCATCGGATCATGTGTGTGTGTGTTATGATCCAGTCGTCGGATCATGTGCGTGTGTGTTGTGATCCGGTCGTCGGATCGTGTGTGTGTGTGTTGGGGCATGTCCTCGTGTGTTGTTGGAGCATCGTCTCCGTTTGGGGATTCATCCCCGAGTGAAGCCTCACCGGGTTTGGTGAGGGGTAGACGTAGGGAGCACGTCGTGGTCCCGAACAACCTTAAAAATCCCTTGTCTTGTGATTTGCATTGTGGGTGTTTGTGTTATTGCTTAATCTGCTTTCGTTAATGTGTGATATCAGTGAGATTGAGAGAATCTAGTTACTTTGTGTAGTTAATTTTCTCAATCTAGTTAAAAGGTGTTAATTCCACTTCGTAGTTGTTTTAATTCACCATCTAGTGTCGGGGACAATTCAACCCCCCTTCTTGTCCGCTCGCCTACCCCGGGACCAACAATAGGGAAAGAATAAGATGCTCTGATTTCAGAAAATTGCCAATGATGAGAATGAACAAGATAAAAGAAAGTCAATGAAAGAAAGAAAAAAAAGTAGACCCTCAGATCAAAAATAGAAATTCAGAATGGTCAAATGTTGCATGTGCACATTGGCTCATGTCAGGCCTTTTACAGGAATTGCATGGATGTGGGCATCCCTGGCCCTTTTTTTTCTCCTCTTTCAGAGATGAGCATGGCATTTGCGCTCTTATGCATGCCTTGATGCATATATACATTATTTCATACATGAATTCCAAATGGAAACAAAACCTTGCATGCACCTCAATTTCATATATTGAAGTGAGTAGACTCTTTGTTAGAATTGTCTCAGTATGCATGCCCAAGCATTTTAATCCCCACCACATGTGCATGGATTCATAAAATTTAGAAAAGATTTTGCATGCCATCTGCATAAAAGAAAGAAGTATTCATGTGTGAAGAAACGCCTGCACGATCGTCAAAATATGCATTACTACATTTCACGATATCTAAAAAAATGTAGGCAAAAATCTGTTGCTGGCTTGGCCCAAGTCGACTTGGGTTGGCCCCAAGTTGACTTGTCCCTAGTGCCAGCAGCAGATTGCCAGCAGCAAAAATCTGCTACTGGCCTGGCCCAAGTCGACTTGGGTTGGCCCCATGTCGACTTGTCCTCCCCCCAGCTCATCTCCTCCCCTCTGTTTCCAGGGAGCAAGTCGACTTGCTCCCCAGGCCAAGTTGACTTTCCCCCTGAGCCCTTGTTCCCATCTAAGAAAAAGAGGAGAGAAACAACAGAGCAACCAAAATAATAATAATAATAAATAATAGAACAATGCATGTGCATGGCTTATGACTGAATTTCAGTGATAAACAAAACTCCATGTGCATTTGCATATGATTGGCTTTCATGAATACATATTCAAAGATAAACAAAACCTCATGAACATGGTAATCTCCACATGATGGCCTCTTTTAGGCCTTTGGGGTATTTAATGAAACCCCCCCTCACACATTTGAGATCTACATGATAACCCCATAGGATCTCTTAATAGAAAATATCAAATTTGCATTTGCATGATTAAACTTCCGCATGATAAGCATAGGGATTTGTAAGTTGATGCCTTTGCATCCCTTTGAAGCTATAGATGCCCTTGTGCATTGATGAATAATGTTAATATTTGGGCTCTCCAGTGCTCTATTATGATTCACTTGCCCCCTTTTCTGATGCACACATCTGCATATGCATCATGCATGATCTTGGCCCATGTGCAATAAGAAAATGAGAAGATAAGGCAAATCAAATAAAAGAAAAGAAAGAAAGAAGGCAAGATAAAAAAATGAAATGAAATGCATGACGAAGATACACCATTCATTGCATGTATGAATTCAGGATTGCACACTCCATGCATGAGTTTAAAAAATGCATATGCTTGCCTGAGTTCAGAAATGCATTTGTATGCATGAACTCTAAAATCCCATTTGGATATATGTAAATTCTGAAACTGTATCCTCATGCAAAAACCCAGAAGTGATGAATGAATGAAGATAAAGGATGAACTTCCCTGATGGATGAATTACAAAAAAATATTGAATGAATCCCCACAAAATCCCATAGGAAGGCAAGATAACCCAAACAAAGAAAACTGAAATGGCATTGGCTGCTGGGTTCAGTCGACCAAATTCAGGCTTCGATCGACCGATAAGCTGTGGAGTCGACGACCCCAGCTCAGGGAGTCGACTCCTTTCAGCCGATCCCCATCCTGGGAGGATCGGACGACCAAACTGAATTTTCGGTCGACCGAGCTCCCCATTTCAAAAAAAAAAAAGAACAACAATAAAAAACAAACAAAAACAACAAAAGATTAAAAAAAGTAATAATAAAAAAGGGGAAGATAAATCATGTAATTATGATAATGATATAAAAAAGGAAGAAGAAGAAAAGAAAATGACGGTGAACATGAAAATAAAAATGCCGTCCTTAAGAGATTAACGGCGTTCGATCTCGGATTCCTTCCTCTTGACCCTTTGAATGGGGGATATTAACGAGGCCTTCACAAGTCACGCCTAGGCCCCGGGGATTCATCCCACTATGGCCATGGCATGATCTTGCACCGGGCCAATAACCCACTGAATTTAAACCGTTTCGGCTGGGATTTAACCGAATTCCTCCATTTCTTCAAATATTACCCCGACATACATATGTCCCGATGTTTCCTACGTATATTCGTGATGTTTTCAACCCGAACACTCGTCCGAACACGAAATGGTCGATATACGACCGACTTGATTTCAAATACCCTTTTGCACCCTAATATGGGGGATTTTAATGCTCTCTGACATTTCTTCCACTTGCTTTATGAAAATTGAATTTTCAGGCCGTTAGGCCCCTCATCTTTGTGATTAATCAAAGGTTTTATCCTCTCCGAGGGGATGTAATTAACGCCGTGACCTTCATGCCACGATGGGTCTCCAGTCCCGACCCGATACCCACAATCGTCTGGTTAGTCAGACGGTGTGCTCCTTGGGTTCCGAACTATCCAAGTCTCGGGATCTAAATTATTTTTCACCTAGGTGACTGGCACGCCCTTGCACTTGATAAAATGATAAACCGATAAATGATGTAACGATATGTTGATATCATAATATAAAAGAAATTGAGTGTGTCCAACAGTACCCCTCGGCTAAGACCCTGGAAGGACATGGGTGCCGAGTTAAGTGGTTCATCGGTACTAGGATTGCACCAACGCAAGGAATTCAGGTTTCTCCGACTTAGACGAAAGGTCTAGGTCGGACACCTCAGCTAAGACCTTGAAAGGCCATGCGTGCCGATGGTCGAATATTTCTGGCATCGTTGTTCATCTACTGGCATGAACACCGGTGGTTGAGCATCTTTGGGCATTGTTTGACATCTGTCGGCATGAGTGCTGATGGTTTAGACATCTTTTGGCTCGGTTGCCGATGGTTGAACATCTTTGAATGTTGTGAAGATCTATGATCATCTGTCGGCCCGGACGCTGATGGTTAAACCTCTTGAGCATCTTTGACATCATCGAACATCTGTCGGCGCGGGCGCCAATGGTTGAACCTCTTCATCATCATCGAACATCTGTCGGAGCGGATGTCAATGGTTGAACATCTTCATCATCATCAAACATCTGTCGGCGCGGACGTCAATGGTTGATCATCTTTATCATCATCGGACATCTATTGGCGCGGACGCCAATGGTTGAACATCTTCATCATCATCGAACATCTGTTGGCGCGAACACCAATGGTTGAACATCTTTAACATCTTTGAATATCTTGAAATATCTTTAAGCATCTTTGAATATCTTGAAATATCTATCGGCCTGGATGCCGATAGTTGAACATCTTTGAGCATCCTTTGAATATCTGTGAATATCTTGAACATCTTGGAATATCTTTGGATATTTGTCAGCTTAGCCACCGACGATTGAACATCTTGGATATCTTGAATATTTGTCGGCCCAGATGCAGACGATTGAACATCTTGAATATTTTTGAATATTTTTCGGCCTAGGTGCCGATGGTTGAATATCTTTTTTTATCCTCATTTTCGAGCATTCATCATTCTTCAGTGATCTTCTATCATCATTCATTATGATCTTGCTCATCATCTATTTCATTCTTTCATCTTTTTCATCATTTTTTTATTTTCATCATGATCTTCATGATCATTTCATCATCGTCATTTTTTCTTCACTTCTTTTATTCATTCATCATGATCCTCATGATCATTTCATGGTCGTTTGATCATTCATCATGATCTACATGCTCATTTTGACATCATCACTTTTTTTTATCGTTATCTGGATCGTCGCACCGATGGCCCTTTCCAGTCGGACTTTGAGCTTTCGGTTCTCCATCGGGTTCTTCCTCCTGCTTGCTGGACTTCCTGGTACAAATTTGTCCGCAACTCCAGTTACTTTGTCCGGTGGGACTGTTGATAGCTTTTGTAGCACCCGAATAAAACCTATAGAAATAAATTTTTTAAAAAAGGTTAAACATAATAAATTCAAAGGCCCAACTAAAATAGATAACCCAATGACCAAGTACCATCTAAAAGACTAAAAAGACTAATGGGCCTCACGTATATAGGTTTAGCCTAAAAAGACTAATGGGCCTTACAATTAATACAAAGGAGCCTTATGATTATAGTTAAGGGTATGTATATAAATACAGACATATAATGGAGTTTTAGTCATCCCAAAACCCTTATCACATTCGAAGCTTGCATGGGGTGTTCGGGTTTTTAAACCCAACAAGGAAAGTGGCTATCGATGAGGAAATTTTGATTTCGTTAGGATTGCTACGTAGGAAGTTGAATCCGACTAGGATCCTTAGGCGTTCGAAGGACTCCCTCTCTATAAATAACCTGCCCAGTCGAGCAAGCTAAGGCTACTGCTACTGCTCGTTCTGCTTCCCTCTACGTCAATGTCTTCATCATGTACGTGAAGGAAGGAAGCCACTTCTTCCTTCGTGTTCCGGCTGTTGCGTCTTCTTCCTCCTGCTGTCATGCGTGAAGGAGGAAGGTTGTTTCTCTTCTTCTTCCTTCATCATCCCTGCTGCGGTCGCTACTGTTGCAGTTGCCATTCTTCTTCCATATTCCTCTGTTCGACCTTCCGTTCAATCCCAAACAAGGTAGATTTTATCCTAATCCCAGGCTAAATAGCGATTTAAGAACCAGAAAATTGTTATCCACGAACATGCATGTCCATGCTTTAGTTTTCCTACATAAAGGTTCACGTTTCTGCATGGAGAGGAATTAGCGACCAAGCAGTGGTCGCTATTTTCTAAATCTATGACAGTGACCTGGATGCCAAATCAAACTGTGTCCAACACCCTATCGTTAATTACTTTAGATAAATAATAATTGGAGCATGTTTAAAATTGAATATATATGGAACCATACAATTAAAAGTCATGTTCTGCATATTTATGGATTCCCTGTATTTTTCTCTACATTACCATGTCTTTAATTTTCCAAGAAACCTCTTAGATAGAAAGTGACACTGTTTATTCCCCTAATGAACAGTAAACGAATGAATTTAAATAATGTTGAGCCTGCGAACCTATCCAGCGGATGCACAGCAGCCTGCAACCCTGAAAAGCAACTACGACTAGTAGCTCGTCGCCAATTATAAATCTACGCCCGTGTACAAAGGCGCTATTTCCTGAAATATATTTATATAATGAAATGGGCACTGTCTGATGCGGGATGGGACGCGAACTTGGGACTCTAGCTCACAGACGTCCCTAAGCGAGGGAAACATGCAGATGTGCGTGGTTGAGAAACGGACAATGAGTCTCGGGTATCGGCTTTTTCGCATGCTGGGATCGAGTCACGGGATTGTTTGCACTCACTCACTCTCGCAGCGACGATAAAAATATGACGAGCTACGTTCCTATCACTCATGTAGCGGCATAAAGAAACATATACGAGTAAAGCAAATGCCAAGTGGGGAGCGGACACGATACCTCCACGCTCCGGGCATGGGGAAGATGACCCCGACCGAAACTCGTATTCCCGGTGTACAGTAAATAAATAATTACATCAGTGAATTTATTTGCCCACTCACGCAGGGAGGTAAAAAGATACATTGGGACCCGGGAGTAGCGAACTCGGGTTGACGGGCAACAAGTCGGAAGTGCTTTCAGGCCGGAGACGGGCTGCTGGTCTGACTCAGTACTATTCCAACTCGGTTCAGCAACTCAATTCAGCCCGCTGGATAGCAAGCAAACTCAGCTGCTGTGACGGTGGCTTCCGATCACCTTCTGGTCACGGCGGCTGGCTGGGATGTCGGTGGAAGACTCCTCGTCGATCTCCGAGATTGGCGGCGGCTGAATCGACGCTGAAGTAAGTTTGCAAGAATTAACTTGCTGCTACCTTTGCTGGCCTATTCTGAGATCAGAAATGTGCGCCTCCACGAAAAGAATTTTTACGCCCCGATCCGGTGTCGGATTGAGGTAAAATTGGTACCGATAGATAGAGAACTCAAAGGGATACAACATATAATTATTTCAAATCCATTCGGTAGACGGATTAGAAATGAAAACGACTGTTCCCAAGGTTTTTTTACTAACTCGAATTACAGACAGTCAAGACAGAACAAGTTCTGCCTGAAAATGAATTTTGACCGACATGGTGATGGTAGATTTAGACTCTGAGAAAATTATGGGTGGAAGAGGGGGATGTGAGGAACACGTATGATTTTTTTTTTTTGGAATTTTTAGAGAAGACTAAGTGGGTAGGAAAAATACAACAACAAGACACTATCCCGCAGATCTGCTGATGGACAAACTATCATGGGTGGAACTAAAATATTGGGAAAAATATCAAACGGTGGCAGATTGACACGAAATTTAAATTGGGGATGGATAACAAGGAGGGGGATGATCTCTCAAAATTTCAAGATCATCAGACTCACGGATTTGGAGGACCAACCAGATCTTCAGGTTGTTGTTCTGAATTTCGTGGTTCAGGACAACAGCTCGGAGATGTTGTTATGGCGGCTCGACGGCGGCACTCACGGAGGCAGCGGCGGCGGTGGCTGGAAATCACATCCAGCAGAGGTGATAGAACTTGGAATCCACCAAGTTTATGGCTTCACACCATAGAAATCAGAGCAATATAGCTCTAAGGGGGAGAGGGGAGATAGGGGTGCCCTTGGGCTTGCTTGGAGCAAATACTTTTTTTCCTTCATTAATTCTCACAAAATGGAAAATACATGGATTATATAGAAATGTACAAAAGACCGAAACTATCCCTAGATCTAGGGTTAGGGAGGGGCAAATAAGGGATATCATTTTCTTCCCCCATGCGGTCAAATGACCATAAATAAAAACAATACAACAAGCATTAAACTATATTAAAGGGGGGGCGCCCCCTTGACTAAGGGGTAAGCATTTTTAAATTTTCTTCCACCTTGTCCCCCCCTTGGTCCAAGTCCAATCTTGGACTTTGAACTAGCCCCACATGGGCCCTAAATCCTAGGTGGACCAATGGGAAAGAGGGTGGGGGCCCTGCTGGACCTACTGACATTTTACATAGAAATCCAAAGGCCTTTTTATAAAGAAACCCAAAGATTTCTAATGACTAACCCTTTGGCTTATAATGATATAAATACAAATAAAAAGGACACAATTGCAAAATAAAATATTAGTGCTCGGTGTTGATTCCCATCAATTTTTCCTAGGTGGGAAGAACTCGACCCCATCGAGTAAGGGGTGCGGCTGCTCGTGTGGGTCTCGCGGATCTGTCACCGTACCAGGTAGCGCAAAGTACGCTCCACTCCAAGTAATCATCATCTGCTCATCCCATATATATTCGATATGCACATGCTGCTGTGGGAATGAGGCTTAGTGGTGGACACTCCGGGGGTGGGGTCACTCACAAAGGACGGAGACAGCTCAATGACTCACTAGGAATCACTGCTGGGTCCCTTTATGCGACTAGATCCGAGACATAGAATGGTAGATCCGATCCCAAATTCTGACAAGTCTACAACATACGCATTAGACCCGACTTGCCTCACACTCGAAAGGGACTGACATCGCGAGCTGAGTGAGACCGACTATGCGACTCCTAATATGCTCGACAATTGCATGTACGGACTCTAAGCAAATAAAGAAAAACATAGACTCACACAAGAACCTAAACAAACCTATGTTAGACCGACCCATTCATATGCAATGGTGGACAAGGACATCCGAATGTGTGCCATGCATACACACGACACAACCAAATGTTGGTAGAATCATGGATTCCTAGACATCCCAAAATACACCGCTCATGCACTCACGACCTATTGGATTTCAGTGGTTTGGGTGGGCCAGGAGAGCTGAATTCATCTTCTATATCACCCCTATAAGATGGTAATGTGTGTGTCTCTTCCCGAGGAACGGGCTCCTTGCTATGCATAGGTTGACTGGCCCGAGTGGGAGGGGTGCGATAGTGGACTCCCTTGAAAAAGTAGAGTACATATGGTGGGTCAAGGGGTTCACTAGGGAAGGGGTCGAAGGGATCAAAGAATGTGTGACCCCTCGAGCTGGGTTCCCACACGTCACGGTCCCATGTTTGAAATTGAAGGTGTAAATGGTCACCTTCATGCACGAGGGTATATGGGACGGTGGTCGAATGTAGAAGGTATGGTTCCTCCCTCGGGAAAAAGGGGATGAAGTTTGGCTCGGCCGACATGGGGAGAAATAAGAGAATCTCTGTGGTGACATGACCCACGGTGCACACGGAGGTAATGGACCCTAAGGCGGGTGTAGGTGCCGGAAGTGCGTCCACGTACGACATCGTGCGCATGTCTCCTCCCGAACTGGTACTGCTGCTACCTACAGTGCACAGGTTAGAAAGATAAAAATAGGTGTGATCGCCAGAGGTGTTTACCTGAACCTCACAGTGGTAGAATGATCGTGAACGCCTTAGGACCAGGAGAATATGGGTTCTTCCTATCCTCGCTCTCGGCCGGCCAAGAACCAGGAGCTCTGCGAGTCGATGACGAAGTTCCTGCAAAATTAACCAGCAAACAAAGAGAACAAACCCATTAGATTGTGATAGTGTAATATATGCTCAAACTAAAGGAAGAAACATGCAATTGGGGGTGATCGTACCGGGAAGGGGGGCGGAAAGGGGGATGGACGAGACTTTTGACCATCCACCTTCCCTATGTTTTGGGTTGAAAAACCTCTTTAAACAGGAATTTGGGGAAGTCTATTATGCATGCAATGCAGCAAAATGAAGTAAAACATAGCCAGATAGAGAACAGGGATGAGAGGACGGGGTTTGCCCGTTGAACAAGAGAGGGCGGCCAGCTATGTTGCCTTCAAGAGTGGTGGGTGGCCATGTCGATGGCCGCCCTCAACATGAGTGAAGCTCTCTCCCAGCGGAGCTCCTCAACTTCAGATAGATCGACAGGGATGAGGGAAGGTGCTCTCTAGGCTACTAGAACCTCTAGAACGGTCTCTTCCTACCACCCAAGAAAATGTCCAACTCTCTCCGTGAGAAAATGTCCAACCCCCATGAGATCGATCGGAATGGGGTTTTGTATGTGAGGGATTTCCCTCCATCAAAACCATTTGAAAAATGTATTGCGTGTAAGCTACGTGAGTCTTGAACCTCCCGGGGTGGGAGCAGTTTCGGAGGACATGCCCGGAGTGGGCAGAAACGTGGGTTTGACTGCAGTTATCAGGAGGCGGCCAAGGTTTTGGTCGTTCAAAGGAGCTGGGCGGCCATGTCGATGGCCTTCTTAAGGGTGAGGGTGGCCAGGCGTTTGGCCTTCTAGGAAGAGCTGGGCGGCCAGGTCGATGGCCGCCTAGGATGGTGGGCGACCAGGTTTCTTGCCGCCCTAGAAAGGGCTGGGGAGCGAGCCATCTGGCCGCCCTAGGTTCTGGGCGGCCAACTGTGTGGGCGCCTAGAAATCAAGGCATGGAATGTGTATAGGGCCTCAAAAAATTCACCTCGGGGCCTCACGCCCCCGAACCCCCAACCTTACGGGCAAGGGGGCACTGCCCCCCTACAACCCCCCGCCAACTTACCGTGAAGTTGGATCCGCGAAGGGACAGGGTGGAGCCTACCTAAACAAGGATGAGACTCCACGCTCTCAATCAACCAAGGAAAAGGTGTCACTTCTATGGTGGCTACACAAGGTCCGTGGGATGTCTGAAATTAAGCGTCTACAGTGGGGTGGGTGAAGCTACGACTTGTGGGTCGGTCGAAGTCTTGGGCCAGTATATACGTCAATTTCATTTGCCAGTCTAATCGCATAATCAGGTCATCCAATGTATCAACATGGTGACTAGACCGGAATGTGGTATGGAATGAGTTGACCGGCACTAATGGTAGTGTAGGGTCCATTGATGGATAGCAGGGCGGTCTAGGGACCAAGCCTATCTTGAGCCAACTAAGTAGTGGCTCAGCGATGAATAGCTTTCCCGTTAGAAACACAGGTGACTCCAAATGAGGTGGCTCCGAATAAAGATCGGAAGGTGAGGGTGATGGCAATGGAGCTCTCATGGGTGGGGAAGGAATGTCCTCCCTGAGGGGAAGAGGTCCTTGGGGTGGCACCGGGTTAGGAGGCTCGGGTAGGATTCCGTCAATTTGGGTGCACATCCTATCCAACCGATCCGACATGATTTTGAAGAGTTCGGCAATGGTGGGGGTTGGAGTAGGGGCATCGTGGTGGACTCGCTCATGGTCTCTCGACCTAGTCGTGGGTTTAGGCTCATCGACATGCGGGGCTCTTTGCCTCCGACTATGACCCACTTGGTTGGAGGTGATTTGGTGGGGTCGGTTGGAGGTGACTAGGCCGGGTAGGTAGACCCTTCTAAGCTTGCCCTTCATCTCTCGCCATGACTCTATGGACCATTGCCTCCTAACTTCCCTCAAGTATTCTATGTCCCTCCATTTTTCGACGGCTTCGTAAAAAAGTCACCTTGTGGCAAAGTCGACTTGCATGGCATCGGACATAATGTAACACTCAAAGTATTTGTCCATAGCGGCTTCCCACTCTAGGTAGTCGCTCGGGACCGTGGAGCCATAGAAGTCCGGGGCTTCGGGCCTACGGAGGTGGTGGGGTTGGGTTTCCCATCCTTGGGTGTGTCACCACCATGCATATGACGTGGGATTTTGGGGATCCATGGGACACGGGGAGCTATAGGATGGCCATGCCGACACTTGGTGCAAGATGAACCGACTAGACAAGACCCTAAAACAACAATGCAAAGTTGGAATGTAGACTCGACTATAAACCTAGACTCAATCAATATTTGGTACGTGGCGGAGGTTTGATTTGAAGATCGCACTCACGCAAGGGTGCTACCTTCCCGATAGGCGTAACCTATCATCCCGGGAACACCTTTTGATATACCGGATATAGGAATGCAATGCAACACCTTGGACCGACTACCCTAGACTCAACTGGGCTCTGATAGCAATTTGATGCAAGATGGGACGCGAACCTAGGACTGTAGCTCGCGGACGTCCCTAAGTGAGGGAAACATGCAGATGTGCGCGATTGAGAAACCGGCAATCTGTCTCGGGTATCGGCTTTTCCGCGTGTTCGGATCGAGTCACGGGACGATTTCCACTCACTCACTCTCGCAGCGGTGATAAAAATATCACGAGCAACGTTCCTATCACTCATGCAGCTGCATAAAGAAACGTATACGAGTAAAGCAAATGCCAAGTGGGGAGCGGACACGATACCTCCACGCTCCAGGCGTGGGGAAGATGACCTCGGCCGAAACTCGTACTCCCGGTGTACAGTAAATAAATAATTACAGTAGTGCATTTATTTGCTCACTCCACGCAGGGAGGTAAAGGACTACAATGGGACCCGGGAGTAGCGAACTCGGGTTGACGGGCAGCAAGTCAGAAGGGCTTTCGGGCCGGAGACGGGCTACTGGTTCGACTCGGTACTATTCCAACTTGGTTCAGCAACTCAGTTCAGCCCGCTGGACAGCAAGCGAACTCGGCTGATGTGACGGCGGCTTCCGGTCACCTTCTGGTCACGGCGGCTGGCTGGGACGTTGGTGGAAGACTCCTCGTCGATCCCCGAGATCGACGGCGGCTGAATCGACGCTGAAGTAATTTTGAAAAAATTAACTTGCTGTTGCCTTTGCTGGCCTGTTCTCGGATCAAAAATGCTTACCTACACGAAAAGAATTTTTACGCCTAGATCTGATGTCGGATCGAGGTAAAATTGGTACCGATGGATAGAGGACTCAATGTGATACAACATATAATTATTTCATGTCCATCCAGTAGATGAGTTAGAAATGAAAATGACTGTTCCCAAGGTTTTTTTACTGACTCGGATTACAGATAGTCAAGATAGAACAGGTTCTGCTTGAAAATGAATTTTGACCGATAGGGTGATGGTAGATCTAGACTCTGAGAAACTTATGGGTGGAAGAGGGGGATGTGAGGAAGACGTATGATGTTTTGGGGAATTTTTAGAGATGACTAAGTGGGCAGGAAAAATACAACAACATGACACTATCCCGCAGATCTGCTGATAGGCAGACTGTCAGGGGTGGAACTAAAATACTGGGAAAAATATGAAACGGTGGCGGATTGACATGAAATTTAAATTGGGAATGGCTAAAAAGGAGGGGAATGATTTCTCAAAATTTCAAGATCATCAGACTCATGGATTTGGAGGACCAACCATATCTTCTGGTTCCTGTTCTGGATTTCGTGGTTCAGGATAGCAGCTCGGAGATGTTGTTGTGGCGGCTCGACGGCGGCACGAACGGAGGCAGCGGCGGAGGCAGCGGCGGCGGTGGCTAGAAATCACATCCAGCAGAGGTGATAGAACTTGGAATCCACCAAGTTTATGGCTTCACACCATAGATATCAGAGCAGTCCATCTCTAAGGGGGAGAGGGGAGATAGGGGCGCCCTTCGGCTTGCTTGGAGCAAATGCTTTTTTTCCTTCATTAATTCTCACAAAATGGAAAATACATGGATTATATAGAAATGTACAAAAGACCTAAACTATCCCTAGATCTAGGGTTAGGGAGGGGAAAATAAGAGATATCATTTTCTTCCCCCATGTGGTCAAATGACCATAAAAAAAAATACAACAAGCATTAAACTATATTAAAGGGGGGGCACCCCCTTGACTAAGGGGTAAGTATTTTTGAATTTTCTTCCACCTTGTCCCCCCCTTGGTCCAAGTCTAATCTTGGACTTTGAACTAGCCCCACATGGGCCCTAGATCCTAGGTGGACCAATAGGAAAGAGGGTGGGGGCCCTACTGGACCTACTGACATTTTACATAGAAACCCAAAAGCCTTTTTGTAAAGAAAACTAAAGATTTCTAATGACTAACCATTTGGCTTGTAATACCTTACAATTGCAGACCCAATTAGCCAAGGATATGAATACAAACAAAAAGGACACAAATGCAAAATAAAGTGTTGATTCCCATCACTGTCTCTGTAGTTAAACGAATTAACGCCCTCTCAAGGAGGCGTAATTTCCTGTTGTACAAGAATGTGCGCCCCTTTAGAAAGGTGCTATTTTCCGGAGTATATATATATATATATATATATATATATATATATATATATATATATATATATATATCGAAAGAAAGAATTGTCGCCTTGTTTTAAGACGCAAATTACTGGAAAAATCAGATATAATTAGTGGAAATTCATGAATGGACGTCCAGCCAGTGGGCGCCAATTGAAATTTACGGCCACTGCTAGGACGTAGTTTTCTCTGATTTTTCTCATCACATGTTTTCCTCGATCCTACACTGCCGGATCTTATTGGCACCACTATCTCTAGGGCTGTCAATGGGCCGGGCCCGGGCCGGGCTTAGGTCGGCCCGGCCTGGGCCCGACTTATCAAGATTAAGGCCCAAGCCCAGCTTGGGCCCGACCTATGTCGGGCCCTATTGTGTCCCTGAGGTCATTTGAGTCATTCTGTGGTCACTTGGGTCATTCAACATCATTCTATAGTCATATGAGTTCTGTGGTATTCTTGGTTTTGATAATGGCTAAACATTATTAGTCATTGATATCTTCCACTCTCATGTGATTGACATACGTGATGTTTTTATTCATGACAGATATGCCAATGAATGGACAAGGAATCAAGTGGCAATGGCCAAAGTGAAAGCTCATTGATCGCGCCCAAGCAAGGATGCAAATCTCATCTCTTTTACAAGCAAAAGTCGACATTTCATATTCGGCTCGTCACTCATCCAAGGTCAATGCACAAAGAAGTATAGCCAAGAGAATCCAAGGTTAAAGACTGAGTTGATACATTCTAGACCAACAAGAATGAAGTTACAAACATGCACGGGCTGCTAATGGAGTTGAACGATGGAGCTGAAGCAGATAACGTACCGACCCGGGCAAGCCTGGGTTCTGCCCAGCTGGCGGTCGACCGCCAGCACAGGGGCGGTCGACCGCCCCAGCCAGGGAATCCCAGCTCGAAGTTGGTTCAGCTGCAGGTCGACCGCCAGCCTTTAGCGGTCGACCGAAATTCCCAGTGACCATCCGTCTATAGTGTTTCTCAGTAGCGGTCGACCGCTAGAAGCTGCAGGTCGACCGCCAGCCCCGATGCATCCATGTTTGACTTCGAATTTGACGTTGTGGCCAGCCCCTTTCCATGGATTTGTTTAATCAAAACTCACCTAATCTTCCATGATTTGTGGATCTGGTCTGGGGGGTGTCTATGGACCATTAAAGGTCTATAAAACCAACACATGAAGGGTTAGAAACCCTAATGCTTCAAGGGAGATCAAGGGAGGCCATTTTTGAGACACTGTAGCACCTCCGTGAACAGTGTTTCGGGAAGAGTTCTTCATCCATTCCAAGGCATTCAAGTCTAGATCTGAAGCCATCTCAACCTCCAAGGAAGAAGAAGCAATCAAGGCTATCAAGGGTGATCTAAACTGCATCCAATATTCTTCTTCATCAACTCAAGAAGATCAAAAGGAAGATCAAAGCTCATCCAACACTCTCTCCATCAACTCAAGGTGATTCAAGTTCATATCTCAATCCAGCAACCTCCAAGGAAGAGTAGAAGCAAGAAAGGCTAATAAGGGAGATCAAAGGAGGCTGCAAGGGTGTGTTCAAGGAAGAGGAGTTCGAGTACTGTAGCTGTGAACAGTACTCCGGAAAGAAGCTCTTCATCAAATCTCCAAGTGATTTAAGCTATTTCAAAAGAAGATTCAAGCCCCAGCAATCTCAGACAAGATCTTTTCTCCTTGAACATATTTCATATCTTGTTTGAGTGTTTTTATATCTTGTTCTTTTTCATTTCATTCAAACATTTGGAATTTAAGATCGTCCCTACCGGTGGTTAGTAGGAAGGCAATCGGAAGTTGTCTGATCTGCGGTGTTGACGTCCCTACCGGTGGTTAGTAGGAAGGCAATCAGTGGTCTTTCTGATTTGCGGTTCAGTGTGTGGCACTAGTGGAGCCTCACCGGATTTGGTGAGGGGTGGACGTAGGACTGGGGATTCAGTCCGAACCACCTTAAAATCTCGTGTGTTATGGTTTGCTTGTGCGATTGATATGTGTTAGATGCATGCTTAGGTTCAATATCTATATTGCGTAATCATCTTGCCAAGCAAATCATTTGTGTTCTTCGTCAAGCTAGTTATATTCCGCTGCTTATTTCATCATCTAGCTTTAAAGAGGGTTGCATTGCGAAAAGAGGGATAGATCTATTCACCCCTCCCCTCTAGATCCGCTGTCCACTAAACAACAAGTGGTATCAGAGCCTAATCTCTCATTATGGGGTCCAACGACCTTGAGGGAAATGGCGGATCAGCGTCTAAGGGTTATTTACCTGAAGGACATTCTGTGAATAGGCCTCCTTATTTCACTGGATCTAATTATCCCTATTGGAAACATCGTATGCAGGTGTTCATTCGCGCCCAAGACCACGAACATTGGCGAGTGATCAGCAAAGGTCCGTATGAGCTTACGGATAATGAGGACTTGTGGACCAAAGAACAGAGAAGGCAATCCACTGTCAACTGGAGTGCCAAACACATCATGCAATACTCACTCCATCCAGTTGAATTCTCAAGAGTGGCTACCTGCGCATCTGCAAAACTAATGTGGGACAAGCTAGAGGTAATCTACGAAGGAACCTCTCAGGTACGAGAAACAAAAGCCAACATTTTAGTTTCTGAATATGAAATGTTCCGTATGAAGCCTGATGAATCAATTCAAGATATGTATGCTCGATTGATTGTGCTTACTAATAGTTTAACTGATTTGGGAAAGAAATATTCAGAGTAAGAAATTGTAAGGAAAATTCTCAGATCGTTAAATCCAGCATGGCACACAAAGGCTACCGTGGTTGAAGAATCGAGAGATCTCACAACTACCAAGGTAGATGAACTCATTGGGTCATTGATGACCTAAGAGATCAACCTCAAGAACAAAGAGGCTGAGGCACATAAGAAGAAGTCCCTAGCTCTTAAAGCAGGACCCAGCGGTCATGGCACTTCTGATGAAGGTGAGGATTCGGTAAGTGAGCGAGAAGAGGATGACGTAGCCATGCTCACATGTAAGTTTAAAAAATTTCTGAGAAAGGAAGGTAAGAGCTTCATGAGAGGAAGGTCAAAGGTAAGAAATGGTTTCAAATCTAATTCTGAAAACTCTAAGAAATCTGATAAAATCATTTGCTATTCTTGCTATAAACCAGGACATTTCAAGAATGATTGTCCCGACAGATTCAGAAAAGTCGACAAATGGAAGGGCAAGAAGAAGAACAAGGCCATGGTGTCCACATGGAGCGATGAAGAGGAAAGTGATGACAGAACCAGCTCCTCGGACAAAGAAAAAGAAGATTTCTGCCTTATGGCCAAAGGTGATGAAGAAACTGAGATAAATTCTCCATTTGAAGATTATACAATTGATGATTGGGAGGATGCATATATACAACTCATGGAAAAATATGAAATGTACAAAAAGGAGAATAAATCATTGAAAAAGAAAATTAACTCATTTGTGCATGATCATAATATGAATGATAAGAATGCTCTACTTGAGACTGAAATTGAAGATCTTAAGAAAATGATTGAGGATTTGGAGGAAGGAAGAAAAGAAATGGCTGACTTGGAAACTGAAAATGAGGATTTGAGAAATGAGATTGATAGCATGAAGCTCAAAGTGCAAAGCTATGAAAAAGATAGTAAATTGAGCAATGAAAAGTATGAAGCTGTCAAACAAGTCAACATTCAACTTCTTCAAAATATTGAAAACCTACAAAAGAGTTGAAGGATAAACAATAATCTTTAGAAAAATTTGTGGATGGAAGAGAAAACCTAGATGCTTTGCTAGGTACCAGAATGAACTTCAACAAGGAAGGGTTGGGTTTTGAACCAACAAACAAAAGGCCAATTGGGCTCAAAACTGTCACATTTGTTTCATCTTCCGGAGCTTCCACCTCAAACACAACTCCCACACAAAACCAGCAAAAATAAAAGGAGAAAGGGAAAGAAAAGATTGAAGAGGCAGTCACCAACATTTCCAAAAATCCTGTCCAAAAACCTAAGAAAGGTCGACCTTCCCCACAGCATAGGTCAACACTTCTTTGGCCATCGCATGCTCAACCTTCCAGATTTCACCCCAATTGGATTGCACACTCATATAGGCCAACATCACCATATTTTTGGAAAAATTATGATTTCTATGTTCATCAATCCCATAGGTGGCAAAACAATCAGTTTCAACCCAAAACCAACCAACGGCCTTAATGGTTTAAGAAGCAAACCTCCTCAAACTTCCATAAAATCCAACAAAGAGCTTCTAAACAAAAAATGAATGTCAAGATGGAAAAGAAAATTCAAATCCCTGCTCTAAGCAAACAAAGCATGAATGTTAAGAAGGTTTGGATTCCAAAAGAAATGGTTTCATGTTTTGAAATTCTGAAAAGCTTGAAGGGACCCAAATTTGGTTGGGTTCCAAACACTATTGCTTAATTACTTGTGCAGGAATGTCTTGCAGCCATGCATAACAGGTGGTACATTGATAGCGGCTGTTCAAGACACATGACTGGAGACAAATCAAAATTTTATCTCTTGGAGGAAAAGGTAGGAGGATATGTCACATTTGGAGGAAACAATAAAGGAAAAATCATTGGAACAGGTAATGTAGGTAAGAACCTCTCCAACTCCATTTGTAACGTGTTGTTAGTTGAAGGATTGAAATATAACCTGCTTAGTATAAGTCAATTGTGTGATAAGGGTCACAAAGTGTTGTTTGACTCTCATGAATGCAGAATTCTTGAACCAAAATCTGACAAGGTAAAATTTTCTGGTAAGAGAGTCAACAATGTTTACATGATTGACTTAGATGATCCTACTCATTTAAACCTTTGTCTTGCTACACCAAAATCTGAAATTGCTTGGTTATGGCATCGTAGACTAGGACATGCTAGCTACAATGTCTTACATAAGCTGTTAAAGCATTCAATGGTGAAAGGGTTGCCTGAATTATCATTTAAATAAGAAAACAAAATGTGTGATGCATGTGCCCTAGGTAAACAAACTAGAAAATCATTCAAGGGAAGATCTGAAAATACATCATCCAAACCACTCGAGCTAATTCATATGGACTTGTTTGGCCCAACCAGAACTGCTAGCTTAAGTGGTAGAAAATATGGATATGTCTTGGTGGATGACTTTTCTAGGTTCACATGGGTTTTCTTTCTCACACACAAAAATGATACTTTTGATGAGTTTCAGGCACTCTACATGAAGATAAAGCAGGACGGTGAGTTTAAAATTTCCAAGATTCAATCTGATCACGGTGGTGAATTTGAAAATGCTAACTTCTATAACCTTTGCAGGGCCGAAGGGATTTCACACCGATTTTCTTCACCAAGAACGCCGGAGCAAAACGGTGTGGTTGAAAGGAGAAACCGAATACTTGTAGAGATGTCAAGAACCATGCTTGCTGAACGGCAACTTCCAAGGAGGTTTTGGGCTGAAGCGGTAAACTCGGCATGTTACATTATCAACCGCTCTATGGTAAGGCCACACACCAAAAAGGCTCCTTATGAGTTGCTGAAAGGTAAAAAGCCCTCTCTCTCACATATGAAAGTGTTTGGATCTAAATGTTTCATCCACAATAATGACAAAAGAGATTTAGATAAATTCGAGCCCAAGAGCGATGAAGGTATATTTCGTGGATATTCTGATAGATCTAGGGCTTATAGAATTTATAACATTAAGAGTCAAACTGTGACAGAATTACCCCATATTTCCTTTGATGAATATCATGATTCTAACAATGATAACTCTGGCAGGAAAAGCGATGAAGATGGGGAATTCCTAAGCATAAAGGACAAGAGTGATCCTCCACAATAAGAAATAAAAGAAGATGGTGACCTAGCTGATTCAAGCAATGCAAGGGATCAAACTCCAGGGGAAGGTAACGATTCTATAAACATTAGAATTCTTAAGGATCATCCCTTAGAAAATGTCATTGGCAGCTTGAATGACCCACCTAGAACAAGGTCACATTTTAAAATTGTGGAAGAATTAGATCAACTTGATCTTGTCTCGCAGCATGAACCCAAAAATATTGATGAAGCATTAGAAGATGAAAACTGGAGAAATTCAATGCAAGACGAGTTAAACCAGTTTGAAAGAAATAAAGTTTGGCATCTTGTTCCTAGACCTTCATCACAATCTATCATAGGCACTAAGTGGATTTTTAGGAACAAACTAAGTGGGGATGACAAGATAATAAAAAATAAGGCTAGATTGGTGGCTCAAGGATATAATCAAGAGTTTGGGGTAGATTTTGATGAATCTTATGCCCCAGTTGCTAGACTCGAAGTCATCAGAATTTTACTTGCCTTTGCATGCTCCCTTAGAATAAAGCTGTATCAAATGGATGTCAAAAGTACTTTCTTAAATGGCTTGATCAAAGAAGAAGTCTATGTTGAGCAGTCCCCCGGCTTTGAGAATTCTAACAATGCAGATTTTGTATACAAGCTAGACAGGGCGCTTTATGGACTTAAGCAAGCACCAAGAGCTTGGTATGAGAGACTAAGCTCGTTCCTCATTGAAAAAGGATACACACGAGGTAAGGTAGATCAAACACTTTTCACCAAGAAGTAAGGTAAGAACATCTTAATTGTTCAAATTTATGTTGATGACATTGTGTTTGGTTCTACAAAATCTGAAATGTGTAAGGAATTTGCTAACCTCATGACTAGCGAATTTGAGATGAGCCTAATGGGAGAACTTCAATTCTTTCTCAGTTTGCAGGTCAACCAAGGAGAAGATGGTTTCTTCATAAGCCAAGCCAATACATCAAGGAGCTGCTAAAAAGATTTGACATGGCAAACAGCAAAATCATTGCAACTCCGATGAGCACCTCAACTTCACTGGATTCGGATGAAAATGGTAAATTTGTGGATGCAAAGGTCTATAGAGGTATGATTGGCTCTTTACTTTATTTGACTACATCCCGACCAGATATCCAGTTTAGTGTATGCCTTTGTGCTAGATTTCAAGCTAGTCCTAGAGAATCTCATTTGACTACCGTCAAACGTATCCTTCGATATCTTGCCGACACTCAAGATTTGGGATTGTGGTATCCGTCATCATGTGATTTATCTCTTATATTATATTCTGATGTGGATTACGCTGGATGCAAGCTGGATCATAAGAGTACTAGTGGCTATTGCCAGTTTCTAGGTGGGTGTTTAGTTTCTTGGGCCTCCAAGAAACATCTCTCGGTTGCCCTCTCAACCGCGGAGGTAGAATATGTTGCTGCGGGAGCTGTGGCACCCAAGTGTTGTGGATTAAACACCAACTCCAAGACTACTTGGTGGATCTTGGTTGTGTCCCGATTCTGTGTGATAACAATAGTGCTATCAACCTTGCAAAAAATCCAGTCCAGCACTCTAGGACTAAGCATATTGAGATTAGGCATCACTTCATTAGAGACGAGGTTAGTAAGAAAAATTTTGAACTGTATTTTGTTGATACTCTAAATCAAATTGCTGATATTTTCACCAAGCCCTTGTGTAATGACAGGTTTTCAACACTCAGAAGGGAGCTTGGTCTTTGTCGACCTCAGGCCAATAAGAATTTGAAATGATGATAATGTTCAATTAGCTGTGTGTTTTGCACGTTGGTATTCATGCATTGTTTATATGTCAATATGTCTTTTTACATATGGTGTCGCATTGCATGTAGTTGCATAATCAAGTTGAATCTATGTTCCCAATGCATTGCATGGTTTGTGTCGCATCATTCTTGCATGGCCATGGTATATCAAATGTTGATGTATGGAAGGACAGGTTATGCTTGTCTCGAAGCACTCAATATGCGTGAGGTTTCACCTCCGCCAAGTACCATGTGTCAATATCGCATATAGGCCATATAGTAAGGGGGAGTTGTCCTTGTGCAACATTCATGCATATATTTCATATTCATTCTGTGGCATTTAATAAGTGTACAACCATGTGTTGGTTCATACATTTCATTTCTACTACCTTCATGAGTGACTAGGTCAACCTCCTTTGCCATTCCACTTGATTGCAAACATAACCCCTTCGCGTATCCATTGCATATCCTTAGGGGGAGTTTTGTTGATTCTCTTAACCTCTTGCAAATTGCACTTCAATGGCTTACAGTCTGGTTTGAGTTCATGAGACAGACGGACATATGGTGTAAGAGCTTTCTATTATATGCCCTAATGATTGTCCATTCAATGAAAATGGTTCAGATTTAATGATTTCTTTGTAGTTCTGATATATCTTGTTTGAAATCATCTATGTTCTGTAGTTTTAATAGACTTTCACTAAAATCTACATGTTATGTCTTGAATGACTACCCTGAAATCTGAAAATCCAGACTTCATGACAATCTTGGTGATACTCTAGAGCCTAATATTATTTCTAAACATCTTGATGAGCTGGAATTCTTGAAAATCAATTTGCAGAGCAATGATAGTATTGCACGGAGAAATATGTCACGTCATCAAATAAAGTGACGAATGATATGTCATGATGTGCCTCTGTTATCTCTGTCTTAATTCATCTGGACTCTAGGCAGAGCAATGGCATAATTGCTGAGAAATATATCTTCTCATCAAAGAAATGGGTTTGGATATGTCATGACGTGACTTTACTATCACTACAAGAAAACAGACCTTCAGGGGCATTTCAAAACCGCCCCAAAAAATAGAGATAAATGCCCTAAAAACCTTTAGGGGCAGTTTGATTAAATTTAGGGGCAATTTAAAATGTGTCCCTATTGCCTCGGTCCCTAAAAATTTTTGGGACACCTTTTAAAAAATGCCCCTAATGTTGTCATTAGAGGCACTAAAAAATCGCCCCTAGATGTTCTAATAGGGACAATTTTGATGACCAAATGCCTCTAATGAGCATCTTTTAGAGGCAATTTCTCATTCAAACTGCCCCAAATAACATATTTTAAAGATAGTCTTCTTAAAACCGCCCTAAAATAATCACTTGAAATAATATGTTTTAGGGACATTTTATTCCCCAAAGTACCCCAAATGACTAATGTATAGGGGCTCCAATTTTTAAATATTGCACTAAAATAACCATCCAAAATATAAAAATTAAGGTCAACATTCCTAACATGCAATCAATACACATATCCTATTTTTTTTAATTCATTGGCATACACAAACACACACCATTATACAACACACGCGTATATCAATTGTTTGCCTTTGAACAAAAACATAAATAAGACATGATACTCATTGATAAAAGCAATGTCTTAAAAGAGCTATATTATACAATAAAATCAAGAAAATATCTCAATTACAAAAGACATAACATCCATGACTTTGAAATACAACTAAAACCGTGGGGGCTCAATTTTTCACTCTTTGACTAAAATATAAAAAATAATTTCCCCTTGGTGCTCTTTAGATACAAACATTTTCTTGCTAGTAGACAAATAGTAAGAGAATTCAATTGACTGGATGGTTTGACATGCGACCATGGCACTTGCATTCTTCTCTACCAATGCATTGCAATCTACATTCTTGTTTGGATGCCACTGCAGAGCAAACTTCTTGTAAGCACGTTTAATTTTGGCGATGGAGGTAGTCCTTGAGATGCCCAATATCTTGTACCAATCCTTGTGCTTACTTAATTTCAATGCTTTTTCAACCCTCATCAATGTTTCTCAAACACTCTGTCCTGCAAATTTAAATATATCAAGAATTTATGAAGTTATCAACCATGGCTACTAATCTGAAAGTCAAAAAAATAAAAAAGAATACATTGTTTTACTTTTTACAACCAAAAATAATATTTCCTATCAAATAACACCTTGTAGACGTCAATTTTATTTTCCCAAGATACGATGAATGCATACATATAAGAAAGAAAAAACATGAACAATCAATAAAGATTAAAGAAGATTTTGTGCTAGACATATAGGGTCACATCACATGTTTAAGAAAATGGAAAAATGAATGACACCATGTGACATTCCTTATTGAAATAAACAACCCCATTAAATGTACACTATTAACCAAATATGAGTATATTGATATCTAAGATTACCTTAAGTTCATTAATCTGATTTTCATGCCATATGAACATTTATTCAATGATAGTGAGAAGAGGATTAAAATTTTACTTGAAGTACCTGATAACTAGCAATATCCTGCATAGCAGAAGGAACCTCTCTTTTGTTTGTTCCCAATGCAGATGCAGAAAGCCATCATAGGTTCCCAGAATTGTGGCCATCAAATAACAAAACATCAGATGTTGATGTGGAAAAGTCAGGCCTTAACAAACGCAAATTGTCATTTCCGGAAATAAATATTTAGAAGCAGGAGGAAAAAGGAGTAGATCATGTCGGTGATCATGGTAAGGGCCTTACAGGTGTTACATTTAGAAACCATGTTTCTCTCACAACTGAAGAAGGTTCATCTCATGAAAATGAGGATGTGGCAGAGTCCGAAGCCAAAGGCTCAAATTCATGGTTGGCATCACACCATGAAGAAAAGTCAAGGGGCCTTGGCATATCCAAAGTAAACAATAAACACTACTCAGTTGAGCAAGATTCAGTGGGCTCCCAAACTATAAAACAATCTAATGCATCAGTGCATGAGCCATCTATTGACCGTGGGAAGTTATCTTATGGGTTGCCTTTGTCACTCCAACCATTACCTGTCATGAGTGCATCTTACCAAGTTCCTTCCAAAGTTCCACCAGTTGTGACTGCACCAAATACCTCAGTATTCCCTTCGCATTCTGTCATGCAGTTGATGCCTCTTGGAAATAATGAACAGCCCACATTATAGCCAATGAACTCAAGCAACTTGCAGCATGCTTTTGGTTACTCATTTATCCAGCTTCCCACTCTAGAAAAGAATTCCTCATGGGTATTTGGTTCTCAGTCTCAGCATCTACCTCCCTATGGCAATAGAAGCATTGGTAAGGGAGTAACGAACCTAGAGCATGCAGAGAATGGCTTAAATATTTCTCAAGTTCAAGTTCCCACTAATCCGCCACAAGCTTTAGTATATGATGGAAAGGTACCAGATTTGGGGAAAAGCAGTGGCAAACAGGTGGAGAGTGGGACTTCTTCACCTTCTTGAGGAGAAGATGCAGCTAAGGGTAACAAATCCAATTTCAGGCCCAAGGAAGTAATAAAATCGATTGTGGTGGAAGGGTTTCCTCGTGAAGGTTCTGCTATTAAGCCAGGTATAGCAGCCGATCTGAAATTTGGAGGAAGTGGTTCTTACCCAGATCTTCCCTGGGTCTCTACTACAGGTCCAGGCCCCAATGGTAAAACTATATCTGGTGTGACCTACAAATACAGTGCAAACCAGGTCAAAATTGTGTGTGCTTGCCATGGATCTCACATGACTCATGAAGAGTTTGTCCAACATGCGAGTGGAGATGCTGCAGAGACCAACGTAGGTTTGGCAGGGTTTCCTAGCAGCAGTGCAGCAGCCTCAGCTTCGAGCTAATGGCTTATCCTCTTTCTTAAGCCTTCATAAGTTAATAACCTACATTGTTGTTCCTGTGTAATCTTTAGCAGTCGTCAGATGCCTTCTCTTTTGTTTCCGTTTTCTTTTCTGAATTTAATAAGGTAGTGTTAACCCCGTCTGCATTCTTAAAAATGGTAATGCATTTATGTGGAGCAGAACATAAAATGTCTCACCATGTCCTCTGATTCTTCTGTTGAGAGGAGCGGTCACCCACTGTTGGCACGATGGATGCCAGTGTACTGAATCATCTCCAGCGGTCACTGAAGTTCCTCCTGGCTGGAGTTTGGCAGTGTCTGAAGAGTTTTGTAGAATGGTTAGATTCCATCATGTTCAAGGAGAAATGAGTTTGGCTTGCTATAAAAAAACAAAACAAAACAATGTGATCTCACCTCAAGGCCTGCACGTGTGAAAGTAATGAAATCCATTGACTGCATGCCTGACTAGGCCAGGGCCATTGTTAAACCATTGTTAATTCAATCACATAGGGGAAAATTTTGAGTAGCTCCAAAACCTGACTAATCGAAGAGCTAAATTTAGAAACTAGCAAAAGAAAAATGCTAACATTAACATTATCACCAGCACCACTACCGGCTTCCTATTACCTGCTGCAAAAGGATAGTATTGTCCCCTTTAAATGTCTGATATATATCATAGTCATTCCTTAGACTACCAAATTGATTCACAGCTACATATCCATGACCACCACAAGCTTCTCTATAGATGCTTAATGATTTGGCTGTGTATAATGTAATATAAGACTTGAGGCCTGCTGACAGAGCATGGACATCACTGACAATATGTTCATCATGGGTTTTCTTCATTTCAGTATATTTCTCAACCATGTGAAGAGTCGCAAAGTGGAAAGCATATGTGGATACCAGCATAGGCATAAGCTTGTGCTGCTGAGATTGGTAATCCAATATGTAGACTTCAGGATGTCTGGGAGGACCAAACTGCTGGCGAAGTAAAGAGTATCTCACAGTAATGGTGACTGCAACTTTTAGGACATAAACTGAGGAATATCCAAGGCCAACAATTCCCCTAACCAATTCTCCTATTGCAGCAACAAACCTTTTGGAAATAGAAGGAAGACTGCTTAGCTAATCTTCTTTTAAATTGATTTAGAAATACCCTTCTAAGCCAACTACCTTTTTAAATTGATTTAGAAATGTCAAGAAAATCTTCAATTAAGGTGGAAAACTGAGCAAAACCAGTAAAAGCAAAATTCAACAAACTTTGACAACTCTTAAAAAATGTTAGTGCTTTTGTTAACTTCAATTAAGTCTTCAAATGGTAAAAGACACCACAATAGGCTACCTGAAGCACACATGCATTCGAGAGCCTTGGAATGTAATGGACAAATATTTTTGCTTTTAAATTAAGAAACAAGCACAAATTTTCTATAATCAATATAATATCACTCAAACTCCTTCCACATTCAGCCATGCCTTGATATGAAGGTAAAATCATAGCCTTGTTTCACAATAACTCCTTTTGCATTCAAATGAAGAGTTTCTAATGTAGCAACAAAAGTCAGGCAATTCCCTGTCAATATACTCATGAACCAATCTAGTGACAAGTATATTAGTCTATCAATAATTTTAAAAGGGTTGTTGCATAGCTAGGAAATGTCCTTTGGAATTGATTCAGAAATACCCCAGAAAATACCCTTTCTACATATCATCCATGCTTGAGTTATGGCTTGACTAGTAATACAATGAAAATACCCATTACATGGCCAAGGATTGGACACTAGAACTGGGTCCAGATTGGCAAAAGTAATTAGTCTATCAATAATTTCAAAAGGCTTAACTACAAATGCAAGATGAGATAGGCAAGAATTAGAAGACAACTAAAAAATAGAACAAAACACATAAATGTAGCGGTGACAACATTGTGCTCTTACCCCAAGATTCCAAGTTCCAGTGTCACTTGATTGGAGAAGAAGATTGGTGCACTGGTGTACTAAATCTTCAATCAACATACAAAGCACACCATGTGTATCTTTAAATGTCAAAAAATTGAAACACACTTACACCTTTTTCCAGTTTTCATCAATATTCTTTTATGTAATTAAGGCATGAAAATTTGTCATCCATCTTTGTATATGAACATAGTTAGGGTTGTTGAACACCCTGCAGCATTGCAATATTAAGGCAAGCGGGTGGGAGTCAGAAGGCCAGTCCCCTTTGCAGCAAGAGGGGTTTCAATGGATTAAATGGCAATTGGTTTTTTGATGCTGGAGTGCACCTCTAAATTATACTCTTAATCAAATAGCTGCACAGAAACATACAGGCATATATTTTGAGCTTGAGTATAGATTCTCAATGAAATTATGTCGTTGCAAATGGCCTAGTGACTGATGGTCTTCTGCAAGAAGAGGAGATATAGATGTTCCTCCAGGGAAAATGGGGCAGGTTATTGAGAAAAGAGGGACATGCATCATGTCAGTCAAACAATGTTGCAAGTATGCAGTCTTTGGCTTAGATGACTACTGGATAGTCATTCATTTCAAACAATCTTTTGCTCATTGTTTGCCCAATCTCATGCTAATGTATAATGCAGTGATGAAATTTTTATTGGAGGTGATAAGGGCCCACCTGACAAGGTTAGAACATTTGCTTTGGAACATTATTAAATGGCTTCATCTATTTGTTTTAATTGAAGATTATTTCTCATGGAAACATGCCTCTTTAAGAAGCTTAGTTATTAAACTAGGCTCTACCATTTTTATGTCATAGTTTTCAACTTATTTCCCAGATCCCTACTTGGAAGAGATGGACCTCTGCAATCTAATGTTCATGAGAATTTTTCATGAGTAATGACCAGCATATAGGTCACACTTTTTCGGGAATGCAAAAGCAGAAATTTTCTAAGCACCCAAGCACTTATGAGCATGTAGGTATTATTAATGATATGTCAATCACCTAATCTGATTCATGATATGTCAATGTCCATCTCTTCTTTCAAAAAAGACCATATGACAGTGAAGATGCATCTGTGACATTTCTTTGACTCTTTTATCCAAGAAAGATCTACACCAACTATCAAGACGCATACAGAGCGGGCTGAAGGACCTACTAAATATGCATCTTGCAATAAGATAGTTAGAGATGATATTGACTAATTTCCAAACAAAAGATCTGGCAATGAAGCGTGGCCTTAAGGTGGTAAAATATTAAGATGTACTAGAAAAAATCAAAAATAGAAAGATATACCTAACTAATGCAACAAGCAAATAGAAATTAGAAATATATGTGTTAATTAGGCGTCTGCTATATTGTACATAGCTCAATAAAAACTGGTCAAAATCATTTGCATAATGTGTCCACCTTCCTGTGTACTACAGAAACTGTCCCTTGTTATACCCTTCTCAAGAAAAAAAAATCAGCTCCAATAGTAAGACACATATAGCAAGGAAAAACCTATTTATCTTCTGCCACGACGTAGATGAAGAAACCAAATGCTTACTTTAACTTATGATTTGCGCAACAGATCTTCTGATAATAATTGAAATAAAAGAAAACACATCTGACAACATTAGAAAAATATGCCGGATGATAATAATTTATTATCAAGCTTTCAAAGTAAACAAAAATCAGATAAATGGATGCCTGAAACTACTTAATCTACTTAATCAGCAAGTATAATTTGGATTAAATGGCAGTTGAAACAAAAATTTTAAGGAAAATTGGTACATCTCTCACATAATAAGGGTAGTGTTCACATAACTACTGCCCGAATTTACATGTTACTAACCTTTATATGTCAATGCCTTCTGAACCAGCCCATATCTCTGCATTTTTTCAAAAAACTTGTGCACTCACTAGATCATATTTACCTGATTTCATATATACAGGTTCTGCAAAATGACTGCCACAACAGAGGCAATAATCAAAATATTCATGTTCCCAGGTTTATCACAAACCCACATGTTAAGATTTACCTGTATACATATACTGATTTAAAGTGTATGCCCACATGGGATGGATCTCCTATGCACACCCTGCTTACAAAAATGTACACCTGCACATGAGTGGTGACAATCACCAGGTAATCAGGGACAAGGTAATAGCGACAATTCGTATGTCAAATCAATGGCAAGCATGAACTGAAACATCCTCTGGTAGGACAAATGTATAATCATCAAGTGATAAATAATCAATTCTCAGTCTAAGTTTATATCATGTACACATTTATTTGGACACTTTCATATCCAACGCCAACAAAGCTAAGAGCACTACACTTCCAATTCCAAGTAGTGTAAACTGGATAAATAACCAAAGATATTTTAACAAGTCACAAGCTATAGAAATGAGAGGCTTCCATCAAAATGTACTTCACCAATGAATTGCCAAACCACAGAACATATAGGTACCAACCTCTATGGTCAGTTCCCTTGTGCTTTGCTGCTGATGTGTTTCTCACCATCTTTCTTTTTCTCCCCTTTTTGGTTGCTTGTCGTGCGAGGAAAATATATGAAGGAAGTGAGTTGTGTCTTTGAGCTTCTTTCTTTAGACAAATATTTTGTGTTTCTCTTTTATAGATTTTCTTTTCCTCTGTCCATCATCCATGATCACATGATACCTCATACATACCACCAGATACATAATAAAAAAAATGCTACAATTCATATTCTAATAATTTAACAAAAATGTAGTAATCTATGTTTGGGATACTTTAAATATGTCACAGTCCTCATGGCTTGACTGAGATTGTGAGGCTTCATCATTTTTTACAGCAGAGAACTCTTTAGGAACCTCATAGCATTCAAGTGCACTTCCCTTACCATTTCTCTGTTATTCTGTTTTTACAATAAGTACTAGATGGAATTTTGCATCTACCTACATGGAAATGTAACAAATAGTTCCTGTCAATAAGGGAAGTGAATTCACCTTCAGCACAGAGATATAAGAATCAGAAAGACCACTGTATTTTCCAACCATGGCAATTCTGACCTGCAAATTGAATATTGTCACCATTTGCTGGGTAAAAGCTGCAGAATCACAAAATAAGGCCAGGAAAAAAGTGAAGGCTTAGGACTCAGTTTCAGACTCACAGGATCCTGCAATGTGTTACAAATTTTCGCTCTAGCTGTCCACTCATCCAACATAGGCTCCCGTGCAATGCTGCATTTTCAGAGAAAAAAATAACAGGCAAACTCCAAATTAGCATATCAAAACTAGTATAATAGTTTCTGCTTGGAAATCTTCTTACAATATAAGATTAATTAACATTGACTATGTGGGGAAATGCATGTTTGGAAATTTTTCTTTTGGGAAGCAGATTTGTGGCACCATCCACCTTCATTAGGCAGGTGGCTGGTGGAAGATGGGATATACCTGATTAACATCATCCAATAGTTTAAAAAGAAAATATGTGCAAAGCTATAATATAAATGGCTAACGACAAAAGACAAACCCAGAAGGTTCAGCTCTTTCAAGATAGCTTCATGTGCATTTTGTTCCTACAAAAAAGATAAACAACACATTTTACACAAAATACAAGAACAGAGCATTGTGCAAACGCAAAGCACTAAAAAACTTAAAAAAAAATTAGTACACACCCTTAACAGCAATGGTATATGCCAAATGTTAGACACATCATGGAGCGTGGCAATGTTGACTTCCTGTAGAAGAAAAGAATCTCTTCCAATCTCACTCAATACTTTCTAGATGAGCAAACATTTTCACTAGCCAGCAATACATTAGGTTGGACACACGTTGGCAGCATATGCAAAATTAAAATTAGATGTTTACCTCTTCATCCAAACTCACTCAATACTTTCTAGATGAGCAAACATTTTCACTAGCCAGCAATACACAGAGGGTCACGAATTAGAAATGGAAGAATTAAATCTAAAAAGTTAGACATAACCACTCCAAAAATACAAGACAAGCTTGATCCTCCCAGCTATCAATGGGACTCAATCATAGATCACATTCTGGGGCACATTTTACAAATGGAGTGACATACATAACATTCGTAGTTTTCAAGAGGGGACAAGGAGATTGCTTATCCAACAGTAAAATCCAAGAAAATACAAACCTTAGTTTTTGTCTTGCATCACATATCCAGCTACTACACCCTAAGTGAGAGGTGACCAGCTAGATGACTGCCAAGGAACCAAGGAAGGCAGTGCCATCCTGCCTCAAGTACTTCGTCAAACTTTCCAAATCATTCCTTGATGGCCATGGTCGATTTGTCAACTTGCACACAGTAAATTGCCCATTGTATGTTCTATGGCAACCAAAAAGCAAGTGACTTCAGAATAAAAATACAAAAGAGAAAGAGAGAGCAAATCAGACTACAATTAACACTTGGATGGGGATAATGATAATACAAAATGACACACTTTTTAAAAATCACAAGACAGTAACCAGATAAGAAATGTTCAACTTTACCAGGCCTTCCCATACATTCTAAACCTTCGACCTTGAGGGCTACTATCTAATTCAAATATGACACTAGAAACCAAGGCATGGCTGCAGTTGGTACTTATATTTTTGGATCCAATTTCATCAATGTGATTCACTACAGAATCATGTAGTTCTGCTGATGCAACATGCAAATGATCATATTTAGTTACTAAGCAAATTTAGTGCAGATTTACAGAATTCAGAAATTTAGCCATTTTAATAGAAGAAATGTTGCAATAAATTATTATCCTACTGATGATCTGTGATGGCTGTTGAATAACTATTATTTTTTATGTTTTTTCTATCCAATTCAGAAAAGTATTCTATGTAGTTTTAATAGAAACATATTTCAAATGTATGTGCATGTGTGTATAGATAATAAATGTGTGCATAGCATTTATATTACAACTTGTTAAGAAAAATAGTTGTGCCAGGTTAACTCTTCTCCTTAAATACATAAGAAACGAAAGTTCATCACATGATTTGGTTAGTCTTGATCATAAAGTTTTTCCTTCAATATGCATCAGATAGTTACATCTACCTCTCTATAGCTCGGAACAGATATTCCAATAATTGACATTTCTCATATTGTCCAATTATGTTTTTCCATAAAAAATGAGAAAAAGAAATGAAGAATGAGGCTCTTACAATGTGACATAAAGGGTTAGATTGTTTCTCATATACCAATCCTTACTGACAAGAAAATTACACAGAAAATAGTACCTTGTTCAACCAATTGTTCATCCACCATTTTTCCAATAAGGTAAAAAAAAGGTCAAAAATGAGAAATCCAAAATCCAAAAAAGATAGAAAACTAAACTAATATAATAAACCTTGTTGAAATGTTCATATTGATGGTTGCCTAGACCGAACGAGCATTAGTTGTTGTAGCCAAGCACCCTTTTCCTACAGTAAGGAAGTACAGATGGATTTGATTAAAAGCAAAAACTTTCTTCATAACGTATCAAAACAAAGATATCTCTGTGACTGGATCATTCATCAACAGAAAATTTCTTGGAAAACCTAAATAGATAAATGAAAATCCGTACTTGAAATCTATTAAGAAAATCAAAATTGAAGTCTCCGGACTCTAGAGTAATCTTTGTGTTAACACAAAAACCATTGACTTGAAACAAAAGCAAACCAAATCAAGGACAACTACTATTAATTAAAGACGAGAGGTCACGACTTCTGACCTGATGATCCAGTACGAGTCCCAGTAGTACACCTCTCGGAAGCGCGACCCCGGCATGCCGACTGGACCAGACAGTGGCAGCAAGGTGTGGAGGTCCGTGTGGGCCCGCACGTCGTCCGCCACCTGTCGGTTCAGGTTTCGCCACAGGGCGTGCACCTCCAGCGCCCAAGACCGCACCTCTGGGTGCTCCACCTTGGGCAGGAATCCCTCCCGCTCGGGCATGAAGTCCGGCGGATCCGCGTACACCAGGTCGGCCCCGACGGGGGCGAAGTACTAGACTTGATTGCTCGTAAAATATGAGTCATGTGCCTTCAAATTCAAAAGATATTAAAAATCAAATTTGTTGAACTCATAAAATTCCATGCTTTAGTCATGATTGTTTAGCCTCAATACTCATTTTTTTAGTGTCATTCCCTTTGTAGTTACTGAATATGGATATATAAGACAAGGGACGGTTAAACATTGCCATGATATGCACCTTTGGTTCATTTCTATTACATCTTGGATGTAGCTACTTTTTGAACTCTGTTGATGAATTCGAATTTCATTAGCTTTGAACCATGTATATTGCTCATGGTCTATTTCAGGTTTGCATATAATGGCTTGCTCTTAACTCCTTTCAGCTCTGGTCTCTCAGACATTTTACTATTATCACTCTTTTTTTGCTGTCGGCAAAGGGGGAGAATTCTTTGTGTGAGTCCTTTGTAAGAGTCCTTTGTAAGAGCTATATGCGTTATCGCATTGTCAAAGGGGAGAGCTTATGTGCTTTGTGAGTTGTCATGGGGGATGTGTGAATGGTGTACGGGGAGAGTCCAAGGGGAGAATCCATTGTTCACTTTGCATCTCATATGTGTATGTGATGAGGTTTGCATAATTGCATAGCATTCAAATCATAATTGCCCTCACATGCTATTACTATCATGGATGGTTTGCATAATTGCATAGCATTCATATCATAATTGCCTTCACATGCTATTACTATCATGGATCTTGAGCTGCATATGTTGCATTTGTTATAACTTGTGCCATTTTAGACATTTCTATCACATAATGACTCACAGTGTTGCCATCATCAAAAAGGGGGAGAATGTTGTGTCCCTGAGGTCATTTGAGTCATTCTGTGGTCACTTGGGTCATTCGACATCATTCTATAGTCATATGAGTTCTGTGGTATTCTTGGTTTTGATAATGGCTAAACACTATTAGTCATTGATATCTTCCACTCTCATGTGATTGACATACGTGATGTTTTTATTCATGACAGATATGCCAATGAATGGACAAGGAATCAAGTGGTAACGGCCAAAGTGAAAGTTCATTGATCGCGCCCAAGCAAGGATGCAAATCTCATCTCTTTTACAAGCAAAAGTCGACATTTGATATTCGGCTCGTCACTCATCCAAGGTCAATGCACAAAGAAGTATAGCCAAGAGAATCCAAGGTTAAAGACTGAGTTGATACGTTCTAGACCAACAAGGATGAAGTTACAAACATGCACGGGCTGCTAATGGAGTTGAACGATGGAGCTGAAGCAGATAACGGACCGACCCGGGCAAGCCCGGGTTCTGCCCAGCTGGCGGTCGACCGCCAGCACAGGGGCGGTCGACCGCCCTAGCCAGGGAATCCTAGCTCGAAGTTGGTTCAGCTGCAGGTCGACCGCCAACCTTTAGCGGTCGACCGGAATTCCCAGTGACCATCCGTCTATAGTGTTGCTCAGTAGCGGTCGACCGCCAGAAGCTGCAGGTCGACCGCCAGAAGCTGTAGGTCGACCGCCAGCCCCGATGCAGCCATGTTTGACTTTGAATTCCACCTCATGGCCAGCCCCTTTCCATGGATTTATTTAATCAAACCTCACCTAATCTTCCATGATTTGTGGATCTGGTCTGGGGGGTGTCTATGGACCATTAAAGGTCTATAAAACATGTTGTGCATCCCTTGGTTTTGATGATGACAATAGGATATGTTTGATTAATCAAGTTCTATCTTGTTTCATAACAAATACAAGTGGTTTGATTGTTCCTTCAAAGTAATGGACTCATGACTATTTGATGATGACAAACAATGTTTTTGATTAACTCAATATAAATCTGATAGTTCAAGTTACTTCTGATATGTTAAGTAATTTCAGGTCCACTGAAATCCAAGTGGAATCAACAAATCAGAAGAAGTGTCAAAGGCCGCTTGTCGACCAGGGAAGTGGTTATGGTCGACCAACGAACCCAGCCAGAAACACTTCAAGCCATCCGTCTTCTGCATGTGCCTTGGCTGTCGACCAAAGCCCCACTTCTGGTCGACCATAGAACAGACAGATCATCAGACAGAACTGACGGCCATCTGGAATTTGCCCCTTGTCGACCAGCGACAAGGCTGTGGTCGACCACGGGACGCGAGTGTCAGCCAGAATGAAACCGCCATCAGGACACTGCTCGTTGTCGACCAGGGACAGTGTCATGGTCGACCACGGGTGTTATAGCGTCCAGAACCGAACTCTAACCGAATTCTGTTTTGGTTCCTTAAAACCTGCAGATTGTTGTTGCAGGTTGTTGGGTAGTTCAAATGATGAGATTCCGCACGGGAATCAAGGAGAGAATCTTGCTTAGAAGCGGGCAAACTTATTGTAGTGATCGGATTTAACCTTCTCCCTGCTTTCTAGCAGATTAACGCTCGATCTGGAATTTGAGCGGGAAGAGCTTCAGGCTTGAAAAAGTATCTGCATAAAAAGTAGAAGGCAACTGATCGCGGAGGCAAGCACACAGAGAGAGAATAGAACAGAAGCTAAGAAACACACCTACATCACAGGACGAAGTGGCTCTCCATCAACCAGAAATCTGCAGAAGACTAAAGGCATTCTCATTGCTGCAGAAGGAAGACTGAGCTTGAAGCTGTACGACCTCCAGCAGCAAAGCAGCTGAAGGCATCCGATTGGAAGTTCTACAAGGAGTCTACTCTTGTTATTTATGTGATTAAGTCCCAGGCTGAATTCTTTACTTTGTTACAAAAGTCTATATTCAGTCCTGTTGCATCATCCCACCTTCTCATCATTTCTATTCATCCTTACACCAAGTGTCAAGCTGTGAGGCAGCGGATTCAAGCTGTGTGTCAGCTGGTACAAGCTGTGTGTCAGCAGGAACAAGCTGTGTGACAGCGGTGTCTTGTGTTTTGGATTGAGATCAGAGGCTCTCATAAGTGAAGCCTTGCTTGAGTTAAGCAAGGGGTGGATGTAAGTCTCGGGAAGAGACTGAACCACCTTAAAAATCCTATCTTGTGGTTTGCTTATGTGTGTGCGTGCTTCTCTATGTGTTTGTTTTCTTCATTGATATCAACATTAGTTCTGTAATTCGTCAATCACCTGCAACTCATTTAGTCAATAGATATTAAATCGAAAAAGGGGGAAAGATCTATTCACCCCCCCTCTAGATCTATTCAGTCCGTACTCAACACGTGGTATCAGAGCCAGACTCTCCAAAAATGTGGTCTAACAACCAGGAGAGGCATGCCGGACTGAACTCTAGAAGTCTAAGGGCTGAGGGACACTCAGTAACTAGACCACCATATTTTGATGGAAATGATTTCTCATACTGGAAAAATCGTATGCAGGTGTTCTTGAGAGCACAAGATCATGAGATGTGGAGAGTAGTAAGCCGAGGACCCTACGAGCTGCCCGAAGATGAGGATACCTGGACCAGAGAACAGGTCAGAAAATCAACCATCAACTGGGGAGCCATGAACGTAATGCAATGCGCACTACACCCCACGGAGTTCTCACGAGTTTCACAATGTGCAACGGCCAAGGAAATGTGGGATCGACTAGTAGTAATCTATGAAGGTACTTCAGAGGTAAGGGAGTCAAAAGCAAATATGCTAGTTTCAGAATATGAAATGTTTAGAATGAAAGCTGACGAAAATATTTCTGAAATGTATGCTAGACTAGTGCAATTAACGAATAGTTTAAAGAGTCTAGGGAAAACCTACAAGGAACAGGAATTAGTGAGGAAGATCCTAAGATCCCTCACTCCTATGTGGCATACCAAGGCCACAGTAATTGAGGACTCAAAGAACCTCACCACTATGACTGTGGATGAACTAGTGGGATCCCTAATGGCCTATGAGGTCAATTTGAAAAGAAAAGAAGATGAGGGCAAGAAAAAGAACCAGCTCGCCCTAAAAACTAAAATAGGCACCTCTGAACTATCTGACACTGATAACTCATCTAGCACAGGTGAGGAAACTGGTGAGCTAGCCATGTTAACAAGAAAATTCAAAAGGTTTCTGCGGAAGGAAGGTAAGGGATTCAGGAATCCTAAGGGCATGGTAAGAAAGTCATCTCAGTTTAAGTTTGATAAAAATAAAACTTCATCTAACAAACTTGTCTGCTACAACTGCAGGAAACTAGGACACATAAAGGCTGAATGTCCAGAGACTCCTAAGAAATCAAGCTTCAAGTGGAAAGGCAAGCAACTAAAAGCAATGATAAGCACATGGAGCGAGGAGGAGGAAAGCAGTAAGGAGGAAACAACTTCCGAGGAAGAAGAAGGAAACATCTGTTTGATGGCCAAAGGAGATAGCGATGATCTTGAGGTAATCCCTCCGTTTCAAGATTTTTCTAGCTCAGATTGGGAAGAAGTCTACTCAGACTTACTTGATGCATATGAAAGAATTAGAAAGGAAAATAAGAGTTTGAAGAAAAAGCTTAATCAGGTCAATAATGACAGCATCCCATTTGCCAACAGAACTGAACTAGAATTAGAAATCACCACCTTGAAAAATAAGCTGAAACAATACGAGACAGATGAAGAAAATGTCAAATGGCTGTTAGAAGAAAATGAGTCACTGAAAAACACAATTGATGAGGTAAAATTAAAGACTCAAGAAAGTGAACAGCAAACTAAGGTAACTCAAGAAAGAAACAACTCACTCAAGGAGGAAAACTGTCAACTTCTGGAAGAAATAGAAAGAATTCAGAGTGAACTGAAAAACAAACAGGAAACCTTGGAAAAAATGACTAAAGGTCAAGAAAACTTAAATGCTGTCTTGGGAATAAAAGTAAACTTTCAAAAAGAAGGGTTAGGATACAATCCTACGGCTAAAAAGGAATTCCAAATAAAAACCGTAACTGGGATTGCTGACTCAAAAGGAAAAGGGCCCCTAATCAATCTATATCAAGACAAACAAGAGGATGTAGCTGAATGCTCCTCCAAAAGAAATAATGTCACCAAGGAAGAGAGAAACATTAAAGAGAAAACAGTCAATCAACATAAGCTTAAAAATAATAGACAAGAAACTCAAATTCACAGAAATAACCAAACAAACCAAGTACTAAATCAAGTTAAAGGACATAAATCTGGAAAACAAGGTGTCTGGAGACAGGTTGGTCGACAACCGACCCCTCCTATGTCGACCAGAGGATCTGCCAGAACAGGCGCTGGCGTCTTGAGAAGCAGTGGTCGACCACAGACATACCAGATGTCGACCAGAGGAACTGCCAGAACAAGCGCTGGCTTCTGGAAAAGCCATGGTCGACCACAGACACACCAGATGTCGACCATGACCAGACACGCAAACAGAAACCACAGATTTTCTCAGGTGAAACAAAATGAAAATTGGAAATCAAAAAGGTGGATTCAGATTAAAGAAACATTAGAACAAAAGCCACCCAATCTGAACAAGTTCAGAGACGAAAAATTAAACTGCTCTAAGAAAATCTGGGTTCCCAAAGGATTGTTACAGCAATTTCACAATTTTACAAGTTATCTTGGACCCGGGTACCATTGGGGTCCAAAAATTTCTGTGTAATTCATGATGCAGGAATGTCTGGCAGCCATGCACAATAAGTGGTACTTAGATAGTGGTTGCTCAAGACACATGACGGGAGACAAGACCAAGTTCTCCCAACTAAGCTCAAAAGATGGAGGTTATGTGACCTTTGGAGGAAATAACAAAGGTAAGATCATCGGGACAGGTAAAATAGGTAAGAACTCCTCAAACAGTATTGAAAATGTACTGCTGGTAGATGGACTGGAATATAACTTGCTGAGCATCAGTCAGCTTTGCGACAAGGGTCATAAAGTAATATTTGACTCCAAGATCTGCAAGATTATTGAACCAAATTCAGATACAGTCAAGTTTATGGGCCAGAGAGTAAACAATGTCTACATAATAGACTTGGATGATCCAGCCCACTCCAACCTGTGCCTAACCGCCAAGAAAGAGGACCTGACCTGGCTGTGGCACCGAAGGCTAGGGCATGTTAGCTATAGGGTGTTGCATAAACTTGTGAAGAATAAAATGGTTCTTGGTATGCCTGAAATTTCGTTTGCTCAAAATGTCAAAGTATGTGAATCATGTACCCAAGGTAAGCAAACAAGAAAATCATTCAAAGGTAGAACTGAAAGTCAATCTTCTAGACCACTAGAACTTGTGCACATGGACCTTTTTGGCCCAACAAGAACTGCTAGTCTTAGTGGTAAGAGATACGGTTATGTACTAGTTGATGATTTCTCTAGATTCACATGGGTAATATTTCTATCTCATAAAAGTGATGCTTTTTCTGAGTTTCAGGAATTCTACAAAAGAATGAAGCAGGATGGCAAGTCCAAAGTGTGTACAATCATATCTGACCATGGGGGGGAGTTTGAAAATTCTGACTTTGACTTATTCTGCAGAAACAAGGGCATAACCCACAGATTTTCCTCACCAAGGACTCCAGAACAAAATGGAGTTGTGGAGAGAAGGAACCGCACTCTTGTCGAGATGGCTAGAACCATGCTTGTTGAAGCTAAACTTCCAAGGAGATTTTGGGCAGAGGCAGTCAACACAGCATGCTACATTGTAAACCGAGCAATGGTAAGACCGGCTAGTGAAAATACACCATATGAAATGTTCAAAGGTAAGAAACCATCCCTAGCTCATTTTAGAATTTTCGGGTCAAAATGCTTTATTCATAACAATGATAAAAGGGCCTTGGACAAATTTGAATCGAAGAGTGATCCAGGAATATTCTTGGGCTATTCCGACCGATCAAGAGCCTATAGAGTTTTTAACACCAAAGATCAAATTGTTGAAGAATCCCCTCATATTACATTTGATGAAATTAATGATCTTGGCAAAAATGAGCAGGTCAGCAAGGAAGAAGAAGATAGGGAATTTCTAGAAGACAACGAAGAACCAAATGAAGAAGAACAATCTCAGGAAAGAGATCAAGGTATTACTAATGCTCCACCCGAAGGAGAAGGCATCTCAGGTAACAATCTTGAGAACTTAAGACTTCTTAGAGATCATCCCATAGAAAACATCATTGGTGGAATTCATGATCCTAGGAAGACTAGATCTCAGTTAAAAGAAATCAATGAACTAGATCAGCTTGCACTTGTGTCCCAAATAGAGCCCAAATCAGTAGAGGAAGCATTAAAAGATGACTCATGGATAAATGCTATGCATGAAGAACTAAATCAATTTGAAAGAAATCAAGTGTGGAGTCTTGTCCCTAGACCTTCATCTCACCCCGTTATTGGAACCAAGTGGGTCTATAAAAACAAGCTAAGTGAAGAAGGGGTTGTAATGAGAAACAAGGCTCGGCTGGTGGCTAAAGGGTACAACCAGGAATTTGGGGTTGATTTTGAAGAATCATATGCTCCAGTTGCTAGATTAGAAGCCATCAGGATATTGTTAGCCTTTGCAGCATCTCATGGAATCAAACTACAACAAATGGATGTAAAAAGTGCATTTCTAAATGGAATAATAAAAGAAGAAGTCTATGTGGAACAACCCCCTGGATTTGAAAATGATGAACTTGCTAATCATGTTTTCAAATTGCATAAAGCTTTGTATGGATTAAAGCAGGCTCCTCGGGCCTGGTATGAAAGGTTGAGCTCTTTCCTCACCAAGAAGGGATACATAAGAGGTAAAATTGATCAAACATTATTTTCCAAGACCCAAGGTAAGCATATACTAGTTGTACAAATCTATGTGGATGATATTGTGTTTGGGTCTACTGAAGCTTCTTTATGTACTGAATTTGCAAGCTTAATGACCAATGAGTTTGAAATGAGTTTAATGGGTGATTTACAGTTTTTTCTTGGATTGCAGATCGTACAATGTAGAGAAGGATACTTCATAAATCAATCCAAGTACATAAAGGAGATGTTGAAGAAGTTTGGCATGGAAAGCTGCAAACCAATCGAGTCACCCATGGGTACAAATGCAACATTGGAAGCTGATGTAAAAGGTAACATGGTAGATGCCAAGAAATACAGAGGTATGATCGGGTCCCTGCTATATTTAACTGCTTCAAGGCCAGATATTCAGTTTAGTGTATGCATGTGTGCTAGATATCAGTCTAGCCCTAGAGAATCACATTTAGGGGCTGTCAAGTGTATCCTTCGATACCTTGCCGGCACCCAAGAATTGGGTTTATGGTATCCTACATACTGCAAACTAGATTTGATTTCATATTCAGATGCTGATTATGCTGGTTGCAAAATTGATAGGAAGAGTACTAGTGGGTATTGTCAAATATTAGGTGGATGTTTAATATCATGGGCTTCTAAAAAGCAGCATTCTGTGGCACTCTCCACTGCTGAGGCTGAGTATGTCGCAGTAGGGAGCTGTGGTACACAAGTTATGTGGATAAAACATCAACTCCAAGACTACAATGTAGATCTTGGATGTGCACCTATTTTCTGTGACAACACTAGTGCTATTAATTTGTCTAAAAACCCCATTCAACACTCTAGGACAAAACACATTGAGATCCGTCATCACTTTCTAAGAGATGAGGTCTCCAAAGGAAATTTCATGCTTCATTTTGTAGAAACTGAAAAACAACTGGCAGACATTTTCACAAAACCCCTTAACAATGACAGATTTTCAACTCTAAGAAGGGAGTTAGGAGTTTGTAGAATTTCTCCTGAAAATTTTTGAAATGATCATATTCATGTGTTCACTGTATAGATTCTGTCATTTCTGTACTAAGTTATGTTAACTAGGTCTCTAGTACTGGTCAAGTTTTGAGTTTGGAGGTCTAGTGTCGGTTGCTACTTCAGCAAGTTCTGCAGAATCCTGGTTCTACTACGGATTATCTCTTGTGGTCGACCACAGGCAAGGCGCTGGTCGACCAAGGCATCAGGACAGGAAATAGTTGGTTCTGTGACTTCGCAGCTGTCGACCACAGGCGGTCCCATGGTCGACAACAGAATTGTCAGAAAGCAGACCACAGGTGACTACTCATCAGGCAGTTTCTGTGACAGCACAGAGGTCGACCAAAGGCAACTCTATGGTCGACAGAGGATCTGAACAAGGGAAAATGGATCTAAAAAGGCTACTGGCTCTGCTAGGAAATCCTCTGAACTAAGTGAACTTTTGTGCTCAGATTCTTCACTCATTCATCCTTATCCATACTTCCCATCCCTTGTGTCTCTATATCTCTTCATGGCCAACATTTTTTTTATCTTCAGCAAGGACTCACAAATTGAGGGGGAGAAAAAGTGTAAACTCATTCCTTGATAAAACATTGAAAAACCTAACCATATCTTTCAATAAAATCACCAAGGTAATCATTAAGAGTAGAGGTTGAGTGTAGTAATGAGAATTTGAACTGTACTACTGCAATAAATTCAAACCATAACTATGACTCTGTCACAAGATTTTGAGGACTTATGATTTTTAGTAATGAGACTGTTTCTCTACCTGTGTCTGTGTTGGACAGTAAAAATAAACTCAAATATAACATGTATGTACATGGAATACGCCATAATTCTGCCTTCTTGGTAGAGCAATGGATTGAGTTCTGAGAAACTACTGTTCTCCATCTCAAAGCAAAAAAATTGGCTGAACAATAGATGGGAGACAAGTGTGTCATGAAGATCCAATCTAACTCTGCTGCTTTCAAAAATATTGATTGGGCATACTGAGTAACTGGGGATATTGGCGTCTGATAAACGTATATCCTCACGGATAAAAGGTGTGTCTCAGTTATTAGTGGAATGGTTAGGCATGCTAAGTAGCCGGGGTTTCTGGCGTGTAAAAAGCGTGTCTCCTCGTGTAGAAAAGCATGTGATAAACCTGACCATAGCTCTCAAATGATTCAAAAAGTTATCACAAAGGCAGAGAAAATGGTTGACCTAAAGCATAGCATGCAAATAAAAGTACAAAACACTGTTCAGCTAGCATAGTTAGTCAAATTATCTCTTGAAATATATTATAAGTTCAAGGAGCCATGTGAAAGAAATTGGATATGGGGAGTCAATTTATTGGTGCAATACTTTCAAATTCGTTGAACCACAATACCCACTCTATTTGGTCACAAGGTGGTCTTTGCATAAGGGTGGAAAGGTTCCATAAGTGTTCTATTAAAGAAAGGGAGTACACTTTAATATCTTCCAAAAATTTGAGTTATGCTGATTAAATCCTGACCGCTCGTTTTCTGCATCGTGATGGTTCACTATCCTAGTTTTTTAAGACCCAGCCCTACTGCCCTACCCTATAAATTGCCACGGCTGGGTCCCTAATTTTCTCTCATCCGCCGACTTGTACCTCTTTTGAATTCTTCCTCTCCAGTTCTCTCTCGCCTCTCTCTCGCATCCCTCCACCATGTCTCCAAAGCACGCTCCGCGGTCTACCAAGAGAACAAGAGAGAAGGCCCCTGCCGAATCCTCGAAGCCGTCCAAGCGTTCCAAGCCGAGGGCCGCGCAGGGTCCGCCATCGGCCCCTCAAAAGTCGACCACGGCCGAGGCGGCTGACTCAGGCAGGAAGGTACCAGCTTCAGAAGAACCCATCGTCCATCCAGTTTCAGGAGTTCTCAAGCCACGGACCGTTCTGCCACCAAGGATTGTTGATTTCTCTGATGAGAAGCTGATGGAGATGTTCCCAAAACTACTGCCAATTTTTGAAGCCCAAGAGTGGACAGCGTTTGTCTCGGCACATACTCAGTATTCGCCTCAGCTTGTGCAAGAATTCTACCACAACTTGCAAATAGTGGATGGTCAGGTCTACACCGTAGTTCAAGGCATCGTCGTCCGCCTCGACGTCAAACTGCTCCACAAAGCGTTGAAGATTCCCAGACATGGCGCCGTCTTCAATCCTGAGGATTTTGACTTCCGAGCTACATACACCGTCGTCACTGGCCAGCCAGCTCCTGAGGTTCTCCCTAAGTATCTGAATGCCAACACCTTCCCTCCTCTTCATAGATTGCTTCATCACATTCTTACCACCATTATCCAACCAAGAGGAGGCGCCAGAGATCAAGTAAGTCGCCTCCATCTATTTTTGCTCCATGGCCTCATCACTTGTCAACCCATTCGCCTCATAACGCTCATCCTAAACACCTTCCAAAACATCCTACATTATCCCCAGAATTCTCTTCCATTTGCTGCCCACATATCTGCCATTCTGGAAGCAGCAAAAATACCATTTCCTCACGCTCCGCGCATTGTAATTCCCAAATGGCACGTCTACAACTTTCACTTCGTGACCACATTTTTGGGGTTTAAGAAGGTAGGAGACCACATTCAGCGCACTCTACCATCCAAGGGCAAATCCAAGGCTCTATTGCCACCCTCTTCTCCACCACATACACCTATACAGGTTAGCCCTACTGTCACACCTCCACCTGTGGTGCCTCAAGCTACCCCTACTACCACCACTACTGCCCATCCTCCATCTTCCCTTTCTATAGTACCCTGGCATCCAGGCACTGCTGCCACTCATGCTCAATCCACTTCTGTTCCACCTACCCAAGCTCCATCTCATTCTGTTCCACCTACCCAAGTTCCACCTACCTCCACTCCATCTACTTTTGCTCCACCACCATCCTTCACCTCAAACACTGAGTCTCACGGAGTGCTTCTCCAGATAGCATCTCAGTTGTCCTCTCTCACCACCCAATTCCATTCCTTTCAAGAGAATATGAATGCTGCCACCGGGCGCCTGGAGCAGAAAGTCCAAAGGCTGGAACAACAGATGGAGGCCAGGTTCATCAAGCAAAAGGAACACACTGACCATGCTAGTTCTCGGTTCAACAGACTAGTTGGCACCTTAGGTCAAGTGTCAGAAGAAATGGGAAACCGCATAGAGTTCACAACCAAGCAGAATGAAAAGTATCACAATGCTACTATCTCCGAGATCCAGAAGCTCAGACTCTCTTATGCCCACATTGTTGACAAGCTGGATCGCATGGAAGAGAACGTGAAGCCAGAGACTTCCTCATCCTCCTCAGAGGGATTGTTTAAATGATCTTCTTTTTGCTGTTGACAAAGGGGGAGATAGGACTTTATGTGTCATTGTGTGTCTAGTTGTGTGTCTAGATGTGTGTCTAGATGTCAAGTTTACTTTGTCTACGTGTCCTTAGTGTCTTTATCCTTTTTGAGTCACTCATGTAATTAATGCTATAGTTTTTGAAAGGCACATCAAACGAATTGTCTGAATGAAATCTGTGCTATGATAGCCTTGAATGCAATATCAAATGAATTTTATAATCTGTTGTTTGTCACAATGACTCATGGTTGTCATCATCAAAAAGGGGGAGAATGTTGTGCATCCCTTGGTTTTGATGATGACAATAGGATATGTTTGATTAATCAAGTTCTATCTTGTTTCATAACAAATACAAGTGGTTTGATTGTTCCTTCAAAGTAATGGACTCATGACTATTTGATGATGACAAACAATGTTTTTGATTAACTCAATATAAATCTGATAGTTCAAGTTACTTCTGATATGTTAAGTAATTTCAGGTCCACTGAAATCCAAGTGGAATCAACAAATCAGAAGAAGTGTCAAAGGCCGCTTGTCGACCAGGGAAGTGGTTATGGTCGACCAACGAACCCAGCCAGAAACACTTCAAGCCATCCGTCTTCTGCATGTGCCTTGGCTGTCGACCAAAGCCCCACTTCTGGTCGACCATAGAACAGACAGATCATCAGACAGAACTGACGGCCATCTGGAATTTGCCCCTTGTCGACCAGCGACAAGGCTGTGGTCGACCACGGGACGCGAGTGTCAGCCAGAATGAAACCGCCATCAGGACACTGTTCGTTGTCGACCAGGGACAGTGTCATGGTCGACCACGGGTGTTATAGCGTCCAGAACCGAACTCTAACCGAATTCTGTTTTGGTTCCTTAAAACCTGCAGATTGTTGTTGCAGGTTGTTGGGTAGTTCAAATGATGAGATTCCGCACGGGAATCAAGGAGAGAATCTTGCTTAGAAGCGGTCAAACTTATTGTAGTGATCGGATTTAACCTTCTCCCTGCTTTCTAGCAGATTAACGCTCGATCTGGAATTTGAGCGGGAAGAGCTTCAGGCTTGAAAAAGTATCTGCATAAAAAGTAGAAGGCAACTGATCGCGGAGGCAAGCACACAGAGAGAGCATAGAACAGAAGCTAAGAAACACACCTACATCACAGGACGAAGTGGCTCTCCATCAACCAGAAATCTGCAGAAGACTAAAGGCATTCTCACTGCTGCAGAAGGAAGACTGAGCTTGAAGTTGTACGACCTCCAGCAGCAAAGCAGCTGAAGGCATCCGATTGGAAGTTCTACAGGGAGTCTACTCTTGTTATTTATGTGATTCCCAGGCTGAATTCTTTACTTTGTTACAAAAGTCTATATTCAGTCTTGTTGCATCATCCCACCTTCTCATCATTTCTATTCATCCTTACACCAAGTGTCAAGCTGTGAGGCAACGGATTCAAGCTGTGTGTCAGCTGGTACAAGCTGTGTGTCAGCAGGAACAAGCTGTGTGACAGCGGTGTCTTGTGTTTTGGATTGAGATCAGAGGCTCTCATAAGTGAAGCCTTGCTTGAGTTAAGCAAGGGGTGGATGTAAGTCTCGGGAAGAGACTGAACCACCTTAAAAATCCTATCTTGTGGTTTGCTTATGTGTGTGCGTGCTTCTCTATGTGTTTGTTTTCTTCATTGATATCAACATTAGTTCTGTAATTCGTCAATCACCTGCAACTCATTTAGTCAATAGATATTAAATCGAAAAAGGGGGAAAGATCTATTCACCCCCCCTCTAGATCTATTCAGTCCGTACTCAACAAAACCAACACATGAAGGGTTAGAAACCCTAATGCTTCAAGGGAGATCAAGGGAGGCCATTTTCGAGACACTGTAGCAGCTCCGTGAACAGTATTTCGGGAAGAGTTATTCATCCATTCCAAGGCATTCAAGTCCAGATCTGAAGCCATCTCAACCTCCAAGGAAGAAGAAGCAATCAAGGCTATCAAGGGTGATCTAAACTGCATCCAATATTCTTCTTCATCAACTCAAGAAGATCAAAAGGAAGATCAAAGCTCATCCAACACTCTCTCCATCAACTCAAGGTGATTCAAGTTCATATCTCAATCCAGCAACCTCCAAGGTAGAGTAGAAGCAAGAAAGGCTAATAAGGGAGATCAAAGGAGGCTGCAAGGGTGTGCTCAAGGAAGAGGAGTTCGAGTACTGTAGCTGTGAACAGTACTCTGGGAAGAAGCTCTTCATCAAATCTCCAAGTGATTTAAGCTATTTCAAAAGAAGATTCAAGCCCCAGCAATCTCAGACAAGATCTTTTCTCTTTGAACATATTTCATATCTTGTTTGAGTGTTTTCATATCTTGTTATTTTTCATTTCATTCAAACATTTGGAATTGAAGATCGTCCCTACCGGTGGTTAGTATGAAGGCAATCGGAAGTTGTCCGATCTGCGGTGTTGACGTCCCTACCGGTGGTTAGTAGGAAGGCAATCGGTGCTCTTTTCGATTTACGGTTCAGTGCGTGGCACTAGTGGAGCCTCACCGGATTTGGTGAGGGGTGGACATAGGACTGGGGATTCAGTCCAAACCACCTTAAAATCTCGTGTGTTGTGATTTGCTTGTGCGATTGATATGTGTTAGATGCATGCTTAGGTTCAATATCTATATTGCGTAATCATCTTGCCAAGTAAATCATTTGTGTTCTTCGTCAAGCTAGTTATATTCCGCTGCTTATTTCATCATCTCGTTTTAAAGAGGGTTGTATTGCGAAAAGAGGGACAGATCTATTCACCCCTCCCCTCTAGATCCGCTGTCCACTACACAACAGGCCCGACATTATTTAAAAAATAGAAAGCCCGACTAAGACCCGCCCCGCCCCAATAACTTAAATAAAAAAATAAATAATAATTAATATATTTAATAATATAAAACGTATAATCTCACTAAATTAATTAAAATGTTGATATTAATTACATAATTTGTGTGAAAAGGGAGTTTTAAAATTTCTAATTAAGTAAAATAACATAATTTTAACTAAATAGTTTTTAAAATTTAAAGTGAGAAAAAAAAGAATGGGCTGGGCCGGCCCGCGAGCCGAACTCAAAGCCCGAGCCCGGCCCGCAGGTCTAGTCGGGTCGGGCTTTTAGGCCCGACTAAAGGCTCGGGGGTCGAAAAAGACCTTGCGGCCGGACCAGAAATCGAGCCAGGCCCGCGGGCCTGTCAGGCCGGCTCAGCCCATTGACAACCCTAACTGTCTCACATCCGAGACTTGGTCCCCGTTTTGTTTTGACGCTTACACTCAACTCTTGGTGATGATTGGACCCTCCGCGAGATATTTCTTCCTTCGGACTGGTACTTTCTTTTTTGAGACCTCCGTAAGACTCCGCTAGCCTTGGATTCCCTCAAGACAACTGAGCTGGTTGTACCCTCAAAACCCTGGAACCCCTTTTGGTCATGTCACTTTGAAGAAATATGACACCCTAGCCATCATAGGGTGCTATTTTTAGTGTTCTATGAGAGTTTGTCTCTTTCTGGAATTGGCGACCAAACAGTGGACGCTAATTGAATTAGCGACCATTTGAGAAGTCGCTATTTCTTCGTGCCTATGTTGTTCCCAGAATTAGCGGCCACCCCAATGGACGTCAATTCTGGAATTGGTGGCGGTCTGAGTGGACGCCAATTACCCAATTTCATGAATATCTTGATTTTTATGAGAGACTTATCGCCATGTCATACTTATGTAAAGTTCTATCCTTGAACTCCTCATTCCGTGAATCTACCTTAATGTTCCTACAATGGCTTATTCCTTTGAAATTCTATTGGCTATAACTTTAGTGGATGTCTAGATATTTTACATGACTCAATGCCTAGCGTTAATCGGGCCCGGTCTGGTCCTGGGAGGAGCACCCAAAAGTACTTGTTCCCATGGGAGCTATATTGACCACGGTGTAGTATTGCACCAGAGTGCTTGACTAGCTTGATTAATGTAGACGTCGAAAAATATCAATGATGATCATACGGCATGCACGTCTCGACACTCAAGAGTAAGCCGAAGATGAAAATGCCGAATAAATATTATACCTCGCCCGATCAAGGCGAGGACTCGCTTGGTGGTCAGCTAGCCGATGACGGAGCCCCCCTGGACGGAAGATACGGAAACAACTCTACAGCCAGCCACGCCGAGAGCTGAATCAAAGAAGAGCCGGGAATTTTGGCACAGTCTCAGCATGCATCGGAAGTCACGCAAAGTCTGGGACCGAGTCCCGGAGGCTACGAGCGGAATATTACGGAGGCCATACATCCCAACCAGAATATTCTGGGAATGCCAACATTCATATAAACGGCCTCGACCTTGAAAAGAATCCATTTGGTGCTTAAACCGGACGATATGCACTTAAAACGGCGCCGCTAAGACCGACGCGCCCCTTTCCTCTTTATTCCTTGGTTGGTTGTTAAAACGGCGTCATCCCCATACACCATTAAAATCGGCGTGCCCCCCTTGTGCATGACGTACCCGGCGTGCCCATTTGAAGGAAATGCCCCCTTTTACACCTTAATACGGCGCCACTAAGACCGGCGCGCCATTTCCCATCTCCCCCCTTTGCAAAGGGTTAAACCGGAGCGCCTCCCTTGCCACGCCGTTTTAACAACACAACTTTGCACATTTTAAAAGCTTCTCCTTCAAATGTTAAAACGGCGTGGCCCTTCAATGCTTAATCTGGCACGCCTTTTTACACCCACTAGCGACGTTTAATCGGCGCGACTACCTTCCCTCACGCTGTTTTAACTCGATGGCCATCCCATCCCCAGTCGATACTCTGTTCGGCATAAATGAGATGCACAGAGAACATTCAATGCCCGATGCTCTGTCTTCGGCTCCGTTCGACAGCACATAAGCAGCGGTAGCAAGGCAAGCTCCGACAAATCTCTGAGCATCCCATCCTCGGACGAGCAGCAGTGTACGGGACGAATCAACGGCGTCCAGTGCAACCAATCAACCCCAAGCTTCGTTGTGGATGAGGCGGAAGTGGCAGTAACCACCCCATCCCCTGGCGCCACTCTATAAAAGTGGAGCTGTCGAGACAAAGAAGGAGTGTGTACGCAGAAGAAAAAGAGAGAAGAAGAAAAAGGGAGCTGGCCGTCTTCGCTCGTGGAGGAGAAGGCCATCTGAAGAGTAATCCAGGCGCCCGTGGGTGAAAGAGGGAAAGGGGTGAGAGAAGGGAGGTGAGCTCAGGGGTCAGGTTTGGGTCTTGTTCGCCCCCCCCCCCCCCCTTTTACCACTGTAACTCCACCTCCCCTTTCGTTTATGTTTTCTTCCACCATGGGGAAGTGTCTCCCCTCATGTATCTCCCTTTTTACAGGCGAATAAGAAGAAGGTCCCCGTTTTGAAAGTTTGCGTAACATTCTTACGGCATTGTTTTCTCTCCACATCTCCCTATCTTTCGCTCACCCAGGGCCTCTCGAAGGTTGCCTTCCCCTGGAATGGTCTTCAAAGGAACCCATATGAAGGGTGAACATTCATGGCCTCTTGTGGCATACACCCGTCTCGTGCCAAAGAATCATCGCCCGTGAGTCGTGGTCGCTCTTGTAGGCTGGCCCTCGAGCGCTCCACACTCACATTTGGGTTCGGACCGCCGTGAGGCCACTCCGATGTTTTGAGGGTCACCTCGGAGCAATCCGTTTGGTGGCCTTCGCTTCTCTCTGGCAAGCCCAGGTCCGGGGGAGGTGCTGCCCGATTCTCGCCAGGGGCCAAGAACATCAAGAACATCGAGAGCAGTCAATAAACGAATCATAAAACCCACCCACGGGTGAAATAAAAGAGAACACAACGAACAGGGCTTCGAAACACCCCCGGCACAGCTATCCCGACGTGGCTTAAAACGGTACGGCCACTGTTCCTTCACGCCGTTTCAACTTTCCTCTCAGAACCCCATCGCCCTCTTTGCATCCCGTTAATCCGGCGCCCTCAAAACCGGCGAGCCAATTTGATTGTATACCCCTCTTCCTACACATCCTATTCCGACGCGGCCAAAAGCGGCGCGCCCTTATTTCCCTTAGCATCCCCCTAAACCGGCGTGCACTTCATCCTTTTTATACATCCTATTCCGGCGCGGCCAAAAATGGAGCGCCCTCCTTGCCCTTGGCATCCTGCTAAACTGGTGCTCATTTTCCCCCTTTGAACTCCCAAATCCGGCGGCCTCTATTCCGGCGTGCCCCCAGACTTCCCCTTGATCCGGCGTGATTTCGTAAAGAAGAGTTAACCAAATAAAAAGGAAAAAGAAGTTTAATGCTAATAGAAAGGAACTACATCACCCGTATCTTAATTAAAATTTTGTTCCGGGGGCGCTACCCACGAAAACCCCCGCAAGGGGCGCTGCCCCCTTGACCCCTGCGACCTGACCGGGCAGGTCGAACCCCGCGAACTGACCGCGCAGGTCGATCCGCGTGTGAGGCCGCACGTTGGCGAGTTTGGGCTTCATACTTAACAATCTGCTTCCCCGGACTGTGTTTGAAGAGAAAAGCAATGATGCCCTACTACGTCAGACTTGGATCTCGAGAGCCCTCGCTCGAGCGTGACCATGATCCGATCTTATCCCGGGCCTATAGTTCGTTAGCTCGACCCATCTTTATCGGGATCTGATCCCGCACCTACATTAAACTTGCCGTACCTATGGCAGACATCCGTACGGTTTTATTGTCGTCATCGACGCTACTAATACAGACTTCCGTCCGAATAATGAATGGTCCGTTAGCGATCGACATATATACCGGGATCTAATCCCGCGCTTGCATTAAACTTGCCGTACTCACGGCAAACATTTGCAAGTATTCGCTCCCGTCACCGTCTTGTTTCCTATACGGATCTTTGTCCGAACATAAAATGGTCCGTGTATGACCGACAAAATCTGAATGGAACGAGAAGGCTCTCGTCATCCCCGGACCCTTTGCATGGGAATATCAATAAGTCCTTCGTGAGTCGCGTTTGGACCTCGGGTTCGCCCCAACCATGGTCATTGCCTGACCCACATCCTAGGCCTATAGCCAGCTATCTCTGCACATGTCTTCGTTTCGGAATCTAGTCCCGGGACACTTTCCTGTTGCCCCCTTGGCACCGGAGACATTGACGATGCCCACGCGAGCCCGACTTCGACCGCAGGGGGGCCCACCGCAGTATGGTCGTAGCTTGATCTTGCACCGGGCCGACAAACTTATCGGTTTCCGACCGCTATAACCGGGATTTCACTGAACATTTTTTCCGTTCCTTTGAATAATAAATTTATCGTATCTCGACGTACACATGTTCCGGTCTTCCTGCGACGATTATGCTATTCTCAAGCCGGACGTTCGTCCGAACATTAAATGGTCAACACATGACCGACACAAGCTCAGATACTTTCTTCACACCCTCGTGCGAGAATTTCAGCATTTCTTAATAGTTTTTTTTATGCAATCAATTTTCTAGCCATCGGGCCCCTTTTCCTGGCAATCAATCAAGGGTTTTTCCCTCTCCGAGAGGATTTAATTAACGTCATAGCCTTTATGGTACGACGGGTTCTCAGTCCCGACATGAATCACACAATCGTCTGATTAGTCAGATCGAGCGCACAATAAATCGTCACTTAGGTGACTGGCATGCCCTCGCACTTAATAAACCCAATAACCATAGATCTTAATTAATAAATAAAAAGTGCATCCACAATTAATCAACGACATTCCACTCTCTCTCTCTCTCTCGCTATTACGTGCTTGATATTACATGACATGACTTGCGTGGCCCGGATTGGGGAAAGTACTTGAATGAATTAATACCCAATCTCTTGGTACTTGACTTGATAATTACATGCTTGATATCTTGCTAAATTTTACTTGGTCTATCACCAACACTTGCTTGTATATCTTGCTAGTTCACTCTCTTTACTTTCATGATTGACTCTACATTCAATGATCTCTTGCTATCTTGCATACATGAGCATGCCACATAATATAAGTCATTAATTACTTTAAGCTAGTCTGGATTAAAGATATAATTCCTACTGAGCGTTCGCTCACCTAGTGTTTTCCCCTATTTTTAAGATAACTCCGATGATGAGGATCATTTAGATGGGGATGACCAAGGGAGCCGAGAGTAGAGTTGCACCCAGATATCTTATGCCGAGTCTTTTTCATCTTTCTTGAGTCTATTATTGTAATTTTCTTTTATTTTAGTCTAGAATGTCATTTAGTACTCTTCTCCCTTGAAGGATTATGTAATAGAGTTATTTGATGGTAATAATAAATAAATTGGATTTGGTATTATTCTTGCGTGGCGCATCCTGTCTATATGTCAAATTTACTTATGCTCTGATTGACATGAATGATATAAACTTGCCGCGCACTCCCGAGTTCCTTCCGCGCTTGGGGTGTGACAATTTTTGTGATATCAGAGCCTAGGTATTCAAATTCCAAGGTTATCAATGTCCAAGGATAGGTATATACTACACCCGATGAGATGGGTAAGACCATGGGTTACGTCAATATAGGACATTAAACCTTATGGTTTAGTCACATTTTAATTAAGTTTAAATTCCCTTGTAGGATCATGGCCACCGAGAGAGCCCAGTGGCGCGACATGCAATGCACTGTCAAAGGCCTCACCCAAGCGCTGCAACAAGTGGCGCAAGGGGGCATGAACCGTGGAGCTAGAGATCTCCACCGAAGTTTTAGAAACATGAACCAACCAAAGTTTGTCGGCTCATCCGATCCCGACGATGCCGATAACTGGAAGAAGGAGATGGAACGTATGTTCCGTGTGATGCAATGCATGGATGGAGAGAAGGTGATGTTAGCGACTTTCCAACTAGAACGAGATGCTCGACTCCGGTGGGAATCCGTGGAAGCCACTTTACAAAATGAGCACGTCACATGGGGCGAGTTCGTGGAACACTTCAATAGCAAATATTTTTCTGATAGAATACAAGAGAAGAAGGCCGCGGAGTTTACCCCATTGAAACAAAGAAGTTTATCAGTGGCTGAGTATGAGGCCCAATTCTCCAAGCTATCAAGGTATGCATTACATTTGGTGAGTACGGAGAAGATGAAGGCTCGAAGATTTCTTAATGGGCTTTGACCACAATACATCACACAACTGGCGCCAATGGACATACAAGTCTATTCGGAGATGGTAAGGTGAGCCCAACTGCTAGAAGATGCCACAGAGCTGTCTAATAAAATCCGTGGGAGAGACAAGAAGGAGCACGTCACGAGCTCCGGAACATTCAAACCCTCCTTTGACAAAAAGAGGTCCAATAATGGAGGAGATTCCTCCAAGGATAAGAAATTCAAGAAAAATGACAAACCTTTCTCTATCACTACCACACCGTCTAAGGAGGTGTGTAAACATTGCGACAAGGTCAGACATAAGGCCAAAGAGTGCTGGTGAAGGTTGGAAGCGTGTCTCCGATACGGGAGTCATGATCATCGGATTCCTGACTGTCCATTATTGAATGAGCAAGCCAACACTGAGAAGCGCCCGACAAAGAAGCAAGGCCATCTCCAAGCACTGCAAGAGGTGGAACCTAGTGAAGGAGGTATCATGGAAGGTACATTAAAAATTTGTTCCAAGACTACTCATGTCTTGTTTGATACCACCGCGACTCATTCATTTGTTTCCAAGAGATTTACTACTTCATTTTCTATGGAACCTGTATGGTTAGACTTAGTTATTTCTACTCCTCTTGGAAGCGAATCCGAGATTACACACCATTACCCAAATAGTGAAGTTATGATAAAAGGGAAAAATATACCTGCCGATTTGATATGCCTAGACATGAAAGGGTATGATGTCATATTAGGTGCCGATTGGCTATCCACTCATAAGGCAACTATAGATTGTCGGAAGGGCAAGGTAACTTTTGATGATCATCCAGAGCTAGTTTACACTAGTCCTCAGAGTCGAAATAAGTCACCCCTTATTTTGACTCTCCGAGCTAGTAAGCTCTTAAGAAAGGGGTGTGTGGCTTTCATAGCATTTGTGACTGCCACATAAGTTAAGGAGTCCAAGCTAGAAGACATTCGAGTGGTCAAGGAGTTTCCCGATGTATTCCCGGAGGATTTGCGCGATTGACCCCCGGAGAGAGAAGTGGCCTTTCACCATCGATCTTGTCCCTGGTGCTGGCCCTGTCTCTAAGGCACCTTATAGGATGTCTCCCGCCGAGCTAAAAGAATTGAAGGAACAATTGATGGAATTATTGAAGAAGGATTTTATTAGACCACGTACTTCCCCGTAGGGAGCGCCTGTGCTATTTGTCAAGAAGAAAGATGGATCGATAATACTCTGCATTGATTATCGGCAGCTGAACCACCTTACTATCAAGAACAAGTATCCACTGTCGAGGATTGATGAATTATTTGATCAAATATCTGGGGTTAAATATTTCTCGAAGATTGATCTTAGATCGGGATATCACCAATTGAGGATCAATGATGAGGACATTCATAAGACCGCATTTCGAAGCAGGTATGGGTATTACGAATTTACTGTTATGCCTTTTGGACTAACGAATGCCCTTGTAGCCTTTATGCAGTTAATGAATAGTATATTCAGGCGCCATCTGGATTAGTTTGTCGTGGTTTTTATTGATGACATATTGATCTATTCAAAGTCTAAGGAAGATTATGAAGAACATTTGAGAATTGCATTGCAAATATTAAACAAATCAACTTTATGCCATGCTTAGTAAATGTGATTTCTGGCTTGAGGAGGTATCTTTCTTACGGCATGTGATTTCGAAGAATGGAATTTCAGTTGATCCATCAAAAGTCGAGGCTGTGAAGAATTGGGAAAGACCGGCAAATGCAACTGAGATCCGCAGCTTCTTGGGACTAGCTGGTTATTCTCGATGATTTATAAATGACTTCTCCAAGATTGCTGTTCCTCTTACTAGACTGACACGCAAGGAGATTCTTTATGAGTGGAATGAAGATTGTGAGAGAAGCTTTCAAGCCTTGAAGGATCGTTTGACGACTGCTCTAGTCTTAGCATTACCAGCTGAAGGAGAGAAGTTCGAGGTATATACTGATGCATATGGCATTGGCCTCGGGTGTGTGTTAATGCGACAAGGGAGAGTCATTACTTACTCTTCCCAGCAACTAAAGAAACATGAGGAGAACTACCCGATGCACGGCCTAGAGTTGGTCGTGGTAGTGTTTGCTTTGAAGATCTCGAGACACTATCTCTACGGAGAGCAATTCACCGTGTACTCCGATCACAAGAGTCTCAAATACTTATTTTCTCAAAAGGAATTGAATATGAGACAACGACGTTGGCTAGAGTATCTCAAGGACTTCGACTTCACTATATAATACCATCCTGGAAAGGGTAACCCCGTAACCGATGCCCTTAGTCGAAAGCCGAGAGCATTATTGACCAACTGTATGATCCAAGAATGGAAGATGTTAGAGCAATTCTTCGAACTTGATATAAGAACGGACAAGGAGAAAGGGTGTATTACTCTATCACACATGAGGATACAACTGCATTTACTCTCCGTGATCAAGGAACTTCAAGACAACGACCCGGTATTAGTATAAATAAAGGGCAAGCTAGAAGAGCAACCTGATTTCAAGCTTGCATCAGATGGAAGATTATTGTTTCAAGAAAGGATATGTGTATCAGACTGTCCTGAATTATAAAAGAAGATCTTAGAGGAAGTGTTGGGTCCTGCGAGGTGAAAATGGATCTAGAAGGGGGGTTGAATAGATCCTATCAAAAGGTTTGGCCTATTTAAAAACTCTTAGCTATCAGAAGCATGAACCACTCCTATAAAGTGAATGAATCACCAAGGCACAATGCACAGCGGAATTAAGTAGAGTGGCTCAAATGGAAAAGACTCGGATTACAAGCGATGAAGCGTCAACACTTCTTTAAGCACATTAGTGATCTTGAGAGATACAAGCCTTGTAGTGCAGGGATCATAAAGCATAATACTAGAGCATGAAATAGCTTGCGACAACCGTGCGTGTGTCTGTGCTATGTTGATCACTCAAAGTGCATATGTGTGTGAATGCAGTGGTGATCAACCAAGGTGCATGCGAGTCTAAGCAAGGGAAACACTTAGCAATACTTTCACCTTGGCGTCTGTGTGCAAGGGTGCAGCAGGCCGCCCAAGGGATGCAGTCAAAGTGCTAAGCTCAATTAAACCACAGATAAAATTGAAAGTGCAAATCTGAGTGCTTGAGTGTGTAAACAAGATAACCAAGTATGGAAGCACACGAACCTGTGCATGGGGGTAGAAGACATAGAGCATTCGCACACGATGAATAATCCACAACACAGGGATTTTTAAGGTGGTTCGGTTGCAACCCTGCAACCTACGTCCACCCCTCACCAAAATCTGGTGAGGCTTTCCTGCTGACTCACAGCTTGACCGGGGACACACCCCAAACCACAGAACAGAGAAAACCCTCTTTCTGTCTTCCTACACACAAAGCCGACAGGGACAGTTATACCACAGATCGGAGAACTTCCGATTGCCTTCCTACTAACCACCGGTACGGACGAACTTCAGTTTCAATAGATTGATAGAAATGAAAATGGAACAAGATGAAAATGCTCAAACAAGATATGGAGATATGCTAGAATGAAGTAGATCTTGTCTGAGATTGTTGGATCTTGAATCTGTTGCTTTGATCTTCCTTTGATCCCTTTGAGTTGATGGAGAAGATACAAGATGTAGCTTTGATCTTCCCTTGAGTTGATGAAGAGGTTTGGATGTAGCTTTGATCTTCCCTTGAGTTGATGAAGAGGTTTGGATGTAGCTTTGATCTTCCTTTTGATCTCCTTTGTGAGCTTGCTTGCTTCTCTCCTTCCTTGGAGATTGAGGGCTTCAGATGTAGGCTTGAATCCCTTGGATTGGATGTAGAACTTCTGCAAGGAGTACTGTTCACGGCTACAGTATCTCTTCTTCCGTGGAGCTCCTCTAGCCTCTCTTCATCTCTCTTTGCTCCAAATGATCAACTAGGGTTTAATTTCTAACCCTCTTGTGTTGGTTTTATATCTCTTTGGATGGTCAATAAACACATCCCAGACCAGATCCACATTTTGTGGGTGATTAGGTGACTTTTGGATTAAAGAAATCCATCGGGAATGGCCCTTCTCGAAGTGGAAAAATTAAGTCAACATTGATGGCTCGGGGCTGGCAGTCGACCTGTGGCTTCTGGCGGTCAACCGCTACTGAGAAACGCTATAGACGGATGTTACCTGGGATTTCCGATCGACCGCTACTGGGTTGGCGGTCGACCGCCACTGAGAGAGGTGCAAACTGGGAACTTCTGTCTGGGGCGGTCGACCGCCCCTGGGTTGGCAGTCGACCGCCAGCTAGGCAGACCCCGGGTTTTCTCGAGTCGGTCCTTTAACCTTCTTAGCTCAGTCGCTTAAGTCCTTTAGCAGCCCGTTCATGTCTCTGGCATCAACCTTGACTATCTTGAATATTTCTGTTGATTATATCGCTCCTATAATAAAAAATTTATTCCGGGGCTGCCCCCTTGACCCCGCGACCTGACCGCGCAGGTCGATCCGCATGCGAGGGCGCAATCATTGAGATTTCACTTTTACCAACTCCACTCCATTCCTTGGATTATCTTGTGACTTGCTAACCAAAAGTTGCACCGACCTTGAACCATCCATAAGGCAAGATATGCACTGACCATATGAGGAATATGCAATGACCTTATGTGTGATGCTATTCTGCTTGATTTCTGTGCTTGAAACATGCTAGATTTTCGTACATTCAATATTGTCATATGCCTTGATATCTGTGTATCCGTATCCAGTTGATCTTTTGCACTGGAAGTATAATGACCTGAAATATGAAAATTAACATTATCAAATGCAGGTATAATGACTACAGAGGCAGACATCATCAAAATCATAAAAGTAATCATGGTGCACACATGTTCAACAGGAAGCACATCGATCAAGGTACACAATTAATCTTGGAGCTACTAAGATGTACCTGGACTTGAAACGGACTTTTTGGTGGCCCAATATGAAAAGGGAGATAGCGGACTTTGTGTCTCATTGTCTCACATGCCAACAAGTAAAGGCAGAACACGAAAAGCCTGTCGGTAAATTGCATCCTCTAGACATTCCCAAGTGGAAATGGGAAGATGTTGTAATGGACTTCATCATGGGTTTGCCTAACTGTAAAGGTGGACATGATGGAATATGGGTTATCATAGATCGATTGACCAAGTCGCCACACTTCTCGTCTATAAAGAGCCGATGGTCGGTTGATGTTCTAGCCGCTTTATACATCAAAGAGGTGGTTAGACTACATGGAGATCTTGTTTGGATCGTGTTTGACCGAGACCCGCGTTTCACTTCTCACTTGTGGAAGGGTCTGCAACACTCCATGGGGACGAAACTCAACTTCAGTACTGCCTTTCATTCCCAAACAGATAGTCAGACTAAGAGAACCATCAAGTCATGGAAGACATGCTACGAGCCTGTGTTATTGATTTTGGCAGGAGTTGGCATGATCAATTGCCCCTGGTCGAATTTTCTTATAATAACAGTTATCAGGCAAACATTCAAATAGCACCTTTCGAGGTATTGTATGGAAGGAATTGTCGCTCACCAATATGCTATGATGAAGTTGGGGGAAAGTAACTTCTAGGCTCGGATATGGTAAGGGATACAACTGAGAAGGTGCAATTTGATAGAGAAAGACTCAAGATGGCTCAATCCAGGCAAAAGACTTGTGCCGATACTAGAAGAAGAGACCTGGAGTTCCAAGTTGGAGACCATGTATTTTTAAAGATTTTCCCAGGCCGTGGTATCCAAAGATTCGGTGTTAAGGGTAAGCTTACACCGAGATATATCGGACCCTTTGAAGTGTTGTAAAGAGTTGGCGAGATTGCCTATCGGATCGCCTTGCCACCGCAACTATCTGAAGTTCACAATGTGTTTCACATCTCTATGCTTTAGAAGTATGTTCATTATCCATTCCATGTCATAAATCATGACAACCTGGTGATACAAAAGGACCTCACCTATGAACGAAAGCCACAGAGGATCCTTGATCGTGAGGTTCACGTGTTGCGAAACAAGACTATTCCCATGGTGAAGGTTCAATGGAACAAAAGTTTCAAACATGAAGCCACATGGGAGATAGAAGAATCTATGCGAAGAAGATTTCTTGACTTATTTCAAAATTGTAAGTACTATGCACTCTCCATGTCTATATGAAATTGAATTTGGAGACCAAATTATTTTAAGTGGGGGAGGGAGTAGCACCCCGGATAAAACCTATAAAAATAAAATTCCTAAAAAAGTTTAAACATAAGAAATTCAAAGGCCCAACTAAAATAGATATGATAAACCCTCTCACCTGAGAAACCCAATGACCAAGTAGCATCTAAAAGTGCAACACATATATATATATATATCCCTCTCACCTGAGAAACCCAATGACCAAGTAGCATCTAAAAGTGCAACATATAATATATGTATATATATATATACATATATATGTGCCTCACGTATATAGGTTTAGCCTAAAAAGACTAATGGGCCTTACAGTTAATACAAAGGAGCCTTATGATTAGAGTTAAGGGTATGTATATAAATACATACAAATAATGGAGTTTTAGTCATCCCAAAACCCTTATCACGTTCGAAGCTTGCATGGGATGTTAGGGTTTTTGAACCCAACTGGGAAAGCGGCTATCGATGAAGAAATTTCAATTTCATTAGGATTGCTACGTAGGAAGTTGAATCCCACTAGGATCCTTAGGCGTTCGAAGGACTCCCTCTCTATAAATACCCTGCCAAGTCGAGCAAGCTAAGGCTACTACTGCTGTAACGACCCGGAGATCCATGTACCAGTAAACCGATACCAAGAACTCGGAGGCGCCACCCAAGAGGCTGATGAGGCCCCGTAAGGGTTGGGACGATTGGTTAAGGAGGTGCAAAAATGAACTGGAATTACACGCGTAATTATAAAATGGCAATTTTAAGCGGAAGCAATTTAAAATAACAGAGTGATATATTTGTATATTGTAGTCTAGATCCAACTTTACAAGTCCAACACTGTACAAAAGTCAAAATAAACAACTACACGGGGCATACCCTGGTCAAAAGAGAAAGAAAGACAGACGGGTAGACAAACAGACCACTGCTGGCTCTATGACTTCCAGCCAAAAGCGCCAGGAAAACCCGTAGACTGTTGCTCCGCCTCACCTGAAAAGGAAGGGTGAGTCTCACAACATAGACTCAGTAGGGTTCACGTGGATCCCCACCTCGTAACGAAACATATAAAAGCAAGTAATCATGCAATGGCATAAAGAAATGATAGGAAATAAAGTTGTATATGCACGTGAACAAATTAAAAATAGCTAATTGAAATGCCATTTAATATTCAGATGAATAATTAAACTCGAGAATCGTAATCTACCAATACAATAATAGTTCAACAATTCCAAGTGACAGGATAAAGAAAGGACCACCAGAAAGAAGGCCAGATGCGTCCACTGACGACTTATACTGGGTCTCAAGTATCTACATGAGCCTGGAACGTGGCAAGTGAGACCCGTAACAGTAACCAAGGTCAAGAACTAGTCAGGGTCACACTCGTCAGTGTTAGTCCAAGCCCCTGACCGCGTGTGCACACAGGCTCAATGCCTTGAGCCAGGCCTCTAGCTAGTTTCCCCCCCCCCCAGTAGGATGCTACTGCCAAGCAAGGGGGCCCACAGAAACTAGCTTACAAACCGTACATCCCCACCACCTCTCCTAGGTGGGCCGACACTAAAGGTCGTCGGGCTACGACTAGTGATTCCATCACAAGGAAAGAGAAAATAATTCTATTGGGATCTAAAAACATGCCACAGTTTGTAAAAATATTTAAACATGGCAAACATGCAGTATTAAATGCATAATTAAATGAACATGATAAAATTCACACACTGCAGGTCCAAACGGTCTACTACAGGCCCACACGGACACGGTAAACGGTCAAGCGTTTGACTGCTAGACCGACCCAAACGGTCCTCTCCATGACCGCTTGGCCACGAACATTTCACATAATTAAACGGGATGAAACCTGATCGCAAACGGTCGCACGATGGACCGCTTAGGGACGCTAAACGGTCTGGTCAAAGACCGCTAGACGCACACCGCCTTACTTGGTCAAAGGGACTAAACGGTCACCTACTAGCCCACTAGGGTCTGCAAACGGTCGGTCAGATGACCGCCTAAGATACCAAACGGTCAAGCGTAAGACCGCTTAGCTCCACTGCCTTACCCCTGTTTGCAAGCGATCACTAGGTAGACCGAAAGCCGCCCAGAGCACCGAAAACGTGGGAATGCCAATTGGAACCCCTCCCAATCGATTCAAATCGATGGGAAAACATGGTTTAACCTCTTCCCTGCCTTTCCACATTCATTCCACAGCAATTACATGCCCAAAAACATAAAATAATGGCCATGGATGGATAGAAAACATAAATTACAATGTTAATGCTATCAACACATAAATGACGATGTTCATACATATAGACCGGCTATTAACATGCCAAGGGATGGGGAATCAATCCTAATGAGGTAAGGAAGCCATCCCCCTACTTGGTTCAAGCCGAAAACACTGTTCCACGTCCATTCCACATGAAGGACGTCGCCCTCCACAGGTGGGTTCCCGCCTCTGTTGTGCCCATGTGGTCATTTGAGTCATCTTGTGGTCACTTGGGTCATTCGACATCATCCTATGGTCATTTGAGTTATTTGATATTCTTGATTTTGATAATGGCAAAACACTATAAGTCTTTGATGTTTTACCACTCTTATATGACTAAACTACTTGATGTTCTTTCATGATAGATATGCCAAGGAATGGAGTAGAGATGGCAAAAGTGAAAGCTCAATGATTGCACCCTCGCACGCGGGTCGCGGGGGTCAAGGGGGCAGCGCCCCTTGCGGGGGTTTTCGGGGGCAGAGCCCCCGAAACAAAATTTTGATTATAGGAGTGATATAATCAATAGAAATCTTCAAGACTGTCAAGGTTGATGCCACAGATGAGAATGGGCTGCTAAAGGAGTCAAGCGACTGAGCTAAAGGGTTAACGGTCTGAACCGGGGAAACACGGGAACTGCCCAGCTGGCGGTCGACCGCCAGCCCAGGGGTGGTCGACCGCTCCTACCAACAACCAAAGGCCAGCAGGATTCTCAGTGGCGGTCGACCGCCAGCCCAGGGGCGGTCGATCGAAAATACCAGGGACAAAATTCATACAGCGTTTCTCAGTAGCAATCAACCGCCAGCTTCCACAGGTCGACCGCCAGCCCCGAGCCAACAATGTTGACTTTGTTTTTAACTTCGAGAAGAGCCCCTTTCCTTGTATTTGTTTAACCCCAAAGTCACCCAATCCCCCATGAATTGTGGATCTGGTCTGAAGGATGTCCAAGGACCATTCAAATGGTATAAAACAAACACTTGAGGGGTTAGAAACCTTTCAATTGGAACAAGAGAGATCAAGGGAGGCTAGAGGAGGTGATTCGCGGGTACTGTAGCACCTCCGTGAACAGTGCTTCGGGCTGGAGTTCTTCACCTATCCAAGGTGATTCAAGCTTATTTTTGAAGCCATCAACCTCCAAGAAAGTTGTAGAAGCAATCAAGGTTCAAGGTTGCATCCATTATCTCCTCCATCAACTCAAAGGGGATTCAAAGAAAGAGGGATCAAGGGAGATCAAAGGTGGCTTGGAAGAAGAGGTACTGTAGCCGTGAACAGTACTTCGTGAAGAAGTTCTTCATCCATTTGAAGGTGTTTCAAGCTCATATCAAAGCAAGCAATCTCCAAGGAAGTGCAGAAGCAAGCAAGGCTATCAAGGTGATCCAAGGAAGCTGATTTCACAAGGTTTTCAAGGGAGATCAAATCTGCATCCTTTATCTTCTTCATCAACTCAAGGTGATCCAAGGAAGATCATTTCACAAGGAAGAAGATACCATTGAAGCATAAGATTCAAGCTCCAGCAATCTCAGACAAGACCTTTTCTCTTTAAACATATTCTATATCTTGTTTGAGTGTTTTCATATCTTGTTCTTTTTCCATTTCATTCAAACATTTAAAACTGAAGATCGTCACTACCGATGGTTAGTAAGAAGGCAATCGGAAGTTGTCCGATCTACGGTGTTGACATCCCTACCTGTGGTTAGTAGGAAGGCAATCGGAGGTCTTTTCGATTTACGGTTCAGTGCGTGGCACTAGTGGAGCCTCACCGGATTTGGTGAGGGGTGGACGTAGGACTGGGGATTCAGTCCGAACCACCTTAAAATCTCGTGTGTTGTGATTTGTTTTTGTGATTGTTTCGTTCTAGATGCATGCTTAGGTTTGAATCGATATATTAGTAATCATCTTACTAAGCAAATTATTGTGTCCTTTGTTAAACTAGTTATATTCCGCTGCTACTACCATTATCTAGCTTTAAAGAGGGTTGCATTGTGAAAAGAGGGACAGATCTATTCACCCCTCCCCTCTAGATCCGCTATTCACTACTCAATAGCCTCCACGCTCCACGGTTCGCCTCCACGACGACACCGCCGCACCTCTCACGCCCCAAGCTCGCCGAAATCACCACATGCAAATCCTACAGCTCCCCAGGGTGAGCACACCACCGAGGGAGCAAGGAGAGAGGGGGGACGTGCGAGAGGGAAAGAGAGGGTGAGGGGAGAGAGAGAGAGAACCCTCGTGGGTTCTCAAAAAATATTTGATATATATTTTTGTTTGCTAAAAAAACTCAAATTACAATAAGGCCTTAAAAGAAGCAAAATTGTATAAATGCCTTATTTTATTTCTAAATACTTATACAAATTTGTTAAGCCCACTTAACTAGGCCCATTAAGCCCCATAAAATAGCCTAAATTCGTGAATCTTCCCACACTTCAATACCGATAAGGATCCACTAAAAATCCATTAATTACTAGATCTTATAGTCCCTCCCTCCTAATAGAAATTTCATCCTCGAAATTTAAAAGGAAGCACGAGGAGAGAACTGAAAAAAAATATAGCTTACTCGAATAAAAATGAAAATTGCTGATGCATATCGTCTTCACGTTCCCAAGTAGCTTCATTACTTGAGTGACGCTTCCATACTACCTTTACCAGAGGGATTACCTTCTTTCTCAGTCGTTGTTCACGACGATCATCAATTCGTATCGAAAACTCTGGCGTGGATAGAGCCGCTGTCACTTCAGGCCACATTGAATCATCTAACATGTGAGATGCATCAGGAATATACTTTCTTAACGGAGAAACATGAAACACATCGTGGATTGCTTGCATCGCCGATGGCAACTGAAGTCGATAAGCCACTTGGCCCACACGTTCCAGAATAGGAAATGGACCAATATATCGAGGACTAAGCTTTCCACGCTTCCCAAATCTCATCACACCTTTCATCGGAGATATTTTCACAAAAATAGAATCTCCAGGCTCAAATTGCAATGGCCTTCTACGCCGATCTGCATAACTTTTCTGTGGACTTTGACCTGTCAAAATTTTCTATCTGATCAGGCGCACCACATCAACACACTACTGAATCATATCTGGCCTTGTCAATAGTCGATCACCAGTCTCAAACAAGTCCAAGGGTGTACGACAAGGACACCCATACAAAGCTTCATACGGAGCCATATCAATATTGGAATGATAACTATTATTATATGAGAATTCCACCAGTGGTAAGTGTTGACTCAATGAACCCTGCCAATCCAAACAACACGATCGCATCATATCTCCTAATGTCTGAATAGTCCTCTCGGACTGACCATCAGATTGAGGATGATACGCTGAACTAAATGCCAGTTCCGTACCTAACGCCTTTTGAAAGCTCTGCTAGAAGCCAGAAATGAAACGCGGGTCACGGTCTGACACAAAGGATATTGGAATTCCATGCAACGGCATAATCTTTTCGACATACAGCTCCGCCAATCTCTGAACATTCCACGTCACCTTGATTGGCAACATTCTTGCTGTCTTAGTTAGACGATCAACTAACAGCCAAATACCATCATAGCCTTGAGAAGTGCGAGGCAAACCCACAATAAAATCAGTAGTGATGTGATCCCATTTCCACATCAGAATCTCTAAGGGTTGAAGCATTCCTCCAGACTTTTGATGCTCAGCTTTGACCTTTTGACATGTCAAACATTTAGACACAAAATCTGCTACATCTTTGTTCATACCTGGCCACTAGAATTGCGTTTTCACATTATGATATATTTTTGTGATGCCAGGATGAATAACATGGCGAGATCCATGCGCTTCACGCAAAATGACATTCCTCAAAGATTCATCAGCTGGAACATAAAGTCTATCTCTGAATCTAACCATAGAATCGTCACCGAACTCCACATCTGGCATTAACACAATGCGAGACAGCTCAGAATCTGCCTACTGTGCCTCCCTGATCTGCTAGTAAATAGCTGGAGTCATCACTAGACTAGCAAACACGGCTAACATCAGATCACGAGGAATTTTCAATCTGAATGTCTCACAAGGAAACTGTTCCCACAACTTCCATTCTCGAATCAATAAATGACTGATCTGTACCTTCCTACTCAATGCGTCGGCCACCACATTCATCTTGCTAGGTTGATAAGACAGAGTACAATCATAGTCTTTCATATACTCCATCCACCTACGCTGACGAAGATTCAAATCCTTCTGAGAAAACACATACTTCAAGCTTTGATGATCTGTGAAAATCTCAAACTTCTCGCCATACAAGTAGTGTCTCCATATTTTCAATGCAAAAATCACCGCCGCCAACTCTAGATCATGAGTGGGATAATTTTCTTCCTGTTGCTTTAATTGCCGGGATGCATATGCCACAACCTTGCCATGTTGCATAAGCACTGCACCCAAGCCTACTCGAGAAGCATCCGTACATACCACGAATCCACCTGAGCTAGAAGGCAAAACAAGCACTGGAGAAGTGGTGAGCAGCCTTTTCAATTCATTGAAGCTCTGTTCACACTTATCTGACCACACAAATGGCACATCTTCGCGAGTCAACTTAGTCATTGGCGTGGCAATTCGTGCAAAATCTTGAATGAATCTTCTATAATAACCAGCAAGACCTAGAAAACTTCCGATCTCTGTCACAGTCTTAGGGCTCTGCCATTGTAGAAGAGCTTAAATCTTAACCGGATCAACTGCAACTCCATCACTAGAAATGTAGTACCCCGATTTATTAAAGAATAAAAATTTTGAGAAATTAATAAGAAATTCCCTAAGAAATAGGATAGGTAAAAGTTTGACTATTTTAAAAAAATCTGGTAAAATTAGAATCTCGTAGTGGATAAAGCGCTTAGTAAAATTGTTATCTATGACTAACCCAAGTAAAATTCGTAGATAAGTCGAATTAGCAGATTAAGGCCCAAAACCACACTTAGCCTAATTGGACCTTAAAATATAAAATTCGAGCCCAATACTAAACCAATTAAGCTAAAACTGGATGCAAATGAACGGTAAGGATCAACTCTTTGTTTCCCCTCTGGTTAATCTCCGAAACCCTAACCCTAGGAGGTGTATTTGGCGGGGGAATGGCAGATTGACTTGGTCTCGCGTGAATCTTGCACGTCCGCGATGCAAGGGCTCTATCTTCACGATTAGGACTCCCCAGACACAATTGAACCTATATAATCGAACCTAAGCCACCGTAGAATCATTTATTTGCTGTGGCGGCCGGAGAGGAGCTCGATCGAGGGAGGATTTCAACGATCATCGGTCGTGTGTACCTAGCGTGATCGACTTCCCTCTTCTTCCTTCACCCTTCGATTAAGGTAGATGATAGCAAGCCAAACCTTAACTATTATATATCAATAGAAGTGTTGTTCTGTCCTCTTTCCATTGATTTAGAAAACCCTAAATTTCATCTAGTATCCTGCTAGGATTTCGAGTTTTAGTGGAAGCATGCTAGAACTAGGGTTAACTATGTTCCATCTCGATTTACGTAGGGATTTCAGGCACTAAACATTAAATTGATCATGCTATCTTGTATAACTTTTCATGCTCATTCTATTAATAATAAAAGCCCAAATTTTCATGCTCTATATTGTTCGTATTTAGTTATTTTTGCTAAACCTAGCCAACCCCGCCAGAGACGGGCAAGGTGAAGGGGCGGCAGACTGACCTGACTTGCGCGGCCTCTCGACAGACCGCCCATACTCGATTGGCGGCATGTTCCTGACCGTCCATGCGTTTTGTCTTCGGATTGTTTTATAAAATGTGCGGTGGAACCCTAACCGCCCTTTTCTCCAAGCGGCCAGTCCCAGACCGTGCACTGTTCCCAGTGGCACATTAAAGACCGCTCATCCCTAGCAGGCCTTCGGACCTGAAGCGGGGTGAACGGCCTGTCGTGTGACCGCTGGGGCACGTGAGCAGCTCTGAACGAATAGCCCAACTATTCAGAACTATTTTGGTATGACTTATCTTAGTAGATTAGTGGTTAATTGGTAAGTTAGCAACCCACATGATAACTGGAATTTATTGAAGTGAACAATTATGAATTTTTGCTAGTATGTCTTCAATTGATTTTGATTCTTCATGGCCTTAGCTTATTTCCATATGTTGAATTCAAACATGACTTCTTAAATGCTATTATGATTGTTTCACAGTTGTTCTACTCCGGCAGGATTGACTGACCGCCATACTGGTTTCTGATGATTTGATAGCCTCAATTCCTTGTAATGGTTGGGACTCTCCGCCGGATATTCCTTCCATCGGACTAGGACCTTCATTACGAGACCTCCGTAAGCCCCCGCGAGCCTGGGATTCCCACTAGGGCGTCAGGCAGGTTGTACCACCAAGACTTGAACCTGTTTACATGATCGAATCGCTTGGATTATCATGTTGTGAGTCACGGCTCAACGTGGACCCATTGAGGCTTACGCGGCCCGAAAGGGACCGCTTATCTGAGTGGGCGGACGATTATAAACCGTGCAACCCTTGCCAAGTGCCACTTACATTGGTCGATTAACCTTGTTCTATCTTCGACCAAATAATGTTTGGATCGACCCAGTAAGCCCTAGGCTGACCAGTAGAGAGTAGGCTGGACCATGGTTCAGTTCTGCCCCACTTATGGCAGCCCGCAGCCATTTGGGTAGCTTTCTAGTTCATTAAGTTAGGCCCACTTTGAGCGGTCTGACTAAAAGCGTCCATATACTAGAACGGATCTTATTGGACCGTTCATCCATTGAGCGGTCCTATAAGGACCGTTTACCTTGTTCTTGGGCTTCCAGTTCTTCTGGTCACGTGCGGCCGAATTCTGACCATTCTATCTAGAGCGGCCCAGGATGGACCGTTTATCCTTGACTTCAGTGAGGCTGATCATCAGCCCAATTCTGTCCTGAACGGTCCAGTGTAGACCGTGTATAGTTTGAGCGGCCCATTTTAGACCGCGTATCATCCAGAAGTGATTTTTCCGTGGTTATACGTGTGTGAATCCAAGGACCTAATTGGTTCATGATAATTTGAACTTTCTGGTCAAAGTACCTCTTCGACTTACCCTTGGAATTCTCTGAGGTAAGTTCTATATCCTATCAGATTGGCCATTTAACTTGATTAATGTCTAGACATAACTTGGATCTTGGATCCATTAAATCAATGCCAACGCATCATAAGGGCCCGGTCTGGTCTTGGGAGGAGCGCCCAAAAAGTACATGTGCCCCGGGGAGTTTGAATGACATGGTGAGGCATTGCATCGAGTGCATGACTAGCGTGATGTCTACGACAATAATCTATTACTTGAATCTTTTATTGACTTGATTAGTTCTTGCTTGTTGGCCAATTTCCAGTTATATAATGATCTTGCCTTCTCTTTATATTGTTGTTTCGTCATATCATCATTTCGTTTCGTTACTTATTTTCTCGCATGTAATTGCAATTAATTGGTTAATCACTTAAACTTGCCTGTTATTACCTACTGAGCATTCGCTCACCCAGTTGTTCCCCCTTTTCAGGTAGCTCAGGTGAAGATTCACAGACTGATGGGGACGGGCAAGAGTGATGGCCATGGAGCGAATCAGTTAGAAGCGTGTGGAGTCAGTCATAGTTGTTTGTGTCTATTTATGTTTTAGAGTGTACGGTGGAAGAATTATAATTCGAAGTCAGCAATTGTAATAGTGTCAAGTCGATGTTAAGTTGAAAGTTTGTTTCAGTGGGTTTATGTGATTGGAATATGGATTATTTAAATGATTATTTAGTGAATGAAGTTATTTTTCTGTTCATGGTGTTTGTGTTGACCCTTAGCATTAGCATATCATGTTTGTAAATCAACATATTATTATTAATTGTTTCTACTGCCAGTCCCGATATTCCGCGTCGGGGCGTGACAGTTTGGTGGTATCAGAGCCTAGGTTTCTAATATTCCTAGATTTTCTAAGTTCTAGGATTCTAAGTGATGTCGTAGAACCTATAACCTTGTTATAAGTGTAAGAATCTGACCTAGTGAGAATTGGGTAGAGACTTGGGTTGAGTTAATAATCTAATTCTGAACTATTCCTTCTAAATGATCCTATAGTAATCTATTCTACGTGTAGTACGTTCTAATGGCAGCCGAACGTGCGCAATGGCGAGATATGCAACGAACGGTTCAAGGACTTACTCGGGCCTTACAGCAAGTGGCCCAAGGAGGAGCGGCGAACCACAGAGATGGCGATCTTCACCGAAACTTTCGTGGGATGAATCCCCCGCGTTTTGGAGGTTCGACCGATCCTGATGAAGCCGAGCACTAGCTAAAGGAGATGGAGAGGATCTTCGAAGTGATGCAGTGCAGTGACCAGGAGCGTGTTCTTTTAACGACCTTCTAGCTGGAACGTGATGCGAGAACATGGTGGGATGCAGCGAAGGCTACCCTCGGTGATAGACAAGTTTCATGGAAATAGTTTGAGGAGCTCTTTAACGGTAAATATTTTTCTGATAGAGTACAAGAAAGGAAAGCGGCTGAGTTTGCGGCTTTGAAGTAGCGAAGTTTATCGGTGGTGGAATACGAATCTTAGTTCTCTCGATTATCTCGTTATGCCACTCAGTTGATATCTATGGAGAAGATGAAGGCCAAGTGTTTTCTCTACATCAATCAGTTGGCACCAATGGAAATTCAAACGTATGCGGAGATGGTAAGGAAAGCTCAAGTCTTGGAAGATACCTTGGAGATGACGGAGAGAATCCGTGGAAAGAATGTTAAGAAGGAACATCCTACTGGTTTCGGGAGTACAAAACCCGGCAATGGCAAGAAAAGGCCCAATGGCGGGTATGGATCGTGGAAGGGTAAAATGCCGAAGAATGAAGACAAGAAGCCTGGCCCGATTGTGCCATTTAAAGGCGTGTGTAAGTATTGTGACCGTCCAGGTCACAGGATGGAAGAGTGCTGGCGCAAGCTGGGCGCCTGTTTGCGTTGTGGTAGTAGGGACCGTCATATTCCTGAGTGTCCCATTTTGTCTGATCAAGCTACCCCGACTAAGCCCCAAGGAACCAAGAAGCAGCAGGGCAAGCTCCAAGCCTTACAGGAAGATGATGCAGGAACCACCGAGGAGGGTGGACTCGTTGAAGGTACTCTTATTATACATGATAAGCCAACATTCGTTCTCTTTGATACCGGTGCCACTCATTCTTTTATTTCTCAGAAATTTGCTAAGTCTTTTGCTATGAAGCCGGTCTTGATGAATTCCCCAATGGCGATTTCAACCCCTATTGGTTCCAGATCAGCAATTAAGTATTTCTATCTTTCTAGTAAGGTTATGATTAATGAACAGAACTTGTCAGCTGACTTAGTTCGCATGGATATGAAAGATTATGATGGAATTTGAGGAGTAGATTGGCTGGCTAAGTATGAGGCTAATGTTCATTGCAGTTCTAATTCTGTGTCTTTTTCTAAACACCCTGGACTTTCTTTTATAGGGGTTAGGCACCATAAGTCCGTGCCACTTATTTCGGCCCTTCGAGCTGATAAGTTGATGAGGAAGGGATGTGAGGCTTTTCTAGCCTTTGTGTATGAGACCCCTAAGAAGAAGATCGAGATTAAGGATATTCCTATCATTCGAGATTTTTCAGATGTCTTTCTTGAGGATTTGCCAGGACTTCCGCCAGAGAGAGAGGTTATCTTTTCTATTGATTTAGTTCCTGGCGCAACCCCTGTTTCTAATGCTCCTTATTGTATGTCTCCCGCGGAGCTGAGGGAATTGAAGCAACAGTTAATGGAATTACTTGAAAAGGGGTTCATACGTCCAAGTACATCCCCGTAGGGAGCCCCAGTATTATTTGTCCGGAAGAAGGATGGTTCGATGAGATTGTGCATCGATTATCGACAATTGAACCAGTTGACTATCAAGAATAAATATCCATTGTTGAGAATTGACGAATTATTTGATCAGATAGCAAGAGCTCAATATTTTTCTAAGATTGATCTTCGATCAGGATACCATCAGTTGCAGATCAAGGATGAAGATATCTATAAGACAGCCTTCCGTAGCAGGTATGGGCATTTTGAATTTGTAGTAATGCCTTTTGGACTAACGAATGCACTTGCAGCTTTCATGCAGTTGATGAACAATGTGTTTCGACCCTATCTTGATCAGTGGGTCGTTATGTTTATTGATGACATCTTGATTTATTCTAAGAGTAAGGAGGAGCATGCTGAGCATTTGAGGGTGGCGTTGCAAATATTGAAAGACCATTAGTTATATGCCAAGTTTAGCAAGTGTGAATTTTAGCTACAAGAGGTGTCCTTTCTAGGGCATATTAGTACAAAGGAAGATATTTCTGTTGATCCCTCGAAGGTAGAGGCAGTGAAGAATTGGGATAGGCTTACTAATGTAACTGAAGTTAGAAGTTTCCTAGGCCTAGCAGGCTATTACCGGAGGTTTATTAAGGATTTCTCCAAACTTGCGGTGCCTTTGACAATATTAACCCGCAAGGAGAACAAATTTGATTGGTCAAAGGATTGCGAGAGAAGTTTTCAGACTTTGAAGGAATGTCTAACTACTGCCCTTGTTTTGGCTTTACCATCTGGAGAAGGAGGTTTTATGGTGTATACTGATGCTTCAGACATTGGTCTAGGTTGTGTGCTCATGCATCATGGGAAAGTGATAGCCTATTCTTCTAGGTAGTTGAGGAAGCATGAAGAGAGCAATCATGTTCATGACTTGGAACTTACAGCTGTGGTGTTTGCATTGAAAATATGGAGGCACTACTTGTATGGAAAGACATTTACGGTGTTCTCAGATCATAAGAGTCTGAAGTATTTGTTTTCTCAGAAAGAACTCAATATGAGGCAGAGGAGATGGCTGGAGTATTTAAAAGACTTTGACTTCTCTATAGAATATCATCTTGGAAAAGGAAATGTAGTAGCAGATGCTTTGAGTCGCAAGCCAATAGCTAAGTTGTCGCATCTTATGTTGCAAGAATGGAGACTGTTGGAATAGTTGGCAAGTTTGGATCTCAATGTTGACAAGGATCGGGTTACGATTGCTCAGATTTAACTCAGACCAGAAGTGTTAATGGAAATCAAGTCATTACAAGACAATGACCCAGAGTTGGTAGAGATCAAGGAGAGCTTTAGTAGTCGACCTGATTTCATGGTAGCTGACGATGGCAAATTGTTGTTTTAGGGAAGGACCTGTGTACCTGATGTAGCTGAAATGAAGAACAAGATTCTCGAAGAAACTCATAGATCCAGATACACTATTTATCAGGGAGGTACTAAGATGTTTAAAGACTTGAAAAGATCCTTTTGGTGTCCGAATATGAAAAAGGAAATTACGGAATTTGTGAGTAGATGTTTGGTATGTCAGCAGGTTAAGGCTGAGCACTTTAGACCCGCAGGGAAATTTAAATCACTAGATATACCTCAATGGAAGTGGGAGAGTATTGGCATGGATTTCATTATGGGGCTACCTAGGACTCGTAGTTGATTTGATGCAATATGGGTTATTGTTGACAGATTGACTAAGTCTGCTCATTTCTTATCCATTAAGTCTAAGTGGACAGTTGACATCTTAGCTACTTTGTATATAAAGGAAGTTGTAAGACTCCATGGTATTCCAGTCAGCATTGTATCCGATAGAGACCCCAGATTCACCTCATATTTTTGGAAAGGATTGCAAGAATCTTTGGGAACCCGTCTGAATTTCAGTACTACTTTTCATCCACAAACAGACGGACAAACTGAAAGATGTTGTGTCCCTGTGATTTTGATGATAGCAAACACTATAAGTCATCAACTGTTAGAATCTGCATATAAATCTGTTTGTGTTGCATATGCATGTTTCATTGAACATCTTATCTGAATTACATACCCAACGAACAGGCTAAGGCTGTGTGGTGTGTGTATTGGTACATTTCATAGTTGTTGATGTATTTCATAATTGCATTTAATCTGGATTGTGTGATGTTAGATGCTGCTATACCCTTTTAGCATTGTCTGGACAGGAGTGGGTCGACCCCCCCTCCTGATGGGTCGACCCCCCCAGATCTCTTGGTCTGTACAGAGTGCATTGTTCTCATTTCTTCAAGTCTATACATCCACAGTTGAACTTCAAAGTCTACACATCGCCTCATTTCTTCAGAGTCTATACATCTTCAGTGCATGAGTGTCTTAAAAGTCTATACATTACCTTTGGACATCCAAGTCTGTACATTGGGCTCTTCATTCAAAGTCTGTACAGCGCCATGTACATAATCTTCAAAGTCAATACATTGCACTATAGATGCATCGAAGGGAAGTATGCTCATCGGACTGTTCATGAGAAGTCTATACATTGGAAGTGTGTACCTTGTTCAGTTGCCTTGATCAAGTCTGTACAGTGAGCAGCGTCCTTGTGTCTCAAGCTATTCTCCAAGTCTATACACCACTTCAGGCACTCCTATGCAAAGTCTATACATTGTCTCTTTTACCAACATTGCTCGAAACAAAGTCTATACACGGCTGGATGATCAAGTCTGAACATTGGAGGCTTTCCCTACGTTCTGGCCAAGTCTACACATCGTGAGCTTGGCTTCTGCTTCAAGTCTATACATTCGTTTCTAAGGCAAAGTCTATACGTTGGCTCAGGGTCTTCAAGTCTGTACAGAGTTCAAAGCCTATACATTGTTCACTCAGCTTCTTCAAGTCTATACATTGGTCGGTGGCGAGTCTGTACAGAGCACTGATTCAGGCATTCAAGTCTATACAGAGTCTTCAGCTTCTGAAGTTTGTACATTCGTTTGGGAAGTCTATACATTCATTCATCTGAAGCTTCATCAAGTCTGTACAACGCTGCTTTGTCAAAGCCTATACATCGCAGCTGTGTTGAAGTCTGTACAGCCAGTCTCTTGCCAAAGTCTTCATCGTGAATCTTCAAGTCTGTACAGACTTTGCTTGTTCAAGTCTGTACACGGTTCAGTTGTTTTGGGATGTCTACTCATCATGAAGTCTATACATCCGATTGCCTTTGCATTGATCAAGTCTGTATAGCCCTTTCCCTTTTCAAGTCTACACATTGTGCTTTGTAGCTCACCAAGTCTATACATTGCTCAGAGCACACATGTTTAGCCTGAAGTATGTACAGCCTTGGCAAATGCTCCTAAGTCTATACATCACAATGTCTGTACATCACTATGTCAAGCCTCCCAAGTCTGTACAACCACTGTCTCACTTGGACTTGAAGTCTATACGGTGGTCCATCTCTGTAAGCGTCTCAAGCTGCAAGTCTGTACAGAGTCTGGCAGTCTACAGTGCATCATTTCTTCAAGTATGTACAGCCTTGGCGTATGCATCTTATAGTCTAAACATTGTGGGGCTTCGAATCTTCAAGTCCATACATCCATGCATGATGCGTCGACCCCTTTCTTTGATGCGTCGACCCCCCAGACTACCAAGTCTATACATTAGCCTTTGCATTGCAAGTCTATACAGCGTGCATTGTTCAAAACAAGTCTACACAGTCATTGTCTGTTGGCATCACGAAGTCTATGCACTGCTTGTGCATCATAGTCTGTACAGTGTCTCAAGTTGGCTAAGTCTATACACTCTCTCACATTGTACACACTTGCTTCATTGCTATTTCTAAGTCTATACATCGGTTGGGTCGTTAAGTCCATACAATGCATATATTCAACAAAGTCCATACATTGCATAATGTTCATCAATGTCTATACATTGCATTGTCTTCAACCAAGTCTATACATTCTGTTCCTTTGATCAGCAAGTCTATACACACTTCAGCATATGTGCATCTCCTTCAAAGATGAAGTGTATACATCCTTCCAAGCATTCAAGTCTACACACTCGTTGTTAAGCCTTTACATCGAAGTCTATACAGCCTGTGGCTTGTACATCAACTGAACGTTCTTCAGCAGAGTATATACTCTTCAGAAGTTAAAGTCAGAACATCCTTCTGTGAAGACTGTACACACTTCAGCACATGTGCATAACCTTCACACGAAGTCTATACACTCAGTTAACCTTCAAGTCTATACACTCGATTGTTAGGCCTTCAACCCTATACACTCGATTGTTAACCTTAAGTCTATACACTCGACTGTTAAGTGTTCCAGTCTATACACTCTATCCTTCACACGAAGTCTGTACACTCGTTTGTTAACCTTCAAGTCTATACACTCTAGCTGCATCTTGCCTGTACACACTTTGTTAACAGCCTGAACCAAGTATATACATCCAACTGATATCTTCTTATGTCTGTGTGACAGGTACTGTTCGTAAAGCCTTGAAGTGCACGTGATCCGAGGTTGGCACCTGGCACGTGATCCGAGGATAACGCCCTAATTACTGGAGCTATAAATACACAGCCGCATCCATCTGGAGAAGGCATATAAGATAAGAAAAAGAGATCAGATAAGAAAGGAAGAGAGTGATCGAGATAGAAGATAGAGCTGCAGAAAGGCAGTGAGCAGAAGAAGAAGAAAGAAGAGACAGAGAGAGAGCCTGCGAAAGAGAAGAAAAAGAAGAGTGAGAAGAAGAGAGAGCTAGAGCAAAGGAAGCTTCAACTGAAGATCAGTTTCTGCTGGACCGTGGATCAAATCCAGGCCAGCCAGCTCCTGCAAGAGCCACAGTTTGATTTTATTTTTCCAGCCTTCTGTTGCTGCGGTTTTGTTTTTCTGTTTAACCATTCACCAGTTATTCTTCCGATTCTCTTGTGTGAGGTCGGGTTCCCTCCGGTTGGGAGGAAGAGAGGTCCGAGACCTCTAGTTGCAGGTGACTTGGTGTCACCTGTGCTTCCCTCTGGGTTTCAGAGGAAGAGAGACTTAGGTCTCTAGGTTCCCCTCCGGTTTGGAGGAAGGGAGGATTGGTCCTCCAGTTCTGGTCTTGTGGGTTGCAAGACTAGGTGTTCCCTCCTGGTCTGGAGGAAGAGAGACTTGCGTCTCTAGTTTCCAAGTGGCTGGGAGTCACTTGGGGTGTCCCTCCGGTTGGGAGGAAGAGGGGAGGTTGTTCCCCTGGTCAAGCTATGTGGCAGCAATTTGTTGCAGACTGAGTCTGTAGTTTCTAGTCTAGCTAGTGGAAGCCTCACTCCGGTTTGGAGTGAGGGGTGGACGTAGGTCTTTGGACCGAACCACCTAAAAAATCTTGGTGTTCTCTTGTGGTTTGTTTTTCCTTATATGTTATTTTCTCTGCTGCGATCTTTAGATGTTTGCTTAGGAGCGTGTGAGAGCTAATAGATTGTGTTGTCTTGCTGAGTTGCTTCTAAGTATTTTCAGCACATTTCATCAACTGCTTTTAATTCCGCATACTTGAGCATTAGAGTTTTAATTGGGTGATATTTAGAGCAGGATACATTCACCCCCCCTCTGTATCCAGGCCTTGCATCCTATCAATTGGTATCAGAGCGATTCTCTGTCTGATCAGATCCCACGATCTGCAGAGGATCCTGTTGCCTTTGGTGCATTTCTGAATTTTCTCTCTGTTGCATTAATCTGCTTCCCGATTTAATCAATGGGTTCCCCACCGATTTTCAATGGCTCTAATTTTAACTCATGGGTTAGCAGTCTACATAACTATGTGAATTTAATGGATCCAGATCTATGGAAGTTAATTTCACATGGTCCTCATACACTACCACAGGAAGAGTCCAAATGGACTAAAAGTGACAGATCAAGAAATGGAGAGAATCAAAAACTTTTGAAATTAATGAAAGAAGCTACTGACAAGGCTCTACATTCTTGTTTTTATGACTATAGGTCCGCTAAGGACATTCTGGATCAGTTGAAGCTAGCTCAGAGGATGAATGAGGACAGCTGCCTGATGGCTGATAAGAGCGACCATAGCACTGATCAAGATGAATTTGAAGATGCTGAAAAGGTAATCAACCCTTTTGATAGTTACACTTTAGATGACTGGGAAGATGCCTATGCTAATCTGTTACACTCCAATGAAAAATTGAGGAAGAAGAATAAAAGTTTGATAAAGAAGTTAACAAGTCAAGGGGATCCTATTTCTGGAACTGAAAATCTTGAAAATCTTGAAATTCTGAAAACTGAAAATGAGATACTCAGAAGACAAGTGTCGAAACTAGATGGAATCCAATCAGAACTTGATCATGTTAAATCTGAAAACACTAAACTCAGAAAACAATGTTAGGAATCTGAACAAAAACTAATCAGTCTTGAGAATGAAAACAGATTGATCAATGAAGAGTTCAAGGCTGTTAGTGTTGCGAACTTAAAGTTTCAGGAAAACTTTGAAAACTGTAAATCAGAATATCCAAGTTTCCTAACTGATGTTTTGTTTGATGATGATAAACTTGAGCAGGAGAACACTAGTCTAAAGGAGGAAATTGAGAAACTAAAACAGTTGAACTCCACCATGTCAAAGAGATTGCTGACATTTGAAAAAGGAAAATCTGTTGATGAAAGTCAAAATGAGCTCAAACTGAAATCAGAAATTGATACCCTTAAAACTTTGAATGATGTAACGCATCAACAAATTCTGGTCTGTGAAGAAGATATAGTCAACTATGAACATCAGGTCTCTTCTCTTCAATCTGAAATAAATGATCTGAACAATTCTTTGTCAAAATTCGTAAGTGGACAGAAAAACCTAGACAAGCTACTAGGTGCAAAAATCAACACTAGGAAGGAAGGGCTGGGCTACAATAATGCTAATAAGAAAGAATTTCAGAGCAAGTTGATGACATCTTTTGTAAAAGCTTCAAATGTAGTCACCACTTCAAAAGATAAACAGCCCATTGTTCAGAAAACCGAAAAACAGAACAAAAATCAGAAAAAGATTGGAAAACAGAAAATAAATAAAAAGGGTTCACTAGGGCATGTTGATCACAGTTCTCACACACATTCACATGCATCTAAAAAGATAATGTCATGCCATTATTGTCATAAACTTGGTCATCTGATGCATGAATGTAAATTGATGGAGAAGGATGATATGACTGCTAGAAAACTTCATGATAGAAATCCTTCAATTCAGAAAAAGAAAATTGAATATTTCCACTATGGTAAATTAGGACACACAATTACACAGTGCTGGTTTACAAGTGATAAGGAAAAATCACATTCATATCATGCTAAATTTCATGCAAACAGTCATGCTGTTAACAAGAACAAATTTGATTCAATAAACCAGCATATGACATGCTTCAATTGTGGAAAATTAGGTCATAAGAGATCTAAATGCTGGCTGTGGGCTGGTGGAAGAAATTCTAACTCATGTCTTCACTGTGGCAAGATGGGCCACACTGCAGCCCAATGTTGGCATGCTCAGGGAAGGAAGTTTGACAATAAATCTGGTAAATTCCCAGTCAATAGAAACATTTCTGGTAGAAATGGATTTGTGTTTGAAAGGAAAGCACTTACATGTTTTGAATGTGGGAAGCCAGGCCATAGAGCTGCTGACTGTTGGCTGGCTTATTTTGGTAAACAGAATTTTAATTCTGTTAACAGAAATTTTCATGCATATGCACATAGAATTCATGCTAATAAGAATGTGCATAAATCAAATCTGAAATCTGCTCCATCTTGCTATTATTGTGGTACATTAGGTCATTCAATGAATAATTGCTATTTGATGAGATCTGATGACCTACATGCTAAAAGGTTGTTTAGAACACCTGCCAAAGGTGTCACTATTAACCATGTAGGGCCCAAGACTGTTTGGGTACCTGCCCATGCAAAATAGTGTGCTAACTTGCAGGTGTGCCTTGGAAGCTGAAGAATAAAAAAAAAGGGGGGGGGGAATAAACCAAGGCACCCAAGTTGATAAAACCCCATTCAGGTAAATTCCTCACATATGTTCAAATGAAATTTATGGTTGAGTTGATAAGTCATAGTTTCATGCATACATACTTTTTATTTGGTTTGACTCTTGCATTGAGCTTTGTGGGCTTTCTTGTTTGTACTTTGAGCTGAGTGCATATATGAGTATTGCATAATCATGCACTTGACATACAATCATTGAAAATCTGATACATATAGGACTGTTGGTATTGCATTGTCATGCATGACCACTTTGGTATATCAAATGGTAAGCTACTAAAGGGCAGAGGAAATCTGTCTGGAGGTTCTTACTTTGTGTGAGATGGTCTTTTAGAACCAAGGGTCATATTTGCTTATCAGAGAATGTCTGCATCTTCATGTGAATATTTTGCTTCATGCCCGAGCATACATGTAGTTAATTGCATTGCATTTCATAACATTGAAAATGCCGAAAAGATAGATTGAATGCATACATTTAAGGGGAGCATTATTCACATTCTTGAAATCACACAACTATTTTTAGATTTACTGAATAGCATGTTAAATCTGTTGTTGCATAGTCATTCATCATCTGCATTGTCTTCATGACATATAAGATGATTCGTTGTTTTTAGTTAGAGGGAGTCATAGCATAGCATATCACTTATTTTTGAAAAATCAAAAAAAAGGGAAGGTAGTGTCTCACTGCATATAGATAGGGGGAGCATGCTTAATTCGTTCAGTTATGTCTTTATCTGAACTCTTCCTATCCACCTACTCGATTCATCCTGTCAATTCTGTAGTGTCAGTGATTCCATCAACAAAGTGATATCAAATGATATTTCTTGACTGCTTCTGAAGTTGTTCAAAATCTGAATTCATACCTTATAGGTATCTGTCTGTCTCTCCTAAATCGGTTGAAGGAGAGCTTCACTTCTATTTAGTCATCCTTGAACTTCTATGCTCAAGAGCAGCTCCTTTGCTACAATTTTTCAGTATCCATGCTGTCTGTTGAATATTCTCACTTGAATTATTGAGCTGAGATATGAAGTAAACCTTCAGCCTGAATACTACTTCATAAATGTTAAAATATCTTTAATGAGGAACATTCCATTATACATGCTTAAGAATATTTGTTAACTGGAATTGGTTTAAGTCTTATGTACTCTTGGTTGGTCACAAGGAACTTGAAAATATCTGTTTCAACCTCTTAATAAACTTTAACTGTCTGCTTCATGTAAATTCATGTAAGACTTTCTGAAATCTGAAAAGTTGATATCCATGTCTACGTTGACTGAGATATATAGTGTATGTGGTTGTTCCTAAACATCTAATTTGTTCTGAATCCATTTTGAGTAAAAGTATGGACAGAGCAATGACTGTGGTTACTGAGAAACATGTCCAAAGGATTGTGTCATGAAGTACCATGGTTAACTCTGTTTAAAGAGATGATTGGAAATTATTGTGAAAATATGGCAGAGCAATGGCATAGTTGTATTAAGTAACTGGGGATTCTGGCCTCTGATCAAGGTGTATCCTCATGCCAAAGATACTTTTAATGCTACCTCTGTTCTCTAAATTGGAAGAAACAATACGGTTGTCACACTGAGTAACTGGGGATTCTGGCCTCTGATCAAGGTGTTTCCCCATGTCAAAAGGTGCTGATAAACCAAAAATTTTCATTTAAAAAAAATTTTGAATTTGTATAAATCAATTTCTGAAAGAACAATTAAAAATCAGGTGCATTCACTTATGTTTCTCTTAAAGCTGTCATGGAAAGTAAACTAAGTAAGATGGAAGTTGGTTGAACTAGAATCTTATATGAGCCTGTAGTTCCTTTTTATTAGGAGTTGGTTCAGATATGAGTACAATTTATTTTGAAAAAAAAAATTTACGGTTTACATCATTCTTAAACCATATCTGAACTTCAAAATCAAGGTTTCATACGCTTTTATAATGGAGGTATCTAGAACTCAAAATTTTGTTCTATGAAGTTGGTATCTTACTGAAAAGTTCAATATTTCAATTATCACTAATTGTTGAATCTGCTCATCCTATGGCTATTTATCACTGTGTTTTGATTCAGACTGGTTGTCATATATAAGAGGCACTTCTCTCAGTTTATCTTGTGCACTTGCAGTCTTTGGATAACCAGAGTTCAACATTGTAGTGTGCTAATGAAAATCTGTCCTCCTCACTTATTCACTGTGATTACAGTCTGTGGTAATTCGTGGATACCCATGTGTTTTGCTGATAGATGCTCTTCACCTCTTTCACTCCATCTAATCAGGGGGAGTTTCCATGTCATGCTGAGTGTTTTTTCATAAAGAGGGAGATCTAGTTAGCAGTTATGAGTGTCCCTGTGCTTTTGTTGATATTCTCCCGACATCTCATTTGGTTTCATCCTATCAATTGGTTTAATCCTATCATTTGGTTTCATCCATCAAATTGTTTCTGATAAGGGGGAGCTTAGTCCAAGGGGGAGTTCTTAATTCACTCATATTATGCAGTCTATTCTTCCTTCTTCAATTCATGTCTTTTTGCTGAAGTCAAAGGGGGAGAAAAAAATTGATCAAGTCAATATGACTCATAGTGTAGCCATCATCAAAAAGGGGGAGATTGTTGTGTCCCTGTGATTTTGATGATAGCAAACACTATAAGTCATCAACTGTTGGAATCTGCATACAAATCTGTTTGTGTTGCATATGCATGTTTCATTGAACATCTTATTTGAATTACATACCCAACGAACAGGATAAGGCTGTGTGGTGTGTGTATTGGTGCATTTCATAGTTGTTGATGTATTTCATAATTGCATTTAATCTGGATTGTTTGATGTTAGATGCTGCTATACCCTTTTAGCATTGTCTGGACAGGAGTGGGTCGACCCCCCCTCCTGATGGGTCGACCCCCCCAGATCTCTTGGTTTGTACAGAGTGCATTGTTCTCATTTCTTCAAGTCTATACATCCACAGTTGAACCTCAAAGTCTACACATCACCTCATTTCTTCAGAGTCTATACATCTTCAGTGCATGAGTGTCTTACAAGTCTATACATTACCTTTGGGCATCCAAGTCTGTACATTGGGCTCTTCATTCAAAGTCTGTACAGCGCCATGTACATATTCTTCAAAGTCAATACATTGCACTGTAGATGCATCGAAGGGAAGTATGCTCATCGGACTGTTCATGAGAAGTCTATACATTGGAAGTGTGTACCTTGTTCAGCTGCCTTGATCAAGTCTATACAGCGAGCAGCGTCCTTGTGTCTCAAGCTATTCTCCAAGTCTATACACCGCTTCAGGCACTCCTGTGCAAAGTCTATACATTGTCTCTTTTACCTACGTTGCTCGAAACAAAGTCTATACACGGCTGGATGATCAAGTCTGAACATTGGCGGCTTTCCCTACGTTATGGCCAAGTCTACACATCGTGAGCTTGGCTTCTGCTTCAAGTCTATACATTCGTTTCTAAGGCAAAGTCTATACGTTGGCTCAGGGTCTTCAAGTCTGTACAGAGTTCAAAGCCTATACATTGTTCACTCAGCTTCTTCAAGTCTATACATTGGTCGGTGGCGAGTCTGTACAGAGCACTGATTCAGGCATTCAAGTCTATACAGAGTCTTCAGCTTCTGAAGTCTGTACATTTGTTAGGGAAGTCTATACATTCATTCATCTGAAGCTTCATCAAGTCTGTACAACGCTGCTTTGTCAAAGCCTGTACATCGCAGCTGTGTTGAAGTCTGTACAGCCAGTCTCTTGCCAAAGTCTTCATCGTGAATCTTCAAGTCTGTACAGACTTTGCTTGTTCAAGTCTGTACACAGTTAAGTTGTTTTGGGATGTCTACTCATCATGAAGTCTATACATCCGATTGCCTTTGCATTGATCAAGTCTGTACAGCCCTTTCCCTTTTCAAGTCTACACATTGTGCTTTGTAGCTCACCAAGTCTATACATTGCTCAGAGCACACGTGTTCTGTGACGACTCGGGATCCGAGTACCGGAAAGGGACCGGCGCGTCTCGAATCTCGGCCCGCCAACCCACGAGCCCGAAGACTCGGAAGGGTAGAAAGGAGTGGTGTGGGGGTACAAGAGAAGCTGCAACGACCACAAAGATAGCACAATAATCCAAAATAAAATGCACAGCATAATATAAATAAATAAACTGCTACAAGGTCCACAGAGTCTCATGTCCAAATACCAGTACAGTCAACAGAAAGGAAAGTACAACTACACGGGGCATCCCCCAGCGTACAACTACACGGGGCATCCCCCGGCTCTGGCAGACTGGCGACTAACCTTGGCTAGAAGAACTACGCTGAAACTCTGCCGTGCCTCTCGAAGACCCCGCCTCACCTGAAAAGTAGGGGTGAGCCTCATTTCATTGGCCCAGTAGGGATCCCGCAAATCCCCACCTCGCGTGAAAAATGAGAAAGTAGAAGGCAACCCTACCTAGCAAGAGTACGGTGGAACCGACAAGCTAAAGTAAATAAACAGAAAAGCCATCTAGTCTAATAGTACCGTACTTCCAAACCTCGGTCCAATAAAACTCAAGTCCACGCTTGCCAGCGAACAGGAGCACTACCCACCAGAAGAATGACCGGATGCGTCCCGTGACGTCTTACACCGCGTCACAATTGTCCAGCTACGACGCCCCAGGCGTGAGACTCAGACACGCAACAAGAACCACAACAAGGACTAGCTGGGGTCACGCTCGTCAGCGCGTGTCCTAAGCCTCCAACTACGTGTGCACACACAGACCATCTGCTCTAGGTCAGGTCCTCTAGCTGGTTTTCCCCCCCACCGGACTCTGGTGGCAAAGGCAAGGGGCCCTATGGAAACCAGCCTAAAAACCATGTCACACTGGGTCTCGCTCTCCACCACTCCCAGGTGGGTCCGCACACGCGTGCGCAGGAAGCTACGACTAGTGGAAAGGTCACTGGAAGTAGGGACTCGACTCACGGAACCCACCGATTAACACACTAACACAGACTCTTGGTAACCAAACGGTAGGTACAGATGCCGGGGACACGCATGAGGTCTGACCGTCCCTCAAGTCACGCGGCACCCCCACCGAGGCCCTAGCGTGACCTTCCCCCTTCCCCGAAATCGTGTTCCTTGGGTAGTTTAGCCTCCGATTGGGTGAGTTTTGGACCCGGTCATGGCGTGTGGCCCGAGGGTTGCCGTGGGAACCCAGGGAAAGCCACAGGGGCGCCCGGGCGTCCCCGGAGAATCAGTTACCTCGGTGGGGGTGCCGCGTGACTTGAGGGACGGTCAGACCTCATGCGTGTCCCCGGCATCCGTACCTACCGTTTGGTTACCAAGAGTCTGTGTTAGTGTGTTAATCGGTGGGTTTCGTGAGTCGAGTCTCTACTTCCAGTGACCTGTCCACTAGTCGTAGCTTCCTGCGCACGCGTGTACGGACCCACCTGGGAGTGGTGGAGAGCGAGACCCAGTGTGACGCGGTTTTTAGGCTGGTTTCCGTAGGGCCCCTTGCCTTTGCCACCAGAGTCCGGTGGGGGGGAAAACCAGCTAGAGGACCCGACCTAGAGCAGATGGTCTGTGTGTTCACACGTAGTTGGGGGCTTAGGACACGCGCTGACCAGCGTGACCCCAGCTAGTCATTGTTGTGGTTCTTGTTGCGTGTCTGAGTCTCACGCCCGGGGCGTCGTAGCTGGACACTTGTGACGCGGTGTAAGACGTCAGGGGACGCCTCCGGTCGTTCTTCTGGTGGGTAGTGCTCCTGTTCGCTGGTAGGCGTGGACTCGAGTTTTATTGGACCGAGGTTTGGTAGTACGGTACTGTTAGAGTAGATGGCTTTACCGTTTATTTACTTTAGCTTGTCGGTTCCACCGTACTCTTGCTAGGTAGGGTTGCCTTCTGCTTTCTCATTTTTCGCGCGAGGTGGGGATTCACGGGATCCCTACTGGGCCAATGAAATGAGGCTTACCCCTATTTTTCAGGTGAGGCGGGGTCTTCGAGAGGCACGGCAGAGTTTCAGCGTGGCTCTTCTAGCCAAGGTTAGTCGCCAGTCTGCCAGAGCCGGGGGATGCCCCGTGTAGTTGTACGTCGGGGGATGCCCCGTGTAGTTGTACTTTCATTTCTGTTGACTGTACTGGTATTTGGACATGAGACTCTGTGGACCTTGTAGCAGTTTATTTATTTATATTATGATGTGCATTTTATTTTGGATTATTATGCTATCTTTGTGGTCGTTGCAGCTTCTCTTGTACCCCCACACCACTCCTTTCTACCCTTCCGAGTCTTCGGGCTCGTGGGTTGGCGGGCCGAGATTCAAGACGCGCCGGTCCCTTTCCGGTACTCAGATCCCGGGTCATCACATGTTCAGCCTGAAGTCTGTACAGCCTTGGCAAATGCTCCTAAGTCTATACATCACAATGTCTGTACATCACTGTGTCAAGCCTCCCAATTCTGTACAACCACTGTCTCACTTGGACTTGAAGTCTATACGGTGGTCCGTCTCTGTAAGCGTCTCAAGCTGCAAATCTGTACAGAGTCTGGCAGTCTACAGTGCATCATCTCTTCAAGTATGTACAACCTTGGCGTATGCATCTTAAAGTCTAAACATTGTGGGGCTTCGAATCTTCAAGTCCATACATCCATGCATGATGCGTCGACCCCTTTCTTTGATGCGTCGACCCCCCAGACTACTAAGTCTATACATCAGCCTTTGCATTGCAAGTCTATACAGCGTGCATTGTTCAAAACAAGTCTGCACAGTCATTGTCTGTTGGCATCACGAAGTCTATGCATTGCTTGTGCATCATAGTCTGTACACTGTCTCAAGTTGGCTAAGTCTATACACTCTCTCACATTGTACACACTTGCGTCATTGCTGTTTCTAAGTCTATACATCGGTTGGGTCGTTAAGTCCATACAATGCATATGTTCAAAAAAGTCCATACATTGCATAATGTTCATCAATGTCTATACATTGCATTGTCTTCAACCAAGTCTATACATTCTGTTCCTTTGATCAGCAAGTCTATACACACTTCAGCATATGTGCATCTCCTTCAAAGACGAAGTGTATACATCCTTCCAAGCATTCAAGTCTACACACTCGTTGTTAAGCCTTTGCATCGAAGTCTATACAGCCTGTGGCTTGTACATCAACTGAACGTTCTTCAGCAGAGTATATACTCTTCAGAAGTTAAAGTCAGAACATCCTTCTGTGAAGACTATACACACTTCAGAACATGTGCATAACCTTCACACGAAGTCTATACACTCAGTTAACCTTCAAGTCTATACACTCGATTGTTAGGCCTTCAACCCTATACACTCGATTGTTAACCTTAAGTCTATACACTCGACTGTTAAGTGTTCCAGTCTATACACTCTATCCTTCACACGAAGTCTATACACTCATTTGTTAACCTTCAAGTCTATACACTCTAGCTGCATCTTGCCTGTACACACTTTATTAACAGCCTGAACCAAGTATATACATCCAACTGATATCTTCTTATGTCTGTGTGACAGGTACTGTTCGTAAAGCCTTGAAGTGCACGTGATCCGAGGTTGACACCTGGCACGTGATCTGAGGATAACGCCCTAATTGCTGGAGCTCTAAATACACAGTCGCATCCATCTGGAGAAGGCAGATAAGATAAGAAAAAGAGATCAGATAAGAAAGGAAGAGAGTGATCGAGATAGAAGATAGAGCTGCAGAAAGGCAGTGAGCAGAAGAAGAAGAAAGAAGAAGAAGAAAGAAGAGACAGAGAGAGAGCCTGCGAAAGCGAAGAAAAAGAAGAGTGAGAAGAAGAGAGAGCTAGAGCAAAGGAAGCTTCAACTGAAGATCAGTTTCTGCTGGACCGTGGATCAAATCCAGGCCAGCCAGCTCCTGTGAGAGCCACAATTTGATTTTATTTTTCCAGCCTTCTGTTGCTGCGGTTTTGTTTTTCTATTTAACCATTCACCAGTTGTTCTTCCGATTCTCTTGTGTGAGGTCGGGTTCCCTCCGGTTGGGAGGAAGAGAGGTCCGTGACCTCTAGTTTGCAGGTGACTTGGTGTCACCTGTGCTTCCCTCTGGGTTTCAGAGGAAGAGAGACTTAGGCCTCTAGGTTCCCCTCCGGTTTGGAGGAAGGGAGGATTGGTCCTCCAGTTCTGGTCTTGTGGGTTGCAAGACTAGGTGTTCCCTCCTGGTCTGGAGGAAGAGAGACTTGCGTCTCTAGTTTCCAAGTGGCTGGGAGTCACTTGGGGTGTCCCTCCAGTTGGGAGGAAGAGGGGAGGTTGTTCCCCTGGTCAAGCTATGTGGCAGCAATTTGTTGCAGACTGAGTCTGCAGTTTCTAGTCTAGCTAGTGGAAGCCTCACTCCGGTTTGGAGTGAGGGGTGGACGTAGGTCTTTGGACCGAACCACCTAAAAAATCTTGGTGTTCTCTTGTGGTTTGTTTTTCCATATATGTTATTTTCTCTGCTGCGATCTGTAGATGTTTGCTTAGGAGCGTGTGAGAGCTAATAGATTGTGTTGTCTTGCTGAGTTGCTTCTAAGTATTTTCAACACATTTCATCAACTGCTTTTAATTCCGCATACTTGAGCATTAGAGTTTTAATTGGGCGATATTTAGAGCAGGATACATTCACCCTCCCTCTGTATCCAGGCCTTGCATCCTATCAAAAGAACCAACCAGATAGTGGAAGATATGCTTAGAGCCTGCATGATTGATTTTGGAGGTAGTTGGAGTGATCACTTGGCTTTGATTGAATTCGCCTACAACAATAGTTATCAATCCAGTATTCAGATGGCCCCGTTTGAAGCTTTATATGGAAGAAGCTGTCGATCTCCATTATGTTGGGATGAGGTAGGTGAGAAGCAATGGCTGGGACTAGATCTCATTTCTGAATCATCCAAGAATATCCGTATTATCAGAAATCGGTTGCAAGTAGCACAATCAAGATAGAAGAGTTATGCTGGCAATAGAAGAAGAGCCTTGGAATTTCAGGTTGGTGAGCATGTGTTCTTAAAGGTTTCTCCCATGAGAGGGATTCGAAGGTTTGGCATTCAAGGTAAGTTGAGTCCAAGATATGTTGGTCCATTTGAAATTCTGGAAAGAGTGGGGGAGGTTGCTTACCGTTTAGCACTACCGCCTAAGTTATTGGGAGTACATAATGTCTTCCACGTGTCGATGCTGCAGAAATATGTGTATGTCCCCACTCATGTTATTCAACATGCGGATTTAAAACTGAAGGAAGATTTGACTTATGTAGAAAGACCTATCAAGATTTTGGATCATAAGCAGCAGTAACTCAGAAGTCGTTCCATACCCATGGTTAAAGTGTAGTGGAGTCGGCGTGGAACCGAAGAGGCTACTTGGGAGTTAGAAGATACCATGCGGAAGCAGTATACCGACTTATTCTAGGTGAGTTATCTCGTTCCTCGTCTTCTGTAAGTGCAGTGAATTTGGAGGACCAAATTTTTTTAAGTGGGGGAGGGTGTAGTATCCCGATTTATTAATGAATAAAATTTTCGTGAAATTAATAAGAAATTTCCTAAGAAATAGGATAGGTAAAAGTTTGACTATTTAAAAAAAATTAGAAAAATTAGAATCTCGTAGTGGATAAAGCGCTTAGTAAAATTATCTACTATGACTAGCCCAAATAAAACTCGTTAATAAGCCGAATTAGCAGATTAAGGCCCAAAACCACACTTAGCCTAATTGGACCTTAAAACGTAAAATTCGAGCCCAATACTAAACCAATTAAGCTAAAACTGGATGCAAATGAACGGTAAGGATCAACTCTTCATTTCCCCTCTGGTTAATCTCCGAAACCCTAACCCTAGGAGGTGTATTTGGCTACGGAATGGCGGATTGACTTGGTCTCGCGCGAATCTCGCACGTCCGCGGTGCAAGGGCTCTATCTTCGCGATTAGGACTCCCCAGACGCAATTGAACCTATATAATCGAACCTAAGCCACCCTAGAATCATTTAGTTGTTGTGGCGGCCGGAGAGGAGCTCGACTGAAAGAGGATTTCGACGATCATCGGCCGTGTATACCTAGCGCAATCGGCTTCCCTCTTCTTCCTTCACCCTTCAAATAAGGTAGGTGATAGCAAGCCAAACCTTAACTATTATATATCAATAGAAGCGTTGTCCTGTCCTCTTTCCATTGATCTAGAAAGCCCAAAATTTCATCTAGTATCCTGCTAGGATTTCGAGTTTTAGTGGAAGCATGCTAGAACTAGGGTTAACTATGTTCCATCTCAATTTACGTAAGGATTTCAGGCACTAAACATTAAATTGATTATGCTATCTTGTATAACTTTTTATGCTCGTTCTATTGATAGTAAAAGCCCTAATTTTCATGCTCTATATTATTCGTATTTAGTTATTTTTTCTAACCCTAGCCAACCCCACCGGAGACGAGCAAGGTGAAGGGGCGGCAAACAGACCTGACTTGCGCGGCCTCTCGACAGACCGCCCATACTCGATAGGCGGCCTGTTCCTGACCGTCCATGCGTTTTGTCTTCGGAATATTTTATAAAATGTGCGGTGGAACCCTAACCGCCCTTTTCTCCAAGCGGCAAGTCCCAAACCGTGCACTGTTCCCAGCAGCACATAACAGACCGCTCATCCCTAGCAGGCCTTCGGACCTGAAGGGGGGTGAACGGCCTATCGTGCGACTGCTGGGGCACGTGAGCGGCTCTGAACGAACCGCCCAACTATTCAGAACTATTTTGGTATGACTTATCTTAGTAGATTAGTGGTTAATTGGTAAGTTAGCAATCCACATGATAACAGGAATTTATTGAAGTGAACAATTATGAATTTTTGCTAGTCTATCTTCACTTTATTTTGATTCTTCATGGCCTTAGCTTATTTCCATATGTTAAATTCAAACATGACTTCTTAAATGCTATTAGGATTGTTTGACAGTCATTCTACTCCGGTAGGATTGACTGACCGCCATACTGGTTTCCGATGATTTGATAGCCTTAATTCCTTGTAATGGTTGGGACTCTCCGCTGGATATTCCGTCCGTCGAACTAGGACCTTCATTACGGGACCTCTGTAAGCCCCCGCGAGCCTGGGATTCCCACTAGGACGCCAGGTAGGTTGTACCACCAAGACCTGAACCTGTTTACGTGATCGAACCACTTGGATTGTCATGTTGTGAGTCACGGCTCAACTTGGACCCATTGAGGCTTGCGCGGCCCGAAAGGGACCGCTTATCTGAGTGGGCGGACGATTATGAACTGTGCAACCCTGGCCAAGTGCCACTTACATTGGTCGATTAACCTTGTTCTATCTTCGACCAAATCATGTTTGGATCGACCCAGTAAGCCCTAGGCTGACCAGTAGAGAGTAGGCTAGAACTTGGTTCAGTTCTGCCCCACTTATGGCAGCCCGGAGCCATTTGGGTAGGTTTCTAGTTCATTATGTTAGGCCCACTTTGAACGGTCGAACTAAAACCGTCCATATTCTAGAACGGATCTTATTGGACCGTTCATCCATTGAGCGGCCCTATAAGGACCGTTTACCTTGTTCTTGGGCTTCCAGTTCTTCTGGTCACGTGCGGCCGAATTCTGACCATTCTATCTAGAGCGGCCCAGGATGGACCGTTTATCCTTGACTTCGGTGAGGCTGATCATTAGCCCAATTCTATTCTGAACGGTCCAGTGTAGACCGTGTATAGTTTGAGCGGCCAATTTTAGACCGCGTATCATCCAGAAGTGATTTTTCCGTTGTTATACGTGTGTGAATCCAAGGACCTGATTGGTTCATGATAATTTGAACTTTCTGGTCAAAGTACCTCTTCGACTTACCCTTGGAATTCTCCGAGGTAAGTTCTATATCTTGTCAGATTTGCTATTTAACTTGATTAATGTCTAGACATAACTTGGATCTTGGATCCATTAAATCAATGCCAACGCATCATAAGGGCCCGATCTGGTCCTGGGAGGAGCACCAGAAAAGTACTTGTGTCCCGGGGAGTTTGAATGACATGGTGAGGCATTACACCGAGTGCATGACTAGCGTGATGTCTATGACAATAATCTATTACTTGAATCTTTTCTTGACTTGGTTAGTTCCTACTTGTTGGCCAATTTCCAGTTATATCATGATCTTACCTTCTCTTTATATTGTTGTTTCGTCATATCATCATTTCGTTTTGTTACTTATTTTCTCGCATGTAATTATAATTAATTGGTTAATCACTTAAACTTGCCTGTTATTACCTATTGAGCGTTCGCTCACCCAGTTGTTCCCCCTTTTCAGGTAGCTCAGGTGAGGATTCACAGACTGATGGGGACGGGCAAGAGTGATGGCCATGGAGCGAACCCGTTAGAAGCGTGTGGAGCCAATCATAGTTGTTTGTGTCTATTTATGTTTTAGAGTGTGTGGTGGAAGAATTGTAATTCGAAGTCAGCAATTGTAATAGTGTCAAGTCGATGTTAAGTTGAAAGTTTGTTTTAGTGGGTTTATGTGATTGGAATATGGATTATTTAAATGATTATTTAGTAAATGAAGTTATTTTTCTGTTCATGGTGTTTGTGTTGACCCTTAGCGTTAGCATATCATGTATGTAAATCAATATATTATTATTAATTATTTCTACTGCCAGTCCCGATATTCCGCGTCGGGGCGTGACAAGAAATCACGTGGCCTAGAAAATGAACTTCTCGAAGCCAAAACTCACATTTGCTAAATTTTGCAGAGAGCTCGTGATCTCGCAGAGTCTGTAATACTACCTGAAGATGCTGAACATTTTCTTCCTCGGAGGTAGAATAGATCAAAATATCATCCACAAAGATCACCACAAACTGGTCCAAATATGGACGAAACACACAATGCATAAGGTCCATAAACGCTACTGGAGCATTGGTTTGCCCAAATGGCATAACCAAAAATTCATAATGACCATACCTCGTACTAAAGGTAGTCTTCTCCACATCAGATTCTTGAATCCTCAATTGGAAATAACCAGATCGAAGATCAATCCATGAAAAGATGCTTGCCGACTGAAGTTGGTCAAACAAATCATCAATCCTAGGTAAAGGATATTTATTCTTGACAATCACCTGATTTAATTGCCTGTAATCAATACAAAGTCTCAGGCTTCCTTCTTTCTTCTTCAAAAATAATACAGGAGCACCCCATGGAGAAAAGCTAGGACGGATATAGCCCTTTTCCAGTAATTCTAGTAATTGTGCTCTCAACTCTTTCAATTCTGCAAGAGCCATGCGGCAAGGTGCCTTTGCTATAGGAGCCGTACCTAGAATTAATTCAATTGTCATCTCAATCTCTCGCTGTAGGGGTAAGCCTAGCAACTCATCAGAAAATGTATCAGGAAATTCACCAACCACAAGAATATCATCTATCTCCTGCTGCGGTGCCTCAACAGCAACCATGGAAGCAAAGAATCCCTGACAACCTGCATTAAGTAGTCTACAGGATCGAATAGCAGAAATAAGCAAGCGAGAAGAACGAGATCGAATACCTTGAAAATAGAATGTCACTTTCCCAGATGGCTGAAAATAATCTTTCTTCGATTTACAATCAACCACGGCTCCATAATTTTCTAACCAATCCATGCCCAGAATAACGTCATAGTCTACCAGCTTTAACGCATATAGCCTAGCTGGCAACTGCTGATTCCCAATCACTATAGGAGTCTCATCAAGACAGAAAGGTGTAAACATGAACTCCCCAGAAGGTAATTCAACAAGTAACTCACAAGACATTTCTGATGTCGGCTCCTCAATACGGGCAACAAAATCTTTAGAAATAAATGAATGAGAAGCACCTGAGTCAAATAAAACACGAGCTGCATGACTATAAATCATAATGGTACCTTCCACAAGATGAGACGCCATTGCTTCAAAATGAGTCATGTGTGTGACTCTACCTTTTTGCTTCTTTCTGCCTGCCGTTGACTACTGTGACGATGATACTGACGCCTGTCAATACTGTTGTGATTGTGATGGTGGTGGAGGTCGAAACTACTGTGGTTGTGAAAACTGAACAAGCTGCTTCGACCTCAGTGGACAATCATGAACCACATGACCCACTTGATCACATCTGAAACATACCACGGACATCGAACATGGTCCCCCCAAATGATTACCGCCATACCTCAGACATGGTCTCAGCTGACTAGCCACCGATCCCTGTCATTGAAAAGAAGTGGGTGCTACTTGTTGCACATTAACAGAGGAAGCTTGCTGGTCATACTGCTTCTTGGATTTCCTGAGCATCCGCTTGAACTTGGATTTCATGGAGGAAGTACCACTGGCAGAAGGAACAGAAGATGGTACCCCCGTTACACTTGGTAGACTACTGTCCTGTTGCTGCTGCACACCATGTTGCACTGGCTCAACATGGGTTCGCCCTCTAGATCTTTCCATATCAAGTTCTAACACTGCTGCTGCCTGATATGCTACATCTAATTTTGCCACTCTGGTTGTAATCGGAGGCTGCCTCAGCGCTGGCTTCAAACCACACAGAAATTGCTTAGTCTTCAGCCCTTCATCAGCAAGAATATGAAGAGCATACCGACCCAATTCCATAAATGTGTTCTGATATTGTAAGAGTGTCATCTCGCCCTAAGCCAACTCCATAAACTAGTGCATTTTGTCTATTCTGAGATAAGTTGGACTGTATGTATGCTCGAACGAAGTCACGAACTCATTCCATGTAATCAGTCGAAGAGGACGGGACTTAAAAGTCACCTCCCACTCCGTGGTCCACCACGCGAGTGCTGCCCCCTGCAACTAGAAAGTAGCTAGAATCACCCTCTCATCTTCAATGCACTCTATAGAACAGAATACACACTCTGTCGCATCCAGCCAAACCCTAGCCGCATCTGGATCAGCTTGTCCTTCATATGTTGGTGGGTGGAATAGAAGAAATTCCTTTAGAACTCGCCCACAACAACCTTGAGGCAATAAGTCTTCACCAGCAGCAGGGTCAACACGGCCTTGCCCTCGAACATTCTCTGGAGGAGGCAAAGTACTGCTCTCTTCCCTTGGAACATCTCGGGGCACATCCGCTTGGACTCGACCTCGGCCTCTCCGTCTAGGCGGCATTGCAATCTAAACTTACAAGAAAACACACAACAGAAGAACCATAAGTAATCACGGAAAAACAACCTAAGCCAGCAATTGTGGTACACAAGGACTTGTTCTAGACTATTACAATTTCAATTCCTTATACATCACCCCAACACTGCTCTGATCCCAACTGTAACGACCCGGAGATCTAGATACTGGTAAACCGATACCAAGAACTCGGAGGTGCCACCCAAGAGGCTGATGAGGCCCCGTAAGGGTTGGGAGGATTGGTTGAGGAGGTACATAATGAACTAGAATTACACGTGCAATTATAAAATGGCAATTTTAAGCTGAAGCAATTTAAAATAACAGAGTGATATATTTGTATATACTAGTCCTGATCCAACTTTACAAGTCCAACACTTTACAAAAGTCAAAATAAACAACTACACAGGGCATATCCCGATCAAAAGAGAAAGAAAGACAGACGGATAGACAAACTGACCACAGCTGACTCTATGACTTCCCGCCAAAAGCGCAAGGAAAACCCGTAGACTGTTGCTCCGCCTCACCTGAAAAGGAAGGGTGAGTCTCACAACATAGACTCAGTAGGGTTCACGTGGATCCCCACCTCGTAATGAAACATATAAAAGCAAGTAATCATGCAATGGCATAAAGAAATGTCAGGAAATAAAGTTGTATATGCACGTGAACAAATTAAAAATAGCAAACAGAAATGCCATTTAATATTCACATGAATAATTAAACTCGAGAATCATAATCAACCAATAGAATAATAGTTCAACAACTCCAAGTGACAGGAGAAAGAAAGGACCACCAGAAAGAAGACCAGACGCGTCCACTAACGACTTATACTGCGTCTCAAGTATCTACACGAGCCTAGAACACGGCAAGTGAGACACGTAACAGTAACCAAGGTCAAGAACTAGTCAGGGTCACACTCGTTAGTGTCAGTCTAAGCCCCTGACCATGTGTGCACACACAGGCTCAATGCCTTGAGCCAGGCCTCTAGCTAGTTTCCCCCCCCCCCCAGTAGGATGCTACTGCCAAGCAAGGGGGCCCACAGAAACTAGCTTACAAACCGTACATCCCCACCACCTCTCCTAGGTGGGCCGACACTAAAGGTCGTCGGGCTACGACTAGTGATTCCATCACAAGGAAAGAGAAAATAATTCTATTGGGATCTAAAAATATGCCATAGATTGTAAAAATATTTAAACATGGCGAACATGCAGTATTAAATGCATAATTGAATGAACAGGATAAAATTCACACATTGCAGGTCAAAACGGTCTACTACAGACCTGCAAGGACACGGTAAATGGTCAAGCGTTTGACTGCTAGACCGACCCAAACGGTCCTCTCCATGACCGCTTGGCCACAAATATTTCACATAATTAAACGAGATGAAACCTGATCACAAATAGTCGCACGATGGACCTCTTAGGGACGCTAAACGGTCTGGTCAAAGATCGCCAGAAGCACACCGCCTTACTTGGTCAAAGGGACTAAACGGTCACCTACTAGCCCGCTAGGGTCTGCAAACGGTCAGTCGGATGACCGCCTAAGATACCAAATGGTCAAGCGTAAGATCGCTTAGGTCCACCGCCTTACCCCTATTTGCAAGTGTCCACTGGGATGATCGTATGCCGCCTAGAGCATCGAAATCGCGGGAATTCCAATTGGAACCCCTCCCAATCGATTCAAATCGATGGGAGAACATGGTTTAACATTTTCCCTGCCTTTTTACATCCATTCCACAGTAATTACATGCCCAAAAACATAAAACAATGGCTATGGATGGATTGAAAACATAAACTACAATGTTCATGCTATGAAGATATAAATGACGATGTTCATACATATAGGCTAGCTATTAACATGCCAAGGGATGGGGAATCAATCCTAACGAGGTAAGGAAGCCATCCCCCTACTTGGTTCAAGCTGAAAACACCGTTCCACGCGAAGGACATTGCGCTCCACACATGGGTTCCCGCCTCCACGCTCCACAGTTCTCCTCCACGACGACACCGCCGCACAGCTCACGCCCCAAGCTCACCGAAATCACCACCTGCAAATCCTACAGTGCCTCGGGGTGAGCACACCACCGAGGGAGCAAGGAGAGAGGGGGGACGTGGGAGAGAGAAAGAGATGGTGAGGGGAGAGAGAGAGAACCCTCGTGGGTTCTCAAAAAATATTTGATATATTTTTTTTGTTAAAAAACTCAAATTACAATAAGGCCTTAAAAGAAGCAAAATTGCAAAAATGCCTTATTTTATTTCTAAATACTTATACAAATTGGTTAAGCCCACTTAACTAGGCCCATTAAGCCCCATAAAATAGCCTAAATTCGGGAATCTTCCCACACTTCAATACCGATAAGGATCCACTAAGAATCCATTAATTACCGGATCTTACAACTGCTACTCGTTCTGCTTCCCCCTATGTCGACGTCTTCATCCCGTACGTGAAAGAAGGAAGCCACTTCTTCCTTCGTGTTCCGGCTAGTGCGTCTTCTTCCTCCCACTATTGTGCATGAAGGAGGAAGGCTATTGCTCTTCTTCTTCCTTCATCATCCCTGCTGCAGTCGCTGCTGTTGCAATTGCCATTCTTCTTCCATATTCCTCTGTTCGACCTTCCGTTCAATCCCAAACAAGGTAGGTTTTCTCCTAATCCCAGGCTAAGTAGCGATTTAAGAACCAGAAAATTGTTATCCATGAACATGCATGTCCATGCTTTAGTTTTCTTGTGTAAAGGTTCATGTTACTGCATCCCGAGGAATTAGCGACCAAGCATTGGCCGCTATTTTCTGAATCTACGACAGTGACTTGGACGCCAAATCAAACTGCGTCCAACACCCTATCGTTAATTACTTTAGATAAATAATAATTGTAGCATGTTTAAAATTGAATATCTATGGAACGATACAATTAAAAGTCATGTTCTACATATTTCTGGATTGCCTATATTTTTCTCTTCATTACCATGTCCTTAGTTTTCCAAGAAACCTCTTAGATAGAAAGCGACACTGTTCATTCCCCTAATGAACAGTAAATGAGCGATTTTAAACAATATTGAGTCTACGAACGTATTCAGCAGATGCATAGTAGCCTGCAACCCTGAAAAGAAACTGCGACCAGTAGCTCGTCGCTAATTATAAATCTGCGCCCGTGTACAAAGGCGCTATTTCCTGAAATATATTTATATAATGAAATAGGCACTATCTCTGTAGTTAAACGAATTAACGCCCTCTCAAGGAGTCACAATTTCCTGATGTACAAGAATGTCCACCCCTTCAGAAAGGCGCTATTTTCTTGAATATATATATATATATATATATATATTATACAGAAAATGAAAGAATTGGCACCTTGTTTTAAGATGCAAATTACTGGAAAAATCAGATATAATTGCTGAAAATTCATGAATGGACGTCCAGCCAGTGGGAGCCAATTGAAATTGACGGCCACTGCTAGGACACAGTTTTCTCTAGCTGTTCTTATCGCGTGTTTTCCCCAATCCTACATCGCCGGATCTCGTTGGCACCACTATCTCATGTCTGAGACTTGGTCCTTGTTTTGTTTTGACGCTTACACTCAACTCTTGGTGATGATTGGACCCTTCGTGAGATATTCGTTCCTTCATACTTGTACTTTCTTAATTTAGACCTCCGTAAGACTCCGCTAGCCTTGGATTCCCTCAAGACAGTCGACCTGGTTGTACCCTCAAAACTATGGAACCCCTTTTAGTCATGCCACTCTAAAGAAACATGACACCCTAGCCATCATAGAGCGCTATTTTTAGTGTTCTGTGAGAGTTTGTCTTTGTCTGGAATTGGTGACCAGACAGTGGATGCTAATTGAATTAGCGACCGTTTGAGAAGTTGCTATTTCTTTGTGCTTGTGTTGTTCCCAGAATTAGCGGCCACCCTAGTGGGCGCCAATTCTGGAATTGGTGGCGGTCTGAGTGGACGTAAATTACCCAATTTCATGAATATCATGATTTTTATGAGAGACTTATTGCCATGTCATACTTATCCAAAGTTCTATCCTTGAACTCCTCATTCCGTGAATCTACCTTAATATTCCTACAATGGCTTATTCCTTTGAAATTCTATTGGCTATAACTTTAATGGATGTCTAGATATTTTATATGACTCAATGCCTGACGTTAATTGGGCCCGGTCTGGTCCTGGGAGGAGCACCCAAAGTACATGTGCCTATGGGAGCTATATTGACCATGGTGTGGCATTGCACTAGAGTGCATGACTAGCTTGATTAATCAACGACATTCCACTCTCTCTCGCTATTACGTGCTTGATATTACATGACATGACTTGCGTGGCCCGGATTAGGCAAAGTACTTGAATGAATTAATAGCCAATATCTTAGTACTTGACTTGACAATTACATGGTTGATATCTTGGTAAATTTTACTTGGTCTATCACCAACACTGGCTTGTATATCTTTCTAGTTCACTCTCTCTTTACTTTCATGATTGACTCTACATTCAATGATCTCTTGCTATCTTGCATACATGAGCATGCCACATAATATAAGTCATTAATTACTTTAAGCTAGTCTAGATTAGAGATATAATTCCTACTGAACGTTCGCTCACCTAGTGTTTTCCCCTATTTTTCAAGTAACTCCGATGACGAGGATCATTCGGATGGGGATGACCAAGAGAGCTGAGAGTAGAGTTGCACCCAGATATCTTGTGCCAAGTCTTTTTCATCTTTCTTGAGTCTATTATTATAATTTTCTTTTATTTGAGTCTAGAATGTCATTTAGTACTCTTCTCCCTTGAAGGATTATTTAATAGAGTTATTTGATGGTAATAATGAATAAATTGGATTTGGTATTATTCTTGGGTGGCACAGTCTATCTATATGTCAAATTTCCTTATGCTCTGATTGACATGAATGATATAAACATGTCACGCGTACTGGGTTACTTCCACGCTCGGGGCGTGACTACCACAAACTGTCACGCCCCGAGCCCAGAAGGATCCCGGTACGCATGACGAGTTTATATCATTAATGTCAATCAGAGCATATGGAAATTCGACATATAAACAGAGTGCCACGCAAGAAAAATACCAAATCTAATTTATTCATTATTTCCATCAAATAACTCCATTACATAATCCTTCAAGGGAGAAGAGTACAAAATGACATTCTAGACTCAAATAAAAGAAAATTACAATAATAGACTCAAGAAAGATGAAAAAGACTTGGCACAAGATATCTGGGTGCAACTCTACTCTCGGCTCTCTTGGTCATCCCCATCCGAATGATCCTCGTCATCGGAGTTACTTGAAAAATAGGGGAAAACACTAGGTGGGCGAACGTTTAGTAGGAATTATATCTCTAATCCAGACTAGCTTAAAGTAATTAATGACTTATATTATGTGGCATGCTCATGTATGCAAGATAGCAAGAGATCATTGAATGTAGAGTCAATCATGAAAGTAAAGAGAGAGTGAACTAGCAAGATATACAAGCAAGTGTTGGTGATAGACCAAGTAAAATTTACCAAGATATCAACCATGTAATTGTCAAGTCAAGTACTAAGATATTGGCTATTAATTCATTCAAGTACTTTGCCTAATCCGGGCCACGCAAGTCATGTCATGTAATATCAAGCACGTAATAGCGAGAGAAAGTGGAATGTGATTAATCAAGCTAGTCATGCACTCTAGTGCAATGCCACACCATGGTCAATATAGCTCCCATAGGCACATGTACTTTGGGTGCTCCTCCCCGGAAGTCTCTGATTCTGGAGCCGATCACTGTTAGAAAGGGACAAAATCGTGAGGCCGGTAGGCCAAAGCGGATAATATCTCGATGGTACAGAGTACGGGACGTGATAGAATTGTATCTGAGCCATACCCCAATCGGAAGTGTGGGAACTAAGTGCCATGCTGAGTAAAGTGCTACGCTATGAGAGCCACCTCTTAAACCCGTAATGGGACAAAGTGCTACATAGTGGGAGCCACCTCTTGAGCCTGTAGGGGTCACCTCTAGAGTCCTACATGCTTGAGGGTTTGATTGCGTGCTATATGTGCCCAGCGGCGAGGATGTTGCCTATATAAGAGGGGTAGTTTGTAACACCCTCAAATATAGCTAAGTCGTACTCTATGTCACCGAGACATCTTTTGAAGTATCGGCTGAATTCTTGAAAAGAACTCCGAAGTTAAGCGTGCTTAATGGGGATTAGTATTGGGATGGGTGACCTCCCGAGAAGTCCCCTATTTTGGAGCCAATCACCATTAGAAAGGGACAAAACCGTGAGGCCGGTTGGCCAAAGAGGACAATGTCTCGACGGTATAGAGTACGGGGCGTGACAGCTTTGGTGGCTTTGTCAGTGCATTGGCTTGAGCATCTTTACTTCAGCCGACCTAGCTCATTTGTTAAAGAAGAATCGCTCTTATGAGCTTGCATAAGGAGAACTAGATCTCTGAGGTCTGACACCTTTAATTGTCATCTCCATTGAGGCTACCTTCAAAGCGTAGCCTGCATACATCATTTTGGATCGCACCTCATGCTTCTTATCATAGTTTCGGGTCAACATTGCCCCCCGAATAAACTAATCCCGTCCGACGGTTGATTATCCAGTTGCTCCCTCCCACACGGAATGACTCGTGAGGGATTATGGAGGGTGGAAGGATATGAATAGCTTTGGTTTCCATCTTTATAGCGCATCTTCTAGGGAGCATCTCTCGAAGAGATTTAAGCTTCATCCTTTAGTTGTCGGCTTTGACATTGGACGACTTTGCTTTTCTTCGAATCTTTTCATCTTCTTTTGCTTCGATATCTACCCCCAGAGTAGAGCACCATCTATATTTTGCATCTCTTCTAGCTTTCCGCCATAATCCAGGGGCTTGAAACGCCCTTCAGAGCACATTTTTCTTTTTCAGCTGATGTAGAGAGGCCATGTTGAATGCCCTCTTAAAGCTAGGCATCTGGTGACGATGCGGTGGGTCCACCTTGTACTCACCCATCCGTATTTCACCTTTTTGGATTAGGCTTTCAATGATATCTTTGACTATATAACAGTCCTCAATGAAATGTCCCCTTTGTTGATCATAAGGGCAGAATTGAGGGTCATCTTTCCATCTTGCATCACTTGGCTTTTTAGGCTTCGGGAGGATGACCATGTCGTGCTCGCGGGCCCACTCAAACAACATCTGGATTTTGTCCTTCAGAAAGGAGTAAGGCTTCATCATCTTTTCCCTCAGTAAGGGTTTTTACATGGCAGGCTTGGCTGAAGAATAGCTAGCTGCTTCTTTCGCCTTCACCTTCTGCTTCTCAAAGGCTATGAAATCAGTGACACAAATTTCTTTGTGCATCAGTCGCCCATCAATCGGCTCGTTCTTTTGATTTGGGGTAGCCGTGGCCAGGTAATATTTTGCCAGAAAGGCCTCAATATCAACTACTATATCATTCAATCGATCGAAGGATTTAACTTCGATGCCAACCATCCTTAATAGGATCTCTGTCTTCAAATTGTGTTTGCATATTTGGACAGCATCTTCATAGTTTGGCAGATGCCGACATCTTGTATAGAGATTTCCCCATCGTTGGATATAGTCCAGGGCAGACTCATCACTCTTTTGGTTGATCTTATATAATTCTACCTCAATGATTTCTCCCTTGGCTAGCTTTGCTTCAGATGCTTGTGCCATGCTTGGTTCATTCATCGCCGCCAGGACCATCAGATTTAGAGATAAGCCAGCTGGGTATATACCCGACTTGCTCAGTTTTCTCTTCAGCATTTCATTTTCTTGTATTTGTTGATATAGCTCTGCCATCATAGCAGGGCCAGGTTGGGGGGGGGGGGGGGGGGGCAAGAATGTTGCCCCCCATCTTGACTTCAGGCAGGACCAACAGCCTCCTCCTATCATCATTGGACGCATCCAGTCCTTCAGAGCTTGATACTCTTGCCCCTATACCCCTACGTGAGGGGGTATGATAGCATACATCTTCATTAGGCCAAGGAGAGTGCCCCCACTTTCCCCGGTCTTATCATCATGATGGGAGGTGGAAGCTTCGGGTTGATCCGGCCTTGTTGGCGCGAAGCATATTGCTTCATCTTCTTCTTCAGCCGCTTGGCTTGTGTCGGACAAGACCGAAAATGTATTGCAAGAGAGGACGAGGCCTCCTCTTTCACCTTTTAACTTCTTCTTCTTCTTCCACTTTGTGGTCGGCATCTGCCCCCACAGCGGGTCATCTGGTGTTCTTGGCACTCCTGGTTTCTTTCCTGCATCTTGCATCAGGTTCATGAGTCCAAATTGTTCCCGTGGGACATATTCATAGGTGTGGGCCATACAAGCTTCCAACACATCTTTAGCCAACTGCAGGTATATAGATACCATGTTGACTGTTCTTTTGAGATCGGGGAGTTCATGAGGGCGTGGAGGATCCACCTCATATTCGCCCATTTGGAGTTATCCCTTCTTGATTAGGCCTTCGATAATATCTTTAAATACATAGCAATATTCTATAGGGTGCCCCAACACCTGGTGATACGGGCAGAAGCGGGGATCATCCTTTCTTCTGGCATCACCCGGTCTCTTCGGCTCCGGGAAAGTGATCTTGTTGTATTTGGTGGCCGATTCAAATAGGACCGTGGTTCTTTCCTTAGGGAAAGAATAAAGCTTGCTCATCCTGGCTCGCAAGGGGGAGCCTTCTTATCGTTCAGCCAGCTTGGCAGGAGGAGGGTCGGGGACCCCTTGATCTTTATCTTTTCGCTGCTCGAATGCCTGGAAGTTAAGCGTATGCACTTCCCTAAGCGCGGGCTGCTTATTGGCAGATTTAGCCTTCTGGCTTGAGGCAGCGGGGGCAGAGGAGTTACTGGAGAGGAAAGCCTCAATCTCTGCCACCACATTCTTCAATCGGTCGAAGGACTTAATTTTGATTCTGATCATCCTTTCAAGTATCTCCCGCTTCAGGTTTTGTTTACAGATTTGAAATGCAGCTACCTGGTGTGGCGGGCACCTGCATATCATGCTGAGGTTTTGCCATCTTTTGATGAATTTGAGGGCCGTTTCATCGTTCTTCTATTTGGAAGCATACAATTCGGCCACGGTCACTTCTCTTTCGGCGACGTGGAATCGCTCCCAAAACTTTCTTTGCATATCTGACCAATCATTGATGGACCCAACGACAGGTTCGAGTACCACTCGAAGGCGAGCCCTGTGAGCGATGACCCGAAGAACTTCAGTAGATAAGATTCATCGGACACCAGATCGCCCATCACATTGATGTAGTAGGCTATATGTTCCTTCGGCGAGCCTTGCCCATTGAATTTATCGAACTTCGACAGTTTATTAATGCCGGGAGGCAATCTTTTGGCTCCATGATGGACAGGATAAGGTACCTTGTACACATCGAAAGAGGCATGACCATCACCACCTCTATCGACCAGCATCATCTCAATCATTTGTTCTATCATCATCTTGCTTATCGCCGGGTCCACAGGACTTGTGCAGAGTTGAACTTGCTGCATCTGTGGTGCGGTCGACGCCATCGCTTGAGATATCGCAGTGGTCCCTTGGAGTTGAGGAGTAGGCTGCGGCATTGGGGCCATGCCCCCAGTGTGATCGAGTGCCGGCTGGGAGGCCATTATTTGAGGGGAAGCCTCGAGTTCTTCGACGCATCATTGCGAGGCTTCAGGAAGGACCCTGACTTGCTTTGAGGTCGAAGCATGCCTGGTCAGCTCACTGAGTTGCCTCTTCAACCTCTCGATCTCCTGTTTCTATTCTCAGAGTATCATCATCATTATTGCTGGATCGGGTATAGTAGAGCTGGGAACCTGACTTCCCCCTTCCACCGGGAGATCCAGAGAAAGCGCCGGTCTCTCACCATCATCTTCGATTGTAATTACATTTACTGCCATGAAGACCACATCTGAATTAGTTTTGCCAGCGGGGGCTTGCATTGCCTTGATTGCAGCTTTTTTTTTTGGATGACGGGACCTGACCTTTCATCGGGCCCAGTCTCCTCATTGTGTTCTTTGGGCGGAGCCCCATGGTGGTCGGCCACCCCGGCCATATCGCAAGTAAATATCTACAGTTGCCTGCTTCTTCGAATCACCTTCCTGACTGGCTGCCCAGGGAAAGTTAATGTTTCAAATACCGATACTTTCGGTGTAACTTCTTCACGGAGGGATGGCCCATAGCATCCCGACTCCGTATCATTTGTGTTTCCCGGATCGACTTGTTTCCCCCGACTTTTCTTTGAATCATTGACGGCCTCTAGGAGCCGCTGCCTTCCCAAATGGTTATTCTCAAGGCCATAGAGGTATCCTTGTGCGACACGAGTAATATCATCTTGCCCATTGGCAGGGCAAACCATTGGTGATGGCACCCTAACTTGTGCAGATGATTTGGAGGCGAGACGCCTCCGTTCAGACATCTCGCCGTACCTTCCATCATTTGAATAGATGTTTGCCTACCGGCCATAAGCCTGGAAGGCTGGTCTTTGAGACACCCAAGCTGGTATCTCGGTCTTCTCTCCTTCATCTTTTTCTTCTTTTTCAAACCTGCCAATCTTGACCGGTTCAGGATAAATAGGAGCTGGGGCCCGCTACTTGGGCACCCATACTTGTTTGAATTTGGTCGGCTTCGGGGTCGACCCTCCCTTCATCCTGGACCCAGTGCGGTCCTCTCATTCCCAGACCAGTTCTTGGAATTTTTTGTGCACCGGCACGGTTGGAATCACCTTATCTGGTGCAATCGCGGCCCGACGGCCATTCAGGAAAAATCGGACACCTCCGATCATGATGGACTTGCCCGGGGTGGAAATCTGGTCTTGTACCATGCTGGCATTCTTCTTGGCTACCCTTCTAGTAGCCGGAGTGCGCTTCCTTCTTGTATTGATGTGGTGGACGTAGCAGCCCACCACCTTTGCTTCTTCGGATGTCACCTTTGCAGTGATGACGGGCTCAGTCTACTGGGCCTCCAGGAGGTCCACGAACATGACCCCGAGAAAGTTGGGGATCCCAACCACCAGGGGGAAATCACCGAACCAGGTCGGCACCGCTAAGTAGCCATGCTCCGTATGGCTTGCAACGACTAGAGTATCGACTGTGACGACCATTGGTTTATTCAAAGTTCATCCTGCAATTTAAAATTGAGGATGTTAGAATCTTAGGGGGAGGCCATAAGGCCCCAAATCCTGGCGAAAAGATGAAAGGTGATCATCAGTCCCACTGGGCGTGCCAGACTTGTGGACACACTTTTTATCCTTTATTGTTTTATCATTTTATTGGTTTATTAAGTGCGAGGGCGTGCCAGTCACCTAGGTGACAATATGTTCAGGCTCTGTGACTGGAGTGGTCCGGAGATAGTAGTGTACACCGTCTAACTAATCAGACGAAAGTGGGTATCGAGTCGGGACTGAGACCTGCCGTGCCATAAAGGTCATGGCGTTAATTATATCCCCTCAGAGAGGGGAAAACCTTTGATTAATCGCTAAGAAAAGGTGCCCCATGGCCTAAAAATCAAATTTCATGAAATGAGTGAAAGGTGTATTGAAGAACATTAAAATCCCCTACATTAGGGTGCAAAGGGGTATTTAAAATCATGTCGGCCATACATTGGCCATTTCATGTTTGGATGGGAGTGCAGGTCGAAAGCATAGCAAATATACGTAGCGAACATCGAGACAGATGTATGCCGAGGTATGACAAATTTTATATTTGAAAGATGAAGAAATTCAGTTAAATCCTAGTAAAAATAGTTTTAAAATTAGTGGGCTATTGGCTCGGGTCAAGATCACGCCATGGCCGTGATGGGATGAATTCCCCAGGGCCCATGCGTGACCTGTGGGACATCGTTGATATATCCTTCATGTAGGGTCAAAGAGGAGGAACCCCAAATAGAACACCATTAATCTCCTAAGGATGACATTTTATTTTCATGTTCATGTTCATTGTCATTTTCTTTTCTTTTTTTGTATCACTATCGTAATTACATGATTTATCTTCCCTTTTCATTATTAACCTTTGTTTTGGAGCTTTTGTGATTTTTGTTTGTGTTTTGTTGCTATTTTCTTCTTTATTTTCTTGAAATGGGGAGTTCAGTCGACCAAAAATTCAGTTCGGTCGACCGATCCTCCCAGGGATGGGGGCATGCCGGATGGGTCGACGCAGCCATCAGGGTGCGTCGACTCATCCTTTAATTGGTCGCCCGAAAATCCACTTCGGTCGATCAGAGCTCAGGCTGCGTCGACTCCCCCTCGCGGGGAGTCGACCCCATTGGGGATCAGTCGACCGATGATGGGCATTGGTCGACCAAACCCAACGTTTCCAGGGGGGCAGCCCTTCTTTAGCTCTCTCCTCCGTCGATTTGTTTTTTTCCCTTATTGGATTGTTCTTATTGGCAGCTCATTTCATCTTCTTTCTTCTTTTTAACCTCTTTCCTTGACTTTCTTTGTTTCATTTTGTTCATCTTTTCATAGAAGCTCACTTCCATTTTTTCTTTTCTTTTCTTTCTTTTTTTGCTCCCCCCTTTTATTTAATTTGTTTATCTTCATATTTTTCTTCTCAATGTCTGGGCAAAACATGCAGATCTATATGTGTTTGTATGCGTATGAGGAGAAAAGGGCAAAGGGAGCCATGCTGCTGTGAGGGATAGGTGAATCAGTGACGCGGCGGCGACGTGGAAAATGGATCGACGTCACTCTGACGGCACGAACAGTACGGATAACCACTGCCTCGCACAGCTCGGCCTCACACCAGACGGTCTCACACCGGGCGACACTCTAATCTCACAAAGAGAAGGAGGGAAGGGTAAACACAAAGGGGCTTAGGCTCCTTACGTGATTGCAAAATATTAAGCTTTTCATCATATGAAAACACAACACACCCTAGCCCCCTTTATATAGGAAGGGCTATAACAACCATACTTTTAACTTTTACTTAATTGCACTTATGTCCTTAGCCTAATAAAACAAACCTCACCTACCAATATTTGACTTGGACCAAATTAAATAAAATACTTTGACTTTGGTGTTGTGCCCCTTAGGCACAAGCTTATGATATTTTATTTTGATGATAGCAACACAGTGAGAGTATCACAGTGAGCCAGTCAGTGTGTTGTGTATACATTTCCCTGCTGCATTGCATGCGTTCAGAGTCTGTACAGGGTATTTCATGCATGCTATCAAGCCAGCACAAGTCCATACATCCGCATGCTATCAAGTCCCACAGTCTATACATTCATATAGCATGTCTGCACGCTATAAAGTCTGTACAGAGTCTTTGTAGTGTCTTGCTAGCAAGTCCATACGTTGCTCATGCATATACAGTGTCTGCACGCCATATAGTCTATACATTGCATTGCTGCATCGCTACATAGACTAAGTCTATACATCCCCGTCAGTTCATGCATCAATTAGCAAGGTCTGTACAACCTTCTTGGCATAGGCACGCGATCAAGTCTATACATTGCATGAGCATAGTCAGAGCACTCAAGTCTGTACATTCGCGACCATGCATTAAGTCTCAAAGTCTGTACAGCCTTTTGCATTGGACTTAAAGTCTATTCATTGGCAAGTTTGTACATCGACCTGTTCATGCATTCAGCAAGTCTGTACATTGGGCTATCACTTGAAGTCTGTACATCGTCCGTCCTACTTAACGTCTCATGATTCAAAGTCCATACATTCAGAGTCCATCATCTCATGCATCATCTTATGCATTGTCTTCAAGTATGTACAGCGTCCAGCGTCTCACTTAGCGTCTCAGGCTAAGTCTGTACAGCGTCCAGCGTCTCACTTAGCGTCTCGTGGCTAAGTCTATGCATCGGCCAGGCAAGTCTGTACATCGCACGTCTCATGCATCGTCTCACTCAAAGTCTAGACATTGTCTGCCCTGTAGTACACTAAGTCCATACATTATCACTGTAGCATGCACAAACTCTAAGTCTGTACATTCGTTGCGCCTTGTGCAGACATCACTCAAAGTCTGTACAGCCTGTGTTCACACTTGCACAAACGCCAAGTCTATACATTGGCTTTGCTTGCATGAGCTGAAGTCTATACACTGTCCACTTGCAGCATTAGCACAAGTCTGTATAGCCTGTGTGCTTCATTCACAGAGTCTGTACATTGCTTCATGCATTGCACGAAGTCTGCACACTGTGTGTTGCCATGCTTTAGCTTTGCATTCACGAAGTCTGAACATTGTTTATACATTGCACGCAGAGTCTACACACTCGTTTGGCATGCCTGAACATTCATCGTCAATGTACATATTTCACCATATGCATACTGCAGCATAGTCTATACACTCATAACTCTAGCCAGTGGATTCTCTGATTCAAGAATTTCCAAGTCTGTACACGCTTTGTCTTCGCATTGCAAAGTCCATACATTACAAAGTCTGCATAGTGAACATGAAGTCTGTACAGGCTTCAAGTGGTAGTATATACATTGTTCAGAACGTAAAGTCCATACAGCCATTGTGCATTCGTTCTTGATGTACATACTTTGTTTACTCCAACTGATAATTCTCTATCTGACAGGTACTGTTCGTGAAGCTTAATGAAGGGCGCATGATCCAAGGCTGGAAGGGCAAACAGGATGATGACACGTGGCCAAAATAATTGGGCGGGAACTGTGGAAGACACGCGCCCAGTGCTGCTCCTGCTGGAACTGCTATATAAGGAAGACTCCTTTGTCTGAAGAAGACTGATCGAATATGCAGAAGTCCTGAAGGAAAAGAAGAAGAGCAGAGAGCCCTTTCGATCCAGCAAAAGAGAAAACAAAGAGAAAAGAATGAGAGTTGAGAGTGATTTGTTCCTCAGATCGTTGGTTCAAAACCCGATCTGAGTTTGCTCACTTGCTTGAGCTACATTCCCTGCAGGGATTATTTTTATCTTTCGTTTGCTTTTGTTTTATTTTCTGGATCTGTTCATCAAGCTGTGTGTCAGCGGTTGCAATGGTGGACTCCACTGGATAGCAAGCTGTGTTGCTCAGCGGGCAGAGGAGGATTCCTCTGGACGGGTTAAGCTGTAGTCCCCAGCGGTTGTAGGCAAGCTGTGGTGCCCAGCGGTTCAAGCTGTGAGTCAGCAGTAATCCACACTCGGGTTGAGTGTGGGGTGGATGTAGGTCTGGAGGACCGAACCACCTAAAAACCTCTGTCTACTGTGTGATTGCTTTGTGGTTTGCATCGCCTCTTTATTCTAGTACTCTGCGCAGTAGATGTTTGTTTAAGTTCTTCAGCAGTTCTGGTTGGTCTTTGATTTGTGCATTCTATCTATTTAGCTGAATTTCTCATTCCGCATTTGATTCTGCTACAGTAGTTTTTATCGGGTGTTTGATCTATTCACCCCCCCTCTAGATTGTTGTGCCCCTTAGGCACAAGCATATGGTATCTTGTTTTCATGATAGCAACACAGTGAGAGTTTCACAGTGAGCCATTCATTGTGTTTAGTGTACATGCATAACTGCTAGTTACTGCATATGCAAACACTTGGTCGATGCATTGCATTCTGTCAGATATCAAGTCTATACATCCATTGCTTCAGTTCAATATCTGCTTTGTGCATACATTGCATCGGTGCATTGCTTCTTCTATGCATATACTGCATCAGTGCAAACAGTTGCTGCATGCGTCTGTTAAGAAGTCTGTACATTCTTCAGGTGCATCGGTGCATTGCTTCTTCTGTGCATACACTGCAACAGTGCATTAACAGTTGCTGCATGCATTAGCATATACAGAGTCTGTGTAGTGTCTGGCTAGCAAGTCCATACGTTGCTCATGCATATACAGAGTCTGCACACTATTACAAGTCTACACATTGCATATGTTCGTGCATCAATGCATAAGTCTGCTAAGTCTATACATCGGCTAGGCGGCAAGTCTGTACAACCCTTGCTTAAGGCAAGTCTATACATTGCATGAGCATAGTCAGAGCTCTCAAAGTCTATACATTGCAGCACTGCAAGCACACTCAAAGTCCATACACTGCATTGTGGCATGCACACTAGCAAGTCTGTACATCGGACTGTTTTCGGCAAAGTCTGTACATCGAACTGTTCATGCATTCATCTCAAGTCTACACATCCGATTGTTCAGCTTGTGGCTAAGTCTGTATAGCGTCTAGTGTCTCTTGCAAAGTCTGTACACTGCATTGGCATCTTTACCTACGTGCTGAACTGAGCAAGTCTATACATTCTTAATCTTTACCTACGCTCAGTTCCACCAAGTCTGTACATTGGGCTCTCACTCAAAGTCTGTACAGCGCCATGTTCATATGCTTCCAAGTCTATACTCTGCACTGTAGCTAGAACTGTGCAAGTCCATACATCGCTGCATTGGCCAAGTCTATACATTGCACTGTAACTAGAACTGTGCAAGTCCATACATCGCTGCATTGGCCAAGTCTATACAATGCCATTTGTTCATGCATGTTAGCAAGTCTGTACAGCCTGTGTTCACAACACAAAGTCTGTACATCGCATGCTCACACAAACGCCAAGTCTATACATTGGCTTTGCTTGCATGAGCTTGAAGTTTATACATTGGCTTGAAGTCTATACATTCATTGTGCATGGTCTTGAGCATATAGGAAGTCTGTACATCATCCAGTGCATTGCATGCATCGTTCATGAAGTCTGTACATCGAGCTGAAGTCTGGCTAAGTCTATACATCGTCCGTCTCACTGAGCGTCTCAAGTGGACTTGAAGTCTGTACATCATCCATCGTCTCCACTTGCGTCTCATGCCAAGTCTGTACAGCCCATACATTGTTCAGAACATACTAGCCTATACAGTGTCAAGTATATACATGCACCGTCTCAGTTGAACTTAAAGTATGTACATCCACCGTCTCCTTTGAGTTGAAGTCTGTACATCGTGCATATAGTGATTCGAAGTCTGTACAGTACATGTTAGTCATATATTGTCAAGTCTGAACATTGCACTTCATTATGGTTGATTTTGCTTGAAATTTGACGCCCATCAGTAGGAGCGTCCATTCTGAATCTGACGCCTAGGAAAGAGTCATCTTTTAGGTGTTCAAGCTTTCAAAGTCTAGACATTGTTCTGTAGCACATACACGAAGTCTATACAGTGCTGCATATACTAAGTCTATACATCAGTGTCTTGTGCATGCATCATTCAAGTCTATACAGCCTGTGTTCACAACACAAGGTCTGTACATCATTCTGCTTGCACAAACGGCAAGTCTATACATTGGCCTTGCTTGCACAAGCTGAAGTCTATACATTATCCTCTTGCAGCATTAGCACAAGTCTGTACAGCCTGTGTGCTTCTTTCACAAAGTCTAGACATTGGTTCATGCATTGCATACAAAGTCTGTACAACGTCTACATAGTTTGCATTCACGAAGTCTGCACATGCATCTCTTCTTTAACAAGTCTATGCATCGTGTGCTGACAAGTCTGTACATTGCATTCTATGCTTCAAGCCACACTAAGTCTATACAGTATGTGTGCTTCATGCATTTGTGCATCGTTCACTCTAAGTATATACATTGCTCCATACATTACAAAGTCTGCATAGTGAACATGAAGTCTGTACACGCTTCAAGTGGTAAGTATGTACATTGTTCAGAACGCAAGTCCATACAGCCATTGTGCATTCGTTCTTGATGTACATACTTTGCTTTGCATTCACAACGTGAAGTCTGTACATGCCTTGTCTTTACACTGCAAAGTCTACACACTGCATTGCCTTCATACAGTCTGTACATCGCTTAAACATTCAACTGACAATTCTATTTCGACTGTCCGACAGGGATTTTTGCAGAGACTGATGACAGGGCACGTGATCCAAGGATGGACGAGGTGCCCAGGATCGTGACACGTGTACAGCAACAGGATGAGAAGCTGCAACGTGGACTGAAGCCTTTGGGCGGGAAATGTGGAGAGCACACGCCCTAGCTGCTGCTGCTATAAAAGGAAGCCTTCTTACTTAGAAGAAGACTGATCGTGATTGAAGCAGAAGCAGAGGATAGCCTGCACGATCCAGTGTGAAGAGAAGGAGAAGAAAAAGAGAAAGAGAAGAAGAGCAGAAGAGAAAGAAGAGAAAAAGTGAGAGATAGAGAGCTCGAGCAGATAAAAGAGGAAGAGAAAGAAAAAGTGAGAGATAGAGAGCTCAAGCAGATAAAAGAGGAAGAGAAATAAAAAGAGAAAGAAAGAGAGACAGAGTGATCGGAAGAAGAAGAAGGGCAGAGAGAGGCTTCATTCTGAAGATCAGTCTTCACTGGACCGTGGATCAAATCCAGGCCAGTCAGCTCTGTTGAGAGCCATATTATTTGTGCTTCATTTACAACTTTCAGTCGCTGTTTGTTTCCCATTTTCTTGTTTCATCTTTTACCTTTCTTCAAGCTGTTAGTCAGCGTTTGCAGAGGTGCTGCCTCTGGACGGGTCAAGCTGTAATCCCCAACGGTTGTAGTGGTGGATTCCACTGGACAGCAAGCTGTGTTGCTCAGCGGGCGAGGTGGATACCTCGGACAGCAAGCTGTGAGGCTCAGCGGGTTGTATGGCAAGCTGTGATGCCCAGCTGTTCAAGCTGTGAGTCAGCGGAATCCACACTCTGGTTTGAGTGTGGGGTGGACGTAGGTCTGCAGGACCGAACCACCTAAAAACCCTCTTGTCCATTGTGGTTTTTTTTGTCTAATTGTGCTTCCGCTAGTTGAATGCTTATGCGCGCTATATATGTTTGTTTACTAGTTCAGCAGAAACTTTAATTAGCTTTTCAGATTGGCTGAATTTGTCTAGTTAGCATTCTAGATCTTATTGAGCGAAATTTTTAAAGGGTTGATCCATTCACCCCCCTCTGGATCCAACACACCAAACCCAACACTTGGTATCAGAGCGGGTCTCTGATCTAACAGATATAACAATCTGCAGACGATCCTGCTAGTTCGTGGTGCGTTTCAGAGTGGGCTTCTCATGCTCGGTGTTTAGTTTCATTGACTTGTGCCTTGCTTTGCTTATCTAATTTTGGTACATTTCTTGTCGATTTTTTTGCGCATTGAATCTGTTTGCCATCTGTCCAAATGGGTCATCCTCCAGTTTATGATGGTTCTAACTTAAATAGTTGGCTAAGAGGCCTATGTGTGTACGTAGACTCCATTGATCCCAAACTATGGAGGCTACTATCTAAAGGCCCACACAAATTGCCTCATGATGAGACCAAGTGGTCTAGAGAGGACAGTATAAAGAACCGTGACAATGTCATAATTCTTAATATCTTGAGAGCTGCGATTAATACTGATATATATCCTTTTGCTCTCAGGTGCACTTCTGGAAAGGGGATATATGACAGAGTCATTTCTGCTCATAACGAAACAAGATGATAGCTGCATGATGGCAAACCGGGGAAATGATGATGAGGAAGTCTCATCCAAGGTAAATTCTGAATCTGAATCCGAAGAGATTTCAATTGATGAATTATGGGAAATAAATGAGGAACTGTCTGATAGATGTAAAAATTTAAAATCTGAGAATAGAAGGTTGAAAAAGAGATGTGAACAGATTAACTCTAATGTTCCCTATGAAAACTGTCAAAGACTAAAAACATCTCATGATATGTGCTTAGCTGATCTGAATATGAGTGAGGAACAAATTTCTTTGTTGGAAATTAAGAATCAGAAACTCACAGATTAGATGTCTGAACTGGAAGAAGAAATTGAGCAGTACAAAACTGCAAATAAAGTATTGAAAGAGTGTATCAATTACAGTGAAGAAGAGACTACCAGTTTTGTAATACACACTGCTGATTTGGAAAATGAAATTGGTTTGTTAAAAGAAAAATTGGCTGGTTATGAGAAGGAGAAAGTTGATTCAGAAAATCTCATAATTTCCTTGAAAAGTAAAATCACTAAGCTGAATAATTTAATGAAAATTGAAAATGATGAACTTACTGCCAAGATTTCTGAACTAGAAGATAAGCTGAATTCATTGGAAAATGATCAAATCTTAACTAATGAACTAGTTCAGAATGAACAAATAAGAAAGGAGAATGAAGAGTTGAAGCTTCTAAATTCTGCCATGTCTGAGAGGCTTTTAATGCTGGAAAAAGGGAAGAGTTCAATTGAAAATGAATGTGAGAGAGTGAGTACATTAATAGAAGAGATTGATAGCTACAAAGCCATTAATGTCTTACTTAATGAAAAGATCACAGATTCTGAAATGCTCATTTCCTCTCTCAAAAATGAAATCACTGAATTGAACAAATCTCTATCTAAGTCTTTCAAGAATGAAGAAAATCCGAAAATTGCTAATGGAAGGAGTAAACAGGAAGTGAGAAAAAGACTGTACACAACATGTGTGCGTAGCTCTGAGTTAGCTAGCACTTCAGCTTCTCCTTCATGTCTGCCTACTAATCAGATAGAAAAACAAAAGGAAACTGAGAGAAAGAAAACAAAACATAATAAAAATTTGTATGCTGAAATTTCTCAGGCCAAACTGCTTCATGTTAAAAGAAAGAATGTTAAATGTTTCTACTGTGATAAATCTGGCCATGAGATGGATGTTTGCTTTGTCATGGGAAAGGATGAATTGAAATCTTATAGAATTCATGTTAGGAATTCTAAAACGAATAAACATTCACATGATCAAAATAGAAGGATAAAATGTTTTTATTGTCATGAGATAGGTCATCTTATGCATAATTGTAGATTAAAGAAACAGGATGATCTCAATGCTAGAAAACTGCATGATAGGAATGTTCATGTTAAAAATCATGCAAATCATAAGAATAACATCCAATGCTTTCAGTGTGGGAAACTGGGCCACATTGCTGCTCAATGTTGGCACATTCATGGGAAGAAATTTCATTCTGAATTTGTTGATTTCCATGAAAACAAAAATGTTTTTGAAAGGAAAAATTTTGGTTCTAAGAAAAAATACACTGGGTGCTTCGAATGTGGAAAGCATGGCCATACAGTCAAGGACTACTGGCATGCTCAGGGAAATAGATTGAATTCTAAATCTGTAAAATTCCCTGCTCATTATGATGCTGATAGAAACAAATCTGCTTTTAAAGAAAAATCCTTTGCATGTTTCAAATGTGGAAGATCTGGCCACAGGGCTGCAACATGTTGGGTGGCAGGATATCAAAACCAGATTGGTTTTGGTAAACAGAATTTTAATTCTGTTAACAAAAATTTTCATGCATATGCACATAGAACTCCTGCTCATAGGAGTGTGCACAAAATAAATTTCAGAACTGCTGCATCATGCCACTACTGTAGTCAGATAGGTCATTCAATGAATGATTGCCATGTGATGAGAATTGATGACCTTCATGCACAGAAATTGGCTACCATACCTGTTAGATATGTGACTGTTAGTGCAAGACCCAAGAATGTTTGGGTACCTGCCCATGCCAAATAGTGTGCTAACTTGCAGGTGTGCCTTGGTGGGAGAAATAAAAGGGGTTAACCAAGGCACTCAAGAATGAAAACCCCATGATTGCACTATTTCAGGTCAGTTCCAAAACTCTGTGTTTAAATTCCATCATCTGAATTTGTGAGTATGAAAGATGTGAATTTCATGTTGATTTGTTTATTTAATCTCTGATGTCTCTTCTTGTTTAGCTGATCAGTCTGCATTCCAGACTCGGCTACTGAATTTACTCTATACATATCTGATGATCTTCTCTTGCACTGATTGCACTATGTAAATAGGATGCTAGATGCACTGCACAAATCATTGTTGTAGTTGATGCATACCTTGCACTGTGTTAGAATGGGTCATTTAGTGCATGAAGTTCATGCATGTGTCACATGTCTGCATATATCATTTGCATGACTATTTGTGAAATCTGCTTTGCACTGTATCTCCTTGCATAACCCTGGTATATCAAATAGTAAGTTACTAAAAGGCAGGGAAATCTGTCTGGAGGTTCTTACTATGTGTGAGATGGTCATTGAGACCAAGTTCTTCGCCAAGTACCAAGGGTCTAGTCTTCATATAGAGCAGTGTATTGCATATCATCCATTTTGAAAAATCTGAAAAAGGATAAAAATGTTCATGACTTAGGTGCATAAACTTGAAATGATTGCATACTTGCTCTATGTATAATTGTTGCATAGTCTGCATGTAGAACATTGTATTGCATAGCATATCTTTTGCATCTTGGTGTCAGGGAGAGCTGAGAATTCTGATCAATACATTGAATCCTTTTCACTTCTCATAATCCCCATTCAATTCTGTCATATTCTTTGACATCAGATGCTATTGAACCATATTGCCAATTGCTATCAATTCTCTTAACTTTCACTGAACAACAGTATTACTTCTGGTTTAGTGCATTGAGCTGTGGTTATTGCAATTGTTCATTCATAAGAATCACATTTACAAATTGAAAGGAACTAAAGGTTTAACTTTTATAAATAGAAGAGTTAAGTGTCTGCATTTCAGAACTTGAGATAAAAGAAAACTTTTATAGCTCTTCATCTTTGTCTCATGGTTAGAGTAGAAAAAGTTTTTTTTTTTACCTGAATGTGTTAATCTAGAAATGTCTAGAAAAGGTAAATAGAGTGTGTACTGGTTTTTAAACAATCACTCTAAAAGAAATAAGGGCAGCAGTAAATAAAATCATAAAAGCAAAGAGCTGAACACAGTGACAGAGCAATGGCTGAATTGCACTAAGAAACTGTGATCTCCTCCAAAGAAGCAGGAGAATTCATATGTCATGAAGTGCTTCAGACTACCTCTGTTCATAGGGTCAAATCTAGAGGGGGGGTCTTCACCAAGTAACTGGGGGTACTGGCCTCTAATCAAGGTGTATCCTTAATGTCAAAGGTGAAAATTATTCCTTGTAGGTCTTGATCTGAAATAGATCTAGTAGTTTATGCCTAGCAACTGGGGGTACCTGCCTCTGATCAAGGTGTACACCTAATGTCAATAGCATAAATGCCACTAGTCTATTCACTTAGCTCAGTTTCTGAAAAATTACAAAATAAAAATCAAACTACTATAACCCTTTGAAATCAAAAGTCATTGAGTGAAAATTATTTTTTCTCAATACATATTCAAGTTGCCTTTCTTGAACTTCCATGTTTAATCACAAAGGGTATTATTTCTGACTTCTCTATTAAAACCATGTGCCTTAGATTCATTGCTATAAATGGAGTCTCTAACTCTTTTTCAGTGGTCAGCTGCTTTACTCTATCTTTATCACTGTTAAACCTGAATTCTTTTTCAAGACTGTATATTACTGAGTCTTATACTTTAACAGTTGTTTATAATCATGCTCATTTTCTGAACCAATGCTTTAGCTATTGTGTAGTGACCCCTTACACTAGTCATGTTCCTTCCCTACCTTTGATCATCTGTTTCATCTGTCGATATTCCTTCTCAAAGGGGGAGCAATAGTTCAGGGGGAGTTATTCTTTCAGTGGGAGTTTGAGCTGTTCTTAGAGAAATCTGCAATGCATTCTGCATGTTGCACTCATGTGTTTCTTTTTGATTATGTCAAAGGGGGAGAAAATTTGTTTGGTGACTCACTGTCACTTTGTTGCCATCATCAAAAAGGAGGAGAATGTTGTGCCCCTTAGGCACAAGCATATGGTATCTTGTTTTGATGATAGCAACATAGTGAGAGTTTCACAGTGAGCCATTCATTGTGTTTAGTGTACATGCATAACTGCTAGTTACTGCATATGCAAACACTTGGTCGATGCATTGCATTCTGTCAGATATCAAGTCTATACATCCATTGCTTCAGTTCAATATCTGCTTTGTGCATACATTGCATCGGTGCATTGCTTCTTCTATGCATATACTGCATCAGTGCAAACAGTTTCTGCATGCGTCTTTTAAGAAGTCTGTACATTCTTCAGGTGCATCGGTGCATTGCTTCTACTGTGCATACACTGCATCAGTGCATTAACAGTTGCTGCATGCATTAGCATATACAGAGTCTGTGTAGTGTCTGGCTAGCAAGTCCATACACTGCTCATGCATATACAGAGTCTGCACACAATCACAAGTCTACACATTGCATATGTTCGTGCATCAATGCATAAGTCTGCTAAGTCTATACATCGGCTAGGCAGTAAGTCTGTACAGCCCTTGCTTAAGGCAAGTCTATACATTTCATGAGCATAGTCAGAGCTCTCAAAGTCTATACATTGCAGCACTGCAAGCACACTCAAAGTCCATACACTGCATTGTGGCATGCACACTAGCAAGTCTGTACATCGGACTGTTCATGCATTCATCTCAAGTCTATACATACGATTGTTCAGCTTGTGGCTAAGTCTGTACAGCGTCTAGTGTCTCTTGCAAAGTCTGTACACTGCATTGGCATCTTTACCTACGTGCTGAACTGAGCAAGTCTATACATTCTTAATCTTTACCTACGCTCAGTTCCACCAAGTCTGTACATTGGGCTCTCACTCAAAGTTTGTACAGCGCCATGTTCATATGCTTCCAAGTCTATACTCTGCACTGTAGCTAGAACTGTGCAAGTCCATACATCGCTGCATTGGCCAAGTCTATACATTGCACTATAGCTAGAACTGTGCAAGTCCATACATCGCTGCATTGGCCAAGTCTATACAATGCCATTTGTTCATGCATGTTAGCAAGTCTGTACAGCCTGTGTTCACAACACAAAGTCTGTACATCGCATGCTCACACAAACGCCAAGTCTATACATTGGCTTTGCTTGCATGAGCTTGAAGTTTATACATTGGCTTGAAGTCTATACATTCGTTGTGCATGGTCTTGAGCATATAGAAAGTCTGTACATCATCCAGTGCATTGCATGCATCGTTCATGAAGTCTGTACATCGAGCTGAAGTCTGGCTAAGTCTATACATCATCCGTCTCACTGAGCGTCTCAAGTGGACTTGAAGTCTGTACATCATCCATCGTCTCAACTTGCGTCTCATGCCAAGTCTGTACATCCCATTCATTGTTCAGAACATACTAGCCTATACAGTGTCAAGTATATACATGCACCGTCTCAGTTGAACTTAAAGTATGTACATACACCGTCTCCTTTGAGTTGAAGTATGTACATCGTGCATATAGTGATTCGAAGTCTGTACAGCACATGTTAGTTATATATTGTCAAGTCTGAACATTGCACTTCATCATGGTTGATTTTGCTTGAAATTTGATGCCCATCAGTAGGAGCGTCCATTCTGAATCTGACGCCTAGGAAAGAGTCATCTTTTAGGTGTTCAAGCTTTCAAAGTCTAGACATTGTTCTGTAGCACACACACGAAGTCTATACAGTGCTGCATAGACTAAGTCTATACATCAGTGTCTTGTGCATGTATCATTCAAGTCTGTACAGCCTGTGTTCACAACACATGGTCTGTACATCGTTCTGCTTGCACAAACGGCAAGTCTATACATTGGCCTTGCTTGCACGAGCTGAAGTCTATACATTGTCCTCTTTCAGCATTAGCACAAGTCTGTACAGCCTGTGTGATTCTTTCACAAAGTCTAGACATTGGTTCATGCATTGCATACAAAGTCTGTACAACGTCTACATAGTTTGCATTCACGAAGTCTGCACATGCATCTCTTCTTTAACAAGTCTATGCATCGTGTGCTGACAAGTCTGTACATTGCATTCTGTGCTTCAAGCCACACTAAGTCTATACAGTATGTGTGCTTCATGCATTTGTGCATCGTTCACTCTAAGTATATACATTGCTCCATACATTACAAAGTCTGCATAGTGAACATGAAGTCTGTACACGCTTCAAGTGGTAAGTATGTACATTGTTCAGAACGCAAGTCCATACAGCCATTGTGCATTCGTTCTTAATGTACATACTTTGCTTTGCATTCACAACGTGAAGTCTGTACATGCCTTGTCTTTACACTGCAAAGTCTACACACTGCATTGCCTTCATACAGTCTGTACATCGCTTAAACCTTCAACTGACAATTCTATTTCGACTGTCTGACAGGGATTTTTGCAGAGACTGATGACAGGGCACGTGATCCAAGGATGGAAGAGGTGCCCAGGATCGTGACACGTGTACAGCAACAGGCTGAGAAGCTGCCACGTGGACTGAGGCCTTTGGGCGGGAAATGTTGAGAGCACACGCCCTAGCTGCTGCTGCTATAAAAGGAAGCCTTCTTCCTTAGAAGAAGACTGGTTGTGATTGAAGCAGAAGCAGAGGATAGCCTGCACGATCCAGTGTGAAGAGAAGGAGAAGAAAAAGAGAAAGAGAAGAAGAGTAGAAGAGAAAGAAGAGCAAAAGTGAGAGATAGAGAGCTCGAGCAGATAAAAGAGGAAGACAAAGAAAAAGAGAAAGAAAGAGAGACAGAGTGATCGGAAGAAGAAGAAGGGTAGAGAGAGGCTTCATTCTAAAGATCAGTCTTCACTAGACCGTGGATCAAATCCAGGCCAGTCAGCTCTGTTGAGAGCCATATTATTTGTGCTTCATTTACAGCTTTCAGTCGCTGTTTGTTTCCCATTTTCTTGTTTCATCTTTTACCTTTCTTCAAGCTGTTAGTCAGTGTTTGCAGAGGTGCTGCCTCTGGATGGGTCAAGCTGTAATCCCCAGCGGTTGCAGTGGTGGATTCCACTGGACAGCAAGCTGTGTTGCTCAGCGGGCGAGGTGGATACCTCGGACAACAAGCTGTGAGGCTCAGCGGGTTGTATGGCAAGCTGTGATGCCATACTGTTCAAGCTATGAGTCAGCGAAATCCACACTCTGGTTTGAGTGTGGGGTGGACGTAGGTCTGTAGGACCGAACCACCTAAAAACCCTCTTGTCCATTGTGGTTTGTTTTGTCTAATTGTGCTTCCGCTAGTTGAATTCTTAGGCGCGCTATATATGTCTGTATACTGGTTCAGCTGAAACTTTAATTAGCTTTTCAAATTGGCTGAATTTGTCTAGTTAGCATTCTAGATCTTATTGAGCGAAATTTTTAAAGGGCTGATCCATTCACCCCCCTCTGGATCCAACGCACCAAACCCAACATAGATCACCCTATGCGTCCCAACAATTGGTATCAGAGCCTAACTCTTTGTGCAGGACAAACATCCTAAAGAGGAACGGCCATGGATCCTAGAGGGTTAACAGCAGAGGGACAGTCTACTACGAAGCCACCATTCTTTGACGGATCCAACTTCCCATATTGGAAGAATCGGATGCAGGTCTTCCTCAGAGCCAAAGACTACGAGATCTGGAAGATCATAAGCAAAGGTCCCTATGAGCTACATGAGAATGAGGAATTGTGGACCATAGAGAAAATCAGGAAATCTACTCTGAATTGGAGCGCCATCAACGCCATTCAGTGTGCACTCCATCCCACTGAATTTGATAGAGTGTCATCTTGCAAGACGGCGAAGGAGATGTGGGATACTCTTCAGGTCATTTATGAGGGAACGTCTTAAGTGAGAGAGACACGGGCTAATATGCTAGTGACAAAGTATGAAGCATTTCGGATGAAGCCCGGTGAGACAGTGATCAAAATGTATGCTCGTCTAACCATTATAACAAATGGTCTAAGAAATATGGGAAAAGGCTATACCGATCATGATGTTGTAAGGAAGATCCTTCGATCGTTGACTCCGATATGGCATACCAAAGCAACTGTGGTTGAGGAGTCAAAAGATCTTCAAAAGATGAAACCTAATGAGCTGATAGGCTCTTTGACGGCGTACGAGATGAATCTTCTACAAGCTGAAGAGCTCAAATACAATAAGCCTATTGCTCTGAAGGCCAATCATAGCTGTTCAAAATAGTCCAGATGCAGTGGATCATCTAATGATCGGAGTCTATCTGGATCGGAGTTTGAAAAGGATGAACTAGCTATGATTACAAGAGAGTTCAGAAGATTTCTTAGAACATAAGGGAAACATGTCTACAGAAAACACCACAGCAGGAAGCATAACAGGTATAAATTTAACCCTGCTGAAAAATCTGATGTTAATGCTTGTTATCATTGCAGGAAGACAGGCCATATGAAGGCTGATTGTCCAGAGTTACAGAAAATGAAAGTAAGACCATGGAAGAAAGTGCCAAAGGGAAAGGCCATGGTCAGTACATGGAGTGATGAGGAAGAAGGCACGTTGAGCACTTCCTCAGATAGTGAGAAACAAGAAAAGGACATCTGCTTGATGGCCAAAAATGGAGAAGAAGAAGATGAGTCTGATCAGGTATCATCCCCTTTCGAACATTATACTATTTCTGATTGGGAAGATGCTTATGGAGAACTGTTAGATAAAGATAATGATATTAAGAAGGAAAACAGACTCTTGAAGAAGAAAATGAATTCTCTGGTTAATGATAAAACACTTTCTGATAAAGTTGCATGTTTACAATCAGAGAATGATAGATTGAAAAGTGCATGTTCTGAGTTTGATGAATTAAAGCATGTTGTGATTGATTGTAGGAAAGAAAAAGAATTGCTGAAAAATGTTGTTGATGAGTTGAAATTGAAAATTCAGAAGTCTGAAAATGAAATAAAGATTTCAACTGAAAAATATGAAGTTGTCTTGTCTATGAATGATGAACTGAAGAAAACTGTTGAAAATTTAGAAAATGAAAATTCTGACAGAAGGAAAATCATTGAAAGCATGACCCAAGGAACAGAAAATCTTAATGCTTTGCTAGGGTCAAAAGTCAATTTCAGAAAAGAGGGTCTCGATCTTAATCCCTCAGCTAAAAAGAGCTTTGAATTGAAAACTATTTCATTCGTGGGAGAAAAGAATAAAGGACCACTCATAAAAATGGTCAATGAAAAATCTGTTTTCAATAATGAAAAATCAAAAGTGTCCAGTGCTAAGGACAGGGGAAAGTAGAAAGTTGTAGAGCCTAGAGCTGCATGCTCTTCTCCCAAGGGTAAGTCCAAGGCTAGGGGTGAGCCAGCTAGCACATCAAAACCCCAGTCCAAAGCTGCTAAGTCTCCACCACCATCAATTGCTCAGAAAAAGACCCAATATAAGTCAATGTAGAAACCTAGAGGGTCAAAGGTGGCAGGGAGACCAAGTGTAGCTAGGAACCAGTTTGCACATCCCTATTTCCCTCGAGCCCAAGTCTATCATCACATTCACTCACAACCACTTAATAGGTTTGGGTGGAATCCTGTGTATATGAGGTCTAGGTATCAAAATTTCCCCACTCAGCCCTATAGATCTCAGCCAGCTAGGAGATGGGATAGTCACTTTAGGACATGGAGTCCTAGTCAACAGGTGTTCTATGGTCAGCCTAGGACCAATGTGGGCCACAACTTCGAGTACACTCATTGGCCAAGGTACTGGCAGAAAAACAACAATGCTTTTAATAAAATGAATGCCAGGACTATACAAAAACTATCACAGCACCAGAAAAAGAAAGCTAAACCTGTTGGTGCTGAGAAAAAGAAAAATAACAAAAAGAATTCTCAAGCTATAGAATCCACCAAACCTTCCACTTTCACACAAATGTGGATCCCTAAACAGCTTTTGTCATGTTTTCACTCTCATATGTCTGTTTCTATCTTGGGGCCCAAACTATCTTAGGTACCAAAATCTGCTCCCTAAGTGTGTTTACAGGTATGCCTGGTAGTCGGGAACAAAATGATAAAACATGAATAGCTACTCCAGGCATATGACAAGAGGCAGGGCCAAAAGTTCTAAAAGCTGAAAGAGATTGGAAGCCTTGTCAACAATCTGATGCAACACTAAGGGTAAAAATAAATTAGTCAGGTAAAGCAGGTAAGTGATTTACCTTCAGAATTGAATTGAGAAAGTCATGTTGATTCGGTTGCTTAATTTCTGATTTTCTCTTCTTGTCTAGCTGATCAGTCTGCATTCCAGACTCAGCTACTGATTTAATTCTACATAAATTTGATGCTCTTCTTCTGCCATCTATTGCACTTAGTTTGAATGGTTCATTTAATGCATATAGTTGATGCATGTGTCTAATGTCTGCATTTATCATTTGCATCAAGAAAATTGTTCAATGCATATAGGACTACTTTGCACTGCATATATCATTTGCATAACCTTGGTATATTAAATGGTAAGTTACTAAAAGGCAGGGAAATCTGCCTGGAGGTTCTTACTATGTGTGAGATGGTCCTTGAGACTAGGTGCTTCGCCAAGTACCAAGGGTCAAGTCCTCATGTAGAACAGTGTACTGCATCATATTTGAAAAATCTGAAAAGAAATGATCATTGTATAGCATATTTCTTGCATCATGGTGTCAGGGGGAGCTGAGAGTTCTATTCTCGACATTGAATCTTTTTCACTCCTTATAGTCCCCACTCAATTCCTTCATAGTCTTTGACATCAGATGCTCTTGGATCTTATTGCTTATTGCTATCACTGTTTAACAATTGCCATCATTTCCCTAACCTTCACTGAACAACAACATTGCTTCTGGTTTAGTACATTGAGCTGTGCTTATTGCAATTGTTCATTTATAAGAATTACACTTGCAAATTGGAAGGAACTAAAAGTTTAACCTTTATAAATTGAACAGTTATGTGTCTGTACTTCAGAACTTGAGATAAAAGAAAACTTTTATAGCTCTTAATCTCTGTCTCATGGTTAGAGTAGAAAAAGTTTTTTTTTTTATACATGAATGTGTTAATCTGGAAATGTCTAGAAAAGGTAAATAGAGTGTGTACTGTTTTTTAAACAATCACTCTAAAAGAAATAAGGGCAGTAGTAAATAAGATCATCAATGTAAAGAGTTGCACACAGTGATAGAGCAATGGCTGAATTGCACTGAGAAACTGTATCTCCTCCAAAGAAGCAGGAGAATTCATAAGTCATGAAGTGCTTCAGACTATCTCTGTTCATAGGGTCAAATCTATAGGGGGAGTCTTCACCAAGTAACTGGGGGTACTGGCCTCTGATCAAGGTGTGCCCTTAATGTCAAAGGTGAAAACTGTTCCTTGTAGGTCTTGATTTGAAATAGATCTAGTAGTTTATGCCTAGTAACTAGGGGTACCTACCTCTGATCAAGGTGTACACCTAATGTCAACAGCATAAATGCCACTGGTCTATTCACTTAGCTCAGTTTCTGAAAATTTAAAAAAAATGAAAAATAAACTGCTGTAACCCTTTGAAATCAAAAGTCATTGAGTGAAAATTATTTTTCTCAATACATATTCAAGTTGCCTTTCTTGATCTTCCATGTTTAATCACAAAGGGTATTATTTCTGACTTCTCTATTAAAACCATGTGCCTTAGATTCATTGCTATAAATGGAGTCTATAAACTCTTTTTCAGTGGTCAGCCGCTTTACTCTATCTTTATCACAGTTAAACCTGAACTTTTTTCAAGACTGTATATTGCCGATTCTTATGCTTTAATAGTTGTTTATAATCATGCTCACCTTCTGAACCATTGCTTCAGCTGTTGTGTAGTGACCCCTTCTTTATTCATGTTCATTCCCTCCTATCTTCATATTCCTTTCTCAAAGGGGGAGAATCAATTCAGGGGGAGTTATTCATTCAGGGGGAGTTTGAGATGTTCTAAGTTTTATGCATGTTGCACTCATGTTTTTCTTTCTTTTTGATCATGTCAAAGGGGGAGAAATTTTGGTTGGTGACTCACTATCACTTTGTTGCCATCATCAAAAAGGGGGAGAATGTTGTGCCCCTTAGGCACAAGCTTATGATATTTTGTTTTGATGATAGCAACACAGTGAGAGTATCACAGTGAGCCAGTCAGTGTGTTGTGTATACATTTCCTTGCTGCATTGCATGCATTCAGAGTCTGTACAGGGTATTTCATGCATGCTATCAAGCCAGCACAAGTCCATACATCCGCATGCTATCAAGTCCCATAGTCTATACATTCATATAGCATGTCTGCACGCTATAAAGTCTGTACAGAGTCTTTGTAGTGTCTGGCTAGCAAGTCCATACGTTGCTCATGCATATACAGTGTCTGCACGCCATATAGTCTATACATTGCATTGCTGCATCGCTGCATAGACTAAGTCTATACATCCCCGTCGGTTCATGCATCAATTAGCAAGGTCTGTACAAACTTCTTGGCACAGGCACGCAATCAAGTCTATACATTGCATGAGCATAGTCAGAGCACTCAAGTCTGTACATTCGCGACCATGCATTAAGTCTCAAAGTCTGTACAGCCTTTTGCATTGGACTTAAAGTCTATTCATTGGCAAGTCTGTACATCGGCCTGTTCATGCATTCAGCAAGTCTGTACATTGGGATATCACTTGAAGTTTGTACATCGTCTGTCTTACTTAACGTCTCATGATTCAAAGTCCATACATTCAGAGTCCATCGTCTCATGCATCGTCTTATGCATTGTCTTCAAGTATGTACAGCGTCTATCGTCTCACTTAGCGTCTCAGGCTAAGTCTGTACAGCGTCTAGCGTCTCACTTAGCGTCTCGTGGCTAAGTCTATGCATCAGCCAGGCAAGTCTGTACATCGCACGTCTCATGCATCGTCTCAATCAAAGTCTAGACATTGTCTGCCCTACAGTACACTAAGTCCATACATTAGCACTGTAGCATGCACGAACTCTAAGTCTGTACATTCGTTGCGTCTTGTGCAGGCATCACTCAAAGTCTGTACAGCCTGTGTTCACAACACAAAGTCTATGCATCGTTCTGCTTGCACAAACGCCAAGTCTATACATTGGCTTTGCTTGCACGAGCTGAAGTCTATACACTGTCCACTTGCAGCATTAGCACAAGTCTGTACAGCCTGTGTGCTTCATTCACAGAGTCTGTACATTACTTCATGCATTGCACGAAGTCTGCACACTGTGTGTTGCCATGCTTTAGCTTTGCATTCACGAAGTCTGTACATTGTTCATACATTGCACGCAGAGTCTACACACTCGTTTGGCATGCCTGAACATTCATCGTCAATGTACATACTTCACCATATGCATACTGCAGCATAGTCTATACACGCATAACTCTAGCCAGTGGATTCTGTGATTCAAGCATTTCCAAGTCTGTACACACTTTGTCTTCGCATTGCAATGACCATACATTACAAAGTCTGCATAGTGAACATGAAGTCTGTACAGGCTTCAAGTGATAGTATGTACATTGTTCAGAACGCAAAGTCCATACAACCATTGTTCATTCGTTCTTGATGTACATACTTTGTTTACTCCAACTGATAATTCTCTGTCTGACAGGTACTATTCGTGAAGCTTAATGAAGGGCACGTGATCCGAGGTTGGAAGGGCTGACAGGATGATGACACGTGGCCAAAACAATTGGGCGGGAACTGTGGAAGACACGCGCCCAGTGCTGCTCCTGCTGGAACTGCTATATAAGGAAGACTCCTTTGTCTGAAGAAGATTGATCGAATATGTAGAAGTCCTAAAGGAAAAGCAGAAGAGCAGAGAGCCCTTTCGATTCAACAGAAGAGAAAAGAAAGAGAGAAAAGAAAGAGAGTTGAGAGTGATTTGTTCCTCAGATCGTTGGTTCAAAACCCGATCTGAGTTTGCTCACTTGTTTGAGCTACATTCCCTACAGGGATTCTTTTTATCTTTCGTTTGCTTTTGTTTTATTTTCTGGATCTGTTCATCAAGCTGTGTGTCAGCGGTTGCAATGGTGGACTCCACTGGATAGCAAGCTGTGTTGCTCAGCGGGCAGAGGAGGATTCCTCTGGACGAGTTAAGCTGTAGTCCCCAGCGGTTGTAGGCAAGCTGTGGTGCCCATCGGTTCAAGCTGTGAGTCAGCAGTAATTCACACTCGGGTTAAGTGTGGGGTGGATGTAGGTCTGGAGGACCGAACCACCTAAAAACCTCTGTCTACTGTATGATTGCTTTATGGTTTGCATCGCCTCTTTATTCTAGTACTCTGCGCAGTAGATGTTTGTTTAAGTTCTTCAGCAGTTCTGGTTGGTCTTTGATTTGTGCATTCTATCTGTTTAGCAGAATTTCTCATTCCGCATTTGATTCTGCTACAGTAGTTTTTATCGGGTGTTTGATCTATTTTCCCCCCTCTAGATCACCCTAAGCGTCCCAACATTTGGTGGTTTAATAACACAAATACCACCATAGTAAAATACACACATACGTAATACATACATACTCAGGACGTCGAGTCTTGAAATGAGTCTCCGAGCCATAAGCTCGGTGTGGTTGAGACGGTGCGGCGTCAGCTCCGAGTAGTGGGTCGGGTAGTGGGCCCGGTGTCCTCACAAACCCTCCCGGGGCAGCTGCAACTCGACTCCGTCGAGTAAGGGGGGACATTGCTGTGGTAATGCTCCAGCACTTCTGGATCGAGGTGCTGGAGATCTTCCCGGCTGATCCATGAATCATCAGAAGGTGGTCGGTCCTGCCAACGGACAAGGTAGCGCTGGTACACCCGGCTTCGTGTAGCGGTCACCTGCTCATCCAGTATACTCTCAATTTGCTCGCACGGTGCTCTCGAGGCTGTGGGACTCACAGGGGTGGGCTCACTCTCAATGGGAGGAGAAGGCTCGAAAGGGTCACTAGGAATCGTTGTGGGTTCCTTGTAGGCCACTAGGTCTGCCACATTAAAAGTGGAGTTAATCCCATATTCGGGAGGTAAGTCCACAACATAAGCATTGAAGCCAATCTTCTGCAGAATTGGGAAGGGACCATCACTATGGGCTTGCAACTTTTTAACGGCTCCCGAGGGGAGTCGTTCGGGTCGAACCCGGACCATAACCAAGTCACCTTCTTGGAATTCATAGTGACGCCTATGCGAATCAGCCAATCGTTTATAGGTCTCATTATTGAGGTTTATTTGTTTGCTAATTGACTCATGTAGACTTTTGACATGCTGTGCAAATTCCTCAGCTAACTTGGATGTTCTAGACTCGAGGGGAAGGGGAATGAGATCCACAGGTTTCCTAGGCTTGTATCCATGCACGACCTCAAATGGACTTATACCTATGGACCTATTGATGGAGCTATTGTATGCAAACTCGGATCTGGGTAAGAGAAGATCCCAAGTGCCATAATGATCCCCTACGAGACACCTTAGTAGATTCCCTAAACTCCTATTGACGACCTCGGTTTGCCCATCGGTTTGGGGGTGATAGGCAGAGGAAAATTTCAGCTTAGTGCCAACTAGGTGCCAAAGTATCTTTCAAAAATAACTAGTGAACCAGACATCCCGGTTAGACACTATAGTTTAGGGGAGACCATGCAGACGCACGACTTCATCAAAGAACAGGCGGGCTACTCTAGATGCATTAGATGTTTTGGAACATGCAATAAAGTGGGCCATCTTAGAGAACCGATCAACTACCATGAAGATGGAGTCATGTTTGTGAGCAGTGTGGGATAATCCAAGGATGATATCCATGCTCACATCAACCCATGGTCTATGAGGAACGGGGATAGGAGTGTAGAGACCACTGTTCTGTTTGACCCGTTTGGGCATTGTGCACGTCCTACATTGGGCTACAATCTTGGCCACATCTTTATTTAGGCTAGGCCAATAGAAATGTTCCTCCACAGAATGGATGGTCTTGTTTCGTCCAAAGTGACCAGCAAGACCTCCAGCGTGCATTTCCCAGATCAGGAAGTCACGTATAGAAGTCCTCGGGACACAGAGTTGCTGTCCTCGAAAAAGAAAACCATCCTGGAGTAGATAGTCAGCAAAGGTGGTCGAGGATCCAGTAGACAAGGTAGAGTAGGCAGGGCCAAAGTCGGCACACTCTCCATAGATTTCCTTCATGCGGTCAAATCTAGTGACCTCTACTCGAACAGTGGAAAGAAGGGAGACCCTTCGACTCAAGGCGTCGGCCACCTTATTTTCTTTTCCAGCCTTATGTTTTAGGATAAATGTGAAAGACTGGAGGAATTCTACCCACTGACCATGCCTTGGGTTTAAGCCCTTCTGAGAGCTAAGGAATTTCAGAGCCTCGTGGTCCGAATATAAGGTAAACTCTTGAGGTAAGAGGTAGTGTCTCCAGTGTTTGAGGGTTTGGACCATGGCATAAAACTCCTTATCATAGGTGGAGTAATGAAGCTTTGCATCAGAAAGCTTCTCACTTAAATAAGCCACCGGGTGGCTCTCCTGGCTAAGCACTCCTCTTTTTCCTACGCTAGATGCATCACAGGATATCTCAAAGACTTTGGAAAAGTCTGGCAGGCGGAGGACAAGGGCTTTGGTCATGAGCTCCTTTATGACATGAAAAGCCTGGGAGACGACGTTAGTCCACTCAAAATTTCCTTTACAGATGCAATCCGTAATGGGTGCCATAATGGAGCTAAAGCTCTTTATGAAGCGTCTATAGAAGGTGGCTAGCCCATGAAAACTGCGAACACCATGGACGTTCTGGGGCTCAAGCCAGTCGACTAAGGCTTGAACCTTGGATTGGTCCACAGACACTCCATGACTCGAAACCACAAAGCCGAGGAAAGTGACCAGGTCTGTCATGAATTCGCACTTCTTAAGATTGGCATATAAGGTTTCTCTTCTCAAAGTCTCGTAGACTTCCCTCAAATGTCGGATGTTGTCCTGAGGGTTGTGGCTATAGATCAGAATGTCGTAAAAGTTGTTGGGATCGGTGCGATAAATTCAGAGGGGGGTGAATGAATCTCCCCTTTAAAATATTGTCCGATTAAAGCCTGTAACAGAATGATGATAAGGAATTAACATAAATAGGTGCCTTGTATGACACATGTGCTCTCTTCTAGCGAGAATGAAAGATCAGATAATCTGAACTTCTGATCTACTCTATATGCGCTAGTGTGCAAACCCAATTCCAATCAAATATGCGGTGTGCGAATAAACCACTCACTAGATGAAAGAACACATCGAGCCTAAGCATGCATCTAGCGAAACACAATAGACAATCAAATCACTGCACAGAAGATTTTTAAGGTGGTTCGGTCCTCCAGACCTACGTCCACCCCACACTCAAACCAGAGTGTGGATTCCGCTGCCAAACAACTTGAAAACCGCTGGGTGACACAGCTTGCCTACAAACTGCTGACTAACAGCTTGACCGCTGGGTATTACAGCTTCGCCATCCGCTGGGGCTTACAGCTTAACCCGTCCAGAGGATACCACACCTCTGCAACCGCTGGGGACTACAGCTTAACCCGTCCAGAGGAATCCTCCTCTGCCCGCTGAGCAACACAGCTTGCTCTACTGACAAACAGCTTGAAACAAAGGTAAAAAGAAAAAAAAAATATGGAAAGGACACAGCAACAAAAAGCTGTAAATGATAAAACACAAAGTGGCTCTCAAAGAGCTGACTGGCCTGGATTTGATCCACGGTCCAGTAGAGACAAAGCTTCAGATGACTCTCTTCTTCTTCTTCTAAACTCTCGATCTCTCTTTCTTCTTCTTCTTCTTCTTTACTACTCACTCTTTCTTTTTCGAACACTCTCCTCCTCTGCTCTTCTTCTTTTTTCTTCTCTCTGGATCGTGCAGTTTCTTTCTGCTTCTGCTCCTCTGAAGTATATTCACGATCACCACACTTCACCATCCTTCACCATCCTTTTATAGCAGCAGCAGATAGGTGGGCGTGTGTCATCCATGAATTCCCGCCCTAGTGCCTTGACCACGTGGCAGCATTTCAGCCTGCTGCAATACACATGTCACGATCCTAGCACTTCCTCTATTCTTGGATCACGTGCCCTTCTTAAGCTCCTTGAGCAGATATTCTGTCAGGTCAGACTAGTTACCAACTTGAATTGATCTGAAAGAGAAGAGAAAAGGATGCACTGAGTTAGTTCGAAATTTGATCTAAGCCTGTACATACTTGATGCACATAATGCAGTGTGCATATAGGAAAGTATGTACAATGAGGATGAATGCACGGACATAGCATCGAGACATGTACAGACTTGATGCATATAATGCAGTATGCATATAAGAAAGTATGTACAATGAAGATGAATGCACGGACATGCCACCAGAGAATATACAGACCTTGTGTGCATGAAGCAAAAGATGCATCGACTTGCTACTGAAGAATGTGCAGACTTTGATTTCATGGAGTAAAGGATGCATCGACTTGCTTCTGAAGAATGTACAGACTTTGTTTTCATGGAGTATAGGATGCACAAATGCACGGACTTAGTCGCGTGCATCAACGCAAGTTGCATCGACTTCAGTTCATGTTGCAACAGGAGTTGCAAGAACGTTGTGTATATGTGTATGCGTGAGGCAAAGTGATGCACTGACTATGTGTATGCGTGAAGCACAACGATGCAAAAAGATGCACTGACTATGTGTATGCGTGAAGCACAACGATGTAAAAAGATGTACTGACTATGTACATGCATGAAGAATACGGACTGTACTGACTTAGCTGCGAACTGAGCTAATGGATGAATAGTGCTTGCACTGACTTGGTCGAGTGTACTGACTTGGTCGAGTGAAACAACGGAGGTTGTACAAACTTGATAGCATGCAGCGATGTATAGTCCCGACAGATGCAATGTACACGCATCGACTTTCAATGTGTAAACATAGTATGCACAGACTATGTACTGAAAAATAAAACTATGCATTGAACCATGTAAGTAGAGATTACATGCAGAACATCTATATATTCTAATCTCACAAGACTCATAGTGTTTGCTATCATCAAAACTACACAATAAACATCAAGGTAAAAGGGGCACAACAAAAGTAGATGACAACAAAGCGACCAATGAGAGGGCGGAGGACTTCTGTAATGCCCGGTAATTTTAGAATAGGAATAAATATATTATGGAAGAAAACATATACATAATGATAAATACATATTCCTACAAATAAGTTTATAATGTTTAAATAAAATTTATTCAAATAAATAAATGTCTAAGATATATTCCTTTAGGGATGGACGTAAAAAAAAAGGTTGCTCGGATCGAACCTGCCTCTTATACCCAAGACCGTGATTAAAAAAAAGGATGTTAATACGGAATAGAGAGTTATTTTTAAGAAGGCATTTAATTCATATTCTACTTCTATTTTAAATTAACAATAAATTAAAACTAACAATTAGTTAAGACCCAGACCTTGTGTACAACCCCGTGATTCCCTAATGGGCCTTACAAAAAGATCTCGTAAACCCTACCCTTAAATTTTAAGGGATTATGAATTTAGCATCATTTTAAGTAGCCATTTAAAGTCATTATGTATTTTTATTTGAATTAATAATCAATAAAACTTGAAGAAAACATCAATTTATATTTTGTTAATAATTTAGAAAATTTAATATTTCATATTTATCACATTATATTTTTATTTGATGGAATAGGGGTGTATAAATAAGCTTTAAAACATTAAAGATAATAAAAGGGATAGTGAAATGGGTATGAATACGATATTGGTCTTTTGAAGGGTGAAGGAAAAAAAGGGCCAAAAGGTAAAGGGCGTCCATTGATCAGGCGCATCATTTACATAAAAAGCCATATCAACAGTCGCTATTTCTTAAAAAGAGTGAATAGTGCCACTTTTTAATTTAAAAGAATTTTTTAAAACTAATTATATAAAAAATAGAGAAAATGGAAAAATCTTACCCATAAAAGTTCATGACAATACCCCATAAAATAAAAAAGATAAAAATCCCCAAACATTGCAAAAGTTTCAAATCAACGTGAATTGGTGAATAGCGCCTGTACGAGGGGCGCTAATTCTTTAAAAATAACATGCATATGGACGTGACTTTGTAAAACGTGGCCATGACATTGACGTGAATTTCTTAAAACCAAATTAAGGAAACTCCCCGTGCAAACAAGGAAATAATGGTTGTTTGGGTAAGTAATACTTTGGGAAGGGATTAAATATGAGAATTCTAGTACTAATAGGACTCCTATTGAGAGTTTTAATCCCACTCAAACTCTAACTCTCCAAACCATATAAATACCAAGCTCCAGCCAACCCATTAACCATGTTCTTCAACAACGGTTTGCTTCAACGTCGATTGTTCACCATCTACAATGAGAAGCTCTGCCTCTTCTTCTTCCTAATTCATACTGCTGCTTGCGTATATCTTCTATTCCTTTGGATTACTGCTGCTGCAGTATATTTGTGAAGCTTTCTCTATTTTCATTGATGTGAGCCGCATCTTCCTGGTTCCTCCTATCAAAAGAAGTTGCTGTCAAGGAATTGCTTCTTAAGCTGATTTCCTCATATTGTTGATCAAAAGTGCCTCCTATAAAGATCGGTTGAAGACAGAGCCTTATTCCTATCCAAATTCTTTATCAACCAAAAATCATCCAAGGTAGGTGTTCTCAAGTGTATAAGCCTAAGTTAATAAATGTATAATTCATGCATGCATGTTGGTATAGTTTCACCCTAAATCATGGCTTGCTGTTTCAATTTCGGAGTTACAGTGAAATAGCAACCCAGTCATGGGCGCTATTCTGAATTTGGGACCGTATAGCAGTCGCTACTTTCATGAATAATTATTAAACTAGCATGTTTAAAATTTAATAACTTGAAATGTGGACATCTAATCAATTACATGCGTGTATTGCTAGATTCCTGGTATTTTTCTCTATCTATTCATGTTCTTGTCCTTAGAAAATTATTTGAATTGGAAAAATGACACTATTCATACCTTTTATACTCTGAATTGAACAATGACCATCATCCAGTCGCTATATCTAAACAAGCGCCCAAGATCTTGACGCTAATTTCTGAAACATGGCTGCGCCATGGGCACGAATTAAAACATAACCAAACAATGTGTTAAAAGGCTATAAAATTCCAAGATTTATTTACACTGGAATAGGAAACGGAATTTAAAATTGATGGCTGGGTCACGGGCGCGATTCAATAAATAGTGGCTGAATCACAGGCGCTATTTATGAAATAGCGACAATGACCCAGACACCATTTCTGTCATATGAGTTTTTTGTTGGTTTCATGTACACCCTTTCAATGGGTTACCTATATGGCACTATATTCCAAGCCGTGAGTATAGTCCCACGTTTCTCGGTGATTTATCGATTATCCTATATTTCTCGGTGACTTACAAGCCCTTCGTTGGACATTCCGTTTCTTCGGACTGGTGAGTTAGTCATAGAGACCTCCATAAGTCTCCTCGAAACCTTGGATTCCCTCAAGGCCGATTGAGCTGGTTGTACCCTTAAAACCCATGAAACTATTTAATTGCCATGTCACTTTAAAGAAACATGGTATGCCGGCCCTCGTGACATGATATGTGGATGTCATGAGAATATTCTTGAACTAATGGAATGGGGAACCATACCATTAATACTCCTTAAGAATTATGCGCCATACTTGTGGACACTAATTCGATCTACCTTATCATGTACAAGAACGAGCGACCATATCTATATGAGCGCTCGTTATTAATGTCATGGCACCCATCTAGGGAGTCGATTCCACCTAGTTTTATCGTTAATCGTGATTATACCGTTATTATCGTTATTATACATCATGTTCAATCCTTGAAATTCTAATCCATATGATCTACCTTAAAGTTCCTACACGCTTAGTTTCTTTGAAATTCCATATTGGCTATAACTATAATGGATGTCAAAAAATACATGATCAATGTCTGCGCATATAGGCGTGACTCGTCGTGGTACTTGCTAGAACTCTAAATAGCCAATATCTCATGCTCGATACTATCTTTAACTTTTGCTTATCACGTTTTACTAGAACTTCCATATCTCAGTTTAATCGATATACTTGCATTCTGTTTTTGCGATCATTCATGTATATTAGCATTGCATTCATGTAACATATAAATACTTAAAGCTAGCTTGTTCTTGAGATATAATTCCTACTGAGCGTTCGCTCACCTAGTTTATTCCAACATTTTTCAGGTAGGCAGGTGGCTAGCAAGACCAAGGCTCACACGGGAGGGACAAGTGTGCAAGCGAGCTCCGAAAATTTGTGAACCCGTGTCTTTTATCTTTCTTGAGTCTAGATAGTATTTCCTATTAATTGTCTAGCCAAGTTCGCTAGCGTGTTTTTGGTCGTTTCTTTCCATTATGATGTAGTTTAGTCTGTAAGTTTTGAAATTTGAAATCATAAGAGACTTATATTGAAATAAATTTTTTATTATTGCTCCAAATTATTTGTGTCACGCCCCGAGAGCGGAAGATACCCGGAGACGCGTGACGAGTTCATATCAATCATGTCAATCAGAGTATTAGTGTATTCGACACCAAAATCAGAGACGCGCAAAAGTAAAGATAACCCAATCCTTTATTCCTTCATAAGAATATGTCTATTACAAACCTTTGAAGTACTAACTAAAATAAAGGAAAAATACAAGGTTGACTCAAGAAAACATGAAAAAAGACTAGATAACACGGAAGAAGCTCTATCTCTTTCACTCTTGATTTTCCCCATCTGTTTGAGTTCCCTCATCGTCGGACTTACTTGAAAAGTAGGGAAACACTGAGTGAGCGAACGCTCAGTAGGAAATTATATCTCAAGGACTAGCAATGGGCTTAAATAATTACATCTTTCATGAATGCACTATAGTTATGCATGCTCGCATAAAACGACAAGATAGAGAGAGTGTATAACAATAAGATAGCGACGAGAACTAGTCATGAACTTTCAAGAACTTATATCAAAGGACATCAAGATATTCAAGCAAGTGTATTCATCATGTCATGTTGGAATTTGGCTATTTTGTTTCAAGTCAAGCAAGTATACAATTACCCTTTCTCGGGCCACGCAAGTCATGTAATATCAAGTCAAGTACAAGTACAAGATTTGTGGAATGTTCAGTCAAGCTAGTCATGCACTTCGGTATAATGCCAATATCGTGATCAATCAACTCCCATGGGCACAAGTACTTTCGGGTGCTCCTCCCAGGACCAGATCGGGCCCTATATGCGCAGGCATTAAACATGTATTTTAACATCCACTTTTGTATATAACCAATATGGAATTTCAAGAATAAAGCTTGTAGACATGTAGGGTAAACTTAGATAGAGTAGAGTCCAAAAATATGACACTTGACATAGAATGGCGATAATAACGGTACAATCACGATTATCGATAAAACTATGTGGAATTGGTTCCCTAACTTGGGTACCATGACAAACAAGTATGTACATTCTTTATATAGAATTGAGGTCCACATGAACAGCACATCAATGGCAAGACGTCCTCATTCTTAATATAGAATTGAGGTCCACAAGAACATCATGTTGAATATAGAATTGGGGTTTACAAGAACAGCATCAAATGGCATGAAAATCTCATCCCATTAAGAGAATTCTCATGATACACACTTTGCATAACATGAGGGCCGGTATACCATGTTTCCATAGAGTGACATGGTAAAGTAGTGTAATGGGTTTTTATGGTACAACCAGCTCAGTCGGTCTTGAGGGAATCCAAGGCTCGAGGAGTCTTATGGAGGTCTCTATGACTAACTCGCTAGTCCAAAGGAACGGAATGTCCAATGGAGAGCTTGTATGTCAATGAGAGTTGAGGGGGTAACGTTAAAACATCATGAAACATGGGACTATATTCACGGACTGGAATATAGTGTCGATATATATATATATATATATATATATATAACACTTCGGTTGACAGTAATCAGTGTAAAGTAGTAATACAGAAAATAGCGACTTAAACTAAGTCATTAATTATCCAATTAACGCCTTTCTCAGGGGCGTTTATTCACAATTTGACGACATATACAGCAGTCGTCTATTCTTTATTTCTATTTTACCAATATTTTCAATATTATGGAATTTAACAAAAACGCGCCCTGGTCAGGGGCGTTACCTTTCAATTTGCGCCCTGATCTGGGGCGTCGGTTCAATAAGAAACGCCTTTGTGCAAGTCGTTAATTCAATAATTTCTAAATTTCATATATTAATTTTTCAGGAAATAGGTACATGGTCAGGACCAGAAAAATAGCAGGATTCAATCAAGATGAACATGCATTAAATTAGGTTCATGGTTTCATAGATATAGAATTTTAAACATGGGTAATTATCAATTTATATGAAATTGACGACTCCTGGGTAGGGCGTCAAAATAAGAATTAGCGCCCTTGTCTGGGTCGCTTCTTGAAAATCACTCAGAAAACATTTGGAAACGCAGTAAAACTATATGCATGAGATCATGGATGAGTTTATTTCATAATTTATACTAGTTTGGGCTACGTTCTTGAGAAAACCTACCTTTATGAAGATTTTGACCGACGAACGGATGAAGGTTCAATAATAACGATGCTCTGATCTTCCGGAAGCAGAGGAAGATGATAAGGAAAAACTCCTCCGACAATCGGTAGATTGAAGAAGATGTAGACGATGATGAAGACCCTTCGTTCTTCAGCACGTCAACCTACAGAACACATGAAGAATATTAGTATCCTTCATGACTAAGAATTATGGACAGAGGAAGAAAACGGTACGAAGAACCACCTGTTCTTCACGCAGCAGCAACAGCTTTAGGGTTTGATCGGACAGGGTTATTTATAGGATTTTGGGCATCCTAATAGAGTTAGAATTTGATTAAGGGTAGTATTCCCTTGATAGAGTCCTTACTATATTCTACCCTCGACGTAGTTATCCATAACTTGCTCTGGATAGACTCCTGGGTTGAACGAAACTCGAACTGAATTAACGTCTTAAGCGAGGGCGTCGAATTTAAATTGACGCCTTGTCTAGCGTCGTTACTTATGTAAAACGCGCCCAGGTAGAGGGCGTTTCATTTCCTTTCCTAAATTTTATCTTTCGTCGTTTGAAATTTGACGCCCTTTTGTCTAGGCGTCCTTTTTAAATTAACGCCTTAGACAGAGGCGTTTCCTTTTGAATCAGCGCCTTTATAAAAGGCGTTATTTTTCCTTTGATTAATGATTTACTCATTTAGGCTCTTTGTCATCTATTCACTTATCTTTTATTTTTAATTTGATTTATTTAAAAATCTTATTTTTATCCGGGTTGCTACACCCTCACCCACTTAAAAGAATTTGGTCCCCAAATTCAATAGTATGTATAAGTGGAGAGCGTAGAGCACATATCTTCTTAAAATAACTCTGGAAATCGTTTCCTCATGGATTCCTCGGTTTCCCATGTAGCTTCATGTTCGGAGTTCTTATTCCATTGTACCTTAATCATGGGAATAACCTTATTCCTTAGGGTACGTACTTCACGATCTAATATCTTCATAGGCTTGTGTTCATATGTGAGATCCTTCTGGACAACTAAGTCTCCATGTTCAATAATATGTGATGGATCGTGCACATACTTCTTCAACATAGATATATGGAACAGATTATGAACATCGGGTAATTGTGGAGGCAATACGATGCGATAAGCAACCTCGCCAACTCTTTCCAATATCTCAAAAGGTCCGATGAACCTTGATGTAAGTTTTCCCTTAACACCAAATCTCCTTATTCCACGTCCAGGCGATATTTTGAGAAATACATGATCTCCGACTTGGAACTCAAGATCTCTCCTTCTTGTATCGGCATAAGCCTTTTGCCTAGACTGAGCATCTTGTAGTCTTTCTCTAATCAATTGTATCTTCTCAGTGGTATCCCTTACCATGTCTGGACCTAGCAGTTATTTCTCTCCAACTTCGTCCCAGCATAAGGGTGATCGGCAACTCCTTCCGTATAAAGCTTCGAAAGGTGCCATTTGTATACTTGCCTGGTAGCTATTATTGTATGCAAATTCCACTAACGGCAAGTGATCATGCCAGCTTCCATCGAAATCAATGATGCAAGCTCTGAGCATATCTTCAACCACCTGATTAGTTCTCTCTGTCTGACCATCCGTTTGAGGATGAAAAGCTGTACTAAAGTTAAGCCTTGTTCCCAACGAATGTTGTAGTCCCTTCCAAAAATGAGAAGTAAAACGGGGATCTCTGTCAGACACGATTGAAACAGGAATACCATGTAATCTGACTATTTCCTTGATGTATAATGCAGCCAAAATATCAACTGACCATCGACTCTTGATCGGCAAGAAATGCGCCGACTTAGTTAATCGGTCAATAATAACCCATATTCAATCATGTCCTCCTTTTGATTTAGATAAACCCATGATGAAATCCATACCAATATCCTCCCACTTCCATTTAGGGATATCCAGAGGATGTAGTTTTCCAGCAGGCTTTTGGTGTTCCGCCTTGACCTGTTGGCATGTGAGACAGCGCGACACGTAGTTCGCTATTTCCCTCTTCATGTTGGGCCACCAAAAATTTCTTTTCACATCTTGGTACATTTTGGTTGATCCAGGATGAATCGTGTACCTTGATCTATGAGCTTCCTCTAAGATCTTCTTTAATTCGGGACAATCCGATATACAAGTTCTATTCCTGAGCATTAATCTTCCTTCGCAAGTTATGTGGAAATCAGATTGTCCTTCTAGTTTGCCCTTGATTTCTACTAATATTGGGTCATCATCCTGAAGTGCTTGTATCTCAGTTAATAAGTCTGGATGAATGCTTATATGAGATAATGTGACACATTGAAAGTCTGTGTCCATGCTTATATTGAGCTTAGAGAATTGCTCCAGCAACTTCCATTCTTGAATCATACAATTGACTAACAGTGCTCTCGGCTTTCGACTAAGGGCATCTGCTACATGGTTACCCTTTCCGGGATGATATTGTATATTAAAGTCGAAGTCCTTGAGATATTCTAGCCAACGTCTTTGCCTCATACTTAGTTCCTTTTGTGAAAAGAGATACTTGAGACTCTTGTGATCGGAGTATACAGTAAACTGTACTCCATATAGATAATGTCTCCGTAATTTGAGTGCAAATACCACCGCGGCCAATTCTAAGTCATGGACGGGGTAGTTCTCTTCATGCTTCTTCAATTGGCGAGAAGAATACGCTATAACCTTTTTTTGTTGCATTAGAACACATCCGAGACCAATGCCAGAAGCATCAGTGTATACCTCGAATTTCTCTCCTTCCATTGGTAAAGCTAAGACAGGAGCTGTAGTAAGATGATCCTTGAGAGTTTGGAAGCTTCTTTCACATTCCTCACTCCATTCGTAACGGATCTCCTTGCGAGTTAACCTCGTAAGTGGTACGGCGATCTTAGAGAAATCCTTGATGAATCACCTGTAATAGCCAGCAAGACCTAAGAAACTTCGGATCTCGCTAGCATTGGCCGGTCTTTCCCAATTTCTTACAGCTTCAACTTTTGATGGATCTACAGACAAGCCATCTTTTGATATAACATGTCCGAGAAAAGTCACTTCCTCAAGCCAGAATTCACACTTGCTGAGTTTTGCATATAATTGGTTTGCCCTCAATATTTGTAATGCAATCCTTAAATGCTCCTCATGCTCTTCCTTGGTCTTGGAATAAATCAATATATCATCAATAAAGACCACCATGAATTGATCCAAATAAGGCCTGAATATACTATTCATTAACTGCATAAAGGTAGCAAGGGCATTTGTTAGTCCAAAAGGCATAACAATAAACTCATAATGGCCATACCTGCTTCTGAATGCGGTTTTATGAATGTGATCATCCTTGATCCTTAGTTGGTGATATCCTGACCTGAGATCAATCTTTGAAAAATACTTGGATCCAGATATTTGATCAAATAACTCATCGATTCTCGGTAGTGGATACTTGTTCTTGATAGTGAGATGATTCAACTGTCGATAGTCGATGCATAGTCTCATGGATCCATCCTTCTTCTTTACAAATAGCACAGGCGCTCCCCACGGGGAAGTACTCGGTCTAATGAATCTTTTCTTAAGAAGTTCCATTAATTGCTCCTTTAACTCCTTGAGTTCAGCAGGGGACATTCTATAAGGTGTCTTAGAAACAGGTCCAGCACCAGGGACTAAGTCGATGGTGAAGGCCACTTCTCTTTGTGGGGGTAATCCAGGCAAATCTTCCGGAAACACATCCAGAAATTCTTGCACAACTGGGATATCTTCTATCTTAGTTTCCTGGGCCTCCTTAATCGTGATAAATGCAAGGAAAGATACACATCCTTTCCTTATTAGCTTGCTAGCTCGGAGAGCCGAAATAAGAGGTGACTCGCTCCGACTCTTAGGGCTAGAATAGACTAGTTCTGGAAAGTCCTTGAAAGTAACCTTGCTATTGCGGCAATCGACTGTTGCCTGGTATTTGGATAACCAATCTGCTCCCAGTATAACATCATACTCCTTTAGATCTAAACATATGAGATCGATAGGAAGATTTCTTCCTTTTACCAAGACTTCACAGTTTTGATAATGGTGAGTAATATCGGTTTCGTTTCCGAGAGGAGTAGATAAAATTATTTTCATCCATTCTGGTTCCATAGGTAGTGGGTTAGCAAACTTCTTGGAAATAAAAGAATGTGATGCACCCGTATCAAATAAGACATGTGCATACTTGGAACAAACTTTCAGTGTACTTTCTACTAGTCCGCCTTCTTCTTCTTCGGTCTCCTTAATTGCGTGAAGATGAGCGTTTTTGGTTACCGGGCGCTTCCCGTCACCGGTTTGATCATTAAGTAATGGGCAATCAGGAATCCGATGCTCACGGCTCCCGCAACGGAGACATGCTCCAAGTTTCCTCCAGCACTCTTCGGCTTTATGACCAGCCTTGTCACAATGCTTGCATATTATATTCGAAGGTGTAGTAGTGATAGAGAAGGGCTTGGTCTTCTTAAATTTCTGGTCTTGAGAAGAAGTACCTCCAGTGCTAGGCCTTTTCTTGAAGTTGGGTTTAAAGGAACCCGAACTTGTGACTTGTTCTTTCTTATCCTTCCCACGGATTCTATCTGATAGCTCCGTGGCATCTTCTAACAATTGAGCTCGGCGTACTATCTCTGAGTAGACCTGAATATCCATTGGCGCCAGCTGGGTAATATATTGGGGCCTGAGCCCATTAAGGAACCTCCTAGCTTTCATCTTCTCGGTGCTAACTAAGTGCTTAGCATACCGAGACAATCTAGAGAATTGTGCCTCGTACTCCGCCACCGATAATGACCGTTGCTTGAGTGCGGTAAATTCGGTAGCTTTCTTTTCTTGGACTCGATCTGAAAAATATTTATTGTTGAAATGTTCAACAAATTCTTCCCAAGTAATTTGGTCTTGATCTATAGTAACTTCGACTGACTCCCACCAGCATCGGACATCCCTTTCTAGCTGGAAGGTAGCTTATAAGACTTTATCTTTATCCGTGCACTGCATAACACGGAATATACGTTCCGTCTCCCTGATCCAGTGCTCTACGTCATCCGGATCAGTAGAACCCAGGAATTTGGGAGGGTTCATGTTCTTGAAGACTTGGTGGAGACTTCCGGCTCGTTGTGCACCTCCCTGTGCTACTTGTTGCAGCACTTGGGTCATGCCTTGGAGTGTACGCTGCATGTTGCGCCACTGAGCACGTTCGGCAGCCATTATCCTACAATTACAATAACTATATTAGTATATACTCGCGTTAAGGGCTTTTAAGTTTTTATGTTAACTCAACCCTTTGGTTCTACCCAATCTCACTGGTTAAAGGTTTGAACCTCCTTGGACTTGGGTTTTTCCTAGGAATTGAATACCCTAGGCTCTGATACCACAAAAACTGTCACGCCCCGAGAGCGGAAGATACCTGGAGACGCGTGACGAGTTCATATCAATTATGTCAATCAAAGTATTAGTGTATTCGACACCAAAATCAGAGACGCGTAAAAGTAAAGATAACCCAATCCTTTATTCCTTCATAAGAATATGTCTATTACAAACCTTTGAAGTACTAACTAAAATAAAGGAAAAATACAAGGTTGACTCAAGAAAACATGAAAAAAGACTAGATAACACGGAAGAAGCTCTATCTCTTTCACTCTTGATTTTCTCCATCTGTTTGAGTTCCCTCATCGTCGGACTTACCTGAAAAGTAGGGAAACACTGAGTGAGCGAACACTCAGTAGGAAATTATATCTTAAGGACTAGCAATGGGTTTAAATAATTACATCTTTCATGAATGCACTATAGCTATGCATGCTCACATAAAACGACAAGATAGAGAGAGTGTATAACAATAAGATAGCGACGAGAACTAGTCATGAACTTTCAAGAATTTATATCAAAGGACATCAAGATATTCAAGCAAGTGTATTCATCATGTCATGTTGGAATTTGGCTATTTTGTTTCAAGTCAAGCAAGTATACAATTACCCTTTCTCGGGCCACGCAAGTCATGTAATATCAAGTCAAGTACAAGTACAAGATTTGTGGAATATTCAATCAAGCTAGTCATGCACTTCGGTATAATGCCAATACCGTGATCAATCAACTCCCATTGGCACAAGTACTTTCGGATGCTCCTCCCAGGACCAGATCGGGCCCTATATGCGCAGGCATTAATCATGTATTTTAACATCCACTTTTGTATATAGCCAATATGGAATTTCAAGAATAAAGCTTGTAGACATGTAGGGTAAACTTGGATAGAGTAGAGTCCAAAAATATGACACTTGACATAGAATGGCGATAATAACGGTACAATCACGATTATCGATAAAACTAGGTGGAATTGGTTCCCTAACTTGGGTACCATGACAAACAAGTATGGACATTCTTTATATAGAATTGAGGTCCACATGAACAACACATCAATGGCAAGACGTCCTCATTCTTAATATAGAATTGAGGTCCACAAGAACATCATGTTGAATATAGAATTGGGGTTTACAAGAACAGCATCAAATGGCATGATAACCTCATCCCATTAAGAGAATTCTCATGATACACACTTTGCATAACATGAGGGCCGGTATACCATGTTTCTATAGAGTGACATGGCAAAATACTGTAATGGGTTTTTATGGTACAACCAGCTCAGTCGGCCTTGAGGGAATCCAAGGCTCGAGGAGTCTTATGGAGGTCTCTATGACTAACTCGCTAGTCTAAAGGAACGGAATGTCCAATGGAGAGCTTGTATGTCAATGAGAGTTGAGGGGGCAACGTTAAAACATCATGAAACATGGGACTATATTCACGGACTGGAATATAGTGCCGATATATATATATATATAAAACCCTTCGGTTGACAGTAATCAGTGTAAAACAGTAATACAGAAAATAGCGACTTAAACTAAGTCATTAATTATCCAATTAACGCCTTTCTCAGGGGTGTTTATTCACAATTTGACGACATATACAGCAGTCGTCCATTCTTTATTTCTATTTTATCAAAATTTCCAATATTATAGAATTTAATAAAAACGCGCCCTGGTCAGGGGCGTTACCTTTCAATTTGCGCCCTGATCTGGGGCGTCGGTTCAATAAGAAACGCCTTTGTGCAGGTCGTTAATTCAATAATTTCCAAATTTCAGATATTAATTTTTCAGGAAATAGGTACATGGTCAGGACCAGAAAAATAGCAGGATTCAATCAGGATGAACATGCATTAAATTAGGTTCATGGTTTCATAGATATAGAATTTTAAACATGGGTAATTATCAATTTATATGAAATTGACGATTCCTGGGTAGGGCGTCAAAATAAGAATTAGCGCTTTTGTCTGGGTCGCTTCTTGAAAATCACTCAGAAAACATTTGGAAACGTAGTAAAACTATATGCATGAGATCATGGATGAGTTTATTTCATAATTTATACTAGTTTGGGCTACGTTCTTGAGAAAACCTACCTTGATGAAGATTTTGACCGACGAACGGATGAAGGTTCAATAATAACGATGCTCTGATCTTCCGGAAGCAGAGGAAGATGATAAGGAAAAACTCCTCCGACAATCGGTAGATTGAAGAAGATGTAGACGATGATGAAGACCCTTCGTTCTTCAGCACGTCAACCTACAGAACACATGAAGAATATTAGTATCCTTCATGACTAAGAATTATGGACAGAGGAAGAAAACGGTACGAAGAACCACCTGTTCTTCACGCAGCAACAACAACTTTAGGGTTTGATCGGACAGGGTTATTTATAGGATTTTGGGCATCCTAATAGAGTTAGAATTTGATTAAGGGTAGTATTCCCTTGATAGAGTCCTTACTATATTCTACCCTCGATGTAGTTATCCATAACTTGCTCTAGATAGACTCCTGGGTCGAACGAAACTCGAACTGAATTAACGTCTTAAGCGAGGGCGTCGAATTTAAATTGACGCCTTGTCTAGCGTCGTTACTTATGTAAAACGCGACCAGGTAGAGGGCGTTTCATTTCCTTTCCTAAATTTTATCTTTCGTCGTTTGAAATTTGACGCACTTTTGTCTAGGCGTCCTTTTTAAATTAACGCCTTAGACAGAGGCGTTTCCTTTTGAATCAGCGCCTTTATAAAAGGCGTTATTTTTCCTTTGATTAATGATTTACTCATTTAGGCTCTTTGTCATCTATTCACTTATCTTTTATTTTTAATTTGATTTATTTAAAAATCTTACAATTTGGTCTCATGCCATTACTCTTGATCGTTCACGACTGTTTAACTGCCACGTTCCGAGCAAACGACACGTTTCGCTGCTATCGATTCGGGACGTGACGGAGGTGGTATCAGAGCCTCGGCTTTCAACTCCTTAGGGCATCAAGTCCAAGGGATAGGTTGAGTATCCTTGTCGGTCATCCTATAGGAGTTCCGTGAGAGATGGGTAGAACTTGGGGTTAAAGTTATAAAAGAAAGATAAGATATTTACATTTCATTAATATTAATCCTTGAGTCAATAAATTATCTCCCCACTTATCCTTACAGGAACCTAGATAAAATGGAAGCATTTAAGCCAAGCTTTGTCCCTGAGATGGTACTAGTAGATGTCCAAGCTTATGCAGACCTTGTTAGAAGAGTCCAAGAGCTAGAAAAGGCGGTGGAAGAAAAAGAGAGAGTTGAAAGGAAGGATCAAACTGATAATTCTAGAAAGTTCAGCACTACCAAGAAAAGGGTAAACGAGCGTGATACTTTGCAAAAGTGTAAGAAATGCCAGAAATGTAAGAAGTGTAATAAGAAGGGAACTTCGACATATCACTCGCAAGGTAAATGTAAAGCTTGTGGAAGATATGGTCACCAATCGAAAAAGTGTTGGTGGAGTTCGGGAGCATGTCTGCGTTGCGGAAGCCTAGACTATAAGATAGCAGAATGCCCTATTTTAACCAAAAAGCTTCCAAGATAAACTCAAGTTGTGGCCGAACTTGCCAACAGAGAAGTTATGGAAGGTACCACTCACACGTAATCCTAAACTAGTTCTTTTCCATACTTAAGATTTCTTCTTTACCTGTATAGTATCATAATGAATTATAGCTAAGTCCCCGTCTGGAGTAGAAGGTGATGTGAATTTGGGGACCAAATTCTTTTAAGTGGGGGAGGGTGTAATGCCCGGTAATTTTGGAATAGGAATAAATATATTTAGGAAGAAAACCTATACATAATGGTAAATACATATTCCTACAAATAAGTTTATAATGTTTAAATAAAATTTATTCAAATAAATAAATGTCTAAGTGATATTCCTTTAGGGATGGAAGTAAAAAAAAAAGGTTGCTCGAATCGAACCTGCCTCTGATACCCAAGACCGTGATTAAAAAAAAGGATGTTAATGCGGAATAGAGAGTTATTTTTAAGAAGGCATTTAATTCATATTCTACTTCTATTTTGAATTGATAATAAATTAAAACCAACCATTAGTTAAGACCCAGACCTTGTGTACAACCCCATGATTCCCTAATGGGCCTTACAAAAAGATCTTGTAAACCCTACCCTTAAAATTTAAAGGATTATGAATTTATCATCATTTTAAGTAGCCATTTAAAGTCATTATGTACTTTTATATGAATTAATACATTAAAGATAATAAAAGGGATAGTGAAATGGGTATGAATACGATATTGGTCTTTTGACGGGTGAAGGAAAAAAAAGGGCCAAAATGTAAAGGGCGTCCATTGATCAGGCGCATCATTTACATAAAAAGCCATATCAGCAGTCGCTATTTCTTAAAAAGAGTGAATAGTGCCACTTTTAATTTAAAAGAATTTTGTAAAACTAATTATATGAAAAAATAGAGAAAACTGTAAGAACCTTACCCATGAAATTTCATGACAATACCCCATAAAATAAAAAAGATAAAAATCCCCAAACATTGCAAAAGTTTCAAATCAACGTGAATAGGTGAATAGCGCCTGTACGAGGGGCGCTAATTCTTTAAAAATAACTTGCATATGGACGTGACTTTGTAAAACGTGGCCATGACATGGACGTGAATTTCTTAAAACCAAATTAAGGAAACTCCCCGTGCAAACAAGGAAGTAATGGTTGTTTGGGTAAGTAATACTTTGGGAAGGGATTACATATGAGAATTCTAGTACTAATAGGACTCCTATCGAGAGTTTTAATCCCACTCAAACTCTAACTCTCTAAACCCTATAAATACCAAGCTCTAGCCAACCCATTAACCCTGTTCTTCAACAACGGTTTGCTTCAACGTCGATTGTTCACCATCTGCAACGAGAAGCTCTACTTCTTCTTCTTCCTAATTCATACTGCTGCTTGCGTATATCTTCTATTCCTTCGGATTACTGCTACTGCAATATATTTGTGAAGTTTTCTCTATTTTCATTATTGTGAGCCGCATCTTCCTGGTTCCTCCTATCAAAAGAAGTTACTATCAAGGAATTGCTTCTTAAGCTGATTTCCTCATATTGTTGATCAACAATGCCTCCTATAAAGATCGGTTGAAGACAGAGCCTTATTTCTATCCAAATTCTTTATCAACCAAAAATCATCCAATGTAGGTGTTCTCAAGTGTATAAGCCTAAGTTAATAAATGTATAATTCATGCATGCATGTTGGTATCGTTTCACCCTGAATCATGGCTTTCTGTTTCAATTTCGGAGTTACAGTGAAATAGCGACCCAGTCATGGGCGCTATTCTAAATTTGTGACAGTATAGCAGTCGCTACTTTCATGATTAATTATTAAACCAGCATGTTTAAAATTTAATAACTTGAAATGTGGATATCTAATCAATTACATGCGTGCATTGCTAGATTCTTGGTATTTTTCTCTATCTATTCATGTTCTTGTCCTTAGAAAATTATTTGCATTGGAAAAACGACACTGTTCATGCCTTTTATACTCTGAATTGAACAACGACCATCATCTAGTCGCTATATCTAAACAAGCGCCCAAGGTCTAGACGCTAATTTCTGAAACATGGCTGCGGCATGGGCGCGAATTAAAATAGAACCAAACAATGTGTTAAAAGGCTATAAAATTCCACGATTTATTTACACTGGAATAGGAAACAGAATTTAAAATTGATGGCTGGGTCAATAAATAGTGGCTAAATCCCAGGCGCTATTTATGAAATAGTGACAATGACCCAGACACCATTTCTGTCATATGAGTTTTTTGTTGGTTTCATGTACACCCTTTCAATGGGTTACCTATATGGCACTATATTCCAAGCCGTGAGTATAGTCCCACGTTTCTCAGTGATTTATCGATTATCCTATATTTCTCGGTGACTTACAAGCCCTTCGTTGGACATTCCGTTTCTTCGGACTGGTGAGTTAGTCATAGAGACCTCCATAAGTCTCCTCGAAGCCTTGGATTCCCTCAAGGCCGATTGAGCTGGTTGTATCCTTAAAACCCATGAAACTATTTAATTGCCATGTAACTCTAAAGAAACATGGTATACCGGCCCTCATGACATGCTATGTGGATGTCATGAGAATATTCTTGAACTAATGGAATGGGGAACCATATCATTAATACTCCTTAAGAATTATGTGCCATACTTGTGGACACTAATTCGATATACCTTATCATGTACAAGAACGAGCGACCATATCTATATGAGCGCTTGTTCTTAATGTCATGGTACCCATCTAGGGAGCCGATTCCACCTAGTTTTATCGTTAATCGTGATTATACCGTTATTATCATTTTTATACATCATGTTCAATCCTTGAAATTCTATTCTATATGATCTACCTTAAAGTTCCTACAAGCTTAGTTCCTTTGAAATTCTATATTGGTTATAACTATAGTGGATGTCGAAAAATACAGGATCAATGCCGGTGCATATAGGGCCCGATCTAGTCCTGGGAGGAGCATCCGAAAGTACTAGTGCCCACGGGAGTTGTAATGATCATGGTGTGGCATTGCACCGAAGTACTCATCGTTCTAGAGACATTCCACTCACTCTCTCTCTCTCTCTCATGACTTTACATGATATTACTTGCGTGCGTGACTCGTAGTGGTACTTGCTAGAACTCTAAATAGCCAATATCTCATGCTCGATACTATCTTTAACTTTTGCTTATCACGTTTTACTAGAACTTTCATATCTCAGTTTAATCGATATACTTGCATTCTATTTTTGTGATCATTCATGTATATTAGCCTTGCATTCATGTAACATGTAATTACTTAAAGTTAGCTTGTTCTTGTGATATAATTCCTACTCAGCGTTCGCTCACCCAGTTTATTCCAACATTTTTCAGGTAGGCAAGTGGCTAGCAAGACCGAGGCTCACACGAAAGGGACAAGTGTGCAAGCGAGCTCCGAAAATTAGTGAACCCGTGTCTTTTATCTTTCTTGAGTCTAGATAGTATTTCCTATTAATTGTCTAGCCAAGTTCGCTAGCGTGTTTTTGGTCATTTCTTTCCATTATGATGTAGTTGAGTATGCAAGTTTTGAAATTGTAAGAGACTTATATTGAAATAAAATTTTTAATACTGCTCCAAATTATTTGGTCTCATGCCATTACTCTTGATCGTTCACGACTGTTTAACTGCCACGTTCCGAGCAAACGACACGTTCCGCTGCTATCGGTTCGGGGCGTGACAACTTCCGTCATAAACCTCATGAAAGTACTGGGGGCATTGGATACCCCAAACGGCATGACGAGCCATTCATACAATCCTTCTTTTGTTTTGAAGGCTATCTTCCACTCATCCCCTGGTCAAATTCGAACCTGGTGGTAGCCACTTTTGTAGTCAATCTTGGAAAAGATGGTGGCTCCACTCATCATGTCAAGCATGTCATCAAGACGGGGAATGAGAAATCTATACTTGACAGTGATTTTGTTGATGGCGCGACTGTCAACACACATCCGTCAGGTGCCATCTTTCTTTGGTGTGAGCAAGGTAGGAACAACACATGGGCTCTTGCTCACCCTGAAGAAACCCTTTTGAATAAGGTCCTCGACAATTCTTTAGAGCTCAGCATGCTCCTTGGGGTTCAATCGGTAATGGGGAAGGATGGGTAGGGTGGACTCGGGGACAAGGCCAATAGCGTGTTGTACATCACGCATGGGAGGGAGTCTAGAAGGCAAGTCCTCAGGGAAGATGTCTTGGAAGTCCTGCAGGATTGCTTGGACTTCAGGGGGGACTGAGACTTAGGTGATGTGGCACAGCCCACTAATGAGATGTTTGACCCTTGGACCTACCAATCCACAAGCATACAAGCACTCAAATGGCTCACCGAGTGGCCGAGCTCACACGACGCACACGTGCACCCGGGTGGGCCCGAATGATGACGGCGAGGGTCCGGGGTGGGACCCCAAGGTTTCCACCGGTTGGTGGGCTTATGGTTGACCCCTAATGGGCCTGGGATGCCCCCTTTATGGGCGGGCCAGCACGCTGGGGCGTGGGTTTAGGGTGGCTCTCCCTCACTTACCACGGTGGATACTCACGGCGAAATCAAACATTCATGCTCAAGCTCTCACTCACCGCCGGCGAACTAAGGAAACGATACTAAACGAGCAAAGCAATTGAAAGGACCAGGAGAGGGACCAGCTGCTCACCTGATCGGTGTGAAAACACCGATCCCGGCCGGAGACGACGGGCGCGCCGGGAGGCGTGGGTATGTACCCGGACGCCGCGGCGGGGTAGCTTCAACCTGCGGGTTAACTGTTACACCACTACGCCTCTCGCAGGAGGGGTGATCTCGGGGTGGGGATTAACTTATTACAACCAAAATGTACCTCCACGCAGGGAGGGGCATTAAGCCGGCCAGGCGGGTGGGGGAAATGTGTCCCCGACGGTGGAGCGGATGTCTCCGTCGATTCTGCTCGCTTGCTGTGGACAGGGGCAGGAGGCGGTGCAGCAGTCGTATCTCACCCTCAGGAATTTTGCCGATGGCGAGACCACCTGCGTAGTCTTCGTGACTGGGCCAGGGACACCTCTGAATTTTACTGATTTAATCGGACGCAGTCTCTGGCCGTGGTAGAAGTGCGAACTGGAGGTAGGATCTGAGAGCCGGTACCCACAGAATTGTTGCAGTAGCTTGCAGGAACGGTACCTGGGACTCCCGAACTCCGATTCTCGAACCGCTTGAAGATCTGGAACCGTGGTCGAATCCCCCTTGCAGCAAAACTGGCGGGGATGTCTTCCGGGGTCGGAGTGATCCGGGGGCCGTTGTTGACTGACTGTGGGTCGAAGCAGACCTGAGCAGACTGCCCCGAGTGACTGGAGGGGAAAAATCAGAAATCACGCTCCCGGGGACCAAACGCACTTCTGTTTCTTGATCTTGGTCGCAGACAGGGGGAGGAGTATTTTCGTAGAAGAGACTTGGGTCTGATTCCGGCACCGTTGGTCGTGGAGCAGCTTTCCACCGAGCTCAGGTCCTCTGCAGGGGACAACTGGACCAGTCGTGGGAGAATCGCCGTCTTGAATGGCCACGAAGTCGAAACCGGACGATTCCACCTCGCCTGCGAAGAGGTTCCGCAGACCTTTCCGTCGATGTAGGCCACGCACCAGGATGTCGCCGTATGACTCCGGGAAAAACTTCTGCAAGTCGAGACCTGAACTGTCACCTGCAGACTCTTATGTGAAGATGGGGAAGAACAAGGGAGTATGGGTAGGAGGTGGTAATGGAGGGGCCTGTGGGGTGGAGGGTTGGATGAGGAGGGGATCTAGGGCTGTGGAGGGGGGGAAGAATAGGTGGGGAAGGGGTGTGTGGAGGGGGGAGGAAGGGGGAACCGCAGCAGGTAGGGGGGAGTGGTGATTTCGGCCAAGGCAATGGGAGAGGGGGAATGGCCAGGGAAGTGTTGCGCAACCAGCTAGGGGGGTGGGTAATGGCTGGGTGAGGGCTGTTAATGAGGGTGTGGGGAAGAGGGAGAGTTGCTTGGGGAAGAGGGAGGGGTGTATTGGGTGTGGAGATGGTGTATGGGGAATAGGAAGGGTTACTAGGGAAGTGGTGGGTATTGATGGTAGTTATGGGCCTAGGGGAGGTGAAGGGTTGAATGGTGAGGTGGCTGATGAGGTGGAGGAGGGAGAGGGGAGGTGAAGGGGCAGGTTCGCCCTTGGGAGAGAGAGAGAAGGGGGGGAGGGAAGAGAGAGAAAGGGGCCGGCCCCTATAGTGAGAGAGAGTGAGAGTGAGAGAGAGAGAGAGAGAGAGAGCTAGAGACAATATTGGGTGGCAAATTTCTTAATTCATCAAAGCTGCTACAAAGGAGGGAGGGGGGGTCCTTATATAGAGCTAGGACCTTTACACAAAACCCCCTGACATTTAACACAACTACAGAAAACTATGAGTCAAGAAGGGGGCGCCCCTGGGCCCAAGCCCACTAAGTGGGCCTAACACCCTCAACTAAGGGCCCAAGTGACTCACTATGGCTAATTAATCCTTAAACCTAGATAGTGGACTCAAATAAAAGACAATTACACCTGATATGACTCAAATAAAAGAAAATACATAAGCAAGAAAATAAAGATAGATATGAGAACCACTTCTCCAATGGGTCACGAAGTCGGGGACGCCTCGTGCCATAGTGAATACTGGGAGATGTCCTCATCAAATCCCCCGGGGTGGGGAGAACTCGACCCCGTCGAGTAGGGGTCCAATCGCCTCTCATACTGCTCCAGCAGGCTCGGGTCCAGGCGCATCAAGTCCTCTCGGCTTACCCATGCATCCTCGGTCGGGGGACGGCCCTTCCACCTCACGAGGTAGCGCTGGTAGACCCTATTCCTGGTAAGTGTACTTTGTTCATCCAGTATTGCCTCCACTTGCTCAAGCCGGCCTCTCAATTGGGGTGGTAATTTCGCTCCGGGAGGGTCACTCACAAGGGGGGGTAGAGGTTCAAGATCCTGACTGGGTTCCACCGTGGGGCCCTTGTAGCACACTAGGTCCGCCACATTAAAAGTGGGGTGAACCCCAAAGCCCTCAGGTAAGTCTAACTCATAAGCATTGGTACCAATCCGTCGTAGAACCCGAAAGGGTCCCGAACCCCGTGCCCTCAGTTTGGAGGCGGGCCCTGGGAGGAGCCGCTCCGTTCTCACCATCACCTGGTCTCCCTCCTGGAACTCACAGTGTCGCCGATGAGCATCAGCCCGCTTTTTGTAAGCCTCATTGCTTTTGCCTATATGCTTGCGGATATCTTCATGCAATTCTTTGATGTGTTGTGCAAATGACTCAGCTGAGACTGACACTCTAGCATGAGGGGGGAGGGGTATGAGATCCGAAGGCTTTCTAGGACTATATCCATGCACTACCTCAAATGGACTCTTTCCTATGGACCTATTGACAGAATCATTATATGCAAATTCAGCTTGGGGCAAGAGGAGGTCCCAATTCCCAGGATGGTCCCCAACTAGACAACGGAGCAAGTTTCCGAGACTACGATTGACAACCTCAGTTTGGCCGTCAGTCTGGGGGTGGTAGGCGGTAGAGAACTTGAGAAGAGTGCCCAAAAGGTGCCACAAGGTTTTCCAAAAATAACTAGTGAACTTGACATCCCGGTCAGAGACAATGGTCTTGGGTAGTCCATGGAGGCGGACCACCTCATCAAAGAATAGCCGGGCTACCCTTGAGGCATCGGAGGTTTTGGAGCAGGGAATAAAGTGGGCCATCCTAGAGAACCTATCCACCACCACAAAGATAGAATCATGCTTGCGTAGGGTCTTGGGGAGGCCCAGGATGAAGTCCATGCTCAAGTCTTCCCATGGGCGGTCTGGGATGGGGAGGGGTGTGTAGAGCCCGGTGTTTTGCTTCACCTGTTTGGCGGAGGCACAAGTACGGCATTGACCAACAATGTTGGCCACCTCTCTCTTAAGGCTAGGCCAATAGAATTGTCTCTCTACCAGCTCAATGGTCTTTTGGACCCCAAAGTGGCCAGCCAAGCCACCCCCATGTAACTCCCTCACCAAGAAATCTCTAAGGGATGTCCGGGGTATGCACAGCCTAGTACCCTTGAAGAGGTACCCATCTTGGAGAATGAACCCCTCATGTTCCTTAAGGGGTTGGGTGGAGAGAGTGTTATGGATGGTCCCAAAGTCGGGACAAGTGGGGTACTCTTCTCTCACTCTCTCAAACCCGGTGACTTCCGCTTGGATAGTGGATAGCAAAGTCACCCTCCGGCTAAGGGCATCGGCGGCCCGGTTCTCACTACCCATTTTGTACTTGAGGACAAAGGTATAGGACTGAATGTACTCCACCCAGCGGGCATGGCGGGCATTGAGCTTTTGTTGGGTGTTGAGATATTTTAATGCCTCATGGTCGGAGAAAATCACAAACTCACTGGGGAGGAGATAGTGTCTCCAATGCCGAAGGGATTGGACCACGGCGTAGAGCTCTTTGTCATAGGTGGAGTATCTAGTCTTAGCCTCACAAAGCTTCTCACTAAAGTAGGCCACAGGGTGACCTTCTTGGCTAAGGACTCCTCCAATCCCGACCCCCGAGGCATCACATGTGACTTCAAAGACCTTGGAGAAGTCGGGTAGGCAAAGGACCGGGGCTTGAGTCATCCTGTCTTTCAGCTCTAAGAGGGCCTTGGAGGCCGCCTTGGTCCAAACAAAATTCCCTTTTTTGAGGCAATCCGTGATGGGGGAGGTGATGGTGCTAAACCCACGGATGAACCTCCTATAGAAGGTGGCTAGTCCATGAAAGCTACGGGCCTCATGGATGTTCTTGGGCTCGGGCCACTCAATGATAGCTTGGACCTTCTCGGGGTCCATGGACACTCCTTGGGAAGAGACTATGTAACCTAGGAAGGCCAATTGGTTGGTCATGAAGTGGCACTTCCCGGGGTTGGCAAAGAGGCTCTCCTTCCTAAGGGTGATGCAAACTTGCCTAAGATGATCGAGGTGGGCCTTCTTGCTTTGGCTATAGATGAGGATGTCGTCAAAGTAGACGACCAAGAATTTGCCTATGAAGGGCCTAAGGACCTCGGTCATTAGCCTCATGAAGGTGCTTGGGGCATTTGAGAGCCCGAAAGGCATGACAAGCCATTCATAAAGACCATCCTTGGTCTTAAAGGCGGTTTTCCATTCATCCCCGGGCCTAATGCGGACCTGGTGGTAGCCACTCTTGAGGTCTATCTTGGAAAAGATAGTGGCTCCTGCAAGCATGTCGAGCATATCATCTAGCCGAGGGATGGGAAATCGGTACTTGACCGTGATTTTGTTGATTGCTCGGCTATCCACGCACATGCGCCATGTCCCATCTTTCTTGGGTGTTAAGAGGGCCGGGACGGCACATGGACTCTTGCTTAGGCGGAGGAAGCCCTTCTTGATGAGCTCCTCGATTTGCCTCCTAAGTTCCGCGTGCTCGGTGGGGTTGAGGCGGTAATGGGGAAGGTTGGGTAAGGTAGCCCCGGGTACAAGATCGATGGCATGTTGTACATCGCGCATGGGAGGTAGCTTATCCGGAAGCTCTTCGGGGAATACATCTTGAAATTCTTCAAGGACTTGTTGGATCTCTATGGGATGGGGGTTGGTTGGGGTGGAGTCCCCAAGACAAATGACAATGGCACACACTTGACCCCCTTGGCTAACCTCTTCCTCAAATTCCTGCCTAGTGACGAGATGGAGGCTCCTAGTGGGCTCTTGGACTACACTAAGGCTAGGTGAGGGGGAAGGGAGACTTGGGGTTAGGTTTGGTGGACTTGGGGTGGGGTTTTGAGGGATTGGGGGGGTAGGAGTCCCTTCAAGGGAAGGGGGTGTTTTCTTGGGACTTGGGCGTGGGGGTGTGGGGTTGAGAAGGATCTTCTTCCCCTCATGGGTGAAGACACAAGTGTTGACCCTCCCATAGAAAGTGGCATCTACATCGTAGATCCACGGTCGCCCTAAAAGAATGCTACCCACCTCCATTGGGAGGATGTCACACCAAACTTGCCCTTGATATGACTGGAAGGTGATGGGGACAAGGCATCGGGTGCTAACGGGTGCGGATGTGGCATCTATCCAAGCTACCCGGTATGGTTGGGGGTGTGGGGTAATGGTAAGGCCTAGGAGTTTGACGGTGTCGGGTGACACTACGTTCACACTACTCCCATTGTCCAAGATGACTTTCCTAACATGGTTCCCTACCCGGATGTAAGTATGGAAGATGGTTGTCCTCCTCCAATCATGCTCTTGGGTTTGGGTAAGGGTGCACCTCACAACTCCGAGGGGGGAGTCGGCGGATGGGGAAGGTTGTTCTTGGTGGGCCCCTAGAAGATGACTCTCATATTCCTCCTCCCATTCTTGGGAGGGTTCATAAACCTCTAATTCGCCCTCGTACTCAACTTGGGTTTGGGGTGTGGCCTCCTCTATGTAGAGGTTGGATGCACTTTTAGTAGGGCATTGAGTGGCAATGTGGCCATACCCCGAACATCTAAAGCATTGTGGCCCACTAGGGGGATTTTGGGCACCTTTGGTGGGCGTAGGGTTGAGCCTAGTGGGGGTGGGGTTTTGGGGCCCATTAGTAGGGCGAGGGAATGGAGTGTGGTTGGGAGGGGCTACCCTAGTGGGTTGGGTTCCCGGGGGTATGGGAAGGAGGCCCCTTTGGGGAGGGAGTGGGTTAGGCCGAGGTGCCATGGCTTTGGGGTCAACTCCCCGTGGGGGAGTGAAACGCGTGAACCTGGTAAACTTCTCCGCATCCCTAGCCACTTGGTAAGCTTGCTCTAGGGTAGTCACTTGCCTCATGAAAAGTTCCTTTTTGATATGGAATTGGAGGCCATTCCTGAAGCGTGAGAGGGTGACGGCGGGGTCCTCTTGGACTCCACACTTGAGAAGGTAGTAATCGAATTTTTCGATATAATCCATGACGGGTTTTCCTTCTTGTGTCAGGGCTTGCCATTCATCTAATAGATTTTGGTGGTAGGAGGGTGGGACATATTTGATCCTAAGTTGTTCTTTCATGGCTCCCCATGTGGTAATGGGTGCCTCCCTCCTAACAATTCTAAGGGCTTCCACATTTAGCCAATGGGTCTTGGCTAGCTTGATTAGTTGCATTCTTGCAAGCCGAACCCGCCTATCCTCGGTCATTGGGTACCAATCAAAATATTGGTCCATGGCTGCCTCCCAATCAAGGTAGATACTAGGGTGGTGTGATCCGTCAAAAGTGGGAGCATCCACTTTGACAAGCCTCATAAGGTGGTCATCCGGGTTGTCCCGGGGTGGCCGTTCATTTCCTCTAGGTATGGGACCCCTATGTGGTTCGGGAGGAAGTTCATGGTGTGGTTCCCTATTGACGGGCTCCTCACGTGGGGGAGGGGCTACTCTCTCATTCAATCTTGGCATGTGGGTCTCAAGTTGGCCAAGGCGCCGAGTGATGTCATCAAGCCGAACCATGATGTCGGCCATACCCTCCATTACAAAGCCCATGGGATCGGGGTGTCTTGCTCCATTGTGGTCGGGCTCCTCATGGGGATTGGGCTCCATTGTAGTTTGGGAAGATGATGCTGAATGATGTTGGTAAGGGGTACCACTCCGGGTGGTCATGCAAGGTTGGGCTATGCAACGGCGAACAATATGCACCTAAGACCTAGGATGCAAATGACCCAAGACTAGGCTTGATGGGACAAACCTACAACCTGGCTCTGATACCACTTGATGTGGCACAGCCCACTAATGAGATGTTTGACCCTTGGACCTACCAATCCACAAGCATACAAGCACTCAAATGGCTCACCGAGTGGCCGAGCTCACACGACGCACACGTGCACCCGGGTGGGCCCGAATGATGACGGCGAGGGTCCGGGGTGGGACCCCAAGGTTTCCACCGGTTGGTGGGCTTATGGTTGACCCCTAATGGGCCTGGGATGCCCCCTTTATGGGCGGGCCAGCACGCTGGGGCGTGGGTTTAGGGTGGCTCTCCCTCACTTACCACGGTGGATACTCACGGCGAAATCAAACATTCATGCTCAAGCTCTCACTCACCGCCGGCGAACTAAGGAAACGATACTAAACGAGCAAAGCAATTGAAAGGACCAGGAGAGGGACCAGCTGCTCACCTGATCGGTGTGAAAACACCGATCCCGGCCGGAGACGACGGGCGCGCCGGGAGGCGTGGGTATGTACCCGGACGCCGCGGCGGGGTAGCTTCAACCTGCGGGTTAACTGTTACACCACTACGCCTCTCGCAGGAGGGGTGATCTCGGGGTGGGGATTAACTTATTACAACCAAAATGTACCTCCACGCAGGGAGGGGCATTAAGCCGGCCAGGCGGGTGGGGGAAATGTGTCCCCGACGGTGGAGCGGATGTCTCCGTCGATTCTGCTCGCTTGCTGTGGACAGGGGCAGGAGGCGGTGCAGCAGTCGTATCTCACCCTCAGGAATTTTGCCGATGGCGAGACCACCTGCGTAGTCTTCGTGACTGGGCCAGGGACACCTCTGAATTTTACTGATTTAATCGGACGCAGTCTCTGGCCGTGGTAGAAGTGCGAACTGGAGGTAGGATCTGAGAGCCGGTACCCACAGAATTGTTGCAGTAGCTTGCAGGAACGGTACCTGGGACTCCCGAACTCCGATTCTCGAACCGCTTGAAGATCTGGAACCGTGGTCGAATCCCCCTTGCAGCAAAACTGGCGGGGATGTCTTCCGGGGTCGGAGTGATCCGGGGGCCGTTGTTGACTGACTGTGGGTCGAAGCAGACCTGAGCAGACTGCCCCGAGTGACTGGAGGGGAAAAATCAGAAATCACGCTCCCGGGGACCAAACGCACTTCTGTTTCTTGATCTTGGTCGCAGACAGGGGGAGGAGTATTTTCGTAGAAGAGACTTGGGTCTGATTCCGGCACCGTTGGTCGTGGAGCAGCTTTCCACCGAGCTCAGGTCCTCTGCAGGGGACAACTGGACCAGTCGTGGGAGAATCGCCGTCTTGAATGGCCACGAAGTCGAAACCGGACGATTCCACCTCGCCTGCGAAGAGGTTCCGCAGACCTTTCCGTCGATGTAGGCCACGCACCAGGATGTCGCCGTATGACTCCGGGAAAAACTTCTGCAAGTCGAGACCTGAACTGTCACCTGCAGACTCTTATGTGAAGATGGGGAAGAACAAGGGAGTATGGGTAGGAGGTGGTAATGGAGGGGCCTGTGGGGTGGAGGGTTGGATGAGGAGGGGATCTAGGGCTGTGGAGGGGGGGAAGAATAGGTGGGGAAGGGGTGTGTGGAGGGGGGAGGAAGGGGGAACCGCAGCAGGTAGGGGGGAGTGGTGATTTCGGCCAAGGCAATGGGAGAGGGGGAATGGCCAGGGAAGTGTTGCGCAACCAGCTAGGGGGGTGGGTAATGGCTGGGTGAGGGCTGTTAATGAGGGTGTGGGGAAGAGGGAGAGTTGCTTGGGGAAGAGGGAGGGGTGTATTGGGTGTGGAGATGGTGTATGGGGAATAGGAAGGGTTACTAGGGAAGTGGTGGGTATTGATGGTAGTTATGGGCCTAGGGGAGGTGAAGGGTTGAATGGTGAGGTGGCTGATGAGGTGGAGGAGGGAGAGGGGAGGTGAAGGGGCAGGTTCGCCCTTGGGAGAGAGAGAGAAGGGGGGGAGGGAAGAGAGAGAAAGGGGCCGGCCCCTATAGTGAGAGAGAGAGTGAGAGTGAGAGAGAGAGAGAGAGAGAGAGCTAGAGACAATATTGGGTGGCAAATTTCTTAATTCATCAAAGCTGCTACAAAGGAGGGAGGGGGGGTCCTTATATAGAGCTAGGACCTTTACACAAAACCCCCTGACATTTAACACAACTACAGAAAACTATGAGTCAAGAAGGGGGCGCCCCTGGGCCCAAGCCCACTAAGTGGGCCTAACACCCTCAACTAAGGGCCCAAGTGACTCACTATGGCTAATTAATCCTTAAACCTAGATAGTGGACTCAAATAAAAGACAATTACACCTGATATGACTCAAATAAAAGAAAATACATAAGCAAGAAAATAAAGATAGATATGAGAACCACTTCTCCAATGGGTCACGAAGTCGGGGACGCCTCGTGCCATAGTGAATACTGGGAGATGTCCTCATCATTAGGACTCCTCGGGTGTGATTATGACGACAACAGCCCAAATAGGGGCCCCCTCAACAACCTCTCTGTTTAGCTCCCTGACACTGATGAAGTTAAGGCGCCTGACTAGGTTGTGACCATCCTTAGGGGCCTTGGGAACGGGTGTGATAGATGCATGAGAGGATGGAATGGGAAGTTTCCCCTCATTAGGAGTTCGGGGACTCTCCTGAACCTTCGGGGTGCCAGTGGCGGTGGAGGAGGAGCTCTTTCCTGGGGTCACCTTTGAGGGTGTAAGGTACAACTGAATCTTTTTCCCATTGTGGGAGAAGGAGCATTGGTTGGATCGACCGAATGTAGTAAGGTCTACATCATAGATCCACGGTCGTCCTAGGATGATGCTACCGACCTTCATAGGCACTACATCGCATAGAATCTGTCCTTGGTAGGACTGGAATTGGCTGGGAATGACACATGTAGTGGTGACTGGGATAGACGTGTCATCAACACAAGTCACATTGTATGGCCGAGGGTGGGGATGCGTAGGTCGACCTAGACGGGAGACAAAGTCTGAAGAGACTGCATTGATACAGCTCCCATTGTCAAAGATCACCTTGCAGGGTTGGGTTTTCACCATGATGTAGGTTTGGAAGATGGAGGTTTGACGCCAGTCGTTCTCCTGGGGGTGTGTTAAGATGCAATGAACTACACCTAATCATCCCTGACTAGAACTCTCGGTAATATCTCCCACTTGCATGTACTCGACATGCATGCCATCAAATCCTGCATCCATTTCCTCAAACTGGGGGATGAGGTCAGGATCGACCATATATCTCTCAGTGTCTTCTGCTTTCGGAGGTGGAAGCTCCACAGGCTGGGAGTCGGTGATGACCAAGGCTCGGGTGGGACAATTAGTGGCAACATGCCCTAGGTTATGGCACCTAAAGCAACGAATTCCCGAGATAGGGACTGGTTGGGAGGTGCTTGGGATGGCTCCCTTTCCCTTGTCATCTCTCGTATCAGTTGGCGGAGTGTACTCCAGCCTGGGCACAGTAGTGGGTGCAGGTAAAGGGTTCCTTATGAAAGGAACAATTGGGGAAACGGCCCAGAGTGGGGTAGCAGTAGGGACATAGGAAGTGGAGGGGCCGGGCCTCTCAGAGTAACGGACCATGGGGTTTCGGGACTCGGGTTGGCGGTAGGTGGGAACCCGAGGTGGGACCACCCTTTGAAACCGCTCGACATCTTGAGCAACCTGATAGACATGCTCGAGGGTGTTAACCTCTCGTAGGAACAGCCCCCGCTGTATGCTCTCGTGTAGGCCAGCCCTAAATCATGAGAGGGTGACAAGGGCATCCTCAATGACTCGACTCCGAAGGAAGAATTCATCAAATTTGGCGATGTACTCGTCCACGGACTTTCCATCTTGGGTGAGTTTCTACCATTGGTCTAAAAGACGCTGATCGTAGGAGGGTGGCAGATATTTCTCCCTTAGTTTCTCCTTCATTTCTTCCCACGTGTTTATGGGATCCTCTCGTCTCCTTGCCAGGAGATTTTCAATGTTGCACCAGTAGGTCTTGGCTTGACCTAGGAGTTTTATCTTGGCAAACCTCACCCATGTGGCAGGGGTCATGGGGTGATGCCAGTCAAAGTATTGGTCCATCCCGGTTTCCCAATCAAGGTATGTAGCGGGATTTAGGGACCCATCAAAACTGGGAGCATCTATTTTGATGTTCCGAAGGATGATCTGCTCATCATCGTGGTCTCTCCCTCTAGGCGCACGATCCTCTTGCTCTCTACCTTGAGGAGCCTGGTTCTGGCCGCTTGGTTTCTCTCTTCCCAAGGGTTGGCTACGGGATCGCCCCGGCCATTCAACGTCCCTTCCTCTTTCCTCACGTGATCCTCTAAGGCTCGGATCCTTTCACCTAGCTCCGCTCGCAATTGGCCTATAAATCTTTCAATTTGGGCCATAAGATGTTGTTAGAGCTGGGCTAACATGGCATCCATGCTATCCTGATTCATGGGTGGTTATAAGGTTAAACTGCGCTCTAGACGGCCCGATGAGTTCCTAGACTAACGTGGCATGCACGAGCTCAGACCTAAATGATGCAATCCTGGGACCGAAAATTAGCAAAGTGCGGACCCAATTTGTTGGCTAATATTGCAAAGGGTCAATTCCCTTTGCGAAGGGACCGGTCAGGGAGAGTTGCTCGCCCGTAGGTGAAGTAGTTGTGGAACTACCTCCTGACAATTATGGTGCCCTAATGCGGCAGTTCTAGAGCTTAAAGGATGGGTACATACAAGCTCTCTCTCTCTCTCCGTTCATAGCGATGCACTCAGAAGACAGGCTGCATGGATAGGGCTCTCTCTCACTTTGTCGCGCGGCAATTGAAAAGATACTAAATAAGCAAGTGATTGGAGAACATACCTAGATAGACTGAAAAGTCCAGCTCCGACCGGAGACTAGGGCGAGTGGGGACTTGCGTGTCCGCACGGCGTCGACGAAGCTTGAGCGGTTACAAAAATTCACTCCACACAGGGAGGGTGTAATTATTACAAAATCGCTTAATTTAAAATTTCCAGTGCAGGGGAACAAATTAATTTAAAACTTTCTCCCCGCAGGGTGACTCAGGGGTACCCACATTCCGTAATTTACGGATCGTCCATTGGTTTCCGGGCGACTCGGACACCGGATGAGACGCCGTTGTGAACTTGGGGTGCTACAATCATTAACTTCAAATGATATATAGATATCTATAGATATATATAAATATATATATATATAGGTATATATATAATATTATATATATCCCAGATATATTATATATATATTTATCACCTTTTTCAATTTTTAAACCTTCGATTCTTCTGCGCAAATCACGCAGACAGGCGGGGGGGGGGGGGCGTGGTAAGCGGTCAACGGCGGCGGTGGTGAAGGCGTGCGGCAGTGGAGGCCGGGTGCGGCGGGTGCGCTAGGCGCGCGGCGGCCTTTGGTGGCGGGGAGCTGGCCGTTGCATCCAGCAACGTTTGAAATCGAGCACGGGCGACGATGCCCATGTTGTGAAAACGTGAATTTTTTTCTTTTTGTTTGTTTTTTCTATTTTTCCTTTCTCTCTCAACCGAGAGAGATCCTTTCTTTTCTATTTTTTCTTCTCCTTTTTTTCTCTCTCTCCTCTCTCAACCGCAAGAGATGCTTCCTATATATATATATATTCACTAATAGAAATTAGGGAGGGGAGACGATGCCGACGCCGGGGTTGATGGAGGCGCCATTGTTAGGCTCTGATACCAAATTTGACGCGGCGGCGACGTGAAAAATGGATCGATGGCACTCCGACGGCATGAACAGGACGGATAACCACTGCCTTGCACAGCTCTGTCTCACACCGGACGGTGTCACACCGGGCGACACTCTAATCTCACAAAGAGAAGGATGGAAGAGAAAACACAAAGGGGCTTAGGCTCCTTACGTGATTGCAAAATCTTAAGCTTTTCATCATAAGAAAACACAACACACCCTAGCCCCCTTTATATAGGAAGGGCTATAACAACCATACTTTTAACTTTTACCTAATTACACTTATGTCCTTAGCCTAATAAAATAAAACTCACCTACCAATATTTGACTTGGACCAAATTAAATAAAATACTTTGACTTTGGTGGTTTAATAATACAAATACCACCATAGTAAAATACACACAATACATACACACATACACAATACATACGTACTCAGGACGCCTAGTCTTCAAATGAGTCTCCGAGCCACAAGCTCGGTGCGGTCGTGGCGATGTGGCGTCGGCTCCGAGTAGTGGGCCCGGTGTCCCCACCAATCAGCAAGTTTCTGCTACTGGGACCATGGACAATTCGACTTGGGGTCAGCCCAAGTCGACTTGTTCCAAGCCAGCAACCAACTTTTGCTGCTGGGATCAGGGGCAAATCAACAGATTTCTTTGTTTCTTCTTTGAATATGATATGCAATGCCATTGAAAATGCATGAGTGTGTGATCTTTATTTATCAAGGATGCTATGCCCTTGGAAATGCAGGAAAATGGTTTTGTGAATCCTTTTGCACAACATGTGAGGGTATAGGATCAGAAATCATAAATCAATGCACGCATGAATCAAAGGATGAATAAGGGTGCTGTTGATGTGACACACCCTTGGACCAAATTAAACAAGCATAATTTGTAATCAAACGGATCGATATTGGCGGCTACTCTCCTGTCGCTCACCCGAACCCGGGGTAACTCGGCGATACCGAGTGGAGGTTGTGTGGGCTAGGCCCTTGCTGGTAGTGGGCCAGAAAAGCCAAGGTTGGTTCCCCAAGGATATGGCTGGCCCAACTGAATGAGGCCGACGATGTGCCAAGGGCACAGGTTACACTCTTCACCCCACGGTGATCTCTTGAAGCAATGGAGCTTAAGGATCGAGCTCTCACTCTCACAGCCAACGGAGTTTATGAACTAATATTGGGAAAAATAAGCACTAAATAGAGCTAAGGTTGGAGCACTTACTCGACCGGTTTGAAGAAACCGGTCCCGCTCGGAGACGTGGGCGAGCGGGGAAGTGTGGGTTCCCCACACGCCGCGCCGGAGAAGCTTGACCTGCTTAAGTCATTACATCACTACACCCCATGCAAGGGGGGGACCTTGGGGAAGGGAAGTCAATGAATACAACCAAACACTACCTCCCATAGGGAGGGGCTATAGGTCGGCCAGGCGGGGGGGGGGGGGGGGGGGAATGCAAAGGGAGGCCGAATGGTGGATGATGCCAATTCTGTCTGCTCTCTGTGAGTACAGACAGACTGTCAAAAATGTGGACGCTGTGACCGCTCCTGAATTTTGTTGGGAACGAGACCAGCTGGAAAATCTTCATAGATGAACCGGGAAGTCGTCCAAATTTTGCCGATTTATCAGGTTGCCGGTGCTGGTCGGAGCAGAGGCACGAAGAGGGAAGCAGAGTTCTGGCTCTGTCTGCGTCTGGACTACAACCGCAGGAAGACGAAGTCACCCCGGGCGCTCCCGAGATCTGAATCGGGCTTGGTCAGAGTTCACGGCTTCCTTGTCGAGTCCTGTTCGATCAGAGAACCACGGGGATGCCAGGCAATGTCGGGGTAGACCTGAGCAGCCCAAACAGTGCTCAGGTGTCGGGCCAGTCCAGTAGGGGACAGACCAGCACACCTGAGGGAGAAAAATGAGAAAATGCTGCTCCGGAGGCCGAACGAAGTTTTGCTTCTTGGAGATGGAAGGAGACTCGTAGCAGAAGCTCTCGGCCAACCGGCGCCTCAAGAAACAGAGGGATGTGGCTGTGGGAGCTTCTGGAAGTGTCCTCTAGCTGCTGTTCAGAGCTATCTTGCGCAGTCGGAGAAGAACGGATCCCTTGGGCGATCACGAACTCAGAACGGGACGGGACCACCACTGTTGTGAAGTGGACAGAGAGACGCTTCCAACGGTAGCTCTTGGGCCTCCAGGGACGTTCAGACAAAGCCGGGGTCGCCTCTGTAAGATGCCATTCCTCTGCTGGCTCTGAGCTGCGAACTGGTCAATCGGGATCTGCTACAAGGCCGGGGTGGAGATGGTGCCAATGGGTGGAGGGGTTGAGGGAAGGGTAGCAGAGGGTGTGGGGAGTCAAGGGGAGAGCTAGGTCTGTGTTGGAAGAGGAGGAAGAGGGGAGGGACGCAGGGGGGCAAGGTGATGGTTCTGCCAAGGTGGAGGAAGAGTGAAGGGTGGTGGAGGCTCTTGGTGGAATGGATTGGAGGGAAGGAGAGGGGCGGCCTATTCTAATGGAGAGGGTTGGGGGTGACCTAAGACTAGGGGATGGTGGGAATTTCAAATTCAAATGGGTCTTGGGGGCTGGGAGATTGTGTGGGGAAGAGAAGAGATTGTGTTGGAATGGGGAAGATTGTGTTGGAATGGCCAAGGATATTCTAGGGAGAAGCAAGATTTGGTGGGGATTTGGTGGAGGGGGTTTCCAATACACCTAGGGAAGGGAATGGGGGGGTGAGGTGGCAGGTGAGGTGGAGGAGAGAGAGGGTAGGTTGGAGCCCCCCATTGTAGAGAGAGAGGGAGAGAGAAAGAGAGAGAGAAAGAGAGTGGGGATTCTCTCCCCTAGGGCTTCTCACCCCTCTTGGATTCACTCCACTAGAACTATATAATTTGAACTCTCAAATAGAAATTTGGCATTCATTCATTAATTTGAAATGGGGGGAATGTGGCCCTATATATAGGTAACCCACATTTTACAAAAAGTCCCTGACTCATGCAACAATGACAAATAAGTAAGGGGGTAGGGGCGCCCTTGGGCCAATCTCACAGAATTGGGCCCAATAGCTAACCTAATGACACTTAAACTCAGGGAAATAAACTAAGACCTAGGGACATGACTCAAATAAAGTGGAAAATACATCAAATGACTCAAGTAAAAATTACATAGGACTCAAAATAAATAACTAGACCATGTCGGATGCAACCGGGGCGAGGAGACGAGCCGTGAATGTGGGCACGGGAGGTGATGTCCCCATCATACTCCCGGGGTGCGGAGAACTCGACTTTGTCGAGTAAGAGTCCTTCCCTCCTCGGAGGGTGTAAAAGTGATACCGCCCACAAGTCTTCTAAAGGTGACCGATCCATCCACCCGACGAGATAGCTTTCGTATACCTTGCTCCTGGTGGTAGTGAACTGTTCATCCAATATTCGTTCAATTCGCTCACGCTGGGCTCTCTTGGCTAGTGGACTCTTCTCACGGGTGGGTGCTCTCTCAATGGGGGAAATGGGCTCAATATCCTCACTAGGTACCATCGCGGGACCCTTATATGGCACTAGGTCGGCTACATTGAATGTGGGGCTCACTCTATACTCTTCGGGAAGATCTAACTCATAGGCATTAGTGCCAATGCACCTTAGAACCTGGAAGGGACCAACCCCACAAGGCCTCAATTTGGAGATGGCTCTCGGGGAGAGCCTCTCCGTTCTCACCATCACAAAGTCACCCACGTGGAATTCTTGGTGATGCCTATGGGAGTCAGCCTGCCTTTTATAAGTCTCATTTTCCTTGCTGATGTGCTTGCGGAGATTTTCATGCAATTTTGTGAATGCTGACATTCCAGGGGTGATGGGTTGACCTGGGCAACCAAAAGTAGACCAATCATGCTTTGACGCCAAAAAGACTTTGATGGAATGGGGAGGACTGGGGCATCCATCGGTGAATCGGTCATGCATGGGGGTGACAAATACCGGGAGACCCGGACATCCATGAATACTCCTATCATGCCTACAACCCATGATGAATGAAGGAGGACCATTACACCCAAATATGGACCACTCTTATTTCCTACTTGACATGTGGGTGATGTGAATGAATGGGTCCAACATAGTGTTCATGCCAAGTGGTGTGGTAAGTTTAGACACATGCATGCTCATCCCAAAGGTGACTTCCCTGTGCATAGATGTGGGACGACCTTTGAACTTCCATGTGAAAGGGTTGAAGGGATCTAGGAAAGTGGATATAGGGTGGGGCATTTCCTTGATCTCTAGGTGGGTGTTGCCTAAGGTCATGGCTCCTTTGGTGTAACACGGGTCATGGATGAGGTGGGCTTGGCCCAATATGGTGGGTGAGGGTAGAAAGGGTGGGTGGTGGGTAAGTGATAAGTGTGTATTTTTACCTATTAGTTCATGATTATACACATTTTTATGAGCTTAAATAATAATAAATATACACATATCACACTTATTGTTAATTTAGAGTAAAATATTTAATTTTTTGAAATTAAATAATGTTAATAAAGATATTTGCTTATTTATGCAAGCATTCAAAATGAAAAAAAATAAGAAAATAAAAAAATAATATATATATATATATATGTGTGAAAATGGGCCAAAAGCCCAAGTACTTGTTCAAAAAGAAAAGAAAAGAAAATGGAAAAAAAATAAATTTATTTGACATTTTTAAAGATTTTTTTAAGCTATATATAAGATATAAATATATATATATCTCTCAATATATATAATATATATATAATATATATATACTTAGTATGTGAGTGTGTGTGTTTGTTTTTTTTGCAGGTCGAAGCCGCCCCGCCTTCGCAGGCGGGCACGGGCGACGAGGCGAGGGTGCGGTCCACGTGCCCTCGCGGAGCGGTCAAAGGCGGAGCGGGGAGGCCGGGCCCACGGCACGCGTCGGCAGCACACACGGCAGGCGGTGCCACGGCGCACCATGGCACACCCGGGTTGGAAAGCGCGGGCGGCGCACGCGCAAGCGCGTTCGTCGGCGCGAGCAGTCGGCGCACGCGGGCGCACGCGAACCTAGGAGAGAGAAAGAGAGAGAGAGAGAAAGGAAGAGGAAAAGAAGAGAAAAAAGGCCAGAAAAATAAGAAAAAATCAGAAAAATTAGAAAAGTGTGCAACACATGCTAGCACACAATTCCAAGTCAAATATAGCAGCAATTGTCAACAAAAGAAGCAAGAAGTGTTCATATTAGCTAAAGGGTTGTTGTATTACCCTATATAAAGGGGTTCAATTGTAATGAAAGGGGTTGTTAAGAGAGGAGATAGCAAAGAGTTGTAAGCTATGGGTTGCTAAGATTTGTAAGTGTTCTTGAAGTTCTTGCTTTGTGGCTTTGGTAGGAGAAGATTTTGAGAGCTTTGTATTTAAGTTTTGAAGTTTGTTGTTAGTTTGTATTGAATACTTTCATTGTACTCTTAGCCATTTTTGGCTCTTCATAGTCAATTTACAAGCTTGTGTGATCCTTATTTCAATTTATTATCTTCTATAAAGTTGTCAATCTGTAAGTGTTCTTCAACTTCTCTTTCTAGCATTTCCCTCAATTCCTTCTAAATGGAAAGTTATTTTCTGTCTTTCTAAGTTCTGTTCTACGTGATTACTGTTCATCCGAGGTGATACCTTCTATAATTCTTCTATTTTGAAGCCTTTCCAATCTTATTTTTACTCTGAGTTCTTCATGAAAGTTGTTCTTCTCTTGTAGATCTAAAACTTCTTATTCTACCACTTCTTCTAAATATTCTTATTTTGAGAGTTATAATTAATTTATCACTGTTCTGATTTCTGCCATATTACTGTTCATCCGCACTGATAGCTCTTGAGTGTTTCACATTTTCCACTGTCTTCCTCTTGTTCTCTGATTCTGTGTTCTTCATCAGACTTCTTCATCTTTTCATTCTCTACAACTTTCATTTCTTCCACTTCTTCTAATTGTGTCTAGTTTAAAAGTTATTTCTTTTCCTAGTTCACCTTAGTTTCATTATAATTATCTATTTGTTCTTCTATCGATTCCACCCTTCTAAATTGCATCCCAATCTTTCTAAGGCAGTTTTAAATTCAATTCTCTTGATTTTTAAATCTTAAAAAACTCAAGGTTTTCAACTCTCAAATCTACTTCTCCCTGTGGATTCGACTCGGTCTCATCACTTAACTATTCTATTTATTTAATTTGTGGGCCGGATATTGTAATTTGATAGCGGGGCGTATTAACGACGTGCGTTTTCCGCGCATCAAATTTTGGCGCCGTTGCCGGGGAGGGTTTGAATTTGAAGTTGATAACTTTATGTTTTCTTTTGTATATATATTGGTGCTCACTCTTATTTTTGCAGAAAAATAAAAGGATCAACAAAAGTACAAAAAATAGAAAATTTTGAAAATGTCAAAAAGTATGGTGTCTCCCCGAGGTAAGTCTTCTTTATCTTCTACTCTTGTTATTTTTTATTTACCAAATAAAGAACGAGGGAATGCGATTACGGTTAGTACTCTTATCCTCTTTCCATATATTTAGTTTCTTTATTTTTAATTTCAATATGTAATTTATTTTCATGCTTAGAAATGTTCTTAAAAAAATAAAAAAATAGAAGAAATAAAAAATATGGTGGATTAGCTCAGTTTACTAACAAAAAAAAATAAAAAAACAAAAGTAAAAAAAAGTATAACTTGGTCTCACTATCATCTTCGAAACTAGTGTCTAAGGCTAGAGGTCAACGGCAAACGCTATAAGCGGGAAAGTGGTTACTTAATTTGGATCTTGTGAAAGCAAGGGGAGCCTCCCACTTCCACACCTATTACCTGGCCGGTGGATAAGTGTGATGGTGAATCTAAGTTAGACTTTAATTGATAATTTGTTTGCATCAAAAAAAAAAGAAAAAATAAAATATACAAAAAATGGTGAGATCATAACTTTCATCTATGGACTGGGCACACAACTTAGCTAGGTTTGACTAATTGGCTCATAAATTTGATCAATTTTTAGCCATGGATCAAGATCCCTTCATACCACCTAGTCACCATGATAATGATCACATGTGGGATAACCCAGCCCATTATGTAGGTGGTTGTCCAAATCCACACTCATTTCTCACCCAAAACAACCCGACCTCTTATGACAGTTCATATTCGTGGTCGGCCCAAAATGAGATCCCGTCACCTATGATGGCCCAGTTTCCATCGTTTACCCAAGACCATATTCCAACCACTCAGTTTGGGGGCCTTGATCTACCTTTCACCCCGGAGAAAGGCCAATATGATCAACGGTTTTCTCAGCCCGATTACGAATCATCTCCAGATACTTATACCTCTAGCTGGGAAAATCAACCAACAATCTCTTGGATGGACCAAGCAAGGCAAACCCAAATGTCTCCAGAACTCTCCACACCTTATTTTGACCCATGTCCAAATAACTTTAATTCTGGTTGGAGAGATCAACATGATTCTTCTTGGGAGTCTTATCAGGATCAAGGCCAAAGTCCTCAAGAATAAGATTTTCAAAATTGGGCCACATACCCAAATGATTCTTATGATCAACCCTATTATGAAGGGCAACCCATACACTCTCCACCATCTCATTCTCGGACTGAGTACCCTTCAAACTACTATCCATCACAATCTGACTCTCAGCCCACTTATCTATCTCCTCCATACACAGATTTGCATAAGGAGGAGATGTTTGATCAATTGACACGGCTCTTCCAGACTCAACAACAAGCCTTCCAGGAACAACTACAAAACTTTGAGGCTCATGTGAGTCAGGTTGCTAAAAACATCATAGAAATGGAAGTCGATCCAATGCCTAGCAACTCTACTATAAGTCTTGAGGACCAACTTCCTGGATTTGATGGACGTGACAACGATGAAAATCCATATGTTCAACCTATGATTCCCCAATCTATCACTCATATCACTGTTGATTTTGAGGGGATCATGGAAGAGTCTTATGAGGAGGACGTAAAGGAAGAGTAGCCTGAGAAGCCTAAACCCCATTCCATTTGTGAAGAGGATTATGATGATCTTGAGTCGTTGGGGGGAGAAGAAGAGGATGATGATTTGCCAGTCAATGACCAAATTCCATTACTTGCCATTCCTAAATTTGATGAATCTTCTTTCCAAGTATATGATGATGAAAATATGAGTGTCGAGGGTGAATTAAGTGTATACATAAATCCATCTTCTTGGGTAATTGAGGAACCAGGTACTCCACTGGAAAGTCACTCTGATTGGGCATCTCATGATTTAGAGAAGGATGTGGATATTTTCCCCATCCCTAACCTTGGTGAATCCATAATCATTCCAAATATTCTGCAACTCACCAACTGGTTAGATCCATATGAGCCTTCTATGAATTCTGGTGTTGAGGAGCGCACTGATTTCATTCCTAATCCTCCTTATCTCCTTGACACTGGCCATGTGGTAGATTCCCCAAAAATCCATAACACCCTTATCCTCTCTCACCTAAACAATACACAAGTATATCTTAAAAGTGAGGATGAAGGAGAAAAGTTGAGAGAAATTAAGGTCCGCATTGATGTGTTTAATACTTATAAGGACCTTAAACATACAGAGGAATATTTTGTAATTGAAGCTATGATAATTCCTCCACCATTCTCTGACCGAGGGGGTCCATCCAAATTCCTAGACCCACCTTGGCATGCTTCTAACCCACATGCATCGAGGCATAATCTTTTCCTCCAATGGTACACGGGCTGAAATTTATCGGAGGATAAGATCATTTGGTGGCTCATTCTGAATGCCACCCGTTGGTTAGTGAACTGTAATATGTCTGGCTGAAGACGTTAAACTAAGCGCTTCTTGGGAGGTAACCCAAATTTTTTATGATTTCTGTGTGAGAATAAATAGCTTCTTGGGAGGCAACCCAAGTTTTTATTGTGGTTTTGTGTTTATTTTACAGATTTGAATAAAGGATAAGTTGGGGGGAGAAAGTTGATTGCTTACTCTGTTGCTCCGATTTTCAAAGCCAAGTACCGCCTCTCAAACACCAAGGCCGTCGAAGTACACATCAGGTTGTCCCGTTCTTTTCCAAACATATCATGTCTACATTGTTCTATTGTTCCATATTGTTCATGCCATTGATGACAATGTCATTTAAGTTGGGGGGACGGAAATCATGTTGCACATGCATTCATATACAACCACAATTCTCTTGATTTTTAAATCTTAAAAAACTCAAGGTTTTCAACTCTCAAATCTACTTCTCCCTGTGGATTCGACTCGGTCTCATCACTTAACTATTCTATTTATTTAATTTGTGGGCCGGATATTATAATTTGATAGTGGGGCGTATTAACGACGTGCGTTTTCCGCGCATCAGTAAGGTGGTTGGGTCACATGGGTTCCACAATTCCCATTGGAAGGGATCAAAGGGATCATGAAAAGGGTTACCAATGGGGAGGGGCCCTATGCCCTCAAGATCCTCAAATGGTGTTGGGTCATCCTCCTCTAATAAAATAATTGGGCCGAAGTTCTTGGTGGGTGGGTCGGCCATGAGGGGAGGGTTTGGCTTTCTACCCGATATAAGAAGCTCCAATATGAGGAGAAGGTTGGACTCATCGGGTGTGGGGAGGAATAGAAGGAGGTCACTAGTGTAGCAACCAATGGTGTATACCGAGGTGATGGACCCGACACATAGGTGTAGGAGGTCAAGGCTCCTTGGTTGGTTGTCTATTGTGGTCAACATGCCGGTCAACTCCATTTACCAAGCTAAGCCCATGAGAAGTTCCCCTAGGTTCTCTACTTGGTGAGAGGATTGGATGGTGGTGTGATGGGAGAATATGGGCACTATAGGGAGGTCTTGCTCCACGGGTAGATAGATATGGGTCATGATATCTCTAATCGAGCTCTCCCTTAGCCACATAACAAGGGGTTCTTCTAAGATGAGTTCGGCCTTATCTAGAGAGGGTGGTGTAGGGTGAAGATCCTTGTGCGAGACTTCCCCTTCAATTTGGACATGGGTGCCCTCCATGGAGGGGAAAGGATTTGGAGGGGCATTTGTCTCCATGTGGCAAAGTGGGTGGGCTACTTCTTCTAAAGCTAATGGGGTGGGAAGGTTCTTTGAAGGTGGGGTGATGTTAGCCGGTGTGTGGTGCACCCGGGGTGGTGAACAAGGGTGGGACTCCGGCGGATGGGAGAGTACAAGGTTGTTGAATTTAAAGATTCCCGGAAGGTGTGGCGGATGCACTAGGCAAGTCCGACGTGTTGGGTCGATGTCGGCATTCCTTTCATCTAACCATTTCTTACCTAGGATTATGCATGGACCCGCCAATGTTCCTACTTGACACCAAGCCCCATCAAAATACTTAGTCTCTCCAAACCATCTATGGAATTCAACAAAGACTTGGTCTTCATTGTGCATAATTTGTCCGGTCCTAGAAAGAGAGGCAATGATATCGGGGGATACCCAACTATCGAACTCTAAGTCAATGAAATCAATTTTCGTGGGCTCTCCATTAGGTAGGTATGCATGGGATATGATTGGGAGAGGGCCATTTGACCCTAGACTCAACGATGACAATGGTGGGTGGACAATGCAAGGGTCGGACCGATGATGACTCCAATGCAAGCGTGCCCTAGGACTTGACTTGTAGAGACAAGTCAAAGACTTGCTCTAATACCAATTGATGTGACACACCCTTGGACCAAATTAAACAAGCACAATTTGCAATCAAACGGACCGATATTGGCGGCTACTCTCCTGTCGCTCACCCGAACCCGGGGTAACTCGGCGATACCGAGTGGAGGTTGTGTGGGCTAGGCCCTTGCTGGTAGAGGGCCAGAAAAGCCAAGGTTGGTTCCCCAAGGATATGGCTGGCCCAACTCAATGAGGCCGACGATGTGCCAAGGGCATGGGTTACACTCTTCACCCCACGGTGATCTCTTGAAGCAATGGAGCTTAAGGATCGAGCTCTCACTCTCACAGCCATCGGAGTTTATGAACTAATATTGGGAAAAACAAGTACTAAATAGAGCTAAGGTTGGAGCACTTACTCGACCGGTTTGAAGAAACCGGTCCCGCTCGGAGACGTGGGCGAGTGGGGAAGCGTGGGTTCCCCACACGCCGCGCCGGAGAAGCTTGACCTGCTTAAGTCATTACAACACTACACCCCATGCAAGGGGAGGACCTTGGGGAAGGGAAGTCAATGAATACAACCAAACACTACCTCCCATAGGGAGGGGCTGTAAGCCGGCCAGGCGGGGAGGGGGGAAAACGCAAAGGGAGGCCAAATGGTGGATGATGCCAATTCTGTCTGCTCTCTGTGAGTATAGACAAACTGTCGAAAATGTGGACGCTGTGACCGCTCCTGAATTTTGTTGGGAACGAGACCAGCTGGAAAATCTTTGTAGGAGAACCGGGAAGTCGTCCGAATTTTTCTGATTTATCAGGTTGCCGGTGCTGGTCGGAGCAGAGGCACGAACAGGGAAGCGGAGTTCTGGCTCTGTCTGCGTCTGGACTACAACAGCAGGAAGATGAAGTCACCCCGGGCGCTCCCGAGATCTGAATCAGGCTTGGCCAGAGTTGACGGCTTCCTTGTCAAGTCCTCTTCGATCAGAGAACCACGGGGATGCCAAGCGATGCCGGGGTAGACCTGAGCAGCCCAAACAGTGCTCGGGTGTCGGGCAAGTCCAGTAGGGGACAAACCAGCACACCTGAGGGAGAAAAATGAGAAAATGCTGCTCCGGAGGCCGAACGAAGTTTTGCTTCTTAAAGATGGAAGGAGACTCATAGCAGAAGCTCTCGGCCAAGCGGCGCCTCAACAAGCAGAGGGATGTGGCTGTGGGAGCTTTTGGAAGTGTCCTCTGGCTGCTGTTCAGAGCTATCTTGGGTAGTCGGAGAAGAACGGCTCCCCTGGGCGATCACGAACTCAGAACGGGATGGGACCACTGCCGTTGCGAAGAGGACGGAGAGACGCTTCCAACGGTAGCTCTTGGGACTCCAGGGACTTTTGGACAAAGCCGGGGTCGCCTCTGCAATCTGCCATTCCTCTGCTGACTCTGAGCTGTGAACTGGTCCGCTGGGATCTGCTACAAGGCCGGGGTGGATATGGTGCCAATGGGTGGAGGGGTTGAGGGAAGGGTAGCAGAGGGTGTGGGGAGTCAAGGGGAGGGCTAGGGCTGTGTTGGAGGAGGAGGAAGAGGGGAGGGACGTAGGGGGGCAAGGTGATGGTTCTGCCAAGGTGGAGGGAGAGTGAAAGGTGGTGGTGGCTCTTGGTGGAATGGATTGGAGGGAAGGAGAGGGGCGGCCTATTCTAATGGAGAGGGCTGGGGGCGACCTAAGGCTGGGGGATGGAGGGAATTTCAAATTCAAGTGGGTCTTGGGGGCTGGGAGATTGTGTGGGGAAGAGAAGAGATTGTGTTGGAATGGCCAAGGATCTTTTAGGGAGAAGCAAGATTTGGTGGGGATTTGGTGGAGGGGGTTTCCAATATACCTAGGGAAGGGATTGGGGGGTGAGGTGGCAGGTGAGGTGGAGGAGAGAGAGGATAGGTCACAGCCCCCCTTGTAGAGAGAGAGGGAGAGAGAAAGAGAGAGAGAAAGAGAGTGGGGATTCTCTCCCCTAGGGCTTCTCACCCCTATTGGATTCACTCCACTAGAACTATATAATTTGAACTCTCAAATGGAAATTTGGCATTCATTCATTAATTTGAAATGGGGGGAATGGGGTCCTATATATAGGCAACCCACATTTTACAAAAAGTCCCTGACTCATGCAACAATGACAAATAAGTAAGGGGGTAGGGGCGCCCTTGGGCCAAGCCCGCAGAATTTGGCCCAATAGCTAACCTAATGACACTTAAACTTTGAGAAATATAGTAAGACTTATGGACATGACTCAAATAAAGTGAAAAATACATCAAATGACTCAAGTAAAAATTACATAGGACTCAAAATAAATAACTAGACCATGCCGGATGCAACCGGGGCGAGGAGACGAGCCGTGAATGTGGGCACGGGAGGTGATGTCCCCATCAATTGTTCAATTCTGAAATGCATGAAGAAGTAAATATGCTTGGGTTCATGCTAGAGGTTTATCATGGAAACTCTCAGATGCCACTACATCTCTCCCCCCCTTTTTGAGGTTCTTTCTTTCTCTTCCCTTCTTTTATTTCTGTTCGTGGGACCAACACGAGTCTTCATAGACTCATTATAGGCAACATGTAAGGTATTCCTTCTCCCTTTCTTTTTTTTTTACCAAAGGGAAAAATGCCTTGGACGGTTGTCTAACCCCAAGCGAGTCTACTCCTACAGCACGCTGATCCCAGCCTGGCTTAAAAGGGTTTCAAACTGAGGACCCCTATGTTCAGACGTGCATATGCATGGGATTACAGCAAAGATGTTATGCAGCTTCAAATTATAGAATTAATCATGCATACGAATTTCTGTTTGCATTCAGAATTCAGTGATGAGGCAATGTGTTTGTAAGGATGCAAATGCCACTTTTTTTATATGAGCACATGCCCTCTTGATCACATTCATGACAATTCAGTGAGGTTTATCATGCCCATGAAACCTTGATAGAAATTCCCATGAAGAAGTTATCATGTAGGTGCAGCTTCTAATCTTGTTTTCCCTTTTTTCATGGGGCAGACTGGCCTCAAAAGGGGGAGGGGTTGACCCCGTGAGATGAAGGGGTCGACCCCTGTGCAGATCTCTGCATAGGGATGGCCTAGACAGAACCACCAGAAGTTTTGAAATCTGATTTTTGTTTGAGGAGGATCGAGTATTCAAAGACTATATGCATGTCACATGCGAATGCTTGTGCAGAAACTTTCTGTATTTGATCTGGGCATCAGACCCGATGTTCGTCACTTTTACCATGCTCATTTTTTTTGTAGTTTTCTAGAATTATGCTAATCATGATGTTCCTTTTATTTATTGCACATCGGTGCATACTGAATTTTTGTTCTTGTTCAGTGATATGCTCACAGAGATATTGAGTTCAGTCAATCCGTCATTCCATTTTTTGTTATTAGTCTTCAAGTTGCGTAGCAAAAATCTGGCAGCACCTCCTCTAGACCCAGAGTTTTGGGGGGGTGTTAATTGGGTACGCATCCACGGAGGAACTCCGAGACGGCCCTGAAATAAGAAGGATGCGCATGGAAGTGGCAACATCCCACGACCCGATTTGGGTATAGAAATCCCAAGGGCTAGCCTACGAGGGACTCCAATGACCCACGAGTTGCCACAATCACATTTTTTGAGATGTGGACTTGAACTATCTCCAAGATATATGGCCGTCAATGTTCACCCTTTGAAGGAGATCATCCGGGGACCACACTATGAGGCAGTGAGTCCCCAGAGATCCAAGAATGATCAAGGCTCCGGAAGCCGAAGTTTGCCAAGAAAACGATCGATCTGGGATTAGATCTGATGTTTCACAACCCTTTGGCATCATGGCCATGAAATTGGTCCAAATCCCAAAGTGGGGTTTTGAGAGAAAGAAATCAGTATAACTTCAAAATGAAGAAGAAACCAAGTGAGCACCTCGAGGTTGGCAACCCGGAGTCATATCCATAGGCTTGGATAAACCCCGGGCCGGTGGCCACCGGGATAACGACTACATCATCATATAGATGCCATGTTGCAATTGGAAAAAAAATTAGCATGTATGTTGGGAGAACAGAAGGAAACAAAGCGGGGATGAAATATCAAACACCTTGGAGGCATGCCATCATGCTCATAAGAGAGGAAAAATCAGGGCCAAAGGCCCTGCATCTTATTCATTATTGAATGGAGAAAAATTACATCCGGGCTAAGTCATGCAAGAACACAAAGAAGGGAAAAGAAACAAGAAACTACAAGACCCACCCTCTTGCAAGTAGCTCTCACCCTTCCCCTCTCCCTTTTTTTTCTCTCTCTTCAGCCTCTGCGGTAGAATTTCTTCAGCATATCAACCTCTCCTCTTTTTCTCTTCAGCCATGGGGGCTTGTATTTATAGGGAAAGTAGGGGGTGCAGGGGCCCCATTCGGGGGGAGAGCCCCTGCGTCTTTTTTTTTTCTTTCTTATATGTTGCATGCTACACTGCTGCTGCAGCTGCTGCTGTCGTCACTGGTGATGCCATGGCTATTGTCGCTGCTGCTTTGCTGTCGATGGCGCAGCTGCTGCCATTGCTACGCATGAGGGCACGACGAAGTAGGTGAGGCTCATCCCTACGCGGCGTGGCCGACCGCAGGCGGCGTTGTGCTCCTGCATGGCATGGGCTCCGACATGCAAGCATGCGCGAGGGATGTCAACATGCATTCAATGCCCGCGCGGGAGAAGAAGAAAAGGGGTGAATAGTGAAAACACAGGGGGAGAGACACAGACACAAGGGGTGTCCATGAGATTTTCTTCCTATTCCTCCCCCTTTTTTTTTGAAAATTAATATCCCTTTTCATTTGGCTCCTCCTTGTTCTCCATTTGCGCGTCGGCCCTCTTCGCCCTTTTCTTTTTGTATTGGGTTTGGCCCATTCGAAATTCGCCCATTCACCCTTCTATTCTTCTATTCTATTTTTTTTAGTGCTAACAAGAGGTAACTTCCCCCCTTGAGAATTTTTCAATTGTAGACTGGGAAGATGCATATGCTGACTTATTAGATAAATGTGAAGGTTTCAGAAAAGAAAATAAGATGTTGAAGAAAAAGATTAACACTCTTGTTCATGGTAATGAGAAGTTGGAATGCCTAAAAATTGAAAATGAAAACATTAGAAAACAAGTTAATGAAAATGAATACCTGAAAACTAAATTATAAAATCTCCGGTCAGAAAAAGAAATTGTCAAAAAAGAGATAGAATAAGTCAAACTGAAACACCAAGAAAGTGAGAGAGAAAATAAGCTAAATCTGGAAAAATGTGAAGCAATTAAAGCTATTAATGTTGAAATTCAAAAGAATCTGGAGAAGGTAGAAAAAGAACTTCAAGATCAGAAAATAATTCTTGAAAAATTTATGCAAGGAAGAGGAAACCTATATGCTTTACTAGGGATGAAAGCTAACTTCAATAAAAAAGGTTTAGGATTTAATCCCACAAAGAAAAAGGAATTTGAATTGAAAACTGTCTTATTCAACCCTGAAAAACCAAAAGTTGAGGTGGTTACACAAGTCAACCCCAAACAAAAAATAAACACCCAAGTTAACAAAAAGACTACACCAAGTCGACAGGGGAGCAGCTATCTGCCTGCTAAGCAGAGACAAAGCACTTGGCCCAGAACTATATATCCAACTCAGACATTTAGATCAAAGATAGGCAGAAAAACTCAATCTGGTTCTATCACACATAACCTGAAAAGAAAACAACCTCGAGTCTAATGGAATGATTACTTTGACTTTAATTCACAAGGAACGAAAGGTCAAATTGGACCTATTCAGGAACCAAGTTAAGCTGGAACAATAAGAGCAACCTCAACCACAAGTTCAATAGAGGAGGCCACCTAAACAATAATAATCAATTCAGAAAACAAAATCCGAAAAGACATATTGTTCTTTCATACCACAAAATGTCTACGTACAACAATTGTGGTAGACCAGGTCATCCAAGTTCACAATGCTGGTTCAGTAAAAAACCTCATAATGTTAGACAAATTTGGATACCCAAATACTTATTGAATGAAATGAACAATGACTGTGGACCCAAGCTTATATGCGTTCCAAAACTCTCTGCTTGATGTGTTGATTGCAGGAATGCCTAGCAGCTGAACACAATTAGCGGTACTTGGATAGTGGCTGCTCAAGGCATATGACAGGAGACAGAAGAAAATTTAATTAACTGACCAAGAAGGAGGCCGGACAAGTGAAATTTGGAGGAAAAGACAAAGACAAAATAATTGGGTCAGATATTATAGGTATGAACTCTGAAAAAATTATTGAGAATGTCATGTTGGTTGAAGGTTTAGAACACAACCTATTGAGCATTAGTCAATTATGTGACAAAGGTCATAAAGTTCTTTTTGATGCTGAATAATGTCAAATTTTTGAAATAAATTCTGATTCTATCAGATTTATAGGACACAGAGTGAACAATGTCTACATAGTAGACTTAAATGATTCCCTCAATAAAAATTAGTGTTTAACTGCTAATCAAACTGATAATGCTTGTCTGTGGCATCGTAGATTATGACATGTCTGTTATACTGTCTTGTGCAAACTTGTCAAACATAACTTGGTTAGAGGCTTTCCCAAATTATCCTTTAAATAGAACACTAAAGTTTGTGAAGCATGCTCTTTAAGAAAACAAACAAGAAAATCATTCAAAATAAGAAATTAACCGCTGTCATCCATGCTTTTTAAACTACTTCATATGGATTTGTTTGGACCAACTAGAACAGCTAACCTAAGTGGAAAAAGATTTGGCTATGTCATTGTTGATGATTTCACTCGTTTCACTTAGATTTTCTTCTTAACTCACAATAATGATGCCTTCTCTAAATTTCAGAAATTTTCATAAAAATAAAACAGGAAGGAAAATTCAAAATCTATACTATCTTGTCTGATCATGGAGAAGAGTTTGATAACTCTTCATTCAGTGATTTTTGTAGCCATGAGGGTCTGACTCACAAATTTTCTTCTCCTAGGACCCTAGAACAGAATGGAATTGTGGAGAGGAAGAATCGAACCATAGTGGAGATAGCCCGAACCATGCTAGTGGAAAGTCAACTTCTAAGAATATTTTGGGTAGAGGCGGCGAATACAACATGTTATATTAGTAATAGAGCAATGGTAAGACCCAAGCATGAGAAAACTCCTTACAAAATGATGAAAGGTAAGAAACCCAACTTGGTGTACTTCAGAACCTTTGGATCAAAGTGTTACGTTCATAACAATGATAAAATTGATCTTGAAAAATTTGAAGCTAAAAGTGACATGGGTATATTTCTGGGTTACTCAGATATATCTAGGGCATAAAGGATATTGAACATCCAAAATCAGACTATAGAAGAAACCCCTCATGTCATCTTTGCTATTACAATTGATGATTCTGACCGGTCTGACAATGACAGGGAAAAAGGCAATGCTAGAGAATTTTTGGAAACTAAGGCAGATCTAGAGCAATCCGATCAACAACAAGTAGAAGAAACAAAGGTAGGTCAGTTGACTAGGTCTGTGCTTAAGTCGACAGAGCCAGGTGAGTCATGCAGCAATATTAGCATTTTGAAATATCATCCTAGTCAAAACATCATTGGAAATCTGAATGACTTACATAGGACTAGATCATTTCATAAAGAAATTAATAATTGAGATCTGATTGCTTTGGTGTCTCAAATCAAACCTAAAAATATTGAAGAAGCTTTAAAAGATGAGTCATGGATCAATGCAATGCATGAAGAGTTAAATCAGTTTGAGAGAAATAAGGTATGGACTCTAGTTCTCAGACCATCCAAGCAAATTATCATAGGAACTAGATGGGTTTTCAGAAATAAACTAAATGAAGATGGAATAATCACTAGAAAGAAAGCTAGGTTAGTTGCTAAGGGTTATAACCAAGAGTTTGGCATAGATTTTGAGGAATCTTATGCTCCTGTAGCTAGGATAGAAGCAATTAGAATTTTGTTAGCTTTTGCATGTTCTCTTGGAATAAAATTGCAACAAATGGATGTTAAAAGTGCCTTTCTGAATGGTATAATAAAGGAGGAAGTTTTTGTAGAACAACCCCCCGGATTTGAAAATTCCGAATTTCCTAATCATGTCTTCAAATTGAACAAAGCTTTGTATGGACTGAAGCAGGTCCCGAGAGCCTGGTATGACAAGTTAAGTGAATTTTTAGCAAACAAAGGTTACATCATAGGTAAGATTGATCAGACCTTGTTCACCAAAATTTCACATGGACAAGTCATCATGGTGTAGATATATGTGGATGACATTGTATTTGGCTCAACTAATCCTAAAATGTACAAAGAATTTGCTGATCTAATGACTAAGAAATTTGAAATGAGCCTAATGGGTGAACTTTAATTTTTTCTTGGACTGTAGGTAACACAGTTAGCAGAAGGATGTTTCATTAACCAGTCCAAGTACACCTTGGAAATTCTGAAGAAATTTGGTATGAAGGATACAAAATACATATCCACACCCATGAGAATCAATGCATCCCTTGATGCAGATGAGAAAGGTAAATCAGTGGACCCAAAGACATCAATGTATGATCGGTTCCCTACTTTATCTCACTGCTTCTAGCCAGACATTCAATTTGGTGTGTGCTTGTGTGCTAGATTTCAAGCAAATTTTAAGGAATCACATTTGATTGCTGTAAAAAGAATTCTTAGATAGCTAGCTGGCACACACGACCTAGGTTTTTGGTATCCTGCATTTTGTGACCTAAATTTAATCTCATATACAGATGCAGACTATGCTGGATGTAAATTGGACAGAAAAAGTACTAGTGGCTATTGCCAACTATTGGGTGGGTGCCTACTTTCTTGGACTTCCAAGAAACAACACTCTGTTGCACTCTCCACTACAGAGGCTGAATATATTGCTACGGGGAGTTGTAGGACTCAAGTGTTGTGGATTAAGCACCAATTCCAAGATTACTATGTAGATCTTGGATGCACACCCATATTGTGTGATAACACCAGTGCTATTAATCTCACAAAGAACCCCATCAAACATTCAAGAACAAAGCACATTGAAATACGATATCATTTTCTTAGAGATGAGGTGAACAAGAAAAAAATTGAACTGCATTTTATTGACACACAAAAATAGCTTGCAGACATTTTCACTAAACCTCTAAATAATGATAGATTTTCTTCTCTAAGAAGAGAATTAGGCCTTTGCAGACCCCCTATGTCTTAGTCTATTGAAAAGTTGTGTCTCTCATGTTGTGTCAGTCATAGAGGTCAGAAATCGCTTTAGTCAGTGGGAGTCAGTTATAGTGTCATGATCTCAACTCTGGTGTCTCTAGCTGCATATGCATGGTTGACCATCTGGTATATTAAATGGTAATTTATGGGAGGACAGATTAAGTATGTATGAAAATTTTCACTATACGTGAGAACTGTCTCCTCCAAGTACCGAAGGACAGTCAATTTTTTAGATGTAGTCATCTGAACTAATGGTAATAAGTTACATGACTCCATAGAGTGCAAAAGTTAGGGTGAGTGTGTCATGAGTAAAAGCTTAGCGAATAATGTGTGTCTGCAAGTATCTTCTCTATTGGAAGTCGTCAGAATCTGATATGGTTAGTCAAGTCTTGGATTGTAAGTCAACAATTAAGCCCTCTTCGACTATTCATCTGACGACAGAATGTACAGATCTGTCGACTCACTCCATACTCTGACGAGCTGATCCTCAATTTATGTCCATCTGCCAGAACATCCATATCAGCCAACTGAACAATTATGTCAACCTACTTTGGTATCCTTGGCAATTTTTTTAAATAAATTAGCCAATTCATCTTGAGCCTAGGCTCCTTCAACCTAAATTCTACTATGTGACAGAGAGAATGTCTTTCTAACCTGATAGAAAACCTCATGGAGGAAAGGGGAGCTATAATAAAATCTTCTTGTAAGGAGACAAGAAGTTTGTCCAAGATTGTATCAATGATCCAATGGTTTAAGATTAATAATTTCTGAGTCTGAAATTAAAAATTTGAAAATGGATCTATGTGCATATAATGATATTGAAACAGACTTGGATAATTTTGTGCTAATTTATCTTGAAATATGTCAATCAAGACTAGTAAGGTTGTTTTGGCTGAAGAACTTCCAAGTAAGTATTGTTTTTAAACATGAGTTCTAAACCTATAAAAGGATAACAACCATTGAAATGAAAAGGAAAGAGCATAGCAATGGATATGGGTCACTGAGTAACCAGATGCAAGTCACCTGAGACGTGGTGTGGTTTGCATCAAAAACTGAAACCCATGCTAACTCTGTTTAAAAATATTTATAAAAAATTAAAAAGAAAAAGTGGGAGGCAGAGCAATGGCTTTTGATTACTGAGAAACTGTGTCCCTTCACCTGAGAAGTGACGCGGACTGTGTCATGAAGTGATAAGCTATCTCTGTTTAGAGTAAGACAAGATGGTTAACACATTGAGTAACTGGGGAATCTAGCATTTGATAAATGTGTTTCCTCGCGTCAAAAAGTGTGGACTAAACATGACTGTTCTTGAAGAGATGAAAATTTTCAGAAATGTTTGTTCAAAAGCTTGTTCAAAGTATGAGCAAGGGCTTAGCTTATTAGGGTTCTAGAGCACATCAAATTGTTTAATCTCAATACTAGCCGAAATTCTTCCTGAAAAAGTCTTTCAAAACTGATGAACATAATTGAAAGGAGAAAGACAAGGGCACTAATTTAAGAGAACCGTTTCAACCTTATTCCATCTGCATAGAACTATTTTGATATTTTTAATCTCTGGACTCGAGATTATTAGCTTTAAACCATTTTGGAGACTCAATGTTACTGATAATCGTCTCCTTAGAAGAAGGGTTCAAAGTAAAGTCAATTCTCGTCACTATGAAGTATCTGTTAGGTCAGCTATGGTCAACCTGATCTCTGATCTGGTCGACACACTCTCAGTCTCTCTTGAGGAGTGCAGAAGCGCGGTTCAGTATTTACTCTGTGGAACAGGCTCAATCGGTCAAATAAATTTTTCGCTCTCACTTATGACCGACAGTAGTAGGTCATCTTTTCCCTAAATGCGAATGCAAACCCTTCAAACACTATCCAGTACCTAGCTCATCTTCTTCTTCAACTTCTCCCTTTCCAGGTGCCTTGCTCCAGTGAAATCTCCTTCCGAGCCCTACCTTTGCTCTCCCACATTCCAGAGCCCCAATTCATCTTCAATACCCTTGCTCTAGTCCATTCTACTTTTTCCATGGCATCATCTTCATCCAAGAACCGCAAAGCACCCGAGCCATCAGTTGCACGGAGAATCCTTCCTCCGCGCCGCATGGAATTTCACAACAGAAAGCTCCTGGAGATGTTCCCTGATCTCAAGCGTCTCTTTAAACCACAAGGTTGGGTTCGTTTCTTGTCTAAATATCGCAAATACTACCCATCCTTGGTTCAGAAGTTCTACTGTAATCTTCATTTTCAAAATGAAACCCTCATTACCACTATCAAGGGTAAGACTTTCTGTGTGAATCCTTCTCTATTTGCTCGATCCCTAAATCTTCAATCTTAGGGAGTCACTTTTAAGGAGCTGACATTGATCAATAACAAGTCTATTCTGTCATGACCAACTCTCTTCCCACTTCAGAAAAACTTCTGGTCTCAAAACTCAATGCCAACACTTTTCCACCCCTGCAATGCCTCATTCATCATATTTTCACCACCATAATCTATCCTAGAGCATGGGGCATGGAACAACTTAGTGAGATGCATGTATTTCTATTTTATTACTTGTTTGAAGGAGAGCACATTTCTCTTCCTGATGTCATGTATGACCTTGTCTTAGAGTGTCTCTCCAATAAGAAATGCATTCTACCCTATGCTTGTCATCTCACTGCCATCTTCAAACATCAACAAATAGATCTCTTCAAAGAACATAAGAAGATAATTCCAACTATCAGCATCTAATCTTATCACAGTGTTCAAACATTTATGGGGTACAAATTGGAAGGGAATTTTGTCACTCGATCCCTCCATCATCAACCTACTCTAGAAGTAGAGCCCACTCCTTCACCTGAGCGTTCTGGACATCGATCTGCTGTCAGCTCTGAACAACCACTTCATGAACATGAAGTCTCGGCACATCCTGAACAGACCCAATCCTCTACTCATGGAGCCTTTGTAAATGAAAATAGAGAACCATACAATTCACCTACTATCAGTCTTCATCTTATTGAATCCACTCCTACAAATAGTCCTCTTCGCTCACCTCAACATAATGTTTCCACTCATGTTCATCACTCACCAGTAGCACCACAACGAGTCTCACCACAGAGACCACAGTCTACTCTTGCTGCAGCTGGCTAATCTCAACCATCAGCACAAGCTAGCCAGCCACCTATTTGGTATCACTTCTTATCAGCTCAATTCACAGCTCTTCATGCCAGTATGAACAACATGTCTTCAAGCATTATCGACAGAATCAGCCAACTTGAGTCAAGAATGGAAACTATGGACATGAATATTACATCTCTGACTCACAAAGCTCAGACTTGGACTAGTGAAGCACCACATCCATCTCCATCGGTTACTCCTGCTCAAGACTTGCAAACACCTTCTGCTTATGATACACCAACTCAAGAAAGACTTGCTCCTCTATGGATGCGCCATGTTGTTGCTAAGATTACATTGTCTACTGTGTCTGCTCCTGCAGCTTTAGCAGCCCTTGAGAATAGAATGAACTCCATGCTTGATCAACTGCAAATTGGCATTCACACTACTCAGGAACAACTTTATGACCGCTTGGATGCTACTAACTCAAGGATCATAAATACTGCAGATCAAGTATTGGAGTTTAATTATCAACTCAACAAGATATGGACAGAAATTCATCAAATGAGTCGCACCCTGATTTCTCAGGAGTCCGATGTCTATGCTTTGGCAAGAGAGGTAGATCATTTGTTTAGACAACAGGAAGGAAGAGCAATGCATCCTCAATCCACTTTTGTTCCTTGCGTACATCCTGATAGACCCCCATGAGACACTACAGGATAATCCCAAACATCTTAGTGTTTGATGATTGTGAGCGACGTCACGCGGTTCGGGGAGCGAAGAAGACGCGGAGCGCGCGGGCTCCTCTTTGTTTGTTGCAACACAGAAATAAAAGAAAAGAGAAGGGGCCACCACGGGAGATTGCTCCGGCGGGGCGAGCGGGACAAATGTAATTTAGCAAGATATGGGGGTTAAACGGACATAGCGGGAAGTGACTCGCCGCGGCCTCGGGGGGACGGGAATGGTGCAGAAATTAAATAGCAAGAATTGAAACGGCCATTGGGGAAGTGACTCGCCGCGGCCTCGAGAATATGAGCAGATAAGAATATAACAGAATATAAGGAGAATATAATGAGCGGGAATTTAAACGGCCATTGGGGAAGTGACTCGCCGCGGCCTCGAGAATATGAATAGATAAGAATATAACAAAATATAAAGAGAATATAAGAGCGGGAATTTAAACGGCCATTGGGGAAGTGACTCACCGCGGCCTCGAGAATATGAGCAGAATATAACAGAATATAAAGAGAATATAAGAACGGGAATTTAAACGGCCATTGGGGAAGTGACTCGCCGCGGCCTCGAGAACAAGATGTGATCGCCAGGGGCCAAAAGACCCCAAAATAAAGAAAGTGATCGCGCCTACCTCAAGAGTGGGAGATGGCGGGTTGCTTCTTCCTCCCCCTTCGGCCGGCCGACGGAGAGGGCTTTCCTTGGGTACCCTGCAAAACAACGACAAACAAGTAACGAGTAGATTAGAAAGATGAAGGTGTAGTATTCAAATCCTTGCGATAAAAATAACGAAATGATGGCAAGACACACACCTGGTTGGTGTTTTCTTTTAAACCCCTCTTGGACTCGAGTAGGAGGAAAATGAGATGATGGATGCAAGAAGTATATAAGAAGAGGCGCCCTTATGAAGGGGGATAGAGGATGCAAAATGATGAATGCAAAAGAACTACGAAGAAAAGGAAAGGATTGGCTTATTGGATGTGCCGATAGTGAAATCCGGCGGAGCTCCGACAGTGTAGGGACGACGTGGAAGCGCAGTGGATGAAGACGACCTTCCTCTCGCGAGCGTGGGCACCCGAGAAGCCGGCAGAACCTCCACCTACAAAAGACCCCACGGGTTAGAAATGACTCCGGCAGCCTCTGGGCTCCGGCAGCCTATCGGACCTCTTAGAAGCTCCCTCAGAACTGAGGGGGTGGGCCTCTATTTATAGGGCTCCGGAGGGTGGAGGCGTCCAGGACCCTGGACACCTCCATCAGAGCAAAAAAGATATTTTATTCTATTTTTATTCATTTTTTTTGAATATTTTCATGGAGGCGTCCAGGGTCCCGGACGCCTCCATAAGTCCCACCAAACTCCACCGAAAGTCGCACGCGGTTTAACACAACGTGTGGTTTTGGAGCGGCGACCCGTGATTTGGAAATGGGCGCGTCCATCCAGCTGGACGTGTCCACAATTTGGATTCTTTCACACACGACAAACCGTCGTTCGGTGGGCGGCGCCCTGTAAGTGAGTTGATGGAGGCGTCCAGTGGCCTGGACGCCTCCAAGAAACAATATTTTTATTATTATTTTTGTTTTGTTTTTTATGCCAACTGGCATATATATTTTTTATATTTGTTTTCATGGAGGCGTCCAGGGGCCTGGACGCCTCCATAAATATATATATTTTTTATGTATTTTTTGTCTTAAAAAATAAATTAAAATGATGGAGGCGTCCAGGGGCCTGGACGTCTCAATTTTGACCCCCCCGGGTCCGCTGAAAAGGCGTCGACAGCTACCCGACAGGCACCCTTCCTGGTTTCGGGACCTTCCGATGCGTCTGACTGGTGTTGATGCCGTCCGAATGCTACGACGAGACAATTCCGGATACCGAAAAAGGTAGAAGAAGACCCAAGAAAAGGAAGCACTCAAGTGATTCAAAATGTGAAATCCACCGCGGGGCGTCGTATAGTAATATGAGACTTTCTCATGAGACGTCAGGAATGGCGTGTCTACAGCTGCCCCGCCTTGGCGTATGCTTTGCAAGGGAGCGACACGTAGTGGAATGGTATCGAAGTGGAGTGAAGTGGGAGCGGACTGATAAGTTGATGCCAAGGTGTGATGAGACACGCTTTTGACGTTACTGTTTGGAATCTTTCCTGAAGTTTCAATGAGGCGACCTTGAAGGAGGTCTTTCAAATTTTGACGATTTGCTTGGACGGAGATCAAATAAGGGAGGGTGAGATGTACGCTCAGGAACGAAACAAAAAGAGACCAACTTCTCGGTGTGGAAGTACCTGGGTCATAAACCTGCAGGTTTCACCTTTGGGGAGCGGTTACCAGCCAATGTGGAAGTGCTGCGGCCAAGGTGGGTCAAGCAAGGTAAAAAGTAAAGGAATATCTGAGGATCTGTCCAAACAAGGGTCTCCTTTGGAAGAGCAGTGTAGGGCCGTTTCAAGGAAACTCAGTATTTCATTCGGAGTGGAATATCTCATATTTGTAAGAATTGAAGCACAGCGGCTTTCGCAATCGAATCACTTGAATGATCTTCCGCAATAAATCAAAGTCCTATATGAATGCATGCTGGGCTTAAAGAAAAATTTAAAACAAACTAAAATAGAAAATAGCCAAGGATAATATTGTCAACTTGTTAAGAACGGGTCAGGATACCGATCCGGTGAGCCGACACTGGGCTGGGGCCCGTTTATCCGCGCACCAACTCACTGAATAGAACCGTTGTCCCTATGCTACCACAAGTTAACGGCCTATCCGTACAACCCAAATTCTTCCGGGATCATCACTATTTTTGTTGAAGGGGAACTCAAATCCCAGATTCGTTCGGGCCGCAAGGTCCTTGACATGTTCTAGTAGCGTAGGTATCATATACTACGATGCATGACATGGTGGGACCAACCATTGAAAGGTGGGACAGGAGATAGGACAAAGACGTGCGTTAGTAAAACCTGCACAGGCCAGCATGGATTAATAACATCAGAAAGTAACAGAATCGTAACAGAATCGCACCACAATGGAAAGGAGATCTAGCCAAAATCCTGACATTGACCGCTGATGTGACATGTTCCGTCCTGTAGCGCCCTACCCTTCCTATAAGAACTCCCCTTAGGCTAGTTCATTCAAAGGCATCAAGGTGGGTTTTGGAAGCTAAGGAGAGGAAAGAGAGGAGAATCTAGAGATTTCAGGATGGAAGGAGAGTCTTCCCGTGTTATGAAGAGGAGCAGGCCTAGCAGCGAGATCAGGCGACTCCCCGACCTCGAGGGTCATCTGAGTGGGATGATCATGTCGCATATGGTAAGCTGATTCTTTTCAAATTTCTTCACGTGAACCTTCTTCTTACTTCCTTCATTTCTTCTTCTTTCTTTTCTCTTCCAGCCATATCCACTCTTCCCAGGCCCGAGGAAGTTTTCCAAACTGCCATGGCTTTCAAAGTTAACTTCCAACATCTCCATCGGCATGAGGGCCATACTCTCGAAGTGGCATCTGCAGGGGCTCCTTATTCACGCCAAACACTACGAGAAGATTCGTATGGAGTGGGCGGCTATGGGCGCACTAGTGGAGATCTGGCATCCCCAGACCCACACTTTTATCTTCCCGACCTTCGAGGCGACCATCCTCCTCGAGGAGGTGGAACTTCTGCTCGGATTGAAGAAATTCAAGAGTGACGGGAAGGTGAAGGCTATGTGGATGCTGACACAGGGGAGTTCCGAAAGCGTCCTTGGAAGCTTCATGCCGCCCGACGCAGCCCGAAAGGTTCGTACTCAAAAGGGAATTGATTTGCAAAAGCTCGCGGAATGGGTCATGGAGGCCCTGAGAGGGTTACCAGACGATGACTATTTGGAGGGAATCATGAAAGGGTTCACCATTTGTCTGGCGGGTGCTCTCTTGTTTCCTTATACCGACAACATGGTGTAGGAAGACCAACTGAGTGCTATCTGCGGGATCTGGCGTGGAAAGAGGGTGGGACCCGCTGTCCTTGCCTACCGATATAGTGGCCTTACTGCCTCGAGTATGGGTAAGCCTCCTTTTGGTTGCGCACTTGTCCTGAATTGCTGGCTGGATTTGCATTTCAAGTTTGATCACTGTGAGGGAATGCCAACCGCTTCGAAGCTCTTCCAACAAAGCCCGCTTCATCACATAGCCGACGTGTTAGGCTTTGTTGGCACTGTAGCGAACCGTGTTCCGTGGTTGAAGAAACGTGAAGACTGGCGGTCCCACTTTCGAACCATGACACAAAGCTTCTTTACTTGCGCACCGGCATGTCTACTTTCGCTCGAGCTCCTCATGAGGCCTTCCTCTGAAGTTGATCTCCAACTGATCGGCGCAACCGAGTTCGTCCTTTATAACGCGCATCGATGCTGCCTCCAGGTCGGCATTCCACGCCATTCATTCCCAATATCGACAGGCATCATTCCTTTGAAGAAGAGGGAGTTGGGCACTGAAGCGGACGCGAAAGAAGCGAAGGTCGTCAAAGCACCCTGGAAGACAAGTGTTGCGGGAAAGGCTTTAGTGCACGTGGGGGAAGAGTGCGAGCTGTGGAGGGCTTATGTAACCGAACTGGGGATGTTAAGGCCTAAGGCGCCTAAACCCCTGATGTAGCTCATTCTTCTTTTCTGATGGAATAAAATCTGGCATTTGGATGTTTTGGACCCTTGTCCCCTTAATTATTATTTTTTTGGTGATTTTTCTTTTTCTTTGTGTTTTTATTTTGTGCTTTTGTTTGGATTATATACATACTCTTGTCTTATTTCTCTTTTATTATTTTTTTAAAATTTTTATTATGGGGGCGTCCAGGGGCCTGGACGCCCCTATGTTTTTATTTTTCGTTTTGAAATTTTTATTTTTTTTGGGGGCGTCCGGGGTCCTGGACGCCCCTATTTTTTTAATTTTTAATTTTTTTTTGTTTTTGTTTTGGGGGCATCCAGGCACCTGGACGCCCCTAATTTTTTGAATTTTGAAAAAAATAAAAAATATGGGGGCGTCCAGGCGCCTGGACGCCTGAAATAAGGTGGATTCTATATATATGGGGGGCCTCCTTCCCCCCCCCCCTTGCTCATTTACTGTTCATTCAGACGACCCAGTCAAATCAAACGACCCATTCTTAGTCCCAATGGAGCAAGGAGGCCCGAGCCAGGGTGGAGAGAAGCGGAAACGACGGGCTCGTCGTCCGAGGAGGCTGAGGGATGATGCCGAGGAGGCTGCTGCGGCGGAGGAGATTGCCGTGGAGGAGGAGGCTCCTCCTTTGGCCGTAGAGGCTGCAGTAGATGCTGGCGACGCGGGAGAGGACGATCACGACCCGGTAAGCCCTTCGGAACTTCAATCTGTTGGTTTAATAGGCTGGATAAGCGGACGAGAGGCCATGTGGTGAGGGCCGGTGAGTGAGGGAAGGAGGCGTCCAGGGGCCTAGACGCCTCCACATTTTCTTTTTTTCTTTTTATTTATTTATTTATTCACGTAAATAATAAAATAGGATTAAAAATAAGGAGGCCTCCAAGACTTAGGACGCCTCCATGATAATATATATATTTTTGTTTTTGTTTTTATTTTTGTTTTTGGGTTTTTCTAAAAATAAAATAAAGAAAATAAAGAGGAGGCGTCCAAGGTGTTGGACGCCACTAAAAAAACATAAATATTTTTTTAAAAAAAAATAAAATAAAATAAAATAAATAAGTAGCATATATATTGTTATTGTTTATTACTATCCATGATGCTGATGTGTTCTTTTGTTAGTTTTGTGGTGTGCAGGGTGTGATGAAGAGCCGGATCAGCTGGTCCCTAGTCGTGGCAGCATACCGTGGGCTGTCGGACTTCCAGAGGGCGCGTGTGGCGCCATGGGTTTTGGAGCTTTCCTTAGGATCGAGCCCTTCCGACTCGACCTTCCTCTTATCCAGGCATTGAGGGAGCGGTGGCACGCGCCGAGCCGGGCGTTTCTGATGCCCTGGGGACACATGGTGCCGACACTAGAGGACGTGGCTCGGATCACCGGGCTACGAGTTGACGGAGAGGCGGTGAGCGGGGTCACCTACCCCGACTACCGAGAGAGTGCCCTGGACCTGCTGTGGTTAGAGACGAGCGTGACTGATAGAGACAGCATGGTAGTCGGCTGAGTGGAGATCATGGAGGCGCTCGGATTCGGTGACCCGCGCCAGCGGGTTAGCGAGACTGGAGCGGAGTTTCTGGCACGACTGGAGGGAGATGCCCGTGCAGCTTTCACCTAGGACCCGAGCGAGCGGGAGCTGGTGGATCTAGACCTCCGGAGGTTCCTCTTCTTCTTCCTGGGCCGCCTTCTGCTAGGGACGAAGGGGGATGGCATCCACTGCCGCTTCCTCAGGATCCTGGCGGACCTTGACAGAGTGGGGCACTACGCGTGGAGAGCGGCTCTGCTTGCCCATTTGATTGCTGATCTCTCCCAGACTTCAGAGAGGGAGATGATAGTCAGCGGCTTCGCACCTTTTCTCCAGGTACACAATTTATTTATGCATTTTACCGTAGTTAAATATGCAATTACTCGTGCTAATGATGCATGATGGATGCAGGTGTGCAGTTATTACTACTTCCCGATGGGGAGGGCCAGGCAGGGGAACAGGAGAGCTGTTCCTCTAGCGCGACAGTGGAGGCCGGTCGTGGTAGCGGCACCACACAGCTACCAGCTGGCGTCACTTCGTCGGGAGCTGAGCGAGTATCCCGAGGCCATGGTATGATGCGTATGATTTTTTATGTTTTTATGCATGTGACTGAATGGTAACTAACATGATGTATGTATGATGATGCAGGTGGTGTGGTGATGGAGGCATCACCCACGACTCCCTTTGGCTCGGGTCCACTTCTTCACATTCGGGAGCTAGTTGAGTTTGGGCCTCACTCTATTAAGGCCCCTTATCCATTTTGTAGTTTTCCTTTGAGTCATTTTGATGTATTTCCATTTTATTTGAGTCATTTCCCTAAGTCTAGCACTTATTTTCCAATGTTTGGTATCATCATGATGTCTAATGTAAGCTATTGGGCCCCATTCGTTGGACTAGGCCCATTAGCACTCCCAACCCCCTTGGTTATTTGTAGTTGTTTATTTTGTCAGGGACTTATTGTAAAGAGTGGGTTGCCTATATATAGGACCCCACTCCCCTCATTTAAAGTTAATGAATGATTACATCCTTTTGAGTTAAACTTGCCATTTGAGTTCAAATTGGAGTGATTCCTCTAGTTTTTGGGTGAGAGACCCCAGGGGAGAGATTCCCCACCCATTCCCCTCTTAATCTCTCTATTTCACCCCTCTTTCTCTCTCCTCCAACCCCAAATCCGAATTTCCTTCTCTCTCCTCCCTCCTCCCATCCACTTCCAACCTCCAACCACCTCCTTTAATGTCCTCCACTTCCCCATGGCCTCCATTACTCCACTCCCTAGTTCCTAGGTAGAAGTCTCCCCATTCCAACACCTTCCTCTACCTTCCAACCAAATCTACCCCATTCCAATGCAAGCACTCCACTTCCCAACATAATCACCCACCTTCCAAGACCTTTTGAATTTGAAATCCACCCTTCCCTCCACTCACTTGTGCCCCCCTCACCTTCTCCTCTCACCCACCTTCCCCAAATTCGTAGCTCTTCCTCCTCCACCTGCTAGCACTTGCTTCCAGCCATTCTCCACCTCATTCCCCATCACCATTAGCTCCCTTCTCCACCCCACAAGAGCCCCCACTCTCCCTTAGGTCATTCCTACCATTTCCCTCCACCAAAGAAGCCACATCTCCCTCTCATTTCTTCTAGTAGGTTGGAGCTGTGCAGATCTGTAGAACAGCCCTTGTTGCAGCGTCAACCACGGATTCATCCTAGTTCTTCAGAAGGCGTGGCCTACCTTTCTGGAAAGGCCTTCCAGTCTACTTCGCAGGAGAGGTGGAATCAACACGATTGGAGCTCGGAGGTGCCAGATAGAGCCATTCTCCCAACAGTGCACAGAGAGGTCTTCATCCTGGACCAGAGCGTGGAAGATCCTTCTGCCACGACAAACCCCAGCAGATTCAGGCTGAAGCCCCTTCATCAAAGTTCTTCCACTATCGGTCATCTTTCAAGATCAAGAAACAGAACCTCGTTTGGCCACCGGAGGAAGAAGTTACGAATTTTATCCCCCGATCTATCTAGTTCTGTTTTCTGCTGTCTACTCCGACCAGTACCCACTCTTCTGGGTGCCCCGGCCATCCTCGACCTCTGAATGCATCTCCGTCACCTCCTGCTGAAAGCTACCTCGACCACGAAGATGATGCCGCTGGTTTCGTGCTGATCGGAGCTCGGGAGGGCGCTCATTCACTTCTGTAACTTGCTATTACAGTCCAGACAGTACCTGCGGCCAGATAGAGGAGGCTACTTCCTATTGCTGGTGCAGCCACCTCCGACCGTCTGAGCTTCCCCAAAAATTCTGGAGTCCACCTCTTACAGTCAGGAAGCTTCAGGAGCTGGTTTCGATCAATTTGGAGTCCGGACAAGCCCGGCATAGCCATCACAGCGACCCCCTGTCCAGAATTCCAGATTGAAGCTGCAACTTCCCTAGTTCTCATTTCTCTTCGTTTCGGTCCACCAACCCCTCCCCGCTTGGCCGGCTGAAGGCCCCACCCTGCGTGGTGGTAGTGTTTGAATGTATCATATTAACCCCTACGCCAAGATCTCCCCTCCTGCGAGAGGAGTAGTTTTGTAAGTGGTTTGGCAGGTCAAGCGACACCGCCGCGGCGTGTGGGGAACCACCGCCTCCCCGCTCGCCCTCGTCTCCGACCGGGACCGGTTTCTTCAAACCGGTCGAGTAAGTGTCTCTTCCTTGCTCACCTAGTGTAGCTCTCTCAATATTTGATTCATGCACCGCTGAATTCGTGAGGAGCGCCCGATCCTCAAGTCCATGACTTAGAGTGATCGCCGTGGGTTAGTGTGACCCGGTGCCCGAGTGCACTTTGTCGGCCCCAATCGAATTGGGCAACCAACCTTGGGGAATCAATTCTTGGCCTTGCTGGCCCTCTACCAGCAAGGGTCCATTCCCATAAGTCACCCTTGGTATCACATAGTCACCCCGAGAATAGAGTGCAACGAAGAGAGCGGTGGCCCATTAAGGCCCATTTGGATGCTTAGATGTGCTTGTTTGACTAAGTCCGAGGTTGTGTCACATCAAGTGGTATCAGAGCAAGTCCTTGACTTGTCTCTATCAAGTCTAAGTCCTAGGACCTTTGCATTGTGTGTCCAACCACTTTGGCCCTTTGTCTTGCATGTCCACCCGTAGTGGTACTAGCTACCAACCCGGTTCTTCATCTTCGATTCCAACCATGGATCCCAATCCTCACCAACTCAACCAAGATGTTCCTAGGGAGGAACCCCAAGAAAGGGTAGAGGCTGCCCTCACAACCATCCTTGCCCAACTAGAGTCCCTTACCAACCGAATTGCTCGGTTAGAAGACCAAGGGTACCACCCAAGGAACAATGAGCCTAGAATTCCCCCTCCACAAGATGAACCTCATAGGGAAGATCCTCACCCAAGAATCAATGAGCCAAGAGTCCCTCCACCACATGGTGATTATCATAGGAATGGTTTTCCCCAAAGGAACCAAGGCCCAAGAGTCCACCCTCCACATATAGAGCCTCATAGGGATGAGTTCCACCCAAGGAACAACGGCCCAAGAGCCCATCACCCACATGCTGAATTTTATAGGGATGAAATGGACTATGACCATTATTATGAGCATGAGATACCTCGCCCCCATCAAAACCATGACCGGCGTCCACGGGATGATCCGGATGACCCCCTTTTAAGGATGATCAAGGTAGAGGCCCCAAACTTTGACGGTTCACATGAACCTAGTGTTTACCTAGAATGGGAGACCGCCATGGACCAATACTTTGAATGGTACCCCATGTCCGACCAAAGAAGAGTTAGATTGGCTAAGATGCATCTCACTAAGTTGGCCAAAACTTATTGGCTAAATCAAGAGGGTCTAAGGCGGATTAGGAGGGATGAGCCTATTAACACTTGGGCGGATATGAAGAATCTACTTAGGAACAAATACCTTCCCCGAACCTACCACCAAATGCTCCTAGATGAATAGCAAAGCCTCACCCAAGAAGGAAAGACCGTGGTAGAGTACATTGAAAAATTTGACTCTTATCTTCTAAAGTGTGGAGTCCATGAGGATGCGGATGTCACCTTATCCCGCTTTAGGAATGGGCTTCAAAGCCACATCAAGAGGGAACTATTCATGAGAGATGTGGATAACCTTGAGATAGCTTACCAAATTGCTAGAGATGTGGAAAGGTTTTCTAGGAGTTCCCGATTTATCCCTCCCCGACCCACCGACCCCAAAAACATGGGACCACATCCCATTCCACCCACCCCCATGAGAGCTCCTAGCCCAAGTGGGAATGCCCCTTTAAGGTCCTACAACCCTCCCCCACCCATCACTCCAAACAAACCCGCTCCTAGTCACCCTCTTCCACGGAAGGATGACAACCCCAAAGGCCCAAGTGTAGGAGCCACCCCGGGAAGTGGGCGCCAACAATGCTATAAGTGTCATGGGTATGGTCATTTTGCGGGGCAATGTCCATCCAAGGGGCTATCTAGCTTGCTTATTGAGGAAGAAGTCCAACCCCAAAAGGAACAAGAAAATGTCATTGAGGAACATGAAGCCTTAATAGATTGGGAAGAGGAGTATGAAGCCCAATGTCTAGAGTCGGGTCTAGATCATTCCACTCCTTCAAACAACTCCCATCTAGGAGTCATTAGGTGCACTCTCACCCAACCTCAAGAAGAGGATTGGCGACGGACTTCAATTTTCCACACCTTTGTCAAGATAGAAAACCATGTGAGGAAAGTGATCTTGGATAGTGGTAGTTGTGTTAATGCCGTGTCACCCGACACCGTCAAGCTCCTTGGGCTTACTCTCACTCCCCACCCAAGTCCATACCGGGTCTCATGGATCAACAACAACTCCATCCCGGTCAACACCCAATGCCTAGTGCCTCTCACTTTCTCTTCCTACCATGGCCAAATATGGTGTGACGTCATACCTATGGAAGTGGGTAGCATCCTTTTAGGAAGACCTTGGCTCTATGATGTGGATGCCACCATTCTAGGAAGAAGCAACATATGTACCTTTGAGCATGAGGGTAAGACTATCCGTCTTAACCCTTCCCCATCTCGTCCCATGCCCAAGAGGGACACTCTCCCTCAAGGATCACACCCCACCACTCCACAAGTCTCGGGGAACTCCACCCCTCCAACTCAAGCCCTTATCCAAACCCCAAAACAAAGTAGAACCACGGGGTTGACCAAGGGTATTCATCTCATCACTAGGAGAGAGCTTGAAGAGGAAATTGCTCAAGGGGTGCCTTTGTGTGCGGTTGTCATATGCTTAGGGGAACCTACCCCTTCTAATCCCCATCCCATAGAGATCCAACAACTATTGGAAGAATTTCATGATGTGTTCCCAGAAGAGCTCCCGGACCAACTCCCTCCCATGCGTGATGTGCAACACGCAATCGACCTAGTGCCGGGAGCCACCCTTCCAAACCTTCCTCATTATCGCCTCAATCCTACGGAACATGCCGAACTTAGGAGGCAAATAGAGGAACTCATTAGGAAGGGATTCATCCGCATTAGTAAGAGTCCATGTGCCGTCCCGGCCCTCCTTACCCCCAAGAAAGATGGATCGTGGCGGATGCGTGTGGATAGCCGGGCCATTAACAAGATTACCGTCAAGTATAGGTTCCCTATCCCTAGGCTTGATGACATGTTGGACATGCTAGCTGGAGCCACCATCTTCTCTAAGATAGATCTCAAGAGTGGTTACCACCAAGTTAGGATAAGGCCCGGGGATGAGTGGAAAACGGCCTTCAAGACCAAGGATGGTCTCTTTGAGTGGTTAGTCATGTCATTTGGGCTTTCTAATGCCCCAAGTACTTTCATGCGTCTTATGACGGAAGCACTTAGGCCTTTCATTGGGAACTTTCTAGTGGTATACTTTGATGATATTCTCATCTATAGCCACACCCATGAAGCCCACCTCGAACACCTTAGGAAAGTTTACACCGTCCTCCGGCAAGAGAGCTTATTTGCCAACCTAAGAAAGTGTCATTTCATGACCACTACCATCACCTTCCTAGGATATGTGGTGTCAACCAAAGGAGTCTCCATGGACCCCGACAAGGTCCAAGCTATCATTGATTGGCCTGAACCCCACACCCTTCATGAGGTTAGAAGTTTCCATGGGTTGGCCACATTCTATAGGAGATTCATTCAGGGGTTTAGCACTATCACCGGCCCAATAACTGATTGTCTCAAAAAGGGAACCTTTGTTTGGACCAAAGCCGCCTCTAAAGCCTTCCTTGAGCTTAAGGAAAAGTTGACCCAAGCCCCGGTCCTATGTCTTCCCGATTTCTCTAAAGTTTTTGAGGTCACTTGTGATGCATCTGGGATTGGGATAGGAGGGATTCTTAGTCAAGAGGGACACCCGGTCGCCTACTTTAGTGAGAAGCTATGTGATGCTAGGACTAGATACTCCACCTATGACAAGGAGTTCTATGCCGTGGTCCAATCCCTCCGACATTGGAGACATTATTTGCTTCCCAAAGAGTTTGTCATCTTTTCCGACCATGAGGCACTCAAATACCTCAATTCCCAACAAAAGTTGAATGCCCGACATGCCCGATGGGTTGAGTTCATACAATCCTACACCTTTATCATCAAACACAAGGCCGGGAGTGAGAATAAGGCCGCGGATGCCCTTAGTAGGAAGATGTCCTTGTTATCCACTATCCAAGTGGAAGTGATTGGCTTTGACAAGGTCAAGGATGATTATCCTAGTTGCCCCGACTTTGGACAAATCTATGCCAACTTGACCACTCATTCTAGCAAGGAGCATGAAGGATTCATTTTAGAGGATGGGTTCCTCTTCAAGGGACCAAGGCTTTGCATTCCTCGGACATCTCTTCGAGACTTCTTGGTTTGGGAATTACATGCCGGTGGGTTAGCCGGTCATTTTGGGGTCCACAAGACCATTGCCTTAGTTGAGGGTCAATTTTATTGGCCAAGCCTTAAGAGGGATGTAGGCAAAATAGTGGGTCAATGTCGCACATGTGCTTCGGCCAAACAAGTAAAACAAAACACCGGCCTATACACCCCACTTCCCATTCCCGACCGCCCATGGCAAGATTTGAGCATGGACTTTGTGCTAGGTTTACCCAAGACCTCTAGGAAGCATGACTCCATCTATGTGGTGGTTGATAGATTTTCCAAAATGGCCCACTTCATCCCATGCTACAAAACCTCCGATGCCTCCCATATAGCCCGGTTATTCTTTGATGAGGTAGTCCGCCTCCATGGGCTACCCAAGACCATAGTCTCCGATAGGGATGTCAAATTCACTAGCTATTTTTGGAAGACTCTTTGGCACATGATGGGTACCCTCCTCAAATTCTCCACTGCCTACCACCCCCAAACGGATGGCCAAACTGAAGTGGTCAACCGGAGTCTAGGGAACCTCCTTAGGTGTCTTGTTGAGGATCGGCCCGGAAATTGGGATCTCATCTTACCACAGGCTGAGTTTGCATACAATAATTCCGTCAATAAGTCAATAGGGATGAGTCCATTTGAAGCAGTGCATGGGTACAAACCAAGAAAGCCATCCGATCTCATTCCCCTTCCCCAGCATGCTAGAGTGTCCATTTCTGCCGAGTCTTTTGCACAACATATTAGAGAGTTGCATGAGGAAATCCGCAAGCACATTGGCATGAAAAATGAGGCGTATAAAAGGTTGGCCGACTCTCACCGGCGTCACTTAGAGTTCCAAGTGGGTGACTTTGTGATGGTGAGGACAGAGAGGCTCTCCCCAGGAGCCAACTCTAAGTTGAGACCACGTGGGACTGGGCCCTTCCAGGTCTTGAGGCGTATTGGTGCGAATGCTTATGAATTAGATCTCCCCGAGGATTATGGGGTAAGTCCTACATTCAATGTCGCCGACTTAGTGTCTTACAAGGGCCCCACGGTGAGACCTAGTGAGGAGATCGAGCCCACTCCCTCCTTTGAGAGAGCACCCACCCGAGAGGAGAGTCCACTAGCCAAAAGAGCTCAGCGTGATCGCATTGAACAAATATTGGATGAGCAGGTCACTACCACCCGGAGCAAGGTCTATGAGCGCTATCTCGTCAGGTGGAAGGATCGGCCTCCGTTGGAAGACTCATGGGTAAGTCGGGAGGACCTACAGCGATTGGATCCAGATCTCCTCGAGCGGTACCTTAGCCGGATGGACCCTTACTCGACGGAGTCGAGCTCTTTGCGGCCCAGGGGATTTGATGGAGGCATCACCCACGACTCCCTTTGGCTCGGGTCCACTTCTTCACATTCGGGAGCTAGTTGAGTTTGGGCCTCACTCTATTAAGGCCCCTTATCCATTTTGTAGTTTTCCTTTGAGTCATTTTGATGTATTTCCATTTTATTTGAGTCATTTCCCTAATTCTAGCACTTATTTTCCTATGTTTGGTATCATCATGATGTCTAATGTAAGCTATTGGGCCCCATTCGTTGGACTAGGCCCATTAGCACTCCCAACCCCCTTGGTTATTTGTAGTTGTTTATTTTGTCAGGGACTTATTGTAAAGAGTGGGTTGCCTATATATAGGACCCCACTCCCCTCATTTGAAGTTAATGAATGATTACATCCTTTTGAGTTAAACTTGCCATTTAAGTTCAAATTGGAGTGATTCCTCTAGTTTTTGGGTGAGAGACCCTAGGGGAGAGATTCCCCACCCATTCCCCTCTTAATCTCTCTATTTCACCCCTCTTTCTCTCTCCTCCAACCCCAAATCCGAATTTCCTTCTCTCTCCTCCCTCCTCCCATCCACTTCCAACCTCCAACCACCTCCTTTAATGCCCTCCACTTCCCCATGGCCTCCATTACTCCACTCCCTAGTTCCTAGGTAGAAGTCTCCCCATTCCAACACCTTCCTCTACCTTCCAACCAAATCTACCCCATTCCAATGCAAGCACTCCACTTCGCAACATAATCACCCACCTTCCAAGACCTTTTGAATTTGAAATCCACCCTTCCCTCCACTCACTTGTGCCCCCCTCACCTTCTCCTCTCACCCACCTTCCCCAAATTCGTAGCTCTTCCTCCTCCACCTGCTAGCACTTGCTTCCAGCCATTCTCCACCTCATTCCCCATCACCATTAGCTCCCTTCTCCACCCCACAAGAGCCCCCACTCTCCCTTAGGTCATTCCTACCATTTCCCTCCACCAAAGAAACCACATCTCCCTCTCATTTCTTCTAGTAGGTTGGAGCTGTGCAGATCTGTAGAACAGCCCTTGTTGCAGCGTTAACCACGGATTCATCCTAGTTCTTCAGAAGGTGTGGCCTACCTTTCTGGAAAGGCCTTCCAGTATACTTCGCAGGCGAGATGGAATCAACACGATCGGAGCTCGGAGCTGCCAGATAGAGCCATTCTCCCAACAGTGCGCAGAGAGGTCTTCATCCTGGACCAGAGCGTGGAAGATCCTTCTGCCACGACAAACCCCAGCGGATTCAGGCTGAAGCCCCTTCATCAAAGTTATTCCACTACCGGTCATCTTTCAATATCAAGAAACAGAACCCCGTTCGGCCACCGGAGGAAGAAGTTACGAATTTTCTCCCCCGATCTATCTAGTTCTGTTTTCTGCTGTCTACTCCGACCAGTACCCACTCTTCTGGGTGCCCCGGCTATCCTCGACCTCTGAATGCATCTCCGTCACCTCCTGCTGAAAGCTACCTCGACCACGAAGATGATGCCGCTGGTTTCGTGCTGATCGGAGCTCGGGAGGGCACTCAGTCACTTCTGCAACTTGCTGTTACAGTCCAGACAGTACCTGCGGCCAGACAGAGGAGGCTACTTCCTGTTGCTGCCACCTCCGACCGTCTGAGCTTCCCCAAAAATTCTGGAGTCCACCTCTTCTAGTCAGGAAGCTTCAGGAGCTGGTTTCGATCAATTTGGAGTCCGGAAAAGCCCGGCATAGCCATCACAGCGACCCCCTGTCCAGAATTCCAGATTGAAGCTGCAACTTCCCTAGTTCTCATTTCTCTTCGTTTCGGTCCACCAACCCCTCCCCGCTTGGCCGGCTGAAGGCCCCACCCTGCGTGGTGGTAGTGTTTGAATGTATCATATTAACCCCTACCCCAAGATCCCCCCTCCTGCGAGAATAGTAGTTTTGTAAGTGGTTTGGCAGGTCAAGCGACACCGCCGCGGCGTGTGGGGAACCACCGCCTCCCCGCTCGCCCTCGTCTCCGACCGGGACCGGTTTCTTCAAACCGGTCGAGTAAGTGTCTCTTCCTTGCTCACCTAGTGTAGCTCTCTCAATATTTGATTCATGCACCGCTGAATTCGTGAGGAGCGCCCGATCCTCAAGTCCATGACTTAGAGTGATCGCCGTGGGTTAGTGTGACCCGGTGCCCGAGTGCACTTTGTCGGCCCCAATCGAATTGGGCAACCAACCTTGGGGAATCAATTCTTGGCCTTGCTGGCCCTCTACCAGCAAGGGTCCATTCCCATAAGTCACCCTTGGTATCACATAGTCACCCCGGGAATAGAGTGCAACGAAGAGAGCGGTGGCCCATTAAGGCCCATTTGGATGCTTAGATGTGCTTGTTTGACTAAGTTCGAGGTTGTGTCACATCATGTGGAGACCCTACCTGGGCATGGGCGACGCTGGCCAACCTTGGGTTGTAGCGGGTCTTCCTCGTTTCGGGCGGGACGTGTGGGTCCATTGCCTGAACGAGATCGAGCCGCTTCGGCTGAGGCTGGTTATGAGGACGTTGGGGCTAGCCTAGGAGTGGGTTGATGTAGATGAGCCGGCCCGCATCGGGCGGAAGACCAAGGGGAAGGCGAAGATTGTGGACTGGCGTACGCGCTTCTTGGCACAGTACTAGGACTGGCAGAAGGGCGGGGTCCCAGTGGTGTCCCATGTACAGGACAGTACTGATTACCTGAGACGGTACCGGGCTACGTACGGGGACCGCCTCTTCCTTGGTGGTATGGCAAGGGTAAGTGAAATGAAAATGCTTCACCCTTCTATATGTATATGCTTGTGGCACTAACTTATGTGTAATGCAGGATGCTCGTGACAACATGATCGCCGAGCTGAGGGCCCAGTTGGCGGATGCCAGGCGGCAGTTGGTGGCCATCCGACAGGAGTTGGAGATCCTGGTGAGTCTATGCAATGCGTTTTTGTGACCTGGATTTTTGATACTTAGCCTCTGACTGTCGTTTGCCTCGTGTTTCAGCGGGCCCACCAAGCGGCAGCAGTCAAGACGGCTGGTGGAGCGGGTTCCAGTTCATGGGGCCCTCCCCCGGAGATCTCTGCCCTTCAGGAGCAGCTGGCGTATGCGGTGGCTCAGGCTGAGGAGGCTGAGCGTGACCGCGAGGCTCGAGTGAGTGCCTACTTGGCCCTGACCCTCTTTCTAGCTACTTTCCTTCTATCACTGCTCTCACACGGTGCATGCGTGCTTCGACAGGTGGCCGAGATTCGGGAGGCCCTGGCCAGTGCTGTTCGTGCCGAGCAGGAGCGCGATGCTCGGGTGGCGGAGCGTGATGCCCGGATTGTGGAGCTGGAGGAGGAGCGGCGACGGGAGGCTGAGGAGCTCCCTCGTGACGTGCTGGATTTGCGTATCGCGCTCGAACTGTCGAGGAGGGAGGTGACGCGGGAGAGAGAGGAGAGGGAGAGGGAGAGAGAGGACAGAGAGAGAGAGAGAGAGGATAGGAGGGCGGAGCGACTACGAGACTGGGACGAGAGGAGGGCTCTGGAGGCCCAGCTGATGGAGCTCTGATTGAGTCTCCGCACAGCGGAGGGGAGGCTTCGAGAGAGCGAGGAGCGGTACCAGAGGGCGAAGGAACGCGGGGCGCGACTTCGTCAGTCTGGTTCTTTTTTCATGGGCAGCTATCTGGTTTCTTCGGCCGAGGAGCGTCGTCGTGCCTTCGAGGCTGGGGTGCCACCGCAGGGTGAGGCGAGCACGGCTTCTCAGGGTTCGCAGAGGTCGCAGAGGCCCCATATGGATCCCCGTCAGAGGAGGGAGGAAAGAGATGACCAGGAGGGCGATGGCGAGAGTTAGAGAGTTGCTTGTACACTCCACCCTCCTTACTGCATGATGTACTTTTGGCTATTATATGAAATGAAAATGGCTTTCTTGTGTTGTGTGTACCTTTCCTCTCTCACTTTTCTGCTACACCGAGTTGTTTCGAGGCATGCCTTACAAGACTTTGCCCTGAACAGCGGGGAACTGCGCTTTGCACGGGGATTCTGTTTCCTTTCTCCCTTTTTTGGGCGCGTCCAGGCGCGAGGACGCGTCTTAATCCTTGAATTCAATTTAAAAGCGTCGGGTGGCCTTTCTTCTCCCATGCCTTACCCGCAAGCGAGCCCGCCTCTTGTCGAAATTTGCTGGCCCCTTTCTGTCTTCTTCCTCTCTCGATCGATGGAGTTCGGTGGGCCGGACCATGGTGAAGGTGGAGAGGGATGTGGGACTCCTCGCCTGAGGAGGGACACGCAAGAGCACGAAACAACGTCCATGAAGGAGGAAGGGCCGCTTCGGGCCCCCGAGGGACCCGAGGGGCCCGATGTCGCGGAGGGAGGTGAACACGGTTCGGTGAGTGCTTCGGTTTCCCCTTCTTTGATCTATTTTGAGTTTTGAAGCGAGGCGTGCGAGGGGGGAAAGGGTTCGGCGAGTGTTGCACTCAAATGATGGACGCGTCCTAGACAGGGGACGCGTTCTTTGTTATGATGCGAGGCCCTTCTTTCTTGGTGTAGGACATGGCGAGGACCCTAGGCCTGGCCGATGAGTGGGCGAGTGCAGACGAGCCGAGCCGTGTCAGGAAGGAGAGTCGCGGCAAGGCGAAGCTCGAGGATTGGCGCATACGTCACCCTGGACAGCAAGGGAGCGTGCTGGTGCAGGATAGTGCCGACTTCCTGCGGCGGCAGAGAGAGAGTTATGCGGGGCTTCCCCAAGCCGGGGATATGCGCGACGTCGACGGGTCGCGTGCCCAATTAGCCGAGGTCAGGCGGCAGCTGGCCGCCACTCAACAGGAACTGTCGCTCCTGGTAAGCTAAGTGCTGCATTTTCTATTTTTAAATGTGGAGCTTAGCTGACGGCTGTTGTTTGTTCGTTCCAGCGTGCCCAGCAGACAGCGATGGTGGGAGTGACCGGCGGCGCATCTTCCAGTTCCTCGGCCCCTTTTCTCGAGATTGCCTCCCTCCGGGAGCAACTTGCCGGTGCGGTGGCTCGGGCTGCCCGGGCGGAAGAGGAGTGATGAGGACATCAAGAGCTTATGGGTTGTATTGTGTGTATTGGCTTGTATGAGATTGTAATTGTGTAATTTCTTTCATTTGGGCTCCTTGTAAGACTTATAACAAGTCATTGGGCCATTTGTAATGTATAGTCCATGGCTAGGTTGCCATTAGTAGAGTCCATTAGGAGCTTATTCCATATTGGGTCTTAAGGCCATCATTATGGACCTTAATAGCCACTTAGGCCCAAATAGGCTTCTCCCTCGCATGGGCCACCAAGGGTGGAAGAGTCTAGCATGGTTAGTGGGCTTGTTACATGGCCTTTAACCATACTTGGCCCAAGGGAGGCCCATGAAGGGGGCGCCATCTTCCTTTGGCCTTATTAGGCTTGGTTGGTGAAAATTAGGTAGGTTTGAATAGAATTGGTCTAAGTTAGATTAAAATAGATATTAAGTATTTTGACCACATGGGAGAAATATTTAGGAACTCCCTGATATGCCCTTCAAAACCCCAGATCTATGGGCATTTAGTGTCTTTTTACATTTATTATATATAGCTTGTATTTTCCAATTGATTGAATTAATGAAAGTGAAAAAATCATTGTGCAAGAACCCCTCTCTTGGAGAATTTCGACCTCTCCTCTCTCTCCCCCTGGTTTTTTCATCCCCAACCCCCATTCTAGAGTGATATATCCTTCCCCCCACCTCCGGTGATCATCGGTGCCACCGCCGCTGCCGTTCGTGCCGCCATCACGCCGCCGCAGAGCCGCCTTCGGTGTTCTGTCCATCCTGGATAGAGGCTTCTTGTCCGAATATCTTCTCTCCTCCATGTGAAGCTCTCAAACTGCAATTTTTATGGTGTGTTCTACCCTTGCATCCCAAGTGCCACCTAAATTTTTACGCCCAAAACCCACTGTTTAGTATTTTTACATTTTCGTCCAACTTGTCATCCCAGATCTACCAGGTTTCTGTCTACAGTGACAGAACCTCTGAGTTCTCCCCCTCCCACCATCTTTTTGATTTGTCCAAACCCTCCCAATTTTACTAGGAGTTCTGTCCATCACCCCCTACCTCCAAAAATTTTCTTATTTTTTTATCAACCTTCTATCTATTTTTAGAAATTCGTGTTCTTCCTCTGCTATAGTGTTTTCAGTCAGATCCCAGATCCGACCACCTTCCACTTCCAAAATCATAACAAATCACCATTACCTCCACATCCAGATCCAAAAATAGTCATGGTTTCCTTACTTAATTTCCTACCACTTTTATGAAGAAGTCAAGGGCTGAATCCGAGTTCTTCATAGCGGTCAAAGGCAGTTCTCAGGAACGTTCTCTGTAGATATGAGAATTAGGTTACTGTACAACAGAAAATTGAAAATTCATTAAGGCTAAGATCTGTGCAGATCCAGTCCAGATCTTTAGGCCTAGTTTGAATTAATTCAAAGCAGCTTTCCAACGGCACTGGTTTCGTGTCGATCCAACATCGGGGCTGATCACAGCGTCCGTTCCTGTCCGAGCGCGCGCTGAAAATCAGAAAGTGCAGGTCCGAAGCCGGTTACTCCGACCGGTGCCGAACGGGCCGCCCGACCTCCGACCGGCGTTCCAGTGCGCTGCCACCCCAAGGAGCAATCCTCCGGGCATCCACCACTACTACGGTGCCACCGGGTCCCATACGGCCCCTCTGGACAGCGCGTGGGTCCCACCGTCACTAGTTCGGGCGCTGCCGAAGCTACGCGGAAAGCCGCCCGTCAACCCGAAATCGGTCCTCTCGGACCCCATTGTGTAGCCCTTTACCTCCCTGCGTGGAGTGGGCAGCAACGTGTATTGATGTATTGTTGTGTATCATTGTTCTGGGAGTACGAGTTTCGGCAGGGTCCGTCGTCCCCACGCCGAGCGCGTGGAGGTATCGCCTTCACTCCTTACTTGGCATTTTGCTTAATTTCATATATGCTTATTTATGCCGCTGCTAGAGAGCATGTGTAGGGATATCTAGCTCGCTTTATCTATTCATTAACGCTGCTGCGAGAGAGTGCGACACCGTCCCGTGACCCGATCCGGGCACACGAGAGAGCCGATCACCCTTGCTCATTGCCGGTTTCTCAACCACGCACGTCCGACGCTTCCCTCGTTATGGGGCAGTCACGAGCTTGTCGTGTCCGTGGTCTCGTCCCGCATCAATATGGTATCAGAGCCAGGTTGAGTCTAGGGTGTCAAAAAAAAAGAGAGTGTCATTTACGTGTAGTCATTAGTCATTGTCTACGTCGTGTTTAGGGTCATCATTGTTTTAAAACAAAAAAAGTGTCTTTTGGGTCGTATTTGCATACCATTAGTCGGTATATAAAAAGGTGTTGTCCGAACGTTAGGCTACGCCTATCGGGAAGGCCACACACTTGCGCGAGTGGTCTTCAGATCGCTTATCTCCGCCACGTACCGAGTCTTGGTTTACGTCTAGGGTCCTTAGTGTGCATGCATTCCAAACTTGCATAGCCGGTCTAGTGTCTTGTCACCGTGTGTATGCATATCCATGTCTGCTACCCATGGCCGTTCCCCAAGACCATACGTCCGAGTGGTCAACCTTTGTGGCCAAAGTCAATGTCCTCATGGACCGAGCCCTTGGTTTTACCCCTCTCACTATGAAAGTCGCTCTACCCAACGGGTCCACAACGGAACTCCATTTCACCGATAGGGAGTCGGGTAATTGGGTTTCTCTTGACATCATGGAGTCTCTCTCCAAGACTGGCGAGATTATCCACGATGGTGATTTTGCTTTTGTTGAGTTCTATAAGAGGATCGGATCTGTTCTCTACACCGATGGTGCATGGTGTAGGATCGGCACACTTGCTGGTTCATGCATCATTTTAGGGCAAAAGTGGTTAGGAGAGAGAAGGGCCAATCATGACTGGGACAAGAGGACTTGCACCTTATGCCCACCTTACCTACCCGGTAAGATCACCCTTAGGGACCCCCGTATGTCCAGCCACCCAGCCCCAGCGGCCCACTCCACCTTCAGATTCGCGCTTGGAGCCACCTCATCCCGAGCCACCCGTATTTATAACGGGTACATTATACATAGCCGAGCCGCTTCTTAGTTGGCGCAAGGATGGCTTGGTCCCACTCCCTTACCCGTCTATGGACCCTACCCTACCTTTAGTGCCCGCCAACTCCTACCATACTACGTTCCGATCTCGTCACCATGTTGACACATTGGGTGACCTTATCCTTGGTTTAGGTTGGCAATGGCAGTTGACACATATGTTGGCCCGAGGTTTCGACCAACCCACGAGTCGTAGCTTCACCCATCTGGCCTTCGGGTCCATTACCTCCGAGTGCACCGTGGGTTGCGTCACCACGGAGGTTCTTCTACTTCTCCCGCAACCGGATGAGCCCGACTTCATGACTTTGCTCCCGAGGGAGGAGTCATATTTCCCATACACGGTCCCATCTACCATGACGGAGGAAGGTGACCACCCGCACCTTCAAGAATTTCACGATTGTGACCATGTCATGTTGGAACCCACCATAAGGGGTCATACCTTCTTTGATCCCTTTGACCCCTTCCCTAGTGGATCCCTAGACCCTTCATATTCGCTTCACTTCTTCGGGGAACTCAACCTTCATACCCCTTTCCTACGGGTCGGGTCCTCCATACCCACAAAGCCCGTCAACGATACACCTACACCCGGCTCTTCCACACACTACAAGAAAAAGTGGCAATAGCGACCGAATTAGAGACCGAATAAATCGGTCGCTAGTCGGTCCCAAATAGCGACCATATAGCGACCGATATAATCGGTCGCACGTCTGAGACCCATTTTGTGACCGAATTTATTTCGGTCTCTAATCGGTCGTTGATCTTGCGACCGAATTTATTTAGGTCGCGAAGCGGTCGCGGATCACTCATCTCCCCCCCCCCCCCCGCCACCAGCTTCCCCCCCCTCCCCCCCGCGTCCCCCCCCTCCCCCCTGCGGCCCCCTCCCGCCCGAGCCCCCCTCCGCCCGAGCCCCCCCTCCCCCTGCGGCCCCCTCCCGCCCGAGCCCCTCTCCGACCTATCCCCCCCTCCCCCTGCGGCCCCCTCCCCTCCCGCCCGATCCCCCCTCCGCCCGAGCCCCCCCCTCCCCCTGCGGCCCCCTCCCGCCCGAGCCCCTCTCCGCCCTAGCCCCCCCTCCCCCTGCGGCCCCCTCCCGTCTGAGCCCCTCTCCGCCCTAGCCCCCCCTCCCCCTGCTGCCCCCTCCCGCCCGAGCCCCTCTCCGCCCGAGCCCCCCCTCCCCCTGCGGCCCCCTCCCGCCGGAGCCCCCCTCCGCCCGAGCCCCCCCTCCCCTTGCGGCCCCTCTCCCGCCCGAGCCCCTCTCCGCCCGAGCCCCCCCTCCCCCTGCGGCGCCCTCCCGTCCGAGCCCCTCTCCGCCCTAGCCCCCCCTCCCCCTGCTGCCCCCTCCCGCCCGAGCCCCTCTCCGCCCGAGCCCCCCCTCCCTCTGCGGCCCCCCCATCTCCCCCCCGCGACCAGCTCCCATCGGCGGTGGACGGACGACTGCGAGCGGCGTGGCGAGCGGCGGTGGACGGACGACCGGCGTGGCGAGCGGCGGTGGACGGACGACTGCGAGCGGCGGCGGGGACCGGCCATCGGAGGTAAGTGAGGCGGACCCCCGCCGGAGCCCCCCCTCCCCCTGCGGCCCCCTCCCGCCCGAGCCCCTCTCCGCCCGAGCCCCTCTCCGCCCGAGCCCCCCCTCCCCCTGCGGCCCCCTCCCGCCGGAGCCCCCCTCCGCCCGAGCCCCCCCTCCCCTTGCGGCCCCTCTCCCGCCCGAGCCCCTCTCCGCCCGAGCCCCCCCTCCCCCTGCGGCCCCCTCCCGCCCGAGCCCCCCCTCCCCCTCCGGCGCTGCTCTCCCCTCCCCATCTGGTTTCCCCCTCCGGCGCGGCTCTCCCCTCCCCATCCGGTCCCCCCTCCGGCTCCGGTCCCCCCTCCGCAGGGCCCCCCCTCCGGCTCCGCCCCCCCCTCCGCAGGGCCACCCCTCCGGCTTCGGTTCCCCCTCCGCAGGGCCCCCCCTCCGGCTCCGGGCCCCCCTCCGGCTCCGGTCCCCCCTCCGCAGGGCCCCCCTCCGGCTCCGGTCCCCCCTCCGGCTCCGGTCCCCTTGCGGCCCCCCCCATCTCCCCCCCGCGACCAGCTCCCATCGGCGGTGGACGGACGACTGCGAGCGGCGTGGCGAGCGGCGGTGGACGGACGACCGGCGTGGCGAGCGGCGGTGGACGGACGACTGCGAGCGGCGGCGGGGACCGGCCATCGGAGGTAAGTGAGGCGGACCCCCGCCGGAGCCCCCCCCTCCCCCTGCGGCCCCCTCCCGCCCGAGCCCCTCTCCGCCCGAGCCCCTCTCCGCCCGAGCCCCCCCTCCCCCTGCGGCCCCCTCCCGCCGGAGCCCCCCTCCGCCCGAGCCCCCCCTCCCCTTGCGGCCCCTCTCCCGCCCGAGCCCCTCTCCGCCCGAGCCCCCCCTCCCCCTGCGGCCCCCTCCCGCCCGAGCCCCCCCTCCCCCTCCGGCGCTGCTCTCCCCTCCCCATCTGGTTTCCCCCTCCGGCGCGGCTCTCCCCTCCCCATCCGGTCCCCCCTCCGGCTCCGGTCCCCCCTCCGCAGGGCCCCCCCTCCGGCTCCGCCCCCCCCTCCGCAGGGCCACCCCTCCGGCTTCGGTTCCCCCTCCGCAGGGCCCCCCCTCCGGCTCCGGGCCCCCCTCCGGCTCCGGTCCCCCCTCCGCAGGGCCCCCCTCCGGCTCCGGTCCCCCCTCCGGCTCCGGTCCCCTTGCGGCCCCCCCCATCTCCCCCCCGCGACCAGCTCCCATCGGCGGTGGACGGACGACTGCGAGCGGCGTGGCGAGCGGCGGTGGACGGACGACCGGCGTGGCGAGCGGCGGTGGACGGACGACTGCGAGCGGCGGCGGGGACCGGCCATCGGAGGTAAGTGAGGCGGACCCCCGCCGGAGCCCCCCTCCGCCCGAGCCCCTCTCCGCCCGAGCCCCCCCTCCCCCTGTGGCCCCCTCCCGCCGGAGCCCCCCTCCGCCCGAGCCCCCCCTCCCCTTGCGGCCCCTCTCCCGCCCGAGCCCCTCTCCGCCCGAGCCCCCCCTCCCCCTCCGGCGCTGCTCTCCCCTCCCCATCTGGTTTCCCCCTCCGGCGTGGCTCTCCCCTCCCCATCCGGTCCCCCCTCCGGCTCCGGTCCCCCCTCCGCAGGGCCCCCCCTCCTGCTCTGCCCCCCCCTCCGCCGGGCCACCCCTCCGGCTCCGGTTCCCCCTCCGCAGGGCCCCCCCTCCGGCTCCGGGCCCCCCTCCGGCTCCGGTCCCCCCTCCGCAGGGCCCCCCTCCGGCTCCGGTCCCCCCTCCGGCTCCGGTTCCCCCTCCGCAGGGCCCCCCCTCCGGCTCCGGTCCCCCCCTCCGGCTCCGGTATTAAATTTTAATATCCTTCTATATTTGATTTCTGCTCTTATGAATGTGTTGGATGTTAAAATAAAATTCATGCTTGGAGTGGTCTCTGATCTCAAACTAGCCCACCCACCTCCTGTTGCTACAGTACCATTAGGAACTGGGAACAATCTTCCTTTTGCATTTGGCTGGGTAGGTTACATTTCCACATGTATAATGTACATGTACAATTTGACTTGTTCATGCATGTGCATGTGGTTTGGGGCTCAGGGGATGCTGATCATGTACTTGCTTTCACAATTAGACAAGCTAGTCACATTGGGGTTCCTTAATTTCCATTTGTGTACATGCTCCCAATTTTAACCATTTTTGAGCCTTCTTCTGAGCCTTAATTGGCTACATTATGTTGATACTTAACAGTGGTGAGCAATGCATTATGCATTCTGAGGACCCCGAGTGGGTCGATAGAACAAGTTACTTCCTTTTCCTTGCTTTTCAGATGATGTATTCAATTTTAGAATTCATCACGTTATCCAACAAATGGATGCACATGAGATTAGATGCCTTTATTTTTCTTTTCCAAGTCCTAAGGTGAAAGCAACTGCTGTTGTAGGGAAAGAAGAATCCTGATAATGGATGTATATGTATTTGGAGCTGATAATCAGTGGTGTACCCAAAATAAATAAACTAATATAATAGGTATTAATATGATGTTTAAATTTTATTTTATGTATACTTGATCATTAGATTAAATTAATGTATGATATTAAAGGATAAAATAGTAATTTAAGTATTATTCAATTATCTGATATTTATATGATACCTATAATACTGTAGCTTTTCGATAGAACTATAGGGTCTTATAAGACAGTTTAAGATGGTAGTTTCCTTGTTGACTTGGATTTGGATGCACCCGCACCCCATATCTGCACCAAAATCAGACCTGTTCATCCTTAGCCTGGATCTAAAGATTCAATTATGTTCAAAAGCATCTGGCAGCATGATTTCTTCATGTGTTTGTGGGAGTGGATCATAGATTCGTATGCATGCACTCAGTCAGAATCTTTTTTCCTTTTTCCCTTGTCCGTAGTCCAAATGGAATGATATGCAAGATATATATCTGACTATCACAACCTTATGATGTAGAGAGTTTGCTGCTTATTTTATTTTTTCTTTATGAAATGTAATTCAGTTGGCATATAATCATGAGGATGAGAATTCCTAAAGAAGGCTCTTGTGATCCTGTGGCGCTTCTAATCAGATTTCTAAAACAGAATGATGCACCTAACCTTATTTAGATGCTGGGCGGTTTGATCACGTATCTTGCAATATATCCATGCTCTGTCTAATCAGAATACTGTGTCTGAAGACCACTGTTCCGTTGTTTATTTTTTCTTTTTTGTTATTTAGACTTGTAGCATTTCTAAAATAGTAATTATATATGAAGCTAGAGATAGTTGGGTGTTACTTGCAGCATTTCCAGCACATTCATAAGAGCATGAATTTTATTTTAACATGTTACTGCTATGTTTTTAGAATGTGTTATTATCTTGTCAATATTTAATTAGTTGGGTGTTGTATGTGAGCTGAGATGCGTGGGTGCAACCTAACATTGCACGCATCTTAGGAGAGCGTGTTAAACCCGTGTCAATCAATCTACCCGTTCAAGACTTTGGGATTGATGTGCACGTTCTCATTTTGAATGATGAGAATGTGTATATCTAACTCAAAGTCTTGAATTGTCCCGTTTGGACAGTCTGTGAATGTTTGATCGCACTTAGGTGGTTAATTACTATATGTGTTTGTGTTATTTGTTAAAAATTTTGGCTGGATGCGTCTTCTCACTCCTCTCTGACATACCTTTATTGATTTTGATTAATTTCTTAACCACTTATTAGTAAGTGTTTAAGAAAATTTCTTAATCAATAAATATTTTGTGGTATATCGGAGAGGTGTGGGGAGATGCTGCCGAAATTTTTAGCAAATAACACAACACATATAGTAATTAATCGTGCGATCAAACCTTCACAGATGGGTTAAAAAGTGAAAATCTAAATGATATTTCCGTCCTATTTAAAATGGCAGAGATGGACGATGTGAGGAAAGGGTTGGACTTTTTATTTTGTTAAACATGTTAAAGTTTTGTGTGTTTACATTTCATTCGCATAGGGAAAATGTCTGAAGATCGTTCATGGATGTACCGTAGAGTAGTTGATCAGGTGGTGTCTATGGAATTTAAAAATGGAGTTGAGAGATTCATTCAGTTTGCTTTGAGAAATCCTATTGAAGCTGTAGATTGTGAGGATCGTATCCGATGTCCTTGTGTAGTCTGTAAGAATTTGAAGTGGCTGACAACATGGGATGTACAACGTCATTTATACAGAAAGGGGTTTGTTAAAGATTATACAAACTGGATATGTCATGGTGAAACATTGTGGTCCTACGAGCCTGCCAATAGAGGAAGTGGAAGTTCATATGTTGATATGGTCATAGATGCTGCTGGTCCAGAACTGGAACTTATTGATAGAAATGGTAAAACAGTTAAACCGAAAGCAATTTACGCCCTTGGAGCTGCACAGATTAAAGAAGTATGCTTTTGGCTAAAACAATTGAGATTTCCATATGGTTATGTGTCTAACATTGCTCGTTGCGTGAATACAAATGAGGGGAAAATATATGGAATGAAAAGTCATGACTGTCATGTGTTCATGCAGAGGTTGTTACCTATTGTATTTCGTGATATGATGCCGAAGCCGATATGGGGAGCAGTGACTGAGTTAAGTCAGTTTTTCAAAATTTTATGTGCATCAGAGCTCAGGTATGAAGATGTGGAAACTATTGAACAGAATGTGATCAAGACAGTTTGTAGATTGGAAAAGATATTTCCACCCTCATTCTTTGATTCAATGGAGCACCTGCTTATACACTTATCATATGAGGCTAAAGTAGGAGGTCCAGTACAATTTAGATGGATGTATCCATTTGAGAGGTAATATATATATATTTTCTCCTCATAATTCAATTAGATGCTGATGTGTTTTTCATTATCTTATGAACATTCTGGTAGGTGCATGCATGAATTGAAAATGAAAGTTCGCAACAAGGCAAAAGTAGAGGGTTCCATTGCGGAGGCGTACATTATGGAAGAAATATCAAATTTCTGTTCAATGTACTTTGAACCTGAGGTACAAACTCGTCGTACTCGGCCACCACGTAATGATGATGGGGGAGACTCCGTTCACTCTGAGCGGCTGTCTATATTTAAGTATCCTGGACGTGCGTATGGACGTTCTTCGAGTCGGATGCTAAATGATAGAGAATTGCACTGTGCAGAAATGTACATCCTTTTAAATTGTATGGAGGTTGAACCTTATGTTGCGTAAGTTCTCTGCTCACATTACATTGTGTCTATAACTTATTATTTTTCATTCCATCTATAATGCTCCAATGGTCGTAATACAGACAATTTGACTCAGAATTAATCCAAAGATGTCCATATCTCACTGACATGGAGGTTGAAAAAGAACGAGAAAAATCATTTGCTTCTTGGCTGAAATATCGTGTAAGTATTATTACTACTCTTTCTCCTTGTTAGGCCAATGACAAATTCTGACTAGTGTGCTCTCCATATGTAGGTTGAAAATGGTTTTATTACTGATCAAAGAATTCGAGAGAGTAGTTATGGCCCATCGAAAGTTGCACGTACATATCCAGCATTTATTGTGAATGGGTATAGATTTCACACTAGACAATATGGGCAGAATAAGTCAACAATGAACAGCGGGGTATGTGTGAAAGGAAGTACATATAATGAAAACGAACGTGATTATTATGGTATTATTGAGGAGATCTTAGAATTGCAATATCTCGGAGATGACAACCATATATTTCTGTTCAAGTGTCATTGGTTTGATCCCAATTCTGTTCGAAATGACACAACATATGGGATTGTCGATATCAGACATAAGTCTAAATTGAATACTTATGATCCATTCATTTTGGCCGCACAAGCCCAGCAGGTCTATTATACAAAGTATCCATCGTCTAGAAATAAAGAAAGAAATGATTGGTGGGCAGTTTGCAAGGTTAAGACAAGGCTTTTCCCGGATTATGAGTTGGATTTGACTGAAACAGTAGAGTTGGATGTGAATGCCGAATTCTTTCAATCAGACTTGGGTGATGATGTAGAGTTGCCTGCTTCTAGTGATGAATCTGTGGAGGCACTGTCTTTATCTAAAGAGAATGAAGTGGAAGAAGTCGATCCAGAACAACCTGAAATACAGTTGGGGGACTCCGAAGAGGAGGAATATATTAGTGATCAAAATGAATCTGATAATGAAGATATGAATGTTGAATTTGATATATCTCCAACATCTGAAGATGAAATGGAGAATGTTTGATTAATGGTATACAATTTTACCTAAAATTTTAATACTCTGTAACTTTCTTTCTTTCACTATTTGATGAATATGCATGTATTTTATTACCAGTTGAAGATATGGTTCGAGGACAGCGTGGGACTTCTTCAGGTGGGAGGGGAGAGGGTAGCGGGAGGAGATTTACTTCCATTTCTACACCGGTAGTAGGTATGTATACTTTCATGTATAATGCATTGTAGTATTTGTTTAAAATAATTCTTTATGTTTTTGTGGTATCTTATTCTTATTTTCACAGGACCCACGACCTCTGCACCGTTACCACCGACCTCTGCACCGCTACCACCGGTAGTAGGTATGTATACTTTCATGTATAATGCATTGTAGTATTTGTTTAAAATAATTCTTTATGTTTTTGTGCTATCTGATTCTTATCCTTACAGGACCCACGACCTCTGCACCGTTACCACTGACAACAGGTAGATTGACGGCCTCTGCACCGCCATCACACATGGCGAGTGGATCTACACCTCCTCCAGCTGAGTCAGGTATGTTCATTTACATTTCTATATTTTTTTGATAGTTTGTTTTATTTATTTTTATCCATTTCGTATAGTACGTGCTGATGACGAGACGAGTCATCACGAGGGGGAGGGCAGTTATAATGAGACGATGCGGGCAGTGTGGATAAATGAAGGGTATGTAATGTATTATTTTTATTATCTATTCATCATTGTGGTATTAATATTTTCAATTTCAGGAATAAAATAGAGCCAGCCCAAGCATCACAATTTATTACAAAGTCAATTGAAGCACATTTTCCAGGCCCCATCCGTCGCTTTTCTGATTTTCCGATGGATGTTCGGGATTTATTGTTCACTATGTTCTTGGTATTTATCTTATTTTATCATATTAAGTCATTTTCCTGCTATATTTTAACACACTTATTGTTATGTAACATATAATTTATTTTTTGTTAATATGTAGAGCACCTCCTGCACCTCCTGCACCTCGTGCACAGCAGCCTCCGGTAAGTATTTTATTTGATTGATTTTCTATTTGTTAACTCTAAATATCATCTTACAAAATATAAGAATTTAGATTGAGGAGGGGAAAATATCATTTTCTTAACTCTATGAACTTGGGTTTGAGGGTCCAAAATTGAAAAGAGAGGTCCAATCAATCCATCGATTGTTCCAACACGACATGGGGGGTGAAAGTAACCTGTAGAAACTGACGGAGTTCAAATTGGACTCCAAATTTGAGCTCGATGCTCAAATTTACATTTCCTAAATAGAACCAAGTTAATCGAGTGTAAGAGGGTCAAAAATAAAGAAATATATGTCCAATTAATTTGTCAATGACTCCAACACGACCGGGAAGGTGAGAGTGACTTGTAGAAACTGACGGAGTCCAAATTGGACTACCGATTTGAGCAAAACGTTTAAAATTGTCATTCGTCAATTTCACTTAAATGAAAAACATCTTGCTTTTAATTTTCAAGAAAAATTGATTTCTTTATTAAGGATTTGATTTTAATTTTTTTAAATGATATACAGGATCATCCGTCGCGAGATGTTGGACGAGACGACGACCAGGATGACACATATGCGGAGGATTTGTGATTTCATTTTAGTTATTTGCATGTTGTCATTTTATTATGGATGTATGATTAATTTGTGTGTTTGTATGTGATGAATTTGAAGTTCGTGGAGATTGTGATTTGTGTAGTTGATTTATATATTTTTATGAAATTGTTATTTATCAGGTTATTTATTTTATTAAATTGTTATTTAGGTGATTTATAGTCGATCATATAAATTTATAAAAAAAAATATTGCAAAATTAGCGACCGAATAGCGACTGTCTTTATTATTTATTTTATTAAAGTATTAAAATTAGCGACAGAATAGCGACCGAATAGCGACTGTCTCTATTATTTATTTTATTAAATTATTATTTATCAGGTGATTTATAGTCGTTTATATAAATTTATTTTAAAAAAATACTACAAAATTAGCGACCGAATAGCGACCGCATAGCGACTGTATATATTAGCGACGGGTCATGCGACCGATTGATATCGGTCGCTATCCGCGACTGATATTGCGACCGATAATTATCGGTCGCTATCCGCGACTGCTTCTGCGACCGATAATTATCGGTCGCTAACGGCGACCTATTCTGCGACCGATTTATATCGGTCGCCATTTAGCGACTATTATATAGCGACCGACATGTTCGGTCGCTAATAGGTGTCTGTTTGGTCGCAGTATCTCTTTGCGACCGATCTGCGACCGAATAGCGACCGGGAGGTCGGTCGCTACTCACGGTTTTTCTTGTAGTGACACCCGGCTTTCCTAGCCCACTCAAGTCTCCTAAATCTAAAGGGCCGTCCATGCATGGCTGGGTCATACTTGGATGTTTAGGTGTTCCCCATACCACCCATCTCCGGTTACATAACATGCATGCATGGCACACATTCGGGTGTCCTAGTCCGCCGTCACCTATGTACGGGTCAGACTAACAATAGGTGTGTCTAGAGTCATGCGTGAGTCGGTTTCTTATTTGTGTGGTTTGTTTGGTTTGTGTGTCGTTTGTTTGTCTGCATGCGTCTTGTGCAAGCTCGTTGTCGTTCTCTTATGAGTAAGAGGCGAGTGGACTCACTCGATGAGTATGGGATCGGTTCTACATCTATACCCGGATCAGTCACCTCAGGGGACTCAGCGGTGATTTCTAGTGAGTCTTCGAGCTGCTTCCTTCCCTTTTGAGAGTGCCCCACTCGGAGTGTCCACCTTTAGCCCATAGCAGTCGCGCATATCGAGTATATATGGAATGAGCAGGTGACGATCATTTGGAGTGGTGCGTACCCGCGTTACTTGGAACGGTGACGGATCCGCCGGAGTATTCAAGCATCCCTACCCCTACTCGACGGGGTCGAGTTCCTCCCACCCGGGGAGAATTGATGAGGACATCAAGAGCTTATGGGTTGTATTGTGTGTATTGGCTTGTATGAGATTGTAATTGTGTAATTTCTTTCATTTGGGCTCCTTGTAAGGCTTATAACAAGTCATTGGGCCTTTTGTAATGTATAGTCCATTGCTAGGTTGCCATTAGTAGAGTCCATTAGGAGCTTATTCCATATTGGGCCTTAAGGCCATCATTATGGACCTTAATAGCCACTTAGGCCCAAATAGGCTTCTCCCTCTCATGGGACACCAAGGGTGGAAGAGTCTAGCATGGTTAGTGGGCTTGTTACATGGCCTTTAACCATACTTGGCCCAAGGGAGGCCCATGAAGGGGGCGCCCTCTTCCTTTGGCCTTATTAGGCTTGGTTGGTGAAAATTAGGTAGGTTTGAATAGAATTGGTCTAAGTTAGATTAAAATAGATATTAAGTGTTTTGACCACATGGGAGAAATATTTAGGAACTCCCTGATATGCCCTTCAAAACCCCAAATCTATGGGCATTTAGTGTCTTTTCACATTTATTATATATAGCTTGTATTTTCCAATTGATTGAATTAATGAAAGTGAAAAAATCATTGTGCAAGAACCCCTCTCTTGGAGAATTTCGACCTCTCCTCTCTCTTCCCCTGGTTTCTTCATCCCCAACCCCCATTCTAGAGTGATATATCCTTCCCCCCACCTCCGGTGATCATCGGTGCCGCCGCCGCCGCCGTTCGAGCCGCCATCACGCCGCCGCGGAGCCGCCTTCGGTGTTCTGTCCATCCTGGATAGAGGCTTCTTGTCCGACTATCTTCTCTCCTCCACGTGAAGATCTCAAGCTGCAATTTTTATGGTGTATTCTACCCTTGCATCCCAAGTGCCACCTAAATTTTCACGCCCAAAACCCACTGTTTAGTATTTTTACATTTTCGTCCAACCTGTCATCCCAGATCTGCCAGGTTTCTATCTACAGTGATAGAACCTCTGAGTTCTCCCCCTCCGATCGTCTTTTTGATTTGTCCAAACCCTTCCAATTTTACTGGGAGTTCTGTCCATCACCCCCTACCTACAACAATTTTCTTAAATTTTTATCAGCCTTTTATCTATTTTTAGAAATTCGTGTTCTTGCTCTGCTACAGTGTTTTCAGTCAGATCCCAGATCCGACCACCCTCCACTTCCAAAATCAGAACAAATCACCATTACCTCCAAATCCAGATCTAAAAATAGTCATGATTTCCTTACTTAATTTCCTACCACTTTTATGAAGAGGTCAAGGGCTGAATCTGAGGTCTTCATAGCGGTCAAAGGCAGTTCTCAGGAAAGTTATCTGTAGATCTGAGAATCAGGTTACTGTACAATAGTAAATTGAAAATTTATTAAGGCTAAGATCCGTGCAGATCCAAGTCAGATCTTTAGGCCTAGTTTGAATTACTTCAAAGCAGCTTTCCAACGGTGCTAGTTTCGTGTCGATCCGACATCAGGGCTGATCACAGCGTCCGTTCCCGTCTGAGCGCGCGCTGAAAATCAGAAAGTGCAGGTCCGAGGCCGGTTACTCCGACCGGTGCCGAACGGGCCGCCCGACCTCCGATCGGCGTTCCAGTGCACCGCCACCCCAAGGAGCAATCCTCCGGGCATCCACCACTACAGCGGTGCCACCGAGTCGCACACGGCCCCTCCGGACAGCGCGTGGGTCCCACCGTCACTAGTTCGGGCGCTGCCGAAGCTACGCGGAAAGCCGCCCATCAACCCGAAATCGGTCCTCCCGGACTCCATTGTGTAGCCCTTTACCTCCCTGCGTGGAGTGGGCAGCGACGTGTATTGCTGTATTATTGTGTATCATTATTCTGGGAGTACGAGTTTCGGCCGGGTCCGTCGTCCCCACGCCGAGCGCGTGGAGGTATCGCCTTCACTCCTTACTTGGCATTTTGCTTAATTTCATATATGCTTATTTATGCCGCTGCTAGAGAGCATGTGTAGGGATATCTAGCTCGCTTTATCTATTCATTACCGCTGCTGCGAGAGAGTACGACACCGTCCCGTGAGCCGATCCAGGCACACGAGAGAGCCGATCACCCTAGCTCATTGCCGGTTTCTCAACCGTGCACGTCCGACGCTTCCCTCGTTAAGGGGCAGTCACGAGCTTGTCGTGTCCGTGGTCTCGTCCCGCATCAATATGGTATCAGAGCCAGGTTGAGTCTAGGGTGTCAAAAAAAAAAAAGAGTGTGATTTACGTCTAGTCATTAGTCATTGTCTACGTCGTGTTTAGGGTCATCATTGTTTTAAACCAAAAAAAGTGTCTTTTGGGTCGCATTTGCATACCATTAGTCGGTATATAAAAAGGTGTTGTCCGAACGTTAGGCTACGCCTATCGGGAAGGCCACACACTTGCGCGAGTGGTCTTCGGATCGCTTATCTCCGCCACGTACCGAGTCTGGATTTACATCTAGGGTCCTTAGTGTGCATGCATTCCAAACTTGCATAGTCGGTCTAGTGTCTTGTCACCGTGTGTATGCATGTCCATGTCCGCTACCCATGGCCGTTCCCCAAGACCATACGTCCGAGTGGTCAACCTTTGTGGCCAAAGTCAATGTCTTCATGGACCGAGCCCTTGGTTTTACCCCTCTCACTATGAAAGTCGCTCTACCCAACGGGTCCACAACGGAACTCCATTTCACCGATAGGGAGTCGGGTAATTGGGTTTCTCTTGACATCATGGAGTCTCTCTCCAAGACAGGCGAGATTGTCCACGATGGTGATTTTGCTTTTGTTGAGTTCTATAAGAGGATCGGATCTGTTCTCTACATCGATGGTGCATGGTGTAGGATCGGCACACTTGCTGGTTCATGCATCATTTTAGGGCAAAAGTGGTTAGGAGAGAGAAGGGCCAATCTTGACAGGGACAAGAGGACTTGCACCTTATGCCCACCTTACCTACCCGGTAAGATCACCCTTAGGGACCCCGTATGTCCAGCCACCCAGCCCCAGCGGCCCACTCCACCTTCGGATTCGCGCTTGGAGCCACCTCATCCAGAGCCACCCGTATTTCTAACGGGTACATTATACATAGCTGAGCCGCTTCTTAGTTGGCTCAAGGATGGCTTGGTCCCACTCCCTTACCCGTCTATGGACCCTACCCTACCTTTAGTGCCCGCCAACTCCTACCATACTACGTTCCGATCTCGTCACCATGTTGACACATTGGGTGACCTTATCCTTGGTTTAGGTTGGCAATGGCAGTTGACACATATGTTGGCCCGAGGTTTCGACCAACCCACGAGTCGTAGCTTCACCCATCCGGCCTTCGGGTCCATTACCTCCGAGTGCACCGTGGGTTGTGTCACCACGGAGGTTCTTCTACTTCTCCAGCTACCGGATGAGCCCGATTTCATGACTTTGCTCCCGAGGGAGGAGTCATATTTCCTATACACGGTCCCATCTACCATGACGGAGGAAGGTGACCACCCGCACCTTCAAGAATTTCATGATTGGGACAATGTCATGTTGGAACCCACCATAAGGGGTCATACCTTCTTTGATCCCTTTGACCCCTTCCCTAGTGGATCCCTAGACCCTTCATATTCCCTTCACTTCTTCGGGGAAGTCCACCTTCATACCCCTTTCCTACGGGTCGGGTCCTCCATACCCACCAAGCCCGTCCACGATACACCTACACCCGGCTTTCCTAGCCCACTCAAGTCTCCTAAATCTAATGGGCCGTCCATGCATGGCTGGGTCATACTTGGATGTTTAGGTGTTCCCCATACCACCCATCTCCGGCTACATAACATGCATGCATGGCACACATTCGGGTGTCCTGGTCCGCCGTCACCTATGTACGGGTTGGACTAACAATAGGTGTGTCTAGAGTCATGCGTGAGTCGGTTTCTTATTTGTGTGGTTTGTTTGGTTTGTGTGTCGTTTGTTTGTCTGCATGCGTCTTGTGCAAGCTCGTTGTCGTTCTCTTATGAGTAAGAGGTGAGTGGACTCACTCGATGAGTATGGGATCGGTTCTACATCTATACCCGGATCAGTCACCTAAAGGGACTCAGCGGTGATTCCTAGTGAGTCTTCGAGCTGCTTCCTTCCCTTTTGAGAGTGCCCCACTCGGAGTGTCCACCTTTAGCCCATAGCAGTCGCGCATATCGAGTATATATGGAATGAGCAGGTGACGATGATTTAGAGTGGAGCGTACCCGCATTACTTGGAACGGTGACGGATCCACCGGAGTATTCGAGGATCCCTACCCCTACTTGACAGGGTCGAGTTCCTCCCACCCGGGGAGAATTGATGAGGACATCAAGAGCTTATGGGTTGTATTGTGTGTATTGGCTTGTATGAGATTGTAATTGTGTAATTTCTTTCATTTGGGCTCCTTGTAAGGTTTATAACAAGTCATTGGGCCATTTGTAATGTATAGTCCATGGCTAGGTTGCCATTAGTAGAGTCCATTAGGAGCTTATTCCATATTGGGTCTTAAGGCCATCATTATGGACCTTAATAGCCACTTAGGCCCAAATAGGCTTCTCCCTCTCATGGGCCACCAAGGGTGGAAGAGTCTAGCATGGTTAGTGGGCTTGTTACATGGCCTTTAACCATACTTGGCCCAAGGGAGGCCCATGAAGGGGGCGCCCTCTTCCTTTGGCCTTATTAGGCTTGGTTGGTGAAAATTAGGTAGGTTTGAATAGAATTGGTCTAAGTTAGATTAAAATAGATATTAAGTGTTTTGACCACATGGGAGAAATATTTAGGAACTCCCTGATATGCCCTTCAAAACCCCAGATCTATGGGCATTTAGTGTCTTTTTACATTTGTTATATATAGTTTGTATTTTCCAATTGATTGAATTAATGAAAGTGAAAAAATCATTGTGCAAGAACCCCTCTCTTGGAGAATTTCGACCTCTCCTCTCTCTCCCCCTGGTTTCTTAATCCCCAACCCCCATTCTAGAGTGATATATCCTTCCCCCCATCTCCGGTGATCATCGGTGCCGCCGCCGCTGCCGTTCGTGCCGCCATCACGCCGCCGCGGAACCGCCTTCGGTGTTCTGTCCATCCTGGATAGAGGCTTCTTGTCCGAATATCTTCTCTCCTACACGTGAAGATCTCAAGTTGCAATTTTTATGGTGTGTTCTACCCTTGCATCCCAAGTGCCACCTAAATTTTACGCCCAAAACCCATTGTTTAGTATTTTTACATTTTCGTCCAACCTGTCATCCCAGATCTGCCAGGTTTCTGTCTACAGTGACAGAACCTCTGAGTTCTCCCCCTCCCACCATCTTTTTGATTTGTCCAAACCCTCCCAATTTTATTGGGAGTTCTGTCCATCACCCCCTACCTCCAAATTTTTTTTTAATTTTTTATCAGCCTTTTATCTATTTTTAGAAATTCGTGTTCTTCCTCTGCTACAGTATTTTCAGTCAGATCCCAGATCCGACCACCCTTCACTTCCAAAATCAGAACAAATCACCATTACCTCCAAATCCATATCCAAAAATAGTCCTGGTTTCCTTACTGAATTTTCTACCACTTTTATGAAGAGGTCAAGGGCTGAATCCGAGGTCTTCATAGCGGTCAAAGGTAGTTCTCAGGAAAGTTCTCTGTAGATCTGAGAATCAGGTTACTGTACAATAGCAAATTGAAAATTCATTAAGGCTAAGATTCGTGCAGATCCAGGCCAGATCTTTAGGCCTCGTTTGAATTACTTCAAAGCAGCTTTCCAACGGCACTGGTTTCGTGTCGATCCGACATCGGGGCTGATCACAGCGTCCGTTCCCGTCCGAGCGCGCGCTGAAAATCAGAAAGTGCAGGTCCGAGGCCGGTTACTCCGACCGGTGCCGAACGGGCCGCCCGACCTCCGACCGGCGTTCCAGTGCGTCGCCACCCCAAGGAGCAATCCTCCGGGCATCCACCACTACAGCAGTGCCACTGGGTCCCATACGGCCCCTCCGGACAGCGCGTGGGTCCCACTGTCACTAGTTCGGGCACTGCCGAAGCTACGCGGAAAGCCGCCCGTCAACCCGAAATCGGTCCTCCCGGACCCCATTGTGTAGCCCTTTACCTCCCTGGGTGGAGTGGGCATCGATGTGTATTGCTGTATTATTGTGTATCATTGTTCTGGGAGTACGAGTTTCGGCCGGGTCCGTCGTCCCCACGCCGAGCGCGTGGAGGTATCGCCTTCACTCCTTACTTGGCATTTTCTTAATTTCATATATGCTTGTTTATGCCGCTGCTAGAGAGCATGTGTAGGGATATCTAGCTCACTTTATCTATTCATTACCGCTGCTGCAAGAGAGTGCGACACCGTCCCGTGACCCGATCCGGGCATACGAGAGAGCCGATCACCCTAGCTCATTGCCGGTTTATCAACCGCGCACGTCCGACGCTTCCCTCGTTAAGAAGCAGTCACGAGCTTGTCGTGTCCGTGGTCTCGTCCCGCATCAAGAAGCGTGATGCCTGGGTGGCGACTGTAGCAGAGCTGCGACATCGCGGTGAGAAGAGACCTTCTCCGGACATCATGGAGTTAAGGGTTCTTCTACAGATGATGAGGAGAGAGGCGGAGAGAGAGAAAGCTTAGAGAAGGTCCGAGTGACAGCGAGATCAGGCCGAGAGGAGGGCCTTGGAGGCCCAAGTGAGGGAGCTCCAGCTGGGCCTTCAGGCCGTCGTGCAGAGGCTAGGAGGGATGGAGACGCGCTACGAGAGAGCGCGAGAGTTCGGGGAGCGACTGCGCCAGTCTGGTCGCTTTGCCGCTAGTGGCTTCTTCGCCACACCAGGGGAGGAGCAGCGAGTCATTGCTGTGGAGCCGGCGCCACGAGGCGAGGCGGGTGCTACTGCACGGGGATCCAGGAGGCTTCTGAGGGACCCTCACCTCAGGGGAGAGGAGAGGGATGCCTAAGGGGACGAGCATGAGGATAATGGCAAGAGTTGGCGAGCTAGTGGACCCGCCTCCTCTCTATGATTGTAGTGTTTATGACAGCTTATGTAGAATTATGAATGGAGTGATTTGATTTTCTGCTGCTTGTTTGTTCTCTTGTGCGTTCCTTCTTCCCTACACTTCTTCTCCTTTGCACTGTTCCCATGTGATGGGTCTGCCGAGACTCCACCCTAAGCGGAGAATCGCATCTTGTTGTGACCATTTTCCATGGGAATCTACCTTCAAAGTCAATAATGGCGGCCCTAGTTCCTTCTCCCGGATGTTGTGTCAAGTTTTGCGGACGTCCTCCAAAACATGATAGGGTATCCTTAGACAACATAGGGGGGCTATTCGTTATATTCTTCGTCCAATCAATCACCCTGTGCGAGCGGTGAAGTGACACACGGGACCACATGGTAGGTGCCTCATCGCGAGGGCTATCATAAAAGGTGATGGAGGCAATCTTGGCCTGCACTCCTTCCATTTCTATAAATTCTTGTCCCTTTTATCCTCCCAGGTATATCGAGAGCTAACTCGAGGAGCACAAGTTCTCACGGGAGAGGAGGAGTTCAAAATTCTGAGAGTTGGATGGAGGGCGAATCTTCCCACTCCTCGAAGAGAAGCAGGTCCAGTGGTAGTAGTTCCAGGAGGCTTTCGGACCTCGAAGGGCACTTCAGCGAAAGGGCCCAATCACAACTCGTAAGCTAAGCTTTCCTGCCCTTTTCTTATTCTTTCTTCCTTCCTCTTGACAACACCCTTCTCCATTTCTTATGCACGCACAAAGTGTGATGAAATCACACATTTCATGGGAGTTAGCAGTGGCCGCATACAGGGGTCTCCCGAATTTTCAGAAGGCCAGGCTAGACGTGATGGGATTTGGTGCCTTTCTTCGGATCGAGCCGATCCAGCTCGACCTGGTCCTGATCCAAGCCTTGTGTGAGAGATGGGACCCAGTGAGTCGGGCATTCCTGATGCCCTGGGGGCACATGGTGCCCAGCTTAGAGGATGTGGTCCGGATCACAAGCCTGAAGGTGGAGGGTGAGGCAGTGACCGGGGTCACTTATGCGGATTACCGAGAAGGTGCTCGGAAGCTACTGGGTTTGGACCTAGATGGTCAGAAAAATAGGTCGGTAGCTAGGGCGTCCCTCATGGATGCATTAGGGCTCACCGACACTCGTCGGCGGGACGATGAATCCTCAGAAGAGTTCATGGAAAGGATGGAAATAGGATGCCGTGCCGTGTACTGCACAGATTTCGGCAACTGGGAAAGATGCAACATAGATTTGAGGAGATTTCTCCTCTTCCTTTTGGGGAGATTGGTACTGAGCGCGAAAGGGGACGGTATCCAATGTCGCTTCCTGGAGCTGCTGTCAGACCTTGAAAGAGTAGGGTACTACACCTGGGGAGCTGCCATGCTGGCGCACTTGTTTACAGGCCTGTTCCAAGAAGCGGATCGTGAGATGGCTGTGAGTGGCTTTACACCATTCATCTAGGTATTTTTGGTTTTGCTTGTTTTGTATTTTGTATTTTTTTTTATGTTTTTGCAAGGTGCTGATGACCTGTGCCGAGCAGTTGTGGAGTTATTATTACCTCCCCATGGGGAGAGCTCGGCATTGGCGACCCGCGATGGTGCCGCTAGCCAGGTGGTGGGAACCCATCATGAGTGCGGCAGCCCTAACCTACCAACTGATACTGCTAAGGCGAGAGCTACAGGAGTTCCCTGCAGCGATGGTAAACTGGAGACCCTACTCAGATATGGTCGATGCCGACCAGCCGTGGGTTCTAGCAAGTCGTGCCCGGTTCGGACGGGAATTGTGGATGCACTGCCTGAATGAAATCGAGCCGCTTCGGCTACGATTGGTTATGAGGACTTTGGGACTGGCTCAAGAATGGGTGGATTCAGCTGCGCCACCTCGCGTTGGGAGAGAGATACGAGGACCGGCGACCTGCATTGACTGGCGCGTGCGGTTCCCCGAATAGTATTAAGATTGGCAACGGGGTGGCACGATTGTAGAATCACATGCGCGGGATAGCGAGGACTACTTGCGTCTATATAGGATAAAGTACGTAGAGCGGCTCCAACCCCAGGGACTTGTGGAGGTAGATTTCCCCCTTTTCTCTTTTCTTCTTTCTCCTTTTTTTGGTTTTCTGGTGAAAATGCTGACTCGTATGGCTGCAGGATGTCCGGGATGCCATGATAGCGAATTTATGAACTCGCTTGGCAGAGATGGAGCAACAATTAGGCGATGCTCGTGGAGCTACGAGCGCCTTGGTAGGTGTACAGTGCGTTCCTAATTAAAACCCCAGATTCCAGATGTTGGCTGCTAATTCACGCGGTCGTAGCATGCCCAGATTGGCGCGGCTTCTCCAGCGATGGGAGTAGGTGGTGCCTCTTCCAGCTTGTGGATTCCCACCTCAGAACTTGACTTGCTTCATGAGCAACTTGCTCACGCCACACAGCGTGCTGCGGAGGCAGAAGGGATGCTCTGTATACAGGTAAAAGTTTCAGTGTTGAGTTCTCCTTGTTTACGCCTTATCGCGTATCTGAGATGGTACACTCGGCAGGAAAAGGAGACGGAAGAAGCGCTTGCCCAAGCTACGCAGAGGGAGGCTAGGATAGCAGAACTGGAGAGGGAACTGCGACGTCATCCTGATGATGACTCTTCCAGGGATGCTATGGAACTGAGGATCACTCTCCAGTTGGAGAGGGAAGACCGTGAGAGAGAACGGGCAGAGAGAGAAAGAGACACAGAGAGAGAAAGAGCCAACAGATTGACTGAAAGGGAGGAACGAAGGGCCATGGAGGCCCAGTTGATTGAACTCCGAACCAGCCTTGGTCTTGCTGAACAGTGGCTGAGAGATGGTGAGGAGCACTACCGAAGAGCACGAGAGCGTGTCTTTCGTGTTGGTAGCTTCTCTGCTGCTTCCGTGGATCAACGCCGGGGTGTGGGAATAGGAAGGGGAGTACAGAGCGGTAGGAGTACCGCTTTTCGTAGTTGGGTAGCACCTTTGAGAGCGTTTTGCCCGGAGAGTAGTGGGACAAGTAATGCAGAGAGAGAGGGAGGAACTTGATGTAATTTTTTTGGTTTTTGGAATAAAATACAAGGTTCTGTTTGTTTGGTTTTCACCATTGTTTCTGTTGCCTGAATCCCTACATACATCACTGAAACAAACAAATCAGAATTTCTGTTCTGACTTGGCCCCTTGCTCAATAAGCAAATGGTCACTGTGACTGTCTTTGACAACTGGTCAAGGGGCCAAGCCTTTATTTAGCGAAGGCAAGGGAAAGATGCGGTGATGATAAATGCGACAGGCAAGCACACGAATGCAAGCAGTATTAAAAGTGAGATGCTGCACGCAAATGCAATCATGCAAAATTAATTTATTTTCTTTTTTATATTTGGCATTTTTTTGTTTTATCATAAAAAAGATTTTTTTTTTGTTTGCAAATATGTACATTTTCTTTTTTCCCTTTTTTGTTGTTTTTTTATCATTTCAATTTTTTGTTGCTAACGCCCGGCAAGCACCCAAATGGCGCCTAACCTACGTGAGAACACGAGTTTCTTACTAACCACCCAGGTATCCTAAGTGCACATCTAGATTGATTTGGGCCTCTAGACCCCTCGAATGATGATCCCGCCGGCTAAGACTTACCGTAATGATAATACCGTCATGTCATGCTTAGGCTCCCAGTCGCTTCCGACCATAGGGATTCACCCAAAAGGTGTTTGAGGTAAGAGATTTGCCCGACCCAGGTCTGTTTCCTCATAACTCTAGATGGTATATGATGGAACACCCTGGAACCCTAACGACCAACCGCGCGACGCTGACCCGGAATCAGACGTCGTCGCACCCATAGGTGACGCGCTTGCATTGGCCTAAGCCCGAGGTTAAACAAGAAGACATCAAGGTGGTAAACAGGGGTCTTGGCCAGCCAGAAACATAGAGACTCCTTCGCAGCGATATCTTTTACTTTTCAAAGTAGGCAACCATATGTGTATATTAAAATAAGGTCGCAGACCTTGGCGGGTTTCGCCCTTTAGAAACTCCATCAAGCTTTCATCTTCAACGGAAGAAGGAAGAGCGTGGGGGATAAACCTCCTGAGAGGATCGGCAAAGCCGTTAACCAGGCGAGCGAATAAGGGCCCATTAACTCTTTCCTTTCGGACAATTTCGGACCAAATCTCGAGCATTTACATTCCATAGGCCCCCCTTTTTGTGGATTCAAACTTTTGCTTTGAGGGGTTCCATTTATCACATCAGGCACGGTCACGACCAGGCTCTTGATTTTGATTTTGTATTTCTTTTTGTGAGGGAGATATACTCGTTTGACGTTTGTGGGCTCCCTTTCGTATGCCTGCGGGGACACTGCCCTCTTCTCGTGCTCTGATCGATACTCGAGGAAATGGATCCTACTCTTGCCTTTGGGGTTTGAGTTTCGGTTTCTCATGCTCAGCGTTTTAAGGGCGCCGACTGTCTCATTTGGTCGAAGAGAAAAGAATAAAGATTACAGCTTCCGGAGATCTTCTGGGTGGGGCCCCACCGTAGGTGATGCTACCGATTTTTTTTTGAATAAAATACATAAGTGAGCACATGTTAGCTTCCTTCGAGCGAGCATAGGCCAACGTGGCCGGACGGGGATCTCCACGGTTCTGGCAAACCAAGACCCGGTGCCTACCAAGCCTTAAAGGGCCCTATCCTAACATGAAGGTTAGATGCAGGGACTTAACTACACGGTGACTGCCAGGCATTGGCATTTTGAATTTTCCATTATTTTAGTGGTTTTCAATATTTCTTTGTTTTTGATGTTTTTTATCTTTTCATCATTTTTTTTGTTTTATGCTAAGGGTAGTATTTCTTAAGATAAAGCCCATTCCAAGGGTGGAATAACTCGGTTCCTTCGGCGTTGACTAGCTTGTAGGCATTGCCAGGGTACACGGCTTGAATCACAAATGGTCCTTCCCAATTGGGTTGGAGCTTAGAACGCGGACCTCCAGGTTTGACAAAAATTCTTTTTACGACCATCTCACCGACTTTGAATTTTCTCTCAACGACTTTCTTTTGGTAAAAGTGAGCGAGTCTATTTTGATACACACGCGCGTGTTCAGCAGCGGCCAGCCGCTTCTCATCCAAGAGTTCCAACTGGACGAGGAGTGAATTACGACGATCGTCGAGGGGAAATTCCTCGTCCAATTGTACCCTGAGAGAAGGGATCAGAGTCTCGTATGGGACTACCACTTCCATACCATAAGTAAGGGTAAATGGGGTCTGCCCAGTGGGGGTACGGATTGAAGTGCGATAGGCCCATAGGGCTTCGATAAGTTTTTCTGGCCAGTCTGAAAACTTACTAGACTCGCAGGTTTTTTTGATGATTTTGAGCAATGTTTTATTGGTGGCCTCCGCTTGGCCGTTACCTTGTGGGTAATAAGGTGATGAATGATGCAATGCAATTGCGTACCTTTTGCAGAGGTCCTGTAGGTCCTGAGAAATGAACTGTGGCCCATTGTCGGTGACGATTGTGCTTGGGACGCCGAATCTGGCGAGGATGTTCTTCATGATGAACTTGTAGACTGTTGACGCCTTGATTTCCGCGTAAGCTTCGGCTTCGGCCCATTTGGTGAAGTATTCCGTCGCAGTAAGGATGAAAGATTTCTGCTTGGTGAGGGAATTGGGATCACCTAGGGGACCAATGATGTCGAATGCCCACATGGAGAAAGGCCACGGGGAGGATACTGGATGAAGTGAGGAAGATGGTGAATGGATTTTATCGGCGTGAAGTTGACACTTGACACACCTACGGACATAGACAGTACAATCCTCTTCCATAGTGGGCCAATAAAAGCCTTGGCGAATGATCTTCTTGGCGAGCATCTGACTATTCACGTGGCCACCGCACACACCCGAGTGCGTCTCCTCTACACATTTCGAAACTTCATCGTCACCAAGACATCTTAACAGAATACCAGTAAGACTCCTCCTATAGAGTAGACCTCCAACCAAAGTATATTTCTGATCCACCCTTCTTATGGCTTTCTTGTCCTCTGTGGTGGCCCCTTCAAGATAAGACTGATTTTGATAGTATTTGACGATTTCATAGAACCATGGTTTCTCTTCATCAGCCAGTTCTTCTTCAGCCTCTGCCAACATGATTTCCCTCTTCTCAAGGATATCTTCCTGCAGGATCTTCCTTGCTATCATGTCTTTGATATTTATGTAGGAAGCATCATCGATTGCAGGGGCGTGAAGTTTGTAGATGGAAATGGACTCAAACCATCTTCCTAGAGGGAACCTTATGGATGATGCCAACGTGGCGAGGGCATCGGCGAGAATATTCTGATGACGAGGGACATGAACAAAGATCAGTTTAGTGAACAGTTTGGCAAAGGTAGCAGTGAGTTCTTGGTATGACTTGAGTTTGGGATCGCGAGTGCGATATTTAGTGAGCACCTGGCGAAGGATGAGTTGACTATCACCTACGACTCGCAACTCAGTGATACGAAAAGAATGAGCGAGTTCTAGGCCAGCTAGAAGAGCTTCATATTCGGCTATATTGTTGGTAACTGGAAATTTGAGCGGGTATGTCAATGGGAATGTGAGGCCTTCAGGCGACAGGAGAGCGGCGCCGATTCCTCTCCCTTGAGAATTCAGAGCTCCATCAAAATATAGCGTCCACATTGGCTCATCTGATTGGTTGACGGACATTAGTTCCTCATCTGGAAACTCTGATTGGATGGGATCGAACTTGGGAAGAGGATGGTGAGCGAGATGCTCGGCTATGGCATAGTCTTTAATCACCTTTTGCTGGATGTAGGTGATGTCGAACTGAGAGAGAAAACTTTGCCAGCTTGCTAGCCTATCCGTAAGGACGGATTTCTCCAGAAGGAATTTGATAGGATTCATTCGAGCAATCAAGTGGACCTCATGAGCCAAGAAGTAGTGCTTCAATTTCTGCACTACCCAAACGAGGGCAGCACAGGTTTTCTCTATGACGGTGTACTTCTGCTCACAGGGATTGAGAAGTTTGGACAAGTAATAGGTTGCCCGTTCCTTGCCTTCTTCATCAGCTTGTGCAAGGACGGCTCCCACGGAGTCATCCAAGACTGAGACGTAAAGGATCAGAGGTTTTTCTGGTTTGGGTGGAATGAGAACGGGTGGACTAGCCAGATATTCTTTCAACCCTTCAAAAGCTTTCTGACATTTAGAATTCCAGTGGAATTCTACTCCTGGCTTGGTCAACTCGTAGAGAGGTCTACACCTTTGTGAATGTTGGGACACAAACCGACGAATAAACTGTAACCTCCCGATTAAACCTCGGACTTTCCTCAAATTCTTGGGAGGCGGCATATCCCTGATGGCCTTAGCTTTGTCGGGATCTATCTCGATCCCTCTTTTACTCACAATGAACCCCAGCAATTTACCCGATGACACACCAAACACACACTTTTTCGGGTTCATTTTCAATTGGAACTCCCTTGACCTCTGCAAGACCTTAGCCAAAACTTCTGGATGTTCCATCCTGGTCCTTGATACATACACTTCCAGATATATGTGCATCATGTCATGAAATATGGCCATCATCGCACTTTGGTAAGTAGCTCCAGCATTCTTTAATCCGAACGGCATGACCACGTAACAATATGTTCCCCAAGAGGTAGTGAATGACGTCTTTTCCGGATCCTCTTCTGCCAAACGAATTTGATTGTATCCTGAAAATCCATCCATGAATGAGAGGGTTTCGTAGCCTGTCGTGTTATCAATCAACACATCAATGTGAGGTAAGGGAAAATCATCTTTTGGACACGCGCGGTTAAGGTCCCGGAAGTCGATACAAATCCTGACTTTCCCATCTTTTTTCATGACCGGGACAATGTTTGCCACCCATTGAGGATAAAGAACGACTCTAATGAACCTGGCTTTGTGGAGCTTATCGACCTCTTCTTTCATTTTCAAAGCCATCTGAGGGTGGAAACGCCTTAACCTTTGTTTTACCGAGACGGACCCTGGTTTTAGGGTTAAACGGTGTTCGACCAAGGTTGAATCTAGACCCGGCATATCCTCGTAGCTCCATGCAAACGTGTTCTTATATTCCTTGAGAACCTCAATTAATGCCTCTTCTTCAGAGGGTGGTAGGTTGTCACTTATGAGGATGATCGAAGGGTCTTCCTCAGTTCCCAAGTTGACTTCTTTGGTGGATTCTTCTACGGCGGTTGACGGCTCGTCGAATCTCCTCATTCCACTAGCGTATGCGCCCGCCGCATCCTCATATTCTTCACCCTCATCTTCAGTGGGGCATTCTTCATCCGTGATCTCGTAGACTCCATACCCTTCATCAAATGCACAGTCGCCCTCACATTCTATTTCCGGTAGCTGGATGGGATTTTCTAACAACTGGGGGATGGAAAGAAGGGCCTGACACCTGGCGGCTAAATCCAGAAGGAATCGACGAGGGATCTGCCTACCCTTGGATTTCTTCCTAGGTACTATCCTTGGCCTATCATTCCTAGATTGACTGACAATATTTACTGAAGAAGAGGAAGACGAAGAGGATGGTGTAGAATGTACAGGAGAAGACCCCTCAGAGGAGGGGTAGAAAAGGTCGCTCATCGGACCTTGGACGGGTGGTCCGCAGGGCGGTACGCACCCGTGGGAGATGTAGGAGGTTTCCTCAACGAAGATGTGTTGTTGGGGAGTTTGAAAATTGACGTTTTTTTTTTCGTTTTCATTTTTAATGACAAAGCAGTGAAAAGAGATTAGAGGAGAGAGAAAAGTGGTTATTGCTAGATAATTGTGAGGCTCATAGTGCAGATCATGGTTGAAGACCTCGCGCGGGTTGAGAAGCCCGCGTAGGTATGTAAGCAGAGAAGGGGATCTGGGAAGATCATCAGACAATTGTCTGGCCCAGGAAGAAGATGTCAGCAAAGGCTGAGACGAGTGGATGGAGAAGATGGCGGCTAATGAGCTGTCGACGGCAATGTTGAGGACGGATGAAGATCCGTCGATGACAGGGTCCTTCTGGCGAGGACGAGGATAGTTTGGAACCTTGGCAAGAGTGGTAATATTCTATGGTATTTCGGAGATCAATGGTGGTCCTTCAAGCTGCGGAGACGAGAACATCCTTTCCAGTGCAACGGAAATGTCCCGTATGTCGAACCATTTGTTCCACTCGCATTCCGGATCTTTGATCTTGCCTCTTTTGGTGATCCTCGGATATTTTTCAGCCAAATATACAGCATGTGATCTCCCATATGCTTCTCGTGGGTAATCTCCCATCTGAACAACGGGCCCTCTGTTGAAGTGGTTTGATAGAGTCCATGTGAGGGGCTTCCAATCCGCCTTGAACGGTCCTTTGAAGCCTAGGCCAAACCTGCGGTTCGGCCTAATTTCCTTTGGCGGTTTGAGCCTACCCTGTAACTATGCCCCCAGACCTTTACCCTATTGGTAGCCGATGTTCCTCATAATCTCCCACCCTTTGGAGTGAAAAGGGCAATATGATGTTGCGGTTGCCCTGACCGGCTCCTTTGGTGCTAGTGAAACGTGAGATAGATCACGCACGTCCAGCAATGACAATATGGGCCGATGAGACGGCCAAACAGAGGGCAGAGAGGTGTTGATAGCATCCACTGTGTGAAGGACAGGTGTACTAACCACTTTAATAATCCTTCTATTGTAAGGAAACTTCAGGCACTGATGGTTGGTGGAAGGCACGGCGTCCATGGCTTCGATGTAAGGGCGACCCAGTATAGCCTTGAATGTAGGGTCCATGTCGAGGACATGGAATTCCGTGGGAATTGACATGGGGCCTAGTTCTGCCTTCAGAATAATCATCCCCTGCGGCGGCCTTTTGCTATTGTCATAAGCTGTGACCGTGATCGAGGAAGGTTTTATTTGTTCCTCGTTGACCCCACACAACTGAAGGGTGTCCATGGAGATCACATTTATGGATGCACCCGTGTCCATAAGACACGGGTTTATGGATACCCCATTAATTTTTATTGAAATGCACAGTGCATATTTTCGAGCTTCCTTGGGAGCGAGCTCGTAGTTGTGGAACATGATGGCCGGTTGTGTGTCCGTTGGGGTCAGGACGGTAGAGATCTTTTCTACAGGGAGGTCCTCATTCACCATGACCCTTTGAAGGTACTCCATTAAGGCTGCCTGGTGGGATGTGGATCTTTGAAGTAGCTCCAGGATGGAGATCCGAGCAGGCGTCTTGTCCAAGTGTTTCAATAGATCATATTGTGTTCCAGGGATAGCTCTTTCTGGTTGTTCTCCATCATCCTTCTCTAGCTGAGATTGCTCAGGATTCTGACTGTTGTGGGGGAAAACCCTGTGGAAAATCCTTCCACTCCGGAGCACCATTGCCTGTGACTTTTGTACCTCTGTGGGGGTAGCAGTGGGTTTTAACAGGGATTTGAGGGGTAGTGGTGAAGGAATGGCTGATGAAGCAGGGGTGATGACGGGAGCAGGGATTCTGATGAGGGGTTTGTTAGGTGGAGGCATGGTGGAGGTAGAGGGGATATCGCGCGGATTATGAAGGATAAGGGGTCTGGAAGGTGGAGGTGGAGACGAAGTAGAAGTGGGTAGGGCTTGAAGCGGGCAATGATTTTGAGGTGGGTGATGGGTAATGAGTGGTTTTGAAGGCATTAGTGATGATATGGTGGAGAAAGACAGGGTTATGTATGGTTAACGGATGATAAGGGGTTTAGAAGGCGTAGGGGTAAATGTGGTAGAGGTGGATGGTAAAGTGGGGGAGTGGGAGAAGATGAGAGGGTGTGAAGGCGTAGTGGAGAGTGTCGGTTGATAGGGGATCGGGGTACGGATGAGAGGGCGTAATGGTAGTGGAAATGGTGAAGGCGATACTGACGCGGGTTGATGAGAGAGAGGTGCTACCCGGGCAAGGCAAGGGTGTTGCGTGATGATAGGATTGGCGGTAGAAAGAATGAAGGTACTTTCCTGGTGCCACACCTGCTCTCTCCTGACTTCCGGGAAGGAGGAGATGGGGTTAACCTGATGATTGGGCTGTTGGTGCTCCGGTAATGGATTCTGGATTATGCCCATGTTGGGCTGTTGTTGTGGGGCCTGCTGAGGCTGTTGTTGTTGTTGTGGTTGCTACTGCTGCTGCTGTTATAACTACTGCTGTGGCCTATGAGGAGGTCTCCTAGCCTTGAGAGCGGCGACGTATCATCTCATTTCATCCCAATCTATTTGATGTTCATCATTCATATCGTGGATGTAATCTTTGAAATGGAAGCAGTAATCTACTGTGTGTCCTGGTTGCCTGTGGTAGATGCAGTATTTGGAGGTATCAACATTCGGGGGCCAGACAGGCCTTTCTCTGGGTAGGGCGAGTTGGTTTGATGCCATGAGGGCATTAAAAATGTCTGCTAAGGTTTCTGGCAATGGTGGATAGTAGGCTCTCTTGGGACCGACCAGCCTCCTTTGTTGCTGTTGGGGACCATAGTTCCCCGGGGGTGGAACTTGGTTGTACTGAAGCGGTGGTTGTTGTTGCTGAGGTTGTGGTTGTTGTTGCTGGGGTTGACGTAATGAAGGCATATTATCCTGGGGTGGATTATTTTGGGGTGGAGGATGAAGAGGAAAAGGACCTGGTTGGAGGGGAAGTCGGGGCATTTGTGGAGGCCTTGGGTTGACTGCATAGTTGGCATTGTTGACCGCACCCACTTGCTCATTTGTCACGACCCCTTCTGTGGCTCCGCCCGGGACACCAGCGGCTGTCTTTCTGACCACTTTGGGCTTCAGTGACTCAAACATGTTCATAATGGGGGAGTCTTTTAACTGGGTTCGGATGTACCGGGCCCTTTCATAGAGTTCCTCCATTGTAGTAAGTTTATTCATGGCCAAGACGTGTCTGAACTGTGGGGTTGCATTAGACACAATCATCTTCACTTGTTCGGGCTCGGAGAGGGTATCCCTTATTCTTTCCGCTAGAGACCTCCATCTATCAGCATAGCGGACAAAATCTTCGTCGGGCTTCATCTTTTCGGCCACTAGGTCGGTAATGGAGAGTGAGGGACCGACCCTATCCCTATATTTCTGCAAGAACCTTCTCTGGACTATTTCAAAATTCTCGGCCTCGCGGGGCTCCAAGGAATAGAACCACTCAAGCGCGGGACCATCCAATGATCTCCGAAAGAGGTATGCCAGGGACCTCTGATCGTTTTGCCAATAGGAGGACTCATACATTAAATCCTTGAGGTGAATGAAGGGGTTGCCGGTACCATTGTATCTGCGGTACGTGGGCATTTCGGAGGGAGGAAGATGAATGACGGGAAGGATTGGCAAAGCAACCTCCGGGGTGGCTTTCACGTCCACCATCCTTCTCAGATTTTGAAACTGCTCATCCATGCGATTGAACCTATTGAGGAGCGATTGGGCGAGCTCCTCTGGAGGTGAAGGTGGTACTTGCCACTGGGGGAGAAACTGTCTCTCGGAGACTTGAGGGGGGAACCCCGAATGAGAGGGAGCTGCCGGACCGCCGACAGTCGGCCCCGAGTGAAGCGGTATGTGGGGAACAATGGGAGTTTGAGATTGTGACGGGAACTGGAATGAGGGTGGTTGTTGGCTCGCTTGTTCTTGAAGTGAGGGAGACTGGATGGCTTGCGCCAATGAAGGAGATGGAATGGCCTGCACGGACTCTTGGAGAGGTGCGATGGCCGGAGTTGATTCCTGGGGTGTAGGGGAAACAGATTTCCCCTTCAGAATGGCGTGGAAGGCCCGGAGCTGTTCAGAGGTAAGCTCCGTGTTGGTGAGGACGCCCAGTAAGGAAGAGATATCATGTGGTGGGGACGTGTCCCCGACAATAACCTGCACCTCATGCGAGGCCTCATGAGAAGGACCCGAGTCCATAGCATAGACTCGCGGGTCGGCTGACAAACCACAACTAGGGTGGTTCTCCTCAAAAGACTCGTGAGCCATGCTCACAGTTTTCCCAGAACGTAAAAACATACACTAGCAAGCAGGTAGCAGAGATTATCAAACAAGTGGATGCCTTTACGCCTTTTTTTTGTGTTTTGATTTTGATGATTTTTTTTGTGTTTTTAGCGAGATCCGAAGTTCACACAAAATAGGGGCCCTAGTTTATTTTTGTTTCACCGCCGTGTCAGCTAGGGTCTCTCATCTCACCACGAATGGGATGACTAACTCCGGGGAACTTTAATGGTACAACCAGCCCAGTGAACGAAGAGGAGATTCTTCGATGTCGGGGACTTACGGAGGTCCCAGTGGAGGAGATTTTAGTCCGTTGAGAGGAATTCTCAAACGGAGAGTCCTTCCTTCACCGGGAAAGGGTGATCCTTAGAAAAAATGAAAAAGGATATAAAAGAGGGATGGATGTATGCAATGGAATGCTGACAAAGATATAGACTAAGAAAACAACAGAAATAACAAACATATAATAAACACCCAACCAATCAAATTGACAGTGCTACCGTGAGCACAACGGGGGCGCGCGAGGGCGCCAAGGTGGAGAGGCACGGACGGTGCCGAACTTGCAAGGGTAGCCAAAAGGAAGCAGTAGAGGTCCCACCGTGATCGCCAATCTGTGAGCGACGTCACGCGGTTCAGGGAGCGAAGAAGACGCGGAGCGCGCGGGCTCCTCTTTGTTTGTTGCAACATAGAAATAAAAGAAAAGAGAAGGGGCCACCACGGGAGATTGCTCCGGCGGGGCGAGCGGGACAAATGTAATATAGCAAGATATTGGGGTTAAACGGCCATAGCGGGAAGTGACTCGCCGCGGCCTCGGGGGGACGGGAATGGTGCAGAAATTAAATAGCAAGAATTGAAACGGCCATTGGGGAAGTGACTCGCCGCGGCCTCGAGAATATGAGCAGATAAGAATATAACAGAATATAAGGAGAATATAACGAGCGAGAATTTAAACAGCCATTGGGGAAGTGACTCGCCGCGGTCTCGAGAATATGAATAGGTAAGAATATAATAAAATATAAAGAGAATATAAGAGCGGGTATTTAAACGGCCATTGGGGAAGTGACTCGCCACGGCCTCGAGAATATGAATAGATAAGAATATAACATATAAGAATGGGAATTTGAACGGCCATTGGGGAAGTGACTCGCCGCGGCCTCGAGAATATGAGCAGAATATAACAGAATATAAAGAGAATATAAGAACGGGAATTTAAACGGCCATTAGGGAAGTGACTCGCCGCGGCCTCGAGAACAAGATGTGATCGCCAGGGGCCAAAAGACCCCAAAATAAAGAAAGTGATCGCGCCTACCTCAAGAGCGGGAGATGGCGGGTTGCTTCTTCCTCCCCCTTCGGCCGACCGACGGAGAGGGCTTTCCTTGGGTACCCTTGTAAAACAACGACAAACAAGTAACGAGTGGATTAGAAAGATGAAGGTGTAGTATTCAAATCCTTGAGATAAAAATAACGAAATGATGGCAAGACACACACCTTGTTGGTGTTATCTTTTAAACCCCTCTCGGACTCGAGTAGGAGGAAAATGAGATGATGGATGCAAGAAGTATATAAGAAGAGGCGCCCTTATGAAGGGGGAGAGAGGATGCAAATGATGAATGCAAAAGAACTACGAAGAAAAGGAAAGGATTAAGCTTATTGGATGTGCCGATGGTGAAATCCGGCGGAGCTCCGGCAGCGTAGGGACGACGTGGAAGCGCGGTGGATGAAGACGACCTTCCTCTCGCGAGCGTGGGCACCCGAGAAGTCGGTAGAACCTCCACCTACAAAAGACCCCATGGGTTAGAAATGACTCCGGCAGCCTCTGGGCTCCGGCAGCCTATCGGACCTCTTAGAAGCTCCCTCAGAACTGACGGGGTGGGCCTCTATTTATAGGGCTCCGGAGGGTGGAGGCGTCCAGGACCCTGGACACCTCCATCAGGGTAAAAAAGATATTTTATTCTATTTTTATTCATTTTTTTTGAATATTTTCATGGAGGCGTCCAGGGTCCCGGACGCCTCCATAAGTCCCACCGAACTCCACCGAAAGTCGCACGCGGTTTAACACAACGCGTGGTTTTGGAGCGGTGACCCGTGATTTGGAAATGGGCGCATCCAGCCAGCTGGACGTCCCCACAATTTGGATTCTTTCACACACGACAAACCGTCGTTCGGTGGGCGGTGCCCCGTGAGTGAGTTGATGGAGGCGTCCAGTGGCCTGGACGCCTCCAAGAAACTATATTTTTATTATTTTTTTGTTTTGTTTTTTATGCCAACTGGCATATATATTTTTTATATTTGTTTTCATGGAGGCGTCCAGGGGCCTAGACGCCTCCATAAATATATATATATTTTATGTATTTTTTGTCTTAAAAAATAAATTAAAATGATGGAGGCGTCCAGGGGCCTGGACGCCTCCATTTAGACCCCCTCGGGTCCGCTGAAAAGGCGTCGGCAGCTCCCCGACAGGCACCCTTCCTAGTTTTGGGACCTTTCGATGCGTCTGACTGGTGTTGATGCCGTCCGAATGCTGCGACGAGACAATTCCGGACACCGAAAAAGGTAGAAGAAGACCCAAGAAAAGGAAGCACTCAAGTGATTCAAAATGCGAAATCCACCGCGGGGCGTCGTATAGTAATATGAGACTTTCTCAGGAGACGTCAGGAATGGCGTGTCTACAATGATGTCAAAGGGGGAGAAGTGTGATGAGTCATAGTTTGTCATATTGAGTTAGTTAGTCTGGTCTGTCAATTTGCATGTAAATCTTGATGTATAGATGACTTTTTGATGAATAAATGACATTTTAATATGAATGAATTTTGCTTCATGATTCATCTGAAAATTATCCCTGGACAATGAATTATTTCTGCTATTCAAGTTGAAAATCTATTGAATGCCAAAATTCTGCCCTGGACTTAAATAACAAAAAGAATGAGCACAATGACTCAAAGTTGCCATCATCAAAAAGGGGGAGAATGTTAGGAATTGTGTTTTGATGATGTCCAACTATGACTCATTGACGAGTCTTCTCACCAGGCACATAAAACTCAGGCAAATGCCATGAAGTCAAATGCTATAAAATTGTGACTAAGTATTTGAATTTCAGGTTAACATATATGAGGTTCAAGTCGACAGACCCACAAGTCAAGTCGACAGACTAGTGGATCAAGTCAGCATGTGTGAGGCATCAGAACGGGAGATAATGGAAAGTCAAGTCGACGGACCCACAAGTGAAGTTGACTGACCTACTATGTTCAGCTTACTGCATCAGGTAATCAACTCTGCTAAGCTATTCTATGTCAGCTTATCAAGCCGACTGAACTGAGTACTCAGTCGATAGACCAGAGGCCAGCCGTACAAGCACGTGAGTTTGTAAGCATGCCACTTCTAGTCATGTGATCTCTCTCTCCAATCATTGCACGTGATTCGAGGATCATTATACCTCGTTTCAAGAACCATCCAATAATAGATAATATTCTAGGAAGGTGAAATTATTAACAGAGTTAAAGAGAAGGACGATTTCGCCCCTATCTAGCCTATAAATAGGTTGTTTCTTGTGAATTAAAAAAAGGGGGCGAGAGCAGTGAAAACCAGATCACTTAGAGTAGAGTTCGTAAGAGCCTAGTGCAAATTGAGAGGAAAAGAGGAATAAATATAAGAGAGCTTTAAGAGACCAGTCTGATAGAAATTTGAGAGCTAGAAGGAAGAAATCTAGAGCCAATTCGAAGAGAGAATCCTTCCATTTCTATATTTGCTACCCGAGTAACTTAGGGAAGCTACTAGGGTGGAGATCCGTTCAGTTCCTCATCTAAAAAGCTCTTAGATCATAGTCTAGAGCTACATGGTGTTTCTTTGAATTTGATTTTCTGTCATTCTTGTTGTGTTTCTTTCATTCTCGAGTTCATACGGTGTTTGTGCGTGTGCCGTGTGGGCACGATTTCTTGGTCCCTATTTTGGGATCGTGTGTGTGTGTGTGTGTCCAAGCTGTTAGCCAGCATTGTGTGAGAATCTTATTCCTCATATTCAAGCTGTGAGTCAGCTGTTGTTAGTAGACTGATCCACGTGTGTATGTGTGTGTGTAATCTCTTGCGCAGAGTGAATCCTCACTTGTTAGTGAGGGTGGATGTAGGCTTGCAAGATTGCAATCGAACCACCTAAAAACCTAAGTGCAATGGGTTGTTTGAATGTGATTGATCCATCTCTTCTACGTCAATTCACAGGTGTTTTGATTTGGCTGTTGTCTTCCTAATTCGTATCTCACCTTGAATACTCTGCACACACCCACCGAGTGTTCGTTCATTGTCTTGTGTAAGGACAGTCCCAATCTGATCGAGTATTTCTATTTCTTATTCTTTGGAAACTTTTATTTGGGCAAAAATTTTGTAGAGCTAATCTATTCACCCCCTCTCTAGATCTGCTCATATCAAATATCAGTCTCAGCGATTCACGTATTTTAATAAAAGGAGCACCCGGCGAGACCATTCCTCTAAGGGACAACCGATCGCTTGGAGCACGGCAGTTATCCTGTCAACGATCTCTTTCAAGCTCCTATAAGTTAAGTTCAGTTCAGACGACACCAACGTCCGCAATAGCTCCAAGTTCTACATCATTGGCACATCCAAAGACGTGAGGACAAATGGTGTCATAGGGGGAAGAGAGAACTCAACGGCGTTGTCCACTATATCCCATATATTTGCATCTAGTATTGAAGATGAAGACGGCAACACTGAGGTCCGAAGAGAGGATTCGGTAGTGTTGCGTTCAACCGGAGCATTGGGTATAATCGCTGGTAAAGATGTCGGGGCTGCATCTATCTCCGGGATCTCGGGCTCGGGCACTGGAAGAGATGCAGTCATCTCTGATGAGGTCGAAGCCACGATACATGCTGAGGCCGGGGATCTCAACATATGAGTCACCTTGGGTCCAGCTACTGCTAAGGGCTCGATGGGCAGAATGAGCTAGAGAACTTGTCCGAAGACCTGTGCGTCCAGCGGCATGTCTAAACGCCATGGCAAAGGATGAAGAATTGAGGGTAGGCCAAAGACAACAGGCCCCAGAATGAATACCGGGGCCCCCATGGGTGTCCCTACAATGGGTGCCAGGTTGCGTTTTGGCATCAGGCCTATGAAGTTCGATGCTACCATATCGAAGGTGGTAGCCAGCAAAATAAAAGTTCACCTAGGCTAATTGGCACCTGTTTATGCAAATGAAAGTGAAAATTAAGTAGTGGTGTATAATCAACTGAATAGATGACAGAGAAGTTGATACTTACGTCAAGATCGAACAAGCTCAAACTTGAGGGGCTAGAGGAAATGCTGCGTGGTGGCATAGATATCGGCATATCACCATCAAATAGGCAAGCCTCACATAAGGTGTCCTCTATATCGAGCGAGCTTGGCACTACTTCGACAGTCTCCCGGATTTCTTTACCCTTAGCAGTGATAACAGCTACCTGCATCCAGAATTCTCCAATGTCGGAAGAATCGGTGTCCGAGGAGTAGTCATAGTCGACCTTCTCGCTAGATGAAGAACTCTCAAAAGAGATGTCACTGGGCCTCGCTACTGTTGGTGTAGGGGTGGCACTTCCTAAGACATCCTCAGAGAGCTGTTTCCTGAAGCCCATGGTTGCTACTCGCCCGGAAGAGCAGCGAACCGAAGCTTTTGTTCCCTTCACCGCTACCCTTTTGCTCTTTTACGGCACGAAGGCTGAGGCAATCGATCCTTCCGGGCTCGATGTCGGCGTTACTTCCCCTGAATCAACCATATATAGCTTAAATAAACCCTGTTGGAAAAGAAGCACAGAAGCAAAGAGCCCAAAACTTCTAGCCAGGGTGTTCTTGCTTACCACTATCACCAAGTACGGGGAATGGAGTACGTTCTTCAGAATGCTCCTCCATGGTGGCCTCTCCAGCTGCCCCATTAGTCTCTTCGCCCTCAAGGGCAGTCGGAATTTCTTCCTCGAAGATTGTCTCCGAGGGGAGCCCTAATACAACACCTGGAGAAATGAAGTTGTCATGATTAACCAAAGTACTCCATTTATGTCCAATTTAACAGCAAAAAAAAAAAGACCTTACCATGGGGTTTAGATGATACGAGCTTGGCGGCAGCAAACTCCTCAAAGGAGGGGACCTCTAGGACCGAAGTCTTGGCTGAGCTTGGGTGGTCGGCATCTAGCCGTCCTCGCTTTGCCGCCCACTCAAGGCTCTCCTTAGCCTGGGAGAGAGCTGATTCAACAGGAGACTTAGCCCGCTTGTGCTTGGGGCCAGTCGACAGTGGCGTTGTTGAGGGTTCAGGTGCCCGGTGAACAAAATACGTAGGCATCTTGGCTACCGACATTAGTCGTCGATAACTGTTCAATTTCTGTGAACTCGGCCTGCATGTGAAAGTGAAGAAAATAAGAAGAAAGAAGAATGCAAAGTGTTAGTACTTAACATGTTAGCATCTGGGAAAGTGTAACGTCCCTAGGTTTCAGATCGTGTTTCCGTGGGTTGTGGATCGTATCCGTGTGGGTTCCGGACTTGAATATTAGGTTTTCAGACCCTTAGATGGTGTTTATGTGAGTCATTTCGGGTCTGTGGTGGCGCGTTTAGTGGCCAAACTTTCTCTAGGATTTTTTCGAGTCAGACTTTATTTTTTGAAAATTTTTGGAGTTAAATGTGGTTTTTCAAAAAAAAAAGAAAAATTAAGACCTAATAAACCCCCCCACTGTTTCTCTCCATCACTCTCTCGTTCTCTCCCACTCACCCTCTCGTTTCTCTCCCACTCTCCCTCTCGTTTCTCTCCCACTCTCCCTCCACCTCTCTGGTGGCTAATGGACGGTGGTGGTGGGTGAGATCGGGGGCCGCTTGGGTTGTGAGCGGCGGGGATAGACGCGAGGAGCCAGAGGCAGTGGCGTGGCATGGTGTGCTCGTGAGAATGGGGTTTGGGTTGATGTGAACGCGGAGTTTCTCAACGATCTAGCATCCATAGCTCGTTGTTTCTTCATGAGAGGTAGGGGGACATACCCTAACTACTTCTCCCACGTTTCCCTTTGATCCGGTAGTGTTTTGGGTGAGAGAGAGGGATTATCACCTTTTTGGGGGAAAATGCGTGTTTGGGCTATGAGCACGGATTGATTTGTGATTTCTAGCCAAGATCGGGGTTTATGTATGGCATTGTGATCGGGGATGATTCCCCGTGCTTTTAGGAGGTTTCTGAGCCCAATGTGGGCGCATCGGCCATGGGAATGAACCTCCGGGGGTGATTCCTGGGGGGGCCCGCAACAGATTTTGGCCTAGTTGGGCGCCTAGAGTGCTGGCCACCCAGGGGAGTCGGGTGGACGCCCAGAGTGAAGCCCCACAGGGTGGCCAAGGCTTTGGCCGCCCAGGTGTCTGGGTGGCCAGGGCAGTGGCCGCCCAATCCTGTGTTGGGCGGCCACTGGTTGGGCCGCGCAGGTCTATCAGCCCTTTGTGCTGGGCAGCCAAACCTCTAGCCACCCAGGCTTGCTGGGTGGCCAAGGGGTTGGTCTCCCAGGCCACAGTGAGGCGGCCACCACAGTGGCTGCCTAGGAGAGTGGGTGGCCAGTGGGTTGGCCGCACAGACCTAGTGAGCCTGTAACCCAGTTTTTCTATGTTTTACACTATTGGTGGTCCCAATCTGTGCCGTTTATATCAGTAGTCCATAGAATAGCTACCCAGTTAGAGGTTCTTGGGTTTCTTGTTGTAAAGTCACCTCGTGATACATTACATGTGTATGATGGACTAGTGCGGACCGGTGGCACTCCAGTAGTTTCTACTGTTATGATGAGTTCTTACTTTCAGTGATCCTTCCCACTAGGCGTAGCTGACATGGGCACGCATGTGCTTACCCACTAGCGAGTGGTGGAGGCTAGTCCTGAGTACATGGTTTTTAAGCTGGTTACCGTAGGGCCCCTTACCTTTGCAGCCTGAGTCTGGCTGGGGGGAAAACCGGCTAGAGGACCCGACCTAGAGCAGAAGGTCTTTGTGTGCACACGTAGTTGGGGGCGGTGGATGCGTGCTGACGAGTGCGACCCCAACTAGTCATTGTTTTGTGGTACTATGTACGGTGTCTCAGTTTTCGCCAGGGGTGAGTAGGGAGACACCTGAGGCTGCAGTATAAGTCATTGGAGGAGGCTTCCGACCTTACTGCGAGGGGGGTAGTACTCCTATCACCTGAGAGGTTTTGGCACTAGTTCCTGTGTGGCATGGTTCAGTGTTTTGGCGGCTCGATGTCCCTGTTACTTGTGAGCAAGATGTGGTTTCATTGCTATCCTTGAGTGTCATGTCGTGACAGCACAGCTCTGTTCCCTCATCGCCGACTGAGGGTTTGCTTGGTAGCTTAGTCCTAGCCCTTATGTACTTTAGAAGAGGTCCCCTGAGACAGGTTATTTTGGTTAGGCTTTTTGTGGCCTATGTTACGAGAATTATGTTCGACATGGTTTATGTTGAATACTTGAGGTATTCCACCATTTTGCAGGCTCCCGACGGTGAGTGGCTTAGTGTGGTTATTTTGTGTTTATGGTGCTATTCCTTCTGCCTTACTATCTTCCCTACTTTACTATTCTTTACATCTTATTACTTGCTACTCTATTGTTACGTTTCGTTATGGTGGGGATCCGCGGGACACCTACTGAGCCAATGAGATGAGGCTCACCCCTTTTCGTTTCAGGTTCGGCATGCCTCCTCGTCGTCTGAAGGCCTTGAGCAGCACCCGAGAGTCCTAGTGTCGCCAGCTTCTGCCTGCCGGGTTATGCCCCAAGGCTTTGTACTTTCCTTTTGTTGAGTTGTACCTTTTGGACTTGAACATCTGGAATATAATGTGTAAATTGTATCAATATGATTATAAATGTAAACTATAATTTTAAAATTTTAATTACTGTATTTATTTTAGATTTTTGTACACTCCCATGACACCAAATTGAAACGTTCCGAGCTTCCCAGCTCGTGGGTGGCGGCATAGGATCCGAATGGTACCAAGTTTGACTCAATATCAAGATCTTGGGTCATTACAGTTGGTATTAGTGCAAGGTTATGATAGTGTATAAGAATATAGAATAAAGGTAGTGTTTAATAGTCCAGAGAGTTCGGTATAGTCAACAATTGGCCTAGGATGTTCTTATCTCCCTACAGTGTTGTTTCCTTGCGTGTTTAAGGACCCGCGATGGCACAAAGGTGGGAGGCACGGTCCCAGGCGGAGTAGGCCGTGGGGACCAAAGGAGTGCATGGTGGATCACTGCCCCCTCCAGTGGTCATGGCTCTGGGTGTACCGGGACCAACGTGGTTTCTCGACCTATCCACCTAGTTTTTGGCATTGGCTAGGGGGAGTTGCCAGTTGCCCTGTATTGAGCAAGGTTCATGGAATTGAGTCCGTATGTGCCACCAGCTATGGTAGATCGAATGTTTCTGGCTCAGCAGTACATCGCCGGCTTGAGGCCAGAGATTTGTCGGACACTTATGGCAACTAGGGTGTCGATGTGGAGGTGGCTTTCCATACATCGACAACTCTGGAGGTGGACCTTCTGCGTGCTCGGGAGTAGGCTAGGGAGACACAATTCCAATTGGGTCTTCCTCAATAGTTTCAGGAGCAGCCATCTGCGTCCTCTACCCCTGTTCGTGGATGTTGACGATAGGCTAGGTGAAGACATAGGTAGGTGATTCGTAGAGGTGTCGAGCGATGATAGGGGCTAAGGCCTCAACGGCAGGCACAACAGCAGGCACTTCAGGAGCAAGCGCAGGCCTCGGAGGAGACTTGTTGTGTAAATTGTGTTTTGATGATGTCTCACTATAAGTCATTGGCCAATTGATTTAGAAAATCATGAAACATCCTTTTACTTGGCTAGGTGTGAAGAAGTTTAACAAAGTTCAAAGGCTACGTCGACCCCACCATAGGATGCGTAGACTATATTACTCACAAAAGGAGAAAAGCCAAAGGACAGTCAAGGCTGTGTCGACCCCATCAACTCAGAGCGTCAACGCCAGACCCTCTCCAGAAGCAGACATCAAGCGGCTTTCAAAGCTGCGTCGACCCCATCATCTTAGGTCGTCGACGCAAGGCTCTCCCAGATACCGTTATGGACACATTCTTTAATGGATGTGTCGACGCATTGCACCTGCTACGTCGACGCACAACGCGCAAGCCTGTAAGCAGTTCAAGCGGACACTGGCCACGTCGACCCCATCTCGTTGCGGCGTCGACTCTAAACAAGCTATAGAAGCTAATCTCAAGAGCCCGTCAACAAGTGCGTCAACGCATGGATCTCAGGACGTCGACGCAAGGGGTCTCCCAGAAGCCATTTCAAAGCACGTCTATAATGAATGCGTCGACGCAGGGGTGCTGCTGCGTCAACGCACCTGAAGCTTCTTCAGTTAAATACAGTCAAATCTGCAACTTTTGAAAACCGTACAGAGGCTAAAGGTCAGCGACGTAAACCTCTAAAAATACATTTTTTGAGGTCTAGAAAAGGCTCCTAGGACAGATAACTATCCTTTTCATCATAAGGTTTCTAGAACAACTTTCTGGTTAGAGGATCTGTTAGTTGGTAATTGAGGGAAAGGTCACCTTTCATGGTAACATCCTTTTTGCACCTAACCAATCAGGTTGCTGTCCTAAAAGGTGTCCAGGACAGAGGAGTGTACTGTCCTGTCCTGAACCAATCAGGAGGAATATCTGGAAGAGCCATATGACCAATGAATTTCTTCTTTACTCCAGCCATTCAAATGGGAGAAGCTTGGAGGGGAATTTTTTGCTGCTTGTGCCTACAAAATAGAAGCACCATGCATGAAGGGTGGTGTTGCCGTTGCTACTAGTGGTTCTTGGAGAAGACTTGGGCGTGAAGAGCAGAGAAGAAAGAGAAAGAAAGAGTGCTTGTCCTGAGCTTCCAAGAGATGATCTGAGAGGAAGAGAGGAGAAGAAAGTGTGCATCCAAAAGAAACTAGCCAGCCGTGTTTTTCCAAGAAGTCTTGATCTGTGTCGTGGTCTTGTTAAGTTTTTCATTCTGCAGTAGCTGGACTTTGTTTTTCCTTCTTTTGTTCTTTCTTGTTTTGAGTTATTCATCTCAAACTCTAAGCTGTGTATCAGCGGTGTCAAGCTGTGTATCAGCGGTGTCTAAGCTATGTATCGGCAGTGTCAAGCTGTGTATCTACGGTGTCTAGGCTGTGTATCAGCGGTGTTCAAGCTGTTAGTCAGCGGGAAGCCTCACCAGGTTTGGTGAGGGGTGGACTTAGGTGTGCTAGGAAGCATCCAAACCACCTTAAAAATTCTGGTCTTGTGGTTTGCTATTTGAACACCTTTTCTTCTATCCCCCCTTCGTAGGTGTTGTGACTCTATTGATGTGTCTCATGTTATTGTGATTCGATTATCTCATACACTAGCATAGAACCGTGCTCCAAATTACTTTCATTATCTTTCAAGTTTTCGATTGTTTCAAAAGTGGTCAAAAAGAGTGGGGATCTATTCACTCCCCCCTTCTAGATCCTCTCATACCACCCAACAGTTGGTATCAGAGCAGGTTCCCTAGAGATGTAGTCCAACGAGCAGAGAAGATCCGACGGGAACGTGCCTCACAACTTCATAGTTGAGGGCCATTCCATCAATTGACCTCCATTCTTTGATGGAACAAATTACTTATATTGGAAGAACCAGATAGAAGTTTTTCTCCGTGCTCAAGATCACCTTCTCTAGCGTGTATTCAGTCGAGGTCCCTTTGCTCTGCCGGAAGTAGATGATACTTGGACTCTTGACCAGGTCAAGAAGTCCACAGCTAATTTGAGCGCAATGAACATAATGTAGTGCGCTATCCATCCCATAGAATACTCAAGAGTATCCACTTGCAAATCTGCAAAAGAAATGTTGGATAGGCTTGAGTTAATCTATGTGGGAACAGCTGAGGTAAGGGCCACCAAGGCCAACATGTTAATTTATGATTACGAAATTTTCATAATGAAACATGATGAATCCATATCTGAGATGTATGCAAGACTAACCCAATTAACAAACTGTCTAAAGTTGCTTGGAAAAGAATACTCTGATAGTGATTTGGTTAGGAAGATTCTTAGATCTCTCACACCAGCATGGCACACGAAGGTCACTGTAATTGAGGACTCAAAGGACTTATCCGTGATGACGGTTGACGGATTGGTAGGCTCGCTCATGACATACGAGCTCAATCTGAAGAGGAATGAGGAAGACACCAAGCAAAAGAAGACTGTGGCTCTAAAAGTTTCTGAGAGCATAGACGGTTCTTGTGAGGATGATGAAGATGACATTCCAGAGGCAAGCCTAGCTGACCATGCTCTGCTCACTAGGCAATTTAAGAAGTTCCTAAGAAATAGAGATAAATTACAGAAGAAAAAGAGGATGACACATGTAAGGAAAATCTCCAATCTTAAATCTGGCCAAATTAAAAATTCTGACAATGTCATCTACTACCAATGCAAGAAACTAGGGCATATGCAAGTGGAATGCCCCGAGATGCTCAAAAGGATTGCCAAAGCCAAGGGAAAGAAGCCCAAAGCAATGGTCTTTAGTTGGAGCGACGATGAGGAGGAAGATGAAAGCTCATCTGCACTAGAAGATGAGGATGAATTCTATTTGATGGTAGATGAAGATCAGGTAAGCACTCCTTTTGAAATTTTTTTGATTGAAGTGTGGGAAGATGCGTATGGTAACCTGTTTGAAAAATGTAAGATGTATGGAAAGGAAAATAAGCAACTGAAAAAGAATATTAATCCTTTAGCTCATGGTAATCCGGCTAACAAAGATTTGGAGACCCTAACTGATGTGAGACGAGGTCGAGGAAGGACTTCAAACTGTCAGCCAAATAGTAAGAAGGCGAGTTGACTAGAGAAGAACGGAGGAGCTCAGCCGGGCCCTCACACCCATCCCCATCTCAGGGACGATGCAGTCACGCTCTTCAATTCTTCTCTACGGATGGCGGTTGCAGGCGTTGCAGTTGGCACGGCGGTGGTGGCGGTGGTGATGGACGACGACGGCGGTTGAACGGTGAAGGAGGAAGATAGTAGAGCTTCGATGGGGCTTCACACCCGTCCTCTTCTAGAAGATGATGCACCGGAGCTTCACGGACGACCTCCATGGCAGGGCGAAGTGGGGTTGGGACTCTCACTCGAGGTTCCAAAAATTGGAGAACACACAAGTCATGGATAAAATTTAAACTATTTCATTGCATTCTATATTTCCATCGTGGGTTTACATTTGCTTAAATAGAAAATATGGGGAGGGGAATGGGCACCTTGGAATACCAAGAGCCATGGTTGCTACGAGGAGTACCTAATAAATGCACATAAGTGCAACCATATATATGTATATCTAAGACAAAAGAACTAAATACTACCTAGGAAACCCAAGGGGCATGGGTTCCTACGTGGGTTCCAAAGATTATATATATATATATATATATATATATATATATATATATATATTACTAATGACAAAAGAAAACACTACATATGAGGCACACTCTATATATGGCCCAATAAACAAAGGACAACTTAGACATAAATTTATATTTCATAGTTTTGCCGATGCCACTTGACGATCCCGTCAAACCCCTCCGCTTGGAGGAGGTTCGACCTCGAACCTTGAATCTCGAATCGCAGGACCCCGACTTGTTGGGACAAACCGGATGACTTGCTCTGATACCATTTGATGTGAGACGAGGTTGAGGAAGGACTTCAAACTGTCAGTAGGAGAGTAGGAAGGCGAGGTGACTAGAGAAGAACGGAGGAGCTCAGCCGGGGCCTCACACCTATCCCCATCTCAGGGATGACACAATCGCGCTCTTCAATTCTTATTTACGGTGATGGCGGTTGCAGGCGTTGCAGTTGGCATGGCGGTGGTGGAGGTGGTGATGGACGACGACGACGGTTGAACGGTGAAGGAGGAAGATCGTAGGGCTTCGATGGGGCTTCGCACCCGTCCTCTTCTCGAAGACGATGCACCGGAGCTTCACGGATGACCTCCATGGCGGGGTGAAGTGGGGTTGGGCCTCTCACCTGGGGTTCCAGAAATTGGAGAACATACAAGCCATGGCTAAAATTCAAACTATTTGATTGCATTCTATATTTCCATCGTGGGTTTACATTTGCTTAAATAGAAAACATGGGGAGGGGAATGGGCACCTTGGAATACCAAGAGTCATGGTTCCTACGAGGAGTACCTAATAAATGCACATAAGTGCAACCATATATATGTATATCTAAGACAAAAGAACTAAATACTACCTAGGAAACCCAAGGGGCATGGGTTCCTACGTGGGTTTCTAATATTATATATATATAATGACAAAAGAAAACACTACATATGAGGGACACTCTATATATGGCCCAATAAACAAAATACAACTTAGACATAAATTTATATTTGATAGTTTTGCCGATGCCACTTGACGATCCCGTCACTAACAACAGAAAATGAAGAGCTAAAAATAAAAATCAAGCAATTTGAATTCAATTGCTCAGAACTAAAAAGTTTAACAGAAGAAACTGAAGAACTCAGAAAATAGTCTAACCAAGCCAGTTTAAGGTACCAAGAATAAGAAAGGGAAAATCAACTCAACCTTGAGAAATATGAGGCAATAAAAGCTGTCAGTGATGAATTGTAGAAAAATCTTGAGAGGGCTCAAAATGAGCTGAAGGATAGACAGTCTGCCCTAGAAAGAATGACCCAGGGTAAATCTAACCTAGATGCTATTTTAGGTACTCTGGTTAATTTCAAGAAGGAAGGGTTGGGATTTAACCCCTCTTAAAAAAGGTCGTTTGAATTAAAAACTATCTCATTCTGTCCAGAAAAAGGAAAGGAAAATTTAATAATAGAAGAACCAACAAGGCAGGATGCCTCTAAGTCCAAAAAAATCCAAAATAAGAACATTCAAGGTCAAGGACAAAACCCTAAGAATCAAGAAAGCAACCATAAGCCCGGTAACAAAAAACAAACTGGAACCCAGGGTTGACGCACTGGCTCACTGGGTCGATGCAACACTACTCAGCCAGAGTCGGCTAGGGCCCAGGGTCGACGCAATGACCAATCAGGTCGACGCGTCTGTGGTCAACAGAGTCAGTCAGGTCGACGCACAAGAGGCATGCGTCGACGCAGCTCATCATGTTACTTCAAGAAGAAAAACTAGTCCAGTGATAAAAGAAGGGCTTATTGACAACCAAACTTGGGTACCTTTCATACCCAATTCAACACATTTGGAAACCCAAGAACTAGACCACAATTCAACTCATACTTCATGAAATTCATGAAACATATTTGCCACACATGTAACAAACTTGGATACACCAGCAACCAATGCTGGTCTGGCCAGAGAATGAGGTCACTTAAGCAAGTGTGGATTCCAAAGAACCTATTGCATGCTTTCAACTATGATTGTGGACCCAAATTTGTTTGGGCTCCAAAAGCTTCTGCTTAATGTGTTATATGTAGGAATGCCTAGCAGCCCATCATAACCGATGGTACTTGGACAGCGACTGCTCAAGACACATGACAGGAGATCGAAAGAAGTTCAGCCATCTGATCAAGAAGGAAGGAGGTCAAGTGTGGTTTGTAAGTAAACACAAAGGAAAAGTCATTGGCACAGGTACAATGGGTAAGAACTCGTCCAATTTCATTGAAAACGTTATGCTTGTAGAAGGCCTTGAGCATAACTTGCTCAGCATAAGCCGGTTGTGTGACAAAGGCCACAAGGTAATGTTCGATGCCAATGAATGTAAGATATTTGAGCAAAATTCTGATTCTGTGAAATTTGTAGGCCATAGACTGAACAATGTATATATGGTAGATCTTTATAGTTCTCTTGCTGAAAATCTCTATCTGTCTGCCAACCAACCTAATGATACGTGGCTATGGCATAGCAGGTTGGGGCATGTTAGTTATGATATGCTGCACAAACTGTCCAAGCATGGAATGGTAAGAGGTCTGCCCAACCTATCTTATAAAAAGAACACCCAAGTTTGTGAAGCATGCTCCCTAGGTAAACAAACTCGAAAATCATTTAAACCTAGAAGTGAGCCCTTGTCAACCATGCCCTTTGAATTTCTACATATGGATTTGTTTGGTCCAACTAGAACAGCCAGCCTTAATCGGAGAAGATTTGGTTATGTGTTAGTTGATGTTTTTTCTCGCTTCACTTGGATCTTTTTCTTGACAAATAAAAATGATGCCTTTCTTGAATTTTAGAAACTCTTTAGAAAAGTAAAACAAGAAGGTAAATTCTGAATATCCACCATCTTCTCTGACTATGGAGGAGAATTCAAAAATTCGTATTTCTCTGAATTCTGCAACCAGAAAGGTGTAACACAGATTTTCCTCTCCCAGGACCCTGGAGCAAAATGGCATTGTGGAGAGAAGGAATCGGACAATTGTGGAGATCGCCTAGACAATGCTGATTAAGAGCAAGCTCCCAAGAAAATTCTGGGCTGAAGCAGCAAACACGGCTTGCTACATAATCAACAGGGCCATGGTAAGGCCAAAAAGTAATAAAACACCCTATGAAATGTGCAAAGGTAAGAAACCCAACTTAGCCTATTTTTGAGGTTTTAGTTCAAAATGCTACATCCATAACAATGGCAAAGCTGATCTTGATAAATTTGAGGCTAAGAGTGATATTGGAGTATTCTTAGGGTATTTTGAAACATCAAAGGCAAATATGATTTTAAATGTGAAGAATCAAACCATAGAGGAAACTCCACATGTGGTGTTTGCTGAAATGTCAACTGATTCAGATAAAGATGTTGTCAACAGGGAAAAGGAGGAGGATGATGGCACGTTTCTAGAGTCTAAAGAAGAACTCAATGAGAGTGGCCAGCCCCAACTTGCAGAATAAGATATAGGTCGGTCGACCGAAATCTTAACTCAACTCATGCCCAGTGAGTCTTCTACCAACATCCGGACATTAAAAGATCATCCTATCTAAACCATCATAGGAAACCTGCATGACCCCCCGAGAACCTGATCATTTCATAAAGATGTTAATAATGAAGATCTCATAGCATTAGTGCCTCAAGTGGAACCTAAAAACATTGAAGAAGCCTTACGGGATGAACATGGGGTTAATGCCATGCACGAGGAACTTAATCAATTTGAAAGAAATCAAGTATGGAATCTAGTTTCCACACCTACAGGCCAGTGTTGATGTTTCTTTCCTCCTTCTCTTGTGTGAGATGTGTGAGTGTGATGAATATGTAAAAGTAATGTGATATGGGTGAGCAAGTGGTGCACTAACTCAAGCAATCAACACAAGATCAAAGCATAGGGCATGTCATCTCAAATAGTGCAAGGAATGTAAAGGGAAAAGTAAAAACACATGTCGTGGGCATGGAGCAAGGAGATGAAATAAACACACATCGGGGTGTGGAGCAACTAAAGTAAGGAAGACAAGTAAGATGATGATCAATGCCCAAAGTAAAGAATGATGTGATCACCACCAAAGTAAATAAAATAGCAAAACTACAATATGTACCTTGGAAAGAGTCGAGTGAAGCCACCCGCCACGGGAGAGAGAAAACCCAGATACTGCAGCGGCAAATGGTCTAACAGACAACTGCCAGAAGACAACAAACGGTCCTACGATAGACTGCCAGATATCTGCAAACGATCTGATGAATGACCGCCAGAGCACCTAGAACGAAGAAGTGGAACTTGGATCTCCACCCCTCCTGGCCTGCCAGAAGAGTTGGGCCTCGTGCAATGAGTCATGTAAACCTGCAAGAGAGTGTAGACACAAAGAAAAATGACCCAATAAACCCTTGGGACTAATGTAGTATCTATAATGCAACTAAGCTAAAGTGCATAAAAGGAAGGGGTGAATACCTGGGGGTTGGAGGTTTTTTAACCCCTGTGGGGCATGGGAATGATAGGAGGATGTTTAAAAATGAAGTGTGAGTGCAGAGAACGTGGAGAAAGAAGTGGGAATATGCTATGAAGATGCAAGAGGGAAAGACCAAAACTAAAGAAAAAGACTCAAAACTAAACCAAAGGAACTTGATACTCCCTTGACCAGAAGCTTTATGGACGTAGAAATAGCTTCTCCCTGGTTGGTACTCGCTCCAGAACACAACAGCACTTCGTGGCAAGCTCCAGAAATCTCCTCTTCAAGCCATGAAGTCAAGGGTCCTATTTATAGGCCCTCAAACCCAAGGTTCAAGTTGGAGGGATAATGACACGAAAATAGGCCTGAAACTAGATAAACCTCGAAGATAATACTCCCAAGAGTCCATAGAAACAAACAGAAGGTTCTGAGAGCCTCTATCTGGAGAGAAATCGATAAACCAAGGACCCAAGTTCGATCACGGCAAAGCAGAGGAAGAACAGTGGAGCAGGACTCTCGACCTCCGCAAACGATCTTGCGATAGATAGCAAGGGACAGGAAAACGGTCAAGCGATAGACCGCTAGGCTCAGTCATTCACAAGAAGATAAGATCAAAGAGACCCAACAAGACTCTCTGCCTCCTAGCGGTCCACCAAAAGACCCCCAACGCTCACCTAACGGTCCTATGATAGACCGCCAGGCTAGTGGACGTGGCAAAAGAGATAAAGACCGATAAATCTTCAAGTTAATCCATAATAAAATCCTCATCAGCCCATATCTAGTCCCAATAAGATGCAATGATGAGAAATCAACAAAGTTAGGCCCAACCAGGGAGAATGACCCATAAAATAAGCCCAAAAAGATGACTAAAAATGGCCCAATAGGCGGTGAATAACTCGGGACATCATAAAATAGATAAGGAGATGACCTAACTCATTGGTCATAAAATGGGTGTCAACAGATGTCCCTCCTTAACGTCCTCTTTGCAGGGGAACGAGTGGAGGCGAAGCGAAAGTAAAATGGAACATGGAGATGAAGCGGAAATGCAGCGGAGTGGACTAAAAAGTAGGCGTTAAGGTAAACCGACACCCGCTCTCAACCAACAAGCGAAAGGAATCTTCCGAAAAACTTCGAACCAATAACAAGGAACGGAAAACCGAATGACGCATGCCTTGATGAACTAACAACTAAAGGAACTAATGTCACGACCAACCTCCTCACTGGAACGCACAGCTGATAGGTGGTCAGAACGAATGGAAAAAGTAAAAGAGACAAGCAATTAAACTCCAGACAGGAATCTCATCTAACCAAACCGAGCAAGTAGACCGAGGGAAACCTTCCAACTCAAAATGGAATGATTCTTCTTACCCAAGACCATGGACATAGTTATCCACCATTATTGAGAAACCTTAGACAGATTAGGGTTCATGAATGCTCAAAGATGCGCATGATGCATGCTGGGCTGAAATAAAGAAATCATCAAAATGAATGTCAAGAAAGATAAAAATAAGAAGATACTCGAGAATAGTATTGCTAGACCAGAGAAATCAGGGTCAGGACACTATCTGCAACCACGGCGTGCAAGATAGAACCATCGTCCCCCAACTCTTCCAACCTAACGGCCTATCCAACGATTAATCATGTGCACCTAGATCATCATCATTTTTGTTAGAGGGGAACATCAGATCCCAGAACACATGAGTGACCAGTCGGTTCTCGAGATAATATATCATAGATAACTTATAGTAATCCACTAAGGGATTAAGGGTGGAGATACTTACTTGACTTACCTGCCCGGCGAGCTGTGATGTGATATGAAGGTTATGGCGTTCAAGCTTTTTATAAAAAAAGGGGTTAGCCATATCATATAATAAGCATGAAGAACTAATGAGATATGAACCATTCCAAAATAGCATCAAGAATCAAGTAATTATTCCATTTCACACCAAATGATCTAGACTAGGACCGCTAAAGGACAACTGACGGTTTGATGATAGACCGCTAGGGAAGGGCGGTTCGCATTCTTCGAGGGCAGAATTCAGATAGAAATTGGTATAGATGAAGACCGCCAGAAAAGACCTAGCAGTCAGGCGATAGATCGCTAAGCACTGAGCGATTTCAAAAACCGAACGGGCGTTTCATTCACCCCACACGCCCCATTCCATTCCAATCAAACCATCCCACTCCTCTGGCCACTCCGGCGATCATCCCACCGGCGACCACCGTGCATTTCACACCCCCATCCCTACCATGCTGAAGAAAAGGGCCGTGAAGCGCCTCCAACGGCGGATAGAAGCGGAGGAAGTGCAGCCCATGGCGGCGGCGGACTCACCGGCGGAGGAATAAAGGCCGGCGGCCCAACCGGAGGAGGGAGAGGTTCCCACGGTAGAAGAGGGCCCTGAAGAGGCTCCCGAGGGCGAAGAGAATGACCCTACAGCAGAGGAGGCTCCGGCGGCGACGGCCAGTCGGTGACCATCGGAGGTAGGCCATGGACCGTAAAAAATTTGATTTTTGATGCCCAAAGATCATGCATGTGTGTGAATGGAGATGAGAACGGGTCTAGAGACCCATAAAAATAGATTGTAGGCCTTCGAGGCCATTTTTAAAGCTTGAGGGATCGAGGCAAACACTGCCCATTCTATGGGTGCCTAGCGGTCATTCCAGTGACTGCTAGGGGATCAGGCGGTCCAAGACAAGACCGCTAAGGGAAAAGAAACGGTCTAAATGTGACCGCTAGGGAATCAGTGTGATTTTTTATGATTTTGATTAAAATGCAATGCAATGCAAAGAATGATGGGTTACATGCTAGACTGATTCTAATGTGTTTGAATGCATGCAGGATAAGAGGCGGACCCGTATTTCATGGCTACAGGTCTGGGCGGTGTACCAGGCACGATCGGACTACCAGAGAGAGAGATTAGCAACGATGGGGTTCAACGAGCTTCTGAGCATAGAAGTCACGAGGATTGACATGGCTTTGCTGTACACACTGCATGAGAAATGGGACCCGATCAGCAGGGCATTCTTATTCCCATGGGGTCACATGATCTCGATGTTGCAGGACGTCGCGAGGATCATAGGATTGAGAGTACATGGGACCCCAGTGACAGGATGGACATATGCAAACTACCAGGAGCTAGCACAGGAGCTGTTAGGGCTAGAGCTGATGAGACCAGGGCACCATTCCTCGATGCTAGCCAGAGCGACTCTCCAGGAGAGCTTAGGGCTGAGAAGAGCAGTGATAGCTGTTGGTGAGTTTCCCGAGGAGCACTTGGGGAGACTGATAGACCGGGCACGCGAGAGAGTGTCAGCGGGACTAGGACCAGAGGGGGACATCACCCTACGCCGCTTCCTGATGCTGATGTTCGGGAAACTTCTCTTTGCGACGCGGGCTGACGGAGTGAGCTACCGGCTCCTCCCACTGCTGAGAGACCTGGACGGGGTTGGAGGATACGCCTGGGGAGCCGTAGTACTGGCTTTCCTTTTTGACTCGCTCAGCACGACCGACCGGCAGACGATGTCGGGCGGCTTCTCGCCATTCCTTTAGGTAACAATGCTTGACTCTAAATGCTTATGCTTATGATTATTATATGCTTGCTATAACTATATGCTGACATTTGACAAATGCAGGTATGGAGCTATCTGTACCTCCCTGGCATCGGGCGAGGGAAGGAGAGGCGATGGTCAACGGCTCAGGACATAGGATCGATCCGGCGCCTAGTACGGGCGATCTAGGATGATTTGGACACATTTCCATATGCATCGGTAAGCCCCTAAACTAGGACCCTTTAAATGTTTCTAAATGCTTGTTGGGTCTCCTCTAAGACTGAATGTTGGGGGAGAATGTTGGGTCTCCTCTAGATTGATGAGCAGTTGTGTACTGCTTTGTGCTGAATTATTTTGAATGATTCGCAACAGTTCTGTTTGACTTCGTTGACTGAAGAGTTGACCCGTTCTACTTTGTCTTGATATGATGATGTGTGTATTTTGATGAATTTCATTTGTCAGATTATCATATAAATGTTGTCTACATCTTCATACTTAATCTATGCATAGAATAGAGTCGGTGCTACACTCAATTCACACTGTATTGAGTCCATGCATATGCTGCATTTCAACTGAATAAGGTCTGTGCACGCATACATCAAGTCGGTGCTATTCCATGTTCATACCAAGTTGTGTCCGTGCATATGTTGCACTTCAAGCAAATAAAGTCTATGCATGCTTACATCGGGTCAGTGCAACCTTCGTTGCTGCATGCGACTAAGTCCATGCATATGTGCGTCTCATGCAAACACAGTCTGTGCATGCTTGCATCCAAGGGACATCAAGTCGGTGTAATCTTCATTGCTGCACGCGACCAAGTCGGTGCATGCGAGATCTAGGCTCACGTAGTCAGTACAACAGCTATCGTTACATGTGATCAAGTCGGTGCAACTCTCGCACCATGCACATAAAGTCTATGCACTTTTCTTAGGCAAGTCTCACACGGTCATAACGGAGTCTGTGCAACTCTCATCTTTTGCACGCACAAAGTCTGTGCAAGGTTGCTCACGGGACATTGGGTCAGTGCAACGTTCACTCTTTCATTATACATACTCAGTGCATTCCTTGCAAGTAAACACCATGTTAGTGCACCGTTTGCATCTCGCATATATAATGTATGTGCACTTGTTATAGTCTTATAGACAAATCAAGTCTGTGCATTTCCATTCTAATAATATATCAACTCTGTGCAACTCTCTACTTTCTGTTTAATCGTCATAAGCTGACATTGAGTCTGACACTTTGACAAGATGCCTATTCGTAGAAGTTAAGAAAGGCACGTGATCCAAGAATGGAGGATGAACCCTGATAGTGACACGTGGAAAGCAGCCAAGCTAGGATGCTGCCACGTGGCTGTACAACTCCAGATCTAGATAAGGCGTGTGGGTGGGAAACGTTGTTTCCACACGCCCATCTCTCAGAAGCCTACATATATGTAGATGCAGTGAGAGAGAGAGCCAGCAGCATATAATTGATGGAAGAAGAGCCTTCGTAGAGAGATACAAGTAGAGAGAGAAAGAGCAAGCACGATCAAGCCAGATTGAGAGAGAAGATCTATGAGAGAACCTTGAGAGAAGTGTTTTGTGAGAGCTTTTGTTATCAGTCTCCTAGTTCAGAACCGGAGCTAACCTGCTCGTTGTTGAGCTACATTTTGTTTGCTTTTTGAGTTTTAGTTTTCTTCTTTTGTTTTGAAACTCTTATTACTCAAGCTGTGTGTCAGCGTTGTAGAGAAGGATTTCTCTGGACAGGTTAAGCTGTAAACCTCAGTGGCAGAGGTGGATTCCTCTGGATAGCGAAGCTGTAACGCTTAGCAGATTGTAGGGATGGAATTCCCCAAAGTTGTGGATCAGCGGCCAAGCTATTTGTCAGCAGTGAAGCCATACTCAGTTGAGTGTGGGGTGGACGTAGATCTCTGTAGGAGATCGAACCACCTAAAAACATATTGTCTTGTGTGGTTGCATTATGATATGTCCATTTCCGTCTCCACGCTACTTCCCGTTAGATGGATGTTTAGGAACGATCGCTTGAGTTGCTTCTCTCAAACTGTGGTTAAGTGTTTTCGACTGTCCTACAATAGTTCGATTTAATTCTGCACCCGTAGCTGTTGTAGAAATTTTATTAGGTGATTGATCTATTCACCCCCCTCTAGATCCCACATCAATTGGTATCAGAGCCTAACTCTTCTGCAAGGACTAACATCCTGAAGAGCTAGCTATCATGGATTCTAAGGGGATGACAGTAGAGGGACACTCCACCACCAAGCCTCCGTACTTTGATGGATCCAACTATGCATACTGGAAGAATCGTATACAAGTGTTTTTGAGGGTGAAGGATTACGAGATCTAGAAGGTCGTGAGCAAGGGACCAGTCGAGCTGCTTGAGAATGAGGATGTATGGACAAGGGAAGAGATCCGCAAGTGAACATTGAACTGGAGTGCGATCAATGCCATCCAGTGCACCCTTCACCCCACAGAATTCTCCCGAGTATCATCCTACTCTATATATGAAGGGACTTCTCAAGTCAGAGAGACCAAGGCGAACTTGCTGGTATCGGAGTATGAGGCGTTCAGAATGAAGTTGAATGAGACTATTACTAAGATGTATGCTCGCCTCTCGATCATAACAAATGGTCTCAGAAGTCTTGGAAAGACTTGCTCCGATTATGAGATAGTAAGGAAGATTCTGCGCTCCCTAACTCCAATTTGGCACACCAAGGCTATAGTGATCGAGGAGTCTAGGGATCTGAAGAATACTAAGGTTGATGAGTTGATTGGTTCACTCATGACTTATGAGATGAACCTGCCAAAGACTGAGGAGCTGGAGAAGAGGAAGAAACCTATTTCGCTGAAGGCAAGCTCCAGCCGATCCAGTCACATCGGATCCCCCAGTGATCAGAGTCTTTCTGGATCAGAATTTGAAGGAGATCAGATAGCTATGCTGACTAGAAAATTCATAAGATTCCTGAGAAAAGAGGGAAGATATCTCAGAGGAGGACAACAAAGAGGCAGGAGACAAACCAGGTATAAATATAATCCTGCCAAAAAGGTTGATACTAATGTCTGTTATCACTGTAAGAAAGCTGGCCATATGAAGGCAGACTGCCCAGAGCTCCAAAAGATGAATGAGAAATCAAAGAAGAGGAATACCACAGGGAGAGCTATGGTGAGTACCTGGAGCGACGAGGACGAGGGCAACTTAAGCTGCACTTCTGAGAGTGACAGAGAGGAAAGCAAAATTTGCCTTATGGCCAAAGATGATGATAAAGAAGATGAAGCTGATGAGGTATCCTCTCCTTTTGAACACTACACTATTGCTGATTGGGAGGATGCATATGGTGACTTGTTAGACAAAGTAGATGACATCAAAAAATAAAATAGGCATCTAAAGAAGAAAATTAATTCTCTCTTGAATGATACTATAGTGCCTGATAGAATTGCTTATCTTCAAACTGAAAATGATGTCTTAAAGAAATCTTGTGCTAAAATTGATGATATGAAAAATGCTTTGATTAATGCTAGAAAGGAAAATGAGACACTGGAAAATATAATTGATGATCTAAAATTGAGACTACAAAAGTATGAAAATGAGATGAAGATTGTCAATGAGAAATATGAAGATGTTCTATGTGTTAACACAGAACTTAAGAAATCAATTGAAAATCTAGAAAATCAAAACAAAGATAAACTTCAAGTTATTGAGAACATGACCCAAGGGACTGAGAACCTGAATGCTCTTTTGGGGTCTAAGGTTAACTTTAGAAGAGAGGGTCTAGGATTCAATCAAATAGCTAAAAAGAGTTTTGCACTGAAGACCATCTCATTTGTAGCTGAAAAAGAAAAAGGGCCTCTCATCAAAATGCACTATGGAAATAATTCAGAAAAACCTGCTAATTACAAAATGCCCAGCGCCAAGGACAAGGGCAAACAAAAAATTGGTGAGTCGAGCCATGTGAGCACACATTATCCCACTCCTCAGGGAAAGTTTCAGGTTAGGTGTCAACCGTCACTTACACCCAACCCCTAGACTAGGTTCTCAAAGCCTCAATAGAAAAAGACCCAAACTAAACCCATGCACACGTCAGGTGGGTCTAAGATATTCGAGAAATGCAATTCAGATATGGGTCAAACCAGTCAATCTTACCATCGCAGAGTTCAGACTTATCACACCTACTTTCATGCTCAGCCACAACAGTTTAATAGGTCTGGAAGGGATAGAATTCAAGGGAGGTCCAGATATCATTCATATGCCACTCAGACTTATAGACCTCAGGCCAGAAACTGGGTTAGGCAATGCAGGACATGGAATTCTTGGAAACAAACTTCCTATGGTTAGCCTAGGACCACCACTAGTCACACAACTCTGAATGCTTATTGGTCTAGGCACTGGCACAACCATGCTCAAGCGGCTAATAATAATGGTGTTAGGACACAAAAGAAGAAAAGAAAGACTCAGTCTATTAATGCCGAAAAGAAGACCAACAATGAAAAGAATGTGAACAAATCCATCAAACAAACAACTCTAAAACAAATGTGGATTCTTAGGAATGTGTTGTCATGTTTGAGTAGCTTTACTTTAGTTATGGAGACCAAACATTTTTGGGTTCCAAATCTTTCTGCTTAATTGGATTGCAGGTATGCCTGGCACCCAAGCACAACATGTGGTACTTGGACTACGGCTGCTCAAGGCACATGACAAGGGATAAAGCTAAGTTTTGTACGTTGACTGAGAAGAATGGATGATAGGTCACCTTTGGAGGTAATACCAAAGGAAAAATTATTGGGTCAGGTAAGGTAGGTAAGTGTACTACTTGTTGCATTGATGAAGTATTGCTAGTTGAAGGACTTGCATATAATCTGCTTAACATTAGCCAACTTTGTGATAAAGGTCACAAAGTAGTCTTTGATTATCATGGCTGCAACATTTATGAACCTGATTCTGATAGTGTTAAACTTTCTGGTAAAAGAGTGAATAACATCTACTTGGTAGATTTAGATGACATTGCTCATTCTAATCTTTGCCTCACTACAAATAAAGATGACTTGGCATACCTATGGCATCGTAGATTAGGCCATGCCAGTTATACTATTCTCCATAAACTGAATAAACATTGCATGGTTAGAGGACTCCTTGAAATATTATTTAAAATTAATAATGTTGTATGTGAAGCATGCATCCAATCTAAACACACTAGGAAGTCTTTCAAATCCAGAACTGAGAACATGTCTTCCAAGCCTTATGAGCTGATTCACATGGACCTGTTTGGACTGACAAGATCAATCAACTTATCAGGAAGAAGATGTAGATTTGTATTAGTTGATGACTTCTCTAGATTTACTTGGGTGTTTTTCCTTACACACAAGAATGATGCATTCACTGAATTTTAGAAGTTTTATCTAAAAATAAAATAGAATAATCAAAACTCAATTCAAGAATATTTTATTGGATCATGGTGGTGAGTTTGAAAACTTATAGTTTGACGATTTTTACAGGAGTAATGGAATCACTCATCGATTCTCCTCACCTAGGACACCTGAGCAAAACAGAGTAGTGGAGAGGAGGAACCGAACACTTGTTTAGATGGGTCGTACACTGCTAGTGGAAGGTAACCTACCAAGGAAGTTTTGGGCTGAGACAGTCAACACTGCATGCCATGTAATCAACAGAGCCATGGTAAGGCCAGTTACCCAGAAAACACCATATGAAATTCTCAAGGGTAAGAAACCTTATATTGCTTACTTCAAGGTCTTTGGCTGTAAATGCTTTATTCATGTCAATGCTAAAAGAGACCTTGATAAGTTTGAACCTAAAAGTGATCCGAGAATTTTCCTAGGATATTCAGAAACCACTAGATCATATAGAGTGTACAACTTAAGGTCTAAAACAGTTGAAGAATTCCCACATATAGTCTTTGATAAAACCATTACTAAACCTAAAAATAGTATGTGCAGGGAACAAGATGACAGAGAAATTCTAAAAGAAGGAAGCTCTGCAGATCAATCTGATGATGAAGATGCAAAGGAGCCTGGTACTCAGGGGGAGGTAAATGAGGGTCAAGGTAATCAGGTTATCAATGTAAGATTTCTCATAGATCATCCTGTAGATAATGTGTAGCAACCCTGATAAAATAAAAAGGAATAAGTAAATCAAAATAGATTAAAAGATCTTGGAATAAAAAGAATTAAACACTGATGAAAATAACGCCTCAGATATAGGCGCTACTTTACAATAAAACGCCTTCACCTAAGGCGTGTTTTGAAGAAAGGACGCCCACACTTCAAGGCGTCAAATTTCAAACGACCAAAATAAATAGAAAGGGCAAGTTAGCATAACGTCCCTTGCGTGGACGCGTTTCAACAAGTAATGACGCTTGACAAGGCGTCAATTTAAATTCGACGCCCTGACCTAGGTCGTTAATTCAGTTTGAGTTTCGTTCGACCCATGAGTCTATCCAGGGTAAGTTGATAACTATGAGAAAGAGTTCGAATGTAGTAATAACTCTATATGGAAGTGTTACTTCCAATCGAACACTAACTCTATTAGGTTCACCTAAATCCTATAAATAACCTACTGCTTGAACCGAGAACGCTATTTGGCGTTCGGACTATTCTACGGTATGTGAAGAACCAAGGTTCTTTCTTCTTCCTTTTTTACGATGGTGTGAAGAATCATTGATTCTTCATCTTCTTCTCTTCTTACAGGTTGAAGAAGACGAACGTGAGAAGAACAAAGGGTAAGTTCTTCTTTCTTCCACCTTTAGTCAAGTATTATGGAGATAATACTAATGATCGTATATATATGTTCTTTGTAGGAAAGTCATCTTAACCTACTAAAGAACGTGGGTTCTTCATCGGTGAACGTCTGCACCTGATCGTGCCGAAAAGAAAACATGTCGATAATCTACACCAAGACCTCTGCCCTTTCGTCCTACTCTGTTGATAATAGAGTACTGTGTCTTCATCAGTTCGCCAGTTAATCATTAAAAAGGTAGGTTTTCTCAAGCAACGTAGCCCAAACAAGTTAAATTCATAGTAACACATCATGCATGTCATGTATATAAGTTTCATGATGGTTTCTACACGTTTCTGTAATATTTTTACAAGAGACGCCCGTGTCCAGGGCGCTACTTTAAAGAAACGACCTGCACAAGGTCGTCAATTTCAGATTTGACGCCCTGCCCTGTAGGCGTTAATCTCATGAAAATCACATGAAATTAATAATTGATCCACGTTTAAAAATTTAATAGATATGAAATATCCAATCTAAAATATATTGCATGACTCGACCTGTGAATCCCTGCTAATTTTCTGTCATGATCATGTCTCTTGTCTCTTGGAATTTTAGTTCCTAAAATATTGTAAATTCTTGAATTTACGACCCTATATAGGTCGTCTCTCACTTGACTAACGCCCCTGTTCAGGACGTGAATTGAAAAGTAACGCCCCTGTCCAGGGTGTGTTTTTGATAAATTTTTGAATATATATATACTGTAAAAATAGAAGTAAAGAATGAACGACCACTGTATACGTCGTCAAATTGTAAATAAACGCCCTCAACCAAGGCGCGTTTTTGGTAAAATATTGAAATATTGAAATCTTGCAAAAATGTAAAATGGATAAACGCCCTTATCTAAGGCGTTAATTACTTGAGTAGTGACTTTACTTAAGTCGTTATTTTCCTGTAAAAATATTTTTACCTGTTTCTGATAACCGATGGATTCAGTATATCTATATATATGTATATCGGCACTATATCTCCACTCCGTGAGTATAGTCCCACGTTTCATGATGTTTTATCGATCACCCTCAACTCTCATTGACATACAAGCTCTCCATTGGACATTCCGTTCCTTTGGACTAGCGAGTTAGTCATAGAGACCTCCGTAAGACTCCTCGTACCTTGGATTCCCTCAAGGTCGACTGAGCTGGTTGTACCCTAAAAACCCATTACACTATTGAATGCCATGTCACTCTAAAGAAACATGGTATACCGGCCCTTATGATATGCAAAGAGTATATCATGAGAATTCTTAATGGGATGATGATATCATGCCATTTGTTGATGTTCTTGTGGACCTCAATTCTATAATAAGAATGAGGGTATCTTACCTTTGATGTACTGTTCATGTGGACCTCAATTCTATATAAAGAATGTCCATACTTGTCATGGTACCCGAGTTATGGGAACCTAATTCCATCTAGTTTCATCGTTCATCGTGATTGTACCGTTCTTATCGCCTATCTATGTCCAATGTCGTATTTTTGGACTCCATTCTCTCAAAGTTATCCTACGTGTCTACAAGCTTAAATTGTTGAAATTCCATATTGGCTATATATATATACAAGAGTGGATGTCAAAAATATACATGATAAATGCCTGCGCATATAGGGCCCGATCTGGTCCTGGGAGGAGCATCCGAAAGTACTTGTGCCCATGGGAGTTGAATGATAAGGTATCTGGCATTATACCGAGTGCATGACTAGCTTGATTGGACATTCCACACAAATCTTGTACTTGACTCATACTTGACTTGACATGAATTACGTGACCCGAGAAAGGGTAATTACTTGCTTGCTTGAAATATGATAGCCAAATTCTTGACATGACTTGTTAAAAGTTCTTGCTTGAATATCTTGTTATCTTTTCTTGAAAGCTCATGACTAGTTCATCTTGCTGTCTTATTGATAAATTCTCTTTCTACCTTGTCGTTTTATGCGAGCATGCATAGCTATAGTGCATTCATGAAAGATATAAATACTTAAACCCCTTGCTAGTTGCTGAGATATAATTTCCTACTGAGCGTTCGCTCACTCCGTGTTTGTCCCTTACTTTTCAGGTAAGTCCGACGAAGAAGGTCAATCTGATGGGGAAAGTCAAGAGTGAAAGAGCTAGAGCTTTTCCAAGTGTCATCTAGTCTTTTTTCTATTTTCTTGAGTCAACTATGTACTTTTCCTTTTTAATTGAATAGAGTATTGGATTTGTAATAGTCTATCCATTATGAAAGAAAGGATTGGGTTATCTTTACTTTTGCGCATCTCTGTTTTGGTGTCGAACACACTACTACTCTGATTGACATGATTGATATAAACTCGTCGCGCATATCCGAGTATCTTCCGCGCTCGGGGCGTGACAGTTTTTGTGGTATCAGAGCCTAGGGTATTCAATTCCTAGGAAAAACCCAAGTCCAAGGATAAGTTTTAACCTTCAACCAGTGAGATTGGGTAGAACCAAGGGTTAAAGTTAACATAGTATATGAATTTTTAAATACAAACACATGTTAATCTAGTTATTGTAATTGTAGGATAATGGCTGCCGAACGTGCTCAATGGCGCAACATGCAGCGTACCCTTCAAGGCATGACTCAAGTGCTACAGCAAGTAACACTAGGAGGTGGACAACGAGCAGGAAGTCTCCACCAGACTTTCAAGAACATGAACCCACCCAAGTTCACGGGTTCTACTGATCCAGATGACGCTGAACACTGGATTAGGGAGATAGAACGAATATTCCGTGTTATGCAATACACGGATCAGGATAAAGTTTTATTAGCTACTTTTCAATTAGAAAGGGATGCTAGATGCTGGTGGGAATCAATAGAGGCTACTATAAATCAAGATCAGGTTTCGTGGGAGGAATTCGTTGAGCACTTTAACGCAAAATATTTCTCGGACCGAGTTTAGGAAAAGAAGGCTGTAGAATTTGCCGCATTGAAGCAACGATCCTTATCAGTGGCCGAGTATGAGGCCCAATTCTCTAGATTGTCTCGATATGCTAAGCATCTAGTTAGCACCGAGAAAATGAAAGCTAGGAGGTTTCTTAATGGGCTCAGACCCCAAGCTATTACTCAACTGGCGCCGATGGACATTCAAGTCTACTCGGAGATAGTACGCCGAGCTCAACTATTGGAAGATGCCACGGAACTGTCTGATAGGATTCGTGGTAAGGATAAGAAGGAACAAGTTACAGGTTCGGGTTCCTTTAAACCCAACTTCAAGAAGAGGCCTAGCAATGGAGGTATTCCCTCGCAAGACCAAAAGTTCAAGAAGACCAAGCCCTTCTCTATCACCACTACCTCTCCAAATACAGTGTGCAAACATTGTGATAAAGCGGGTCATAGAGCAGAAGAATGCTGGAGGAAACTAGGAGCATGTCTCCGTTGTGGGAGTCGTGAGCATCGGATTCCCGATTGCCCATTACTTAACGACCAAGCCGTTGACGGAAAGCGCCCAGTAACCAAGAATGCTCGTCTTCATGCAATCAAGGAGACCGAGCAAGTAGAAGGAGGCGGCTTAGTGGAAGGTACATTGAAAGTTTGTTCCAGGAATGCATATGTCTTAATTGATACTGGTGCATCGCATTCTATTGTTTCTAAGAAGTTTGCTGACCCATTACCCCTAGAACCGGAATGGATAAAGTTAGTTTTGTCTACTCCTCTGGATGATGAGACTGATATTACACATCATTACCAAAACTACGAAGTATTGGTTCAGGGTAGAAATCTCCCTATTGATCTCATATGTTTAGATCTGAAAGAGTATGATGTTATACTAGGGGCAAATTGGTTATCCAAATATCAGGCAACGGTTGATTGCCGCAATAGTAAGGTTACATTCAAGGAATTTCCAGAACTAATATTTACTAGCCCCAAGAGTCGGAGCAAATCCCCTCTTATTTCAGCTCTCCGAGCTAGTAAGCTCATCAGGAAAGGATGTACATCTTTCCTTGCCTTTGTCACAGTTAAAGAAGCTAAGGAGATTAAGCTAGAAGACATTCCAGTAGTGCAAGAATTTCTGGACGTGTTTCCGGAAGATTTGCCGGGATTACCCCCGCAAAGAGAAGTGGCCTTCACCATTGACTTAGTCCCTGGTGCTGGTCCGATTTCAAAGGCACCTTATAGGATGTCACCTGCTGAACTCAAGGAGTTAAAGGAGCAATTGATGGAACTCATTAAGAAAGGATTCATTAGACCAAGTACTTCCCCGTGGGGAGCGCCTGCATTATTTGTAAAGAAGAAAGACAGATCCATGAGGTTATGCGTCGACTATCGACAATTGAATCATCTCACTATCAAGAACAAGTATCCACTGCCGAGAATCGATGAATTGTTTGATCAAATTTCAGGATCCATGTACTTTTCCAAAATTGATCTTAGGTCAGGATATCACCAACTAAGAATCAAGGACGAGGATATTCATAAAACCACATTCAGAAGCAGGTATGGCCATTATGAATTTGTTGTTATGCCTTTCGGACTAACGAATGCCCCTGCTGCCTTTATGCAGTTAATGAATAGTATATTCAGGCCTTATTTAGATCAATTCGTGGTGGTCTTTATTGATGATATATTGATTTATTCCAAGACCAAGGAAGAGCATGAGGAACATTTGAGGATTGCATTACAAATATTAAGGACAAACCAATTATATGCAAAACTTAGCAAGTGTGAATTCTGGCTTGAAGAAGTGACTTTTCTCGGACATGTTATATCAAAGGATGGCTTGTCTATAGACCCATCAAAGGTTGAAGCTGTAAGGAACTGGGAAAGACCGACCAATGCTAGCGAGATCCGAAGTTTCTTAGGTCTTGCCAGCTATTACAGGCGATTCATCAAGGAATTCTCTAAAATCACCGTGCCACTTACGAGGTTAACTCGTAAGGAGATCCGTTATGAATGGGATGAGGAATGTGAGAGAAGCTTCCAAACTCTCAAGGATCATCTTACTACAGCTCCTACTTAGCATTGCCAATTGAAGGAGAAAAGTTCGAGGTATACACTGATGCTTCTGGCATTGGCCTCGGGTGTGTTCTAATACAACAAGGGAAGGATATAGCCTACTCTTCTCGTCAATTAAAGAAGCATGAAGAGAACTACCCCGTCCATGACTTAGAATTGGCCGCGGTAGTATTTGCACTCAAAATATGGAGACATTATCTTTATGGAGTACCGTTTACTGTATACTCCGATCACAAGAGTCTCAAATATCTTTTCTCGCAGAAGGAGTTAAATATGAGGCAAAGACGATGGCTGGAATATCTCAAGGACTTCGACTTCAATATACAATATCATCCCGGAAAGGGTAATCATGTAGCAGATGCCCTTAGTCGAAAGTCGAGAGCACTGTTAGCCAATTGTCTGATTCAAGAATGGAAATTGCTGGAACAATTCTCTGAACTTAATATAAGTATGGACACGGACCCTAGATGTGTCACATTATCTCATGTAAGCATACAGTCAGATTTATTGTCTGAAATACAAGCACTTCAGAATGATGATCCTGCATTAGTAGAAATCAAGGGCAGATTAGAAGGACAATCGGACTTCCAATTAGCTTCTGATGGAAGATTAATGTTCAAGAATAGAACTTGTATACCGGACTGCCCAGAATTGAAGAAGAAGGTCTTAGATGAAGCTCATAGGTCAAGGTATACGATTCATCCTGGATCTACCAAGATGTACCAAGATGTGAAAAGAAATTTTTGGTGGCCCAACATGAAAAGGGAAATAGCAGACTATGTATCACGTTGTCTCATATGCCAGCAAGTCAAGGCGGAACACCAAAAGCCTGCTGGAAAGCTACATCCTCTAGATATCCCTAAATGGAAGTGGGAGGATATTGGTATGGATTTCATCATGGGTTTATCTAAATCAAAAAGAGGACATGATGGAATATGGGTTATCATTGACCGATTGACTAAATCAGCGCATTTCTTGTCAATCAAGAGTCGATGGTCAGTTGATGTCTTAGCTGCACTATACATCAAGGAAATAGTCAGATTACATGGTATTCCTGTTTTAATCGTGTCTGATAGAGATCCCCGTTTTACTTCTCATTTTTGGAAAGGACTACAACAGTCGTTGGGGACGAGACTTAGCTTTAGTACAGCCTTTCATCCTCAAACGGATGGTCAGACCGAGAGAACCAATCAAGTAGTCGAAGATATGTTAAGAGCATGCATTACTGATTTTTATGGAAACGGGCATGATCACTTGTCTCTGGTCGAATTTGCATACAATAATAGCTACCAGGCAAGTATACAACTGGCACCTTTTGAAGCCTTATACGGAAGGAGTTGTCGATCACCCTTATGCTGGGACGAAGTTGGAGAGAAACAACTGTTAGGTCCAGAAATGGTAAGAGACACTACCGAGAAGATACAAGTAATCAGAGAAAGATTGAAAGTTGCTCAGACAAGGCAAAAGGCTTATGCTGATACAAGAAGGAGAGATCTTGAATTCCAAGTTGGAGATCATGTATTTCTCAAGATATCACCTGGACGTGGAATACGAAGATTTGGTGTTAAAGGCAAGCTTACACCAAGATTTATCGGACCTTTTGAGATACTAGAAAGAGTTGGCGAGGTTGCTTATCGCATCGCATTGCCACCTCAACTGTCCGAGATACATAATGTGTTCCACATATCCATGTTGAAGAAGTATGTACACGATCCATCACATATTATCGAACATGGAGACCTAGTAATCCAGAAGGATCTCACATATGAGCAGAAGCCTATGAAGATCTTAGATCGAGAAGTACGAACCCTAAGGAATAAAGTTATTCCCATGATAAAAGTACAATGGAATAAGAATTCAGAACATGAAGCTACATGGGAGACCGAGGAATCTATGAGGAAATAATTTCCAGAGTTATTTTAGAAGGTATATACTCTACGCTCTCCACTTATATATATATACTATGGAATTTGGGGACCAAATTCTTTTTAAGTGGGGGAGGGTGCAGCAACCCTGATAAAATAAAAAGGAATAAGTAAATCAAAATAGATTAAAAGATCTTGGAATAAAAAGAATTAAACACTGATGAAAATAACGCCTCAGATATAGGCGCTACTTTACAATAAAACGCCTTCACCTAAGGCGTGTTTTGAAGAAAGGACGCCCACACTTCAAGGCGTCAAATTTCAAACGACCAAAATAAATAGAAAGGGCAAGTTAGCATAACGTCCCTTGCGTGGACGCGTTTCAACAAGTAATGACGCTTGACAAGGCGTCAATTTAAATTCGACGCCCTGACCTAGGTCGTTAATTCAGTTTGAGTTTCGTTCGACCCATGAGTCTATCCAGGGTAAGTTGATAACTATGAGAAAGAGTTCGAATGTAGTAATAACTCTATATGGAAGTGTTACTTCCAATCGAACACTAACTCTATTAGGTTCACCTAAATCCTATAAATAACCTACTGCTTGAACCGAGAACGCTATTTGGCGTTCGGACTATTCTACGGTATGTGAAGAACCAAGGTTCTTTCTTCTTCTTTTTTTACGATGGTGTGAAGAATCACTGATTCTTCATCTTCTTCTCTTCTTACAGGTTGAAGAAGACGAACGTGAGAAGAACAAAGGGTAAGTTCTTCTTTCTTCCACCTTCAGTCAAGTATTATGGAGATAATACTAATGATCGTATATATATGTTCTCTGTAGGAAAGTCATCTTAACCTACTGAAGAACGTGGGTTCTTCATCGGCGAACGTCTGCACCTGATCGTGCCGAAAAGAAAACCTGTCGATAATCTACACCAAGACCTCTGCCCTTTCGTCCTACTCTGTTGATAACAGAGTACCGTGTCTTCATCAGTTCGCCAGTTAATCATCAAAAAGGTAGGTTTTCTCAAGCAACGTAGCCCAAATAAGTTAAATTCATAGTAACACATCATGCATGTCATGTATATAAGTTTCCTGATGGTTTTTACACGTTTCTGTAATATTTTTGCAAGAGACGCCCGTGTCCACGGTGCTACTTTAAAGAAACGACCTGCACAAGGTCGTCATTTTCAGATTTGACGCCCTGCCCTGTAGGCGTTAATCTCATGAAAATCACATGAAATTAATAATTGATCCACGTTTAAAAATTTAATAGATATGAAATATCCAATCTAAAATATATTGCATGACTCGACCTGTGAATCCCTGCTAATTTTCTATCATGATCATGTCTCTTGTCTCTTGGAATTTTAGTTCCTGAAATATTGTAAATTCTTGAATTTACGACCCTGTATAGGTCGTCTCTCACTTGACTAACGCCCCTGTTCAGGACGTGAATTGAAAAGTAACGCCCCTGTCCAGGACGTGTTTTTGATAAATTTTTGAATATATATATACTGTAAAAATAGAAGTAAAGAATGAACGACCACTGTATACGTCGTCAAATTGTAAATAAACGCCCTCAACCAAGGTGCATTTTTGGTAAAATACTGAAATATTGAAATCTTGCAAAAATGTAAAATGGATAAACGCCCTTATCTAAGGCGTTAATTACTTGAGTAGTGACTTTACTTAAGTCGTTATTTTCCTGTAAAAATATTTTTACCTGTTTCTGATAACCGATGGATTCCGTATATCTATATATATGTATATCGGCACTATATCTCCACTCCGTGAGTATAGTCCCACGTTTCATGATGTTTTATCGATCACCCTCAACTCTCATTGACATACAAGCTCTCCATTGGACATTCCGTTCCTTTGGACTAGCGAGTTAGTCATAGAGACCTCCGTAAGACTCCTCGTACCTTGGATTCCCTCAAGGTCGACTGAGCTGGTTGTACCCTAAAAACCCATTACACTATTGAATGCCATGTCACTCTAAAGAAACATGGTATACCGGCCCTTATGATATGCAAAGAGTATATCATGAGAATTCTTAATGGGATGATGATATCATGCCATTTGTTGATGTTCTTGTGGACCTCAATTCTATAATAAGAATGAGGGTATCTTACCTTTGATGTACTGTTCATGTGGACCTCAATTCTATATAAAGAATGTCCATACTTGTCATGGTACCCGAGTTATGGGAACCTAATTCCACCTAGTTTCATCGTTCATCGTGATTGTACCGTTCTTATCGCCTATCTATGTCCAATGTCGTATTTTTGGACTCCATTCTCTCAAAGTTATCCTACGTGTCTACAAGCTTAAATTGTTGAAATTCCATATTGGCTATATATATATACAAGAGTGGATGTCAAAAATATACATGATAAATGCCTGCGCATATAGGGCCCGATCTGGTCCTGGGAGGAGCACCCGAAAGTACTTGTGCCCATGGGAGTTGAATGATAAGGTATCTGGCATTATACCGAGTGCATGACTAGCTTGATTGGACATTCCACACAAATCTTGTACTTGACTCGTACTTGACTTGACATGAATTGCGTGACCCGAGAAAGGGTAATTACTTGCTTGCTTGAAACATGATAGCCAAATTCTTGACATGACTTGTTAAAAGTTCTTGCTTGAATATCTTGTTATCTTTTCTTGAAAGCTCATGACTAGTTCATCTTGCTGTCTTATTGATAAATTCTCTTTCTACCTTGTCGTTTTATGCGAGCATGCATAGCTATAGTGCATTCATGAAAGATATAAATACTTAAACCCCTTGCTAGTTGCTGAGATATAATTTCCTACTGAGCGTTCGCTCACTCCGTGTTTGTCCCTTACTTTTCAGGTAAGTCCGACGAAGAAGGTCAATCTGATGGGGAAAGTCAAGAGTGAAAGAGCTAGAGCTTTTCCAAGTGTCATCTAGTCTTTTTCCTATTTTCTTGAGTCAACTATGTACTTTTCCTTTTTAATTGAATAGAGTATTGGATTTGTAATAGTCTATCCATTATGAAATAAAGGATTGGGTTATCTTTACTTTTGCGCATCTCTGTTTTGGTGTCGAATACACTACTACTCTGATTGACATGATTGATATAAACTCGTCGCGCATATCCAAGTATCTTCCGCGCTCGGGGCGTGACATAATGTAATTGGTAACTTGCATGAACCTCCTAGGACCAGAGGTTATTTTAGAGCTCAGAATGAACTAAATGCTTATGCATTAGTTTCTCATGTTGAACCCAAGAACATTGACAGTGCCCTCAGTGATGTGCATTAGATCAATGCCATGCATCAAGAATTGAATCAATTTGATAGGAACAAGGTATGGCACCTAGTTCCACCTCCTGATCATGGGACTGTCATTGGGACCAGATGGGTGTTCAGGAATAAAATCGATGAGCAAGAAATTTTGTTAAGAATAAAGCCAGACTTGTAGCTCAGGGGTATAATCAGAAGTTTGGAATTGACTTTGAAGAGTCATTTGCCCCTGTGGCTAGGTTAGAGGCAATTAGGATTTTATTAGCTTATGCTTGCTCATTAGTAATCACCCTTCAGCAGATGGATGTAAAATTTGCTTTCTTGAATGGAGAAATAAAAGAGGATGTCTTCGTGAGACAACCTCCAGGATTTGAATGTTTAGACTTTCCTAGTTATGTCTATAAATTTAATAAAGCTCTCTATGGTTTGAAACAAGCTCCTAGAGCTTGGTATGACATGCTCAGCAAGTTTCTTACAGATAAGAAGTTTTCTAGAGGTGAAATTGACCTAACTTTGTTCACAAAGGTATGTCATCCAGACATTCTAATTGTTCAAATATATGTGGATGATATAATTTTTGGTTCAACTAACCCAATAATGTGTAAGGAATTTTCTGATTTGATGCCACCTGAATTTGAGATGAGCTCAATGGGTGAGCTGAAGTTATTTCTTGGACTGCAGGTGACCCAAACAAAAGAAGGAACCTACATCACTCAGTCCAAGTACATAAGGGATATGCTGAAGAAATTCAAATTTGAAAACCTCAAGGAGATTATAGCACCAATGGGTACATCAACAAGTCTTGATGATGACCCAAAAGGTAAACTAGTTGATAACAAGCTGTATAGAGGTATGATCGGATCCCTTCTCTATCTTACCGCATCTAGGCCTGATATTCAGTTTGCTGTGTATTTATGTGCTAGATTTCAGGCTAGTCCTAAAGAGTCACATTTTTGTGCTATCAAGGGGATTTTTAGATATCTGTGAGGCACCCAAGAGCTAAGTCTTTGGTACCTTGCTAGGTGTGAGCTAGACCTATTAGCATACACTGATGAAGACTATGCTGGGTGTCGGATTGATAGGAAAAGCACTAGTGGATACTGTCAGTTCTTAGGTGGTTGCCTACTGTCTTGGGTTTCTAAGAAGTAACACACAGTTGCTTTATCCACTGCAAAGGCAGAGTATGTTACTGCAGGAAATTATGCAGCCCAGGTACTATGGATTAAGCACCAACTTAATGATTATCAGATAAATTTGAGTTGCATTCCAATTTTATGTGATAATACTAGTGGCATATGCTTGACTAAAACTCATGTTCATCACTCTAGGACTAAGCATATTGAAATAAAACATCACTTTCTTAGAGATGTAGTATGCAAGAATGAAATTGAATTGATTTTTGTTGAAACAGAAAAATAAACTGCTGATATTTTTACAAAACCTCTTGGAAATGAAAGATTTAAATTCTTAAGAAGAGAATTGGGGCTATGTAAATTTTAGCATGAAAATGACTTCTGATTTACTGACTTCATTCTTCAATTGGTATTTGACTTGGTATGAAAATAAATATGTGCCTGCTTGTCTCTGAATAAACAATCTCTGAATTTTTGAATAATTGTTGTGCATAAATGCATTGTCAAATACAATGGCATATAGATAGGGGGAGTTTTTCCTCTAAATCAAACATCAATTGGTATCAGTTGAGTTTGCCATATGCACTACTGAGGTCGGTGCAGGTTTATGCTATGAGCATTTGAAGTCGATGCGTGTTTCAGCATCAAGTATATGTCAGTGCATGTCTTGCACTTAGTCGAAGCACGGTGTGAGCATTCTGCATACAAGGTCAGTGCACCTTGTGTCTAAGCAGCATTTAAGTCGGTGCACCTCATGTCTTACACATAACAGGTCGGTGCACTTACATTCCACATGCATGTATAGTCGGTGCATTGCTTGCTTTATGCATGTTAAGGTCGGTGCATGATGATGTCAGGAGGAGTTTAATCATTCTGGTTTTGGTGTAACCTTCTCAAACTCTCTCTTCACACTCAGAAGTTATCATTACATGGCATCAATTGCATCAATTGATCTCGTTCAGATCTACCTCTGTCACATTGTATCTTGATCACTCTTTTTGATACTTCCTATGAGCTGCTTCTGTGCTTTATCGTCTATTCCCTCATTCTGAATAGATAACAGTCTTGCTATTGGTTCATTATGTGGAGCACCAATTATCACAAGCCTTCTTCTATAAGAATCACATTTGCTCTTTGAATGAACTGATGGTTTAATTTTAATAAAGTGTAGAGTTTAAAGACTATTTTCAGAATATAAGGTGGTAGAAAACCTTTTATAGCTCTCAACCTTCCTTTCATAACTATGACAGATAACATCTTCACTGTATCTGAAAATTACAGACTTAGTGAAGTCTAGGCTGGGAAAATCAGAAAGAGTATTATTTTTAAACAAGTCACTTTAAAAATTAAAAGGGCAGCAACAGTTAAATCATTAGTAAAAGAAATGAATATAGTGGCTGAGCAATGACTGAATTGCACTGAGAAATTGAACCCTCCGTCAAGGAAATGGAGAGGAATTCATGTCATGAAGTGCTTCATGTTACCTTTGTTCACATGGTCAAACCAATAGGGCTGGTTTCACTTAGTAACTAGGGGTACTGGCGTCTGATAAACGTGTACCCTTAATGTCAAATGTGTAAATCATCTGTGTGATTTTTGATCAGAGACAGATATGGCAGTTTATGCTTAGTAACTGGGGGTACTTGCGTCTAACCCACGTGTACCCTTAATGTCAAAAGTATAAATGACACATGTCTATTTACTAAGCTCAATTTCAAAATCTGAAGTGAAAAAGAATTGCTGTAACCCTTAAAATTCCAATTTCACTAAGTGGCAATTGTTTAACCTCAATACAAATTCAGGTTACTCTCCTTGACATTTATTGATTCTGAAATTAGTAGGATACAATCTTGACCTAGTCAATCATGATTATGTGACTTAGGTTCATTGCTATAAACGAGTACTATAACTCTATTTTAGAAAAGCAGTGCATTCACTTTACCTTTTATAACTATTAAACCAGATTCTTGTCAAATTTCATAGTGGTGACTCTTATGTCTGAAGAACTGCCAAATAATCTGCTCCTATTCTGAACTATTACATAAGAATGTTAGTCTGTCTCCTACATCCTCCCTGGTTCTTCTTAGCTTCCATTGGCCTCCTTACTCTTTTTTTGCTGATGGCAAAGGGGGAGAGATTACATTCTATGATCTTCACTTATTCTTCTCTAGAAAGTGTTTATAAGGGAGAGATTTTGTTGGTAAAGGGGGTGAGAAGGGAAGAGAAAGGTTTCATGCTATTTTGATTAAGGGGGAGGAGTCACTTTTTCAGGGGGAGAATGTTCATATAGTCTGCACAACATCTGAGAGTCTGCATATCATCTGACCATGTTTTATGACTCGTCAAAATACGTCATCTTTATGGCATTGATATTTAGGTTTGCCATTAGGGTTTCCATCATCAAAAAGGGGGAGAATGTTGGGTCTCCTCTGAGACTGAATGTTGGGGGAGAATGTTGGGTCTCCTCTGGATTGATGAGCAGTTGTGTATTGCTTTGTGCTGAATTATTTTGAATGATTGGCAACAGTTCTGTCTGACTTCGTTGACTGAAGAGTTGACTCTATCTACTTTGTCTTGATATGATGATGTGTGTATTTTGATGAATTTCATTTGTCAGATTATCATATAAATGTTGTCTACATCTTCATACTTAATCTGTCCATAGAATAGAGTCGGTGCTACACTAAATTCACTCTGTATTGAGTCTGTGCATATGTTGCATTTCAACTGAATAAGGTTTGTGCACGCATACATCTAGTCGGCGCTATTCCCTGTTCATACAAGGTTGTGTCTGCGCATATGTTGCACTTCAAGCAAATAAAGTATGTGCATGCTTACATCAAGTTGGTGCAACCATCGTTGCTGCACGCGACTAAGTCCGTGCATATGTGCATCTCATGCAAACACAGTCTGTGCATGCTTGCATCCAAGGGACATCAAGTCGGTGTAATCTTCGTTGCTGCACACGACCAAGTCGGTGCATGCGAGATCTAGGCTCACGTAGTCAGTGCAACAGCTATCGTTACATGTGATCAAGTCGGTGCAACTCTCGCACCGTGTACATAAAGTCTATGCACTTTTCTTAGGTAAGTCTTGCACGGTCATAACTAAGTCTGTGCAACTCTCATCTTTTGCACGCACAAAGTCTGTGCAAGGTTGCTCACGGGACATTGGGTCAGTGCAATGTTCGCTCTTTGATTATACATACTCAGTGCATTCCTTGCTAGTAAACACCATGTCAGTGCACCGTTTGCATCTCGCATATATAATGTCTGTGCACTTGTTAGTCTTATAGACAAATCAAGTCTGTGCATTTCCATTCTGATAATATATCAACTCTGTGCAACTCTCTACTTTCTGTTTAATCGTCATAAGCTGACATTGAGTCTGACACTTTGACAGGATGCATGTTCGTGGAAGTTAAGAAAGGCACGTGATCCAAGAATGGAGGATGAACCCTGATAGTGACACGTGGAAAGCAGCCAAGCTAGGATGCTACCACGTGGCTGTACAACTCCAGATCTGGATAAGGTGATTGGGCGGGAAACGTGGTTTCCACGTGCCCATCTCTCAGAAGCCTACATATATGTAGATGCAGTAAGAGAGAGAGCCAGCAGTAGATAATTGATGGAAGAAGAGCCTTCGTAGAGAGATACAAGCAGAGAGAGGAAGAGCAAGCAAGATCAAGCCAGATTGAGAGAGAAGATCTGTGAGAGAACCTTGAGAGAAGTGTTTTGTGAGAGCTTTTGTTATCAGTCTCCTGGTTCAGAACCGGAGCTGACCTGCTCATTGTTGAGCTACATTTTATTTGCTTTTTGAGTTTCAGTTTTCTTCTTTTGTTTTAAAACTCCTGTTACTCAAGCTGTGTGTCAACGTTGTAGAGAAGGATTTCTTTGGACAGGTTAAGCTGTAAACCTCAGCGGCAGAGGTGGATTCCTCTAGATAGCGAAGCTGTAACGCTCAACGGATTATAGGGAAGGAATTCCCCGAAGCTGTGGATCAGCGGCCAAGCTGTTTGTCAGCAGTGAAGCCACGCTCGGTTGAGTGTGGGGTGGACGTAGATCTTTGCAGGAGATCGAACCACCTAAAAACATATTGTCTTGTGTGGTTGCGTTCTGATCTGTATCCATTTCCGTCTCCACGCTACTTCCCGTTAGATGAATGTTTAGGAATGATTGCTTGAGTTGCTTTTCTCAGACTATGGTTAAGTGTTTTCGATTGTCCTACAGTAGTTTGATTTAATTCCGCACCAGTAGCTACTGTAGAAATTTTATTAGGTGATTGACATGTTCACCCCCCTCTAGACTCCACATCAATGCTGACTTTATGCTTTCTAAATACTTTCTAAATGTTGACTCTGACTTGATGGCCTTTCAGGTGCGCTGGACACCCTATCGTGATGAGGGTCACGAGGGGCAGTCTTGGGTGGAGGTAGCCCAGGCATACGCCGGACGAGAAATTTGGCTCCATTGTTTAAACATCATCGAGCCGCTCCATCATCGACTGATTATGAGGATGAGAGGAGTACATCAGCTAGAGGTGGAGTTCCCAATGCGAGATGACATGCTCATCGGTCGGTCCTTGAAGGGACTCAGCGGCGACATCGATTGGACCACCCAGGCGGTCAACCAGGTACACGATTGGACACGCCAAGGTCAGGTGGTGACGGCCTGAGTTGACAGTGACGAGGCTTATTTGAGAGCCTATGCTCGGAGGTACGGAGACCAGGTCTTCCGCGGCGTCCAACGACCGGTACGAATGTCTAAACTCATGCTCTTCTAATTGATTATTCTTATATGCACTGACACCATGACTTTCTACGTGCAGTTAGACCCCCAGGGATGCATAGCGGAGCTCCAGGGCCTCCTCCACTCCACCGTACAATAGAGGAATGAGCTCCAGCACACGCTGGACCTTCTGGTGAGTTTTACTGGACCTTAAACTTGATTCATACTTATGATCATGCTTATGAGACTGACCCTGACTTCTAAATGCAGCGAGCTGAGGGATCACAACGGCGAGGACCAGATGCTCCATCCTCTTCATCACAGCTTGCGGGAGACCGGGCCGAGAGAGACGTAGACTTTGCTCAGGTGGTAGCTTGGGCCGAGGAAGTCGAGGCCACTCTCGCCGAGAGGGTAAGCAAACTAACCGAATTCTCTTTGACTTAAATGCTTATGATAATGCAAATGACTAACCATGAATGAACGCAGGCGAGGGAGTTGAATGCGGCTCTAGGCGAGGCGGAGCATGCTCGGGCCGAGGTGGGGCGACTGCGAGTGGAGATAGAGGGAGTATAGGCAGAGGTTGCTCCTCTTCGCGCAGAGGTAGAGAGACTCCGAGTTGGAGCGACAGTGGTAGAAGTCTCTCAGACAGAGATGAGGGAGCTGAGGGCGGAGATCAATGCGCTGGAGAGAGCACTCCAGCTAGTGGGGGGACGATCCTCCCATAGCGCGTCACAGAGCGGGGTGCGTAGCGTGCACCAGGAATATCTCACAGGCGCCTCCGGCCATCGGAGGAACGAGGAGGAGGAGCAGAGACGATGACACCGCGAGGAGGGGAGCACCTCCATGGCACCGCCGGCGAAGAGGCGTGAGGGGACCGGGGACAACGGTGGTCCAGGAGAGGGACCAGTTGGGACATGAGTTGCACTTTGCTTTTTTTATTTATGGACACATGTACATGACTCTTTTGATTAATGATATATGATTTTTTTTCTTTTTGTTTATGAAAAAAAAGTGTGGAATGCAAATGCTGACTTACTAACAACGACTCCTAGGACTGACAGAGAGAGCGGGAGAGGATAAGAGAGCGGAACAGGACCGACGAGTAAGTGAGATGAAAGATAGTAAAAACCTGACAGGAATTGTTAAACGGTCTAATGCAAGACCGCCAGACTGTAAAATATGGTCTAAACCATGACCGTTAACGGATGAAGAGGAAGGCGGCGAATGAAAGGATGAGGCAGTCGTTATTACGATCGTTTGAGCACTGCTAGCGGTTTCCTGATAGATCGCTAGGATGAACACTCAGTCAAATCCGAGCGGGACTCTCCGTAAGAGTCCTAACCCGAGGATAGGGGTCCCTAATCTGCATTAAACCCATCCTAATTCAAAAAGAGACTACCCAGCATTAATCCTAATGCACTAAGACCAAAATCAGAGCTCAATTACTAGGACTAAACCCTAGAATTCGTAGCTCACAAGAATTCTCTGCTATAAGCCTTGAAACTCCATCAAAATCACCCAAATTCACAATGAAGAGGAGCTTTGAAGCTAGTGCCATGGGAGAGGTTGCCTATACCGGTCCAAAGGCGGCGAGGAAAGAGCATGGGGAGCTACAGCGGCTGACTTCCATCCCCAAGCATTTGAGTTCAATCTCTTCAAGAGAGGTAAGTTCAATTCTAAGTTTAAAAGTTCATGTATTTTATTAATTTCTACTCATGGCATTCCCCTCTCTATCTTTTATTCTTTTTCCATCTTTTTTCAGCTCCTTCCTGGCCCAAGATGTTATTCTAACCTGAAGTGTGTGGCTCCCTTGATAAAGGAACTTCCTTTAGAGGTCCTTTCCATCCTAAGGGCATGGCACCTCCACTCTTTGGTGGTTCTAGACAAAAATTTTCAGAAAATATCCCTAAATTGGCCAAGCATTTCAGCTCTTGTAGAACTATGGCATCCTCAAACCCACACCTTCGTTTTCCCAACCTTTGAAGTTACTATCCTAATAGATGAGGTAGAGACCTACCTAGCCCTTCCTACGACCAAGGTGGGGGATGAAGACTTAGTGTGCCACACGGCTGAGCCCATGGATCCATCAATCATATTAGGGGACTTCATTCACAACCCAAAGGATGTTAGGACCATGATCAGCCCATGCCATATCCATTTGATACCCATAGCTCAATGGATCACCGCTTATTGTAAAAACAAGAACGGGAGATTTGAAGCCATAGCCAAAGCTACCTCAATTTGCTTATGCGGGGTCTTTCTTTTCTCTACCATCGACCACATCTTGGACATCCAAAATCTCAGCATCATTAGTGGGTTATGGCGGGGTTTATCCATCGCTCAAGCTGTACTTTCCTACTTATATGAAGGTCTTAGTTCAGCTTGCCTAGGGGGACCACTCTTTGGGTCAATGATCATCCTTGAGTATTGGATGGGGGTGAGACTTAAGTTTCTACCCAAGGAGGACATGCCTTCAGCTAGCCACATATTCGGAAGCCATCCTCTATCCTTTATAGGAGGCGCATCTGGTTTTTCTTCACAGGTTGAGTGCCGGACGGCAGATAGGAAAACACGGGATGATTGGCGCCTCTACCTCAACACTTTACCAATTGATAAGTTCACGATGCGACCAAGGGCACTTCAAGGCACCACCCTCAGATTACTTCGGTGACTGGGCCTAGACCTGCAGCTAGTGGGGAACACTACCCTGGCGATCTACAACCCGCATCGATGCTATCTACAGATTGGGCTACTCCGTACTACAGTTCCTGCACTATCACACTTCCCTCCCCTTCAAGCTAGGAAGATCGGGACTGAGGAGGACGAGTGAGTAGTGCGGAGCGCTTTGACCATGTGGGAGGTCAGCCGGGTACGCACCCTACAAGTAGAAGTGAAAGAAGATGAAGAGGAATATCGTGCTTACGTGAAGGAATTGCGTAAGATCTGGCCCCGAGCAGATGGAACATTGAATGTAATTTAAGCTTTATACCTTGATGTACTTAAAATGATCAATAGAATGATGTTCAATGAACTGGATTAGATAAAATAAGGAGACTGATTTGAAATATGTGCAATAAAAGGCTTGAATGAACTTGAATGAATGGACAACAATACCCAAAACAGAGTTCTCTGTCTGATAAATGGTCTATAGAAGGACCATTAACCGAGCCTAACGGTCTAACGATAGACCGCCAGAGGCAACACTCAGGAAAAACTGAGAGTTTTGGCTATTGGGAGAGAAATGCGGTCGTCATATAGGCCGCCAGAATCTGGTTAACAGTCTAATAAAAGACCGCGAGGGATAACGCTCCGAGAAACTGAGAGTTTTTGGCTTTCGGGAGAAAAATGGTCCTTAATTGGACCATCAGGGAAATCAGCGGTCTAATAATAGACCGTAAGGGACAAGAGATAGAGAATCCTGCGAGCTTTGAACCTTGAGCGAATCAAACCTGCGTCTGCACACACTTAAATAAGAAAATAAGTTAGATCTATTCTCAGACTCAACCCCTTACCTGCCGCAAGTTAGAGAATGACCATTTCTTGATATTTGGTCAAGGGGTGGAGCCTTATTAAATAGGTGAAAATGTAATGAGAAAAATATAAAATGCGATGCATGCTTATGCAAAGACGATGGTATTTTTTGGATTTTTGAATATTTGATTTTTATGAGTTTCTGAAATATTTGATCTCTTTTCTGAATTTTTTAGATTTTTAAATATCTGATTTTTTTTAGATTTTGAAATATCATTTTTTTATATATTTTAAAATATCTAATTTTTTTAGATTTTGAAATATCTGATTTTTTTTTGGATTTTAGATTTGGGATTTTGAAAGCCAATTTCGTCCCGGCAACGAGAGCCCTACCTGTTTCACTAGGAATCTCGGAGGTTGGCGTGCTTTTCAAGTGACAAACCTTGACCAGGGCCCATCTACATAATGATGCTTTTACCGAGACCATACCCGGGGTGGTGTTTCAGTCCTAAAAAGAAAAGGAGAATTCGAGAGGTAAGCCTAGGCCAGGTATAGATGTTTTTAGAGTTTGAGTCGTTCTCATGACAACCCTTTCAGAGATTCAGTATGTTGTGCCGGGGCTTTATGTCTGTCATCGAACCTTCATCCACTCTAGGCACGCGTACGACCAGGCTCATAACGTCCCGCGGGGAACTGTAATGTCGCTCTTGCCATGCCTAGTTTCATATTTTTGGAGCTTGAAGTTTCGAGCTCATGGTCTTTTGAAATTGACTTTACTTATTTATCATTATTTTGCTCCTTCTTTTCTCTTTTTCTCTGGTCTGTTGCTTTTTTTCTTGTGGAATCAGGTCATAACGGGCTGCCCCTATTTGAAACCTCCTCTCATCAGGGTGTCTAAATTATTTATCGCCCCCTTATTCGCTTCTTGCTCCTAGATTCAGCCGAAGAGAGAAACATACAGGGACTTTGACTTCCCCCCGAGCATGGACAAGGAGAAACAATATTGACACAAAATTGGGGAACCCGACCAGGGATGTCGTGAAGTGTGTGTGATTGCCGCGCTCAAGCTCTTCCTTCATGATCGAGGAAAGAGACATTTCGCTATCGGTCCTTCATTAGCCTGACTTTAAGGAAAGAAACGCTTAAGATACAACCCATTCCAAGCGTGAGATAGCTCCTCACCTTCTGCGTTAACTAGACGATATGCGTTCCCTAGATAAGCCTCTCTCACGACGAACGGCCCTTCCCAATTAGGTTACAATTTGGACCTAGGACCCCCGGACTAAATGAATTTATGTTTCAAGACCATATCACCAACTTGGAATTTGTGCTCAATTACCTTCTTTTAAAAATAACGTGAAACTCTCATTTGATAAACAGACACGTGATCGGCTGCGTTCATCCTCTTGTCATCCAAGAGTTCCAACTGGACGAGCAACGCCTCTCGACGTTCATCGAGATTAAGTCCCATATCGAGCTGCACCCTTAGGGAAGGGATCAAAATCTCATATAGGAGCACCGCCTCCATCTCGTAAGTGAGAGCATAGGGGGTTTACCCCGTAGGAGTACTGACGGAGGTGCGGTAAGCCCATAGAGCTTCCACTAAACGTTCAGGCCAATCAGAAAATTTGTGAGATTCGCATGTTTTCTTTATAATTTTAAGAAGGGTTTTATTAGTGGCTTCAGCTTGACCATTACCTTGATGATATTATGGAGATGAATGATGCAATGCAATATTGAACTTCTTACAAAGGTCCCGGAGGTCTTGAGAGATGAACTGGGGTCCGTTGTCGGTGACGATGCTGCTTGGCACTCCGAACTGTGAAATGATATTCTTTAAGATGAAGCGGCACACCGTGGTAGCTTTGATCTCTGCGTATGCTTCCGCTTCGACCCACTTGGTGAAGTACTCAGTGGCGATAAGGATGAAGGATTTTTGCTTAGTCTAAGAGTTGGGATCATCGAGCGGTCCAACAATGTCGAAAGCCCACATCGAGAATGGCCAAGGAGTAGAGAGAGGATGAAGAGATGAAGCTAGAGCATGGATTTTATCAGTGTGGAGTTGGCATTTAAGACACCTCCAGACATAGAGGGAGCAATCTTCCTATAGAGTGGGTGAATAATAACCCTACATAAGGATTTTCTTCGCTAGAGCCTGGCCATTGACATGACCTCCACACTCACTAGAATGGGCTACTTCAGCTACCTTCCAAGCCTCATCATTGTCGAGACATCTCATAAGCATTCCGTTGAGAGTGCGCCTGTATAATTCTCCAGAAAAGATAGTGTGCTTCGAGGCAGCTCTTCTAATAGCCTTACGCTGCTCAACATTTGACCCTTCTGGGAACGATCCGTCTCTGCAATATAGCTCGATTTCATGATACCAGGGCAATTCTTCCTCTTCCAGAATCTCCTCTAGCTTTGTTAAAGATACTTCCTTAAAATCTTCCTTCTCAGCCCTAGCCTCTACAGTATTCCTAAGATTGTCATACCAGGGATCTTGAAGAGAAGGAGCGTCCAATCTCTGAACGATGATAGTTTTGGTGCTTTGACTGAGAGGGAAAGACAAGGAGGAGGCGAGTGATGCTAGCGCATCAGCAAGGATATTCTGAGATCGAGGAGTATAGATGTAGATCAGTTTACGGAACTGCCTAGCCAAGAGAGTGACCAAATCCTGATATGGCTTGACCTTCTGGTCACGAGTGCGGTAAGTGGACAAGACTTGCCGCAGGACGAGCTGAGAATCTCCTATGATGTTCAAGTAGCGCGCACCCAAGAGATAGGCGTGCTTCAATCCGGCCAGGAGAGCTTCATACTCAGCCATGTTATTAGTAGCAGGAAAATGAAGCTGATAAGTAAAGGGAATTGTAACTCCTTTCGGAGTAATAAGAACAGCGCCTATCCCTCGGCCTTGAGAGTTGAGCACACCATCAAAGTGTAGAGACCAAAATGGATGATGAGTAAGGATAGAGAGATGCTTAGTAGGGAAATCATCCTGAATAGAGTCCGTGCAAGGAATTGGAAGATGAGCGAGGTGTTTAGCGATAGCATATCCTTTGATCGCCTTCTGAACGATGAATGTGATATCAAACTGAGAGAGGAAGCTCTGCCAGCGAGCTAACCTACAAGAAAGGACAGGCTTTTCTAAGAGATAGCGGATTGGGTCCATTCTAGAGATCAACTTAACTGGGTGGGCTAAGAAATAATGTTTCAACTTCTGAGCTACCCACACTAAGGCGGCATAAGTCTTCTCCATGGTGGTGTACTTGGCCTCCGTGGGGTTAAACAACCTGGAGAGATAATAAGCTACCCGCTCTTTGCCTTCGTCATCTACTTGTGCCAGGACAGCTCCTAGGAAGTCCTTAATGACAAAAATATATAGGATAAGGGGTTTCCCAGGGACAGAAGGTTGCAAAACTGGAGGATTAGACAAATATACTTTCAAATCTTCATAGGCCATCTGACAGTCTTGATTCCATTCAAACTTGACTCCCGCCCTTAACAATTCATAAAACGGGCGGCACCTCTGAGAATGTTGGGATATAAATCTTCTGATGAATTGCAATCGTCCAATCAATCCTGGGAGTGCCGTGATATTCTTAGGCGGAGGCATGTCCATGACGGCCTTTGCTTTGTTAGGATCAATCTGAATCCCCCGTTTACTAACTATGAAGCCTAGCAATTTCCCTGAAGAGACTCCAAAAACACACTTCTTTGGATTCATTTTTAGCTGATACTCCCTAGCTCTCTGAAGCACCTTAGCTAGAATGACGGGGTGTTCCTCTTTGGTCCATGACTTCACTAAAATATCATCCACGTAAGCTTCCATGTAAACATGCATCATATCGTGGAATATAGCCATCATCACCCTTTGATAAGTGACACCCGCGTTCTTCAAACCAAACGGCATGACCACATAGCAATACATACCCCAGGGCATGGTGAAGGAGGTTTTCTCTTGATCTTCAAGAGCGAGACGGATTTGGTTATAGCCTGAATAGCCATCCATAAATGACAATACTTCGTACCCGGCGGTGTTGTCCACCAAAACATCAATATGAGGTAGCAGGAAATCATCATTGGGACATGCTTTGTTAAGATCCCTGAAATCAATGCAAATATGCACCTTTCCATCCTTCTTGATGAAAGGGACTATATTCGCCACCCACTGGGGATATAAAATGACTCTAATGAACCTGGCCTTGTACAGCTTTTCAACCTCTTCTTTTATCCTCAAGGCCATGTGGGGGTGAAATCTTCTTGATCTTTGTTTGACGGGTGGTGCCCCTGGCTTAAGCACTAGTCGATGTTCCACCAAAGAGGGGTCTAGCCCCGGCATGTCCTCGTAAGAGCAGGCAAAAGAATCGCTATACTCCCTTAGAACTTTGATTAAATTCTCTTCAACCTCTGGAGTGAGATTAGCGGCAATAATGATGGGCCTGGGGTCTTCTTCAGTTTCTAGATTTATTTTCTTTGTAGGTTCATCCACTACTGATGATGGCTCATCAAATCTCTTTAAACCTTGCGCATACAGATCGGCAGTGTCATCTACGTTGCTATCCTCAAGATCAACCGGGTCCTTTTCATCCATGATTTCATAGACTCCCAATCCGTCGTCACTCGACTCCCCGCCTTGCTCCTCATCTTCTTCAATCACAATCGTCGTCGCTATAAACTCTGGGCATTTCAGAAGAGCATGACATCGCTGAGCTAGATCATGCAAGAACCTATCAGGAACGGATTTTGAAGGATGCGCCGGGGGACACGACTCAGGCAAGGAAGGGTTGAATGATCTAGAACAAGACCTTACTTATCTAGACCTAACAGACTCTTCTACCCTAGACTCGACATACCCTATGCCTAACCTAGGAGAGAGAAAATTTAGTTGGAGGAAGGTAGCAGGGACCTCATGCCCCTGGGAAAAGGATGGAGAATAGACAGTGTAATCTTCCATTGAAATCTCCACCTCGAATTTGATGCTTTTTTTTGGAGATCAGTGGAGATCATGCAACAAGATGGAGAAGAAGGCGGAGGAGGAAGCCTAAGGGGATATTTAGATGGACAGAAGATGTCGAGGAAGGGATCCGAGGAGGAGAAGAAAGGAGTGGATAAATCAACCGGTGGGCAGCATGTTGTTGGACCCCTTGGTGAGTTTGATGATTTAGTTTTAATGTTGACAAAACTTGTGTGCATGCTTGTGTGCATGTGGTATGCAAAACATCAATTGATGCTTGAATGATTATCAAGGATCTAATGCAAAATATGATAACCTTGCTTTGCAGGACTGAAATTGACGGTGATTATCCTTTTGAAGTCAAAGGATTGGATGAACATGTACCGCGTCATCAACAAGACCAAACAAGTTGAAAATCCCATGCAATGACCACTAAAAGGAAATGGTAAGATCCAATATTGCAAAACAGTCATTGGGATTGTGAAGGTAACAAATGTTCACCCTTATGCAATTCTGGAAGGCTTTGGATGGAACTTACATATTGAGTAATCATGTGTTGTGATGATTGGTTGAAAATAGTTCTTTTGGGTTTCAACCTTGCTCACATTCATAGTGATAGGTCACTCATGCTAGGTGTGTCTCATTGGTCTTCAAAGTGCATCCTTGCATATTCCTTTAGAGTTTTCAAAAGGTGAAATTAGTTCTTGGGTTGGATTGCATATCATTTGTTGAAACTAGAATCACCATTGAGCATTCATGTTGAATATGCATTAGGATTGGTTGATGCTTAGTATAATTGGCATATTGTAGATGTGAATTGGTTTCAAAGTGTTCTTTTAGTTGTTTTCACATTGGGGTATTATGTATATACATCTTGCTTTTAAACCCTTGGATTAACCCCTTGGACCTGTCAATGTTTGTTCTGGTCTGCCTTGTGCAGAACCATAACCGGTCGACCGCCCCCTTGAACCGGTCGACCGGATCTGTCAAAGTTGTTTTGGTCTGCCTTGTGCAGAACTAGAACCGGTCGACCGCCCCACTAAGCCGGTCGATCGGTTAAATCCACACAGAACCAAGTTCTGTCCGATCGACCGGCCAAGTGTAACCGGTCGATCAGTTATTCTCTGCTACGCCTAAAACAGAATTCTTGTTGGTCCGGTCGACCGCCCCAATGAATCCGGTCGACCGGAAATTCTCTACTACGAATTCGGGCTTCACAAAATGCATCCAAAAACCCAGCAAACCCAATCCATTTGGGGCCAAACTTGACCCCAATACCCCTAGGGCATACATACACATATTAGACTATATTCGGAGGGGTTTAAACATGGGTTTCTTGGTCTTTTCATGCATCTCTTGTGGACATATATATGAGTTACGAATTTGGGAGAACTGAAGGGTTTCTAATGTTGTCTATCTATCCTGTAGGAGAAGAAAGGGAGAAGGAGAGAAGCTGAGCAAAGATCCAAGGTTTTCATCTACTTTCGATCGTTTCTGGAGTTTGTGATTGAAGAAGAAAAGGAGCGGAACGAGAAGGGGAACGCGAGGACGTTCACATCGTCAACATCCGGCTTCCTTCCAACCCGAGGCTTAGAGAAGAATTTCTATAGCCCTTTCTTTCCTTGGAGAATTCTATCTATATCTTGTTTGTGTCTAGTGGAGTCATTTACTTCATGTTTCCATGCTTGTATTGGACATATCTTTATTTTTGTAACTTCAATTCTGTGAGTCTGTTGACCGTCTACGAACGGTTGTGGTGTTCTTGTGCCGCGGGTGTTGCGGTGAGTGTGTGTGTTTGTTGATCCGTGGTAGGATCATGTAGGAGACTACGTCTCCGTGTTTATTGGACCGAAGCTCCGTGCGCTTCATTTGAAGCGAGTGGATCCTCACGGGTTCGGTGAGGGGAAAATGTAGGGAGCCCGTCGTGGTCCCGAACCAACTAAAAATCCTTCTCGCATTGTGGTTGATTGTGGTTTGCTTGAGTATATTATTTTTATTGATCGTGTGAGAACGGTAAGCTTGAGAGAATTAATCTCTTAAAGCATGTGTTTCGTCCAATCATCATTTGGGTTGGTAGTTAATTAATTTGCTACGTTAATTTTAAAAACTACCATCGTGCTTGGCGGGGACAATTCAACCCCCCTTCTTGTCCATACGAGAACCTTAGGGACAACAATCTGGTATCAGAGCGAGGTCTTGATTTTAGGACAACCTCACGGTTGTAGAGAAAACATCTGTTGATATGGCCAACAAGGGAATGATCCCCGAGTAACTTTCGATTCATAGACCTCTCTTTATTGATGGGACTAACTATCTCTATTGGAAAAATCGTATGACTGTGTTCATGCGAGCACAGGACTATGATACCTGGAAGGTCATCAACAAAGGTCCCTATTTTTTACCTCCAAATGAGGATGGGTGGGATGACGAGCATATTAAGAAATCATGTGCAAACTTTAGAGCTATGAATATCATTCAATGTTCTATACATCCTAATGAATACTCACGTATTTCAATGTGTTCTTCTGCATAGGAAATGTGGAACAAATTAAAGACCATCTATGAAGATACTTCAGAAGTACGGGAGACTAAAGCAAATCTGTTGGTTCGGGAATATGAGCTTTTTACAATGAAGCCTGAGGAGAACATCACGCAAATGTACGCAAGGCTGAGTGAGATAACCAACAATTTGAAGGCTTTAGGAAAGGAGTACTCGAATCAAGATTTGGTGAGAAAGGTGTTGCGGTCTCTCACACCTTCATGGCACATCAAGGTGACCGTCATCGAAGATTCAAAGGATCTCACCATACTCACGGTGGATCAACTCATTGGATCATTGATGATGTATGAAATCAACATTATGAAGCCAGCTGAGGAAGAAAGCAAAAAGAAGAAGACGATTGCTTTGAAGGCATATCCATCATCATCGGATGATGGTGATGAAAAATCAAGCATTGACAGTGAGGAAGAGGAGTTGATGGCTCTAGTCACAAGGAGAGCCAGGAAATTCTTTAGAAAGACAAAATGGGAAGGAAACATCCCGCGGAGATTCTTGAGAAGAAACACCTTCAAGAAAGGAGAGCCGAGCAAGAAAGAGGAGATTATATGTTACGAATGTAAGAAGCCCGGCCACATGAGGGGTCAATGCCCTGACCTCCAGAAAAAGATGAAGAAGGACAAGGCCAAGAAAGGAAAGGCCATGAAAGCCACCTGGAGCGATGAAGACTTAGATAGCTCAACATCCGAAGGGAACATGGACAGACTAGACGAGTTAGTTAAGAATCTTTGCTTGATGGAGGATGAAGAACACTCCGAGGTAAATTTTGATTCTGAAAATCTCACTCTTGATCAATGGCAATTTGCGTATGCTTAGTTGTACCAAAAGTACAAGAAGTCAAAAACTGTTGTGGAGAACTTGAAAATGAAATTTCATGATTTGATTAGTTCAACAAATCCATGTGCTAGGTGCAACTTTTATGAAATGCAAATGGAAAAGTTCAAAGAAGACAAAGAAGATTTTCAATCCAAAATGACACTGTATGAAGATGAATTGGCATGTTTGGAAATTGAAAAACAGAATGCCTATGAAAATGTGGACGACCTGAAAAATGAAAATGAGAAATTGGTTAAGGAGTTGGATCAACTCAAATTGAGATTGAGTGAATGTGAAAAATCTAAGGCAGAACTACAAACCAACTTCAATACCATGCATGCTGAATTGACAAAATTGAAAGATGTTGTTCAAAAGGAATTGAAAGGAGAAGAGAAAATGGTTGAACACGGTGAGACTAGCAATGGAACTGCTAGGAATGAGAGAATTGATGTGGGACGTTCACCCACAAAGAAAATCTCATTTGTGAAAAATAAAGTTGAAAAATCATTTGATTCATATGGCTTTATTCATGTTGACTCATGCATGAACTCTTTTGTTGATAAATCTTTCATGCATAGGAGTTGATTTAGAAAGCCAAATGTCACATGCTTCTATTGTGGAATGCTCGGTCACTCAATGTATGTTTGTGATTTGATGAGGACCGATGATGAATATTTTGAAAAGAAAAACGGAATGCATTTCTCTCATGGTAGGACTAAGACTTCGGGACCCAAGCTTGCTTGGGTACCTAAATCAACTTGAGAGTTGTTTTGACTGTGCAGGTCTGCTTAAGAGCCAAGTGGAACAAATAGTATCTGGACAATGGATGCTCCAAACACATGGCAGGTAATAAGGAACTCTTCTCAAACCGGAAGGAAAAGGAAGGTGGATTGGTCACCTTTGGTGGAAATGACAAAGGTAAAATTATGGGAATTGGATGAATATGAAAGGATTCAAACCAATTCATTGAAGATGTCTTGCTTGTAAATGGTTTGAATCACAGTTTGCTCAGCATCAGTCAACTTTGTGACAAGGGTCACAAAATCATTTTTGAAAACACACACTGCTCCATTGTAGATGAAGTTTCACATGAAATAAAGTTCATTGGTGTTAGAGATGGAAACATCTACTCTGTTGATCTTGAAAATTCACAAAATAAAAATCTTTGTTTGGTTGCAAATAAATTGGATGATGCATGGTTGTGGCATCGACGACTTGGTCAAGCCAGTTTTAATGCTCTTTTAAAACTGTTTAGAAAAGATTTGGTAAGAGGCATACCAAAATTGAATTTTGATGTAAATAAAATATGTGATGCATGTGCTATGGGAAAAGCGATCAGAGTGTCTTTTAAATCCAAAAACATTGTCACGACCACTAGACCCCTTGAACTCCTTCACCTAGACTTATTTGGTCCCACTAGGACACACAGTCTTGGAGGGAAACTTTATGGGTTTGTTATTGTAGATGATTACTCAAGATTCACTTGGGTATTATTTTTAACCCATAAGAATGATGCTTTGCAGGAGTTCGAAGATCTTTGCGGGAACTTACAAACTGATAAGGGGTATCAAATTAAAGTAATTAGAAGTGATCATGGAAGAGAGTTTGATAACCATGATGTAATGCCCCGGGTTTTACGGATTTGGATCCGTGGGTTTCGGATCGCTTTTCACGAATTACGGATTGTGTCCGAGTGAGCTTCGAACTATTTTTACCGGATTGTCGGACCCATTGGTGGTGTGCCCGTGAGTTTCCTTGGGTCCGTGGTGTTGTGAGGAACACGCTGTATTTTTCTGGATTTTTCGGAGTGTCTGTGTGGGTCCCAGTTTGCATTGTGGGTTTTACGCTTGTTTTCGGCTGTCGGACCTTCGGAACCCCGTATAGGGTGAACCGTTGCATTCTCCGACTCTGGGACGTTACCACTACATTGTGCGTCTTTCGAGGACCATGGAGGTGATTTTTCCCTATTTTTCATATTTTTGGTAATTTTTGGATTTTCTATATATATTAACCCCCTTTTCTCTCTCTCCCCATATCTCATTTCTCACTCTCTCCCTCTCTCTTCTCTCATGCTCTCTCCTCCCCCCCTCTCTCTCCGGCAGCCAACGGAGCAGAGCACGGGTGAGACGGGGATAGTGCGGGTGAGGCACGGGTGAGGATGGGTTAGGATCGAGGCAGTGGAGGCGCGGTGAAGCTCGGTGGCGCGATCGCGAGCCGGTGAGGGTTTAAACGGTGTTTCTTCGCGGATCAACGACCTCGGGGTGCAAAATCTTCGGTGGAGGTAGGGAGATGGACCCCCAGCTTGTGCATTCCCTTTCCCGCGAGTTTTGTAAGCCGTGGTGAGTCGAGCGGGCTATTTCGGGTGTTTTGGGAAAAATCTTGTTTTTAGGGCCTGTGCGTCGATCCGCCATTTTGTCGCATTTCAAACCGATTTGGGGTCATAAATGCATGCTGGCGGTGTCGGGGGAGCTTCCCCCTTGTTTTCCCCCTCATCCATAGATGTTTGGGGGCGTGGTTTGGATTTTTACGTGGTTCCCGCCGTCCCGTTCTCGGGACGCTTTGGCGGTCCTTCAAGAGACCGCCACATCCCTGGCGGCCTAAGGTAGGCGCGCCATTTGTTACTGTTTTGTCGGCAGGACAGGCGTCGGCTGGCAGCCGCACGATAAATCGCCAGACAAGGTGCCGACCGAGGCTCCGACCACTAACCCGTTCCGACCGTAGGGAGTCAGGTACCCCTGGCGGTCGTGGGTTCGGGCGCTAGAGTCGTGTAGCGGCATGGGGTAGGACCGCCAGGCCCAGTGCGATTCATCTTCTAGCGGGCCAATGGTGGACCGCCAGAGGCCTTGTAGCGGCCTAATGCTACACCGTTCGGGCGCTAGAGTCTAGGTGGCGGCCCAGGGTAGGATCGCCAGATGATTCTCCATGTCGGGTTCGTGTTGTGTTGGTCTCCGGTCGACCCGGTTGTGACCCAGTGGTTGACCTTCGGCCTCGTGAGTGTCCCGGACACCCCGTGGGTTTCGTGTCCTTATTTTTGGGGTGTCTGGAGGTATCGTGTTATCTCGATTAGCGTGCCCATAGGTGTGGTGGGTCCGGGTGACCCCATGTGTTTTGGGCTTTCATGTTGCGCTCGATCGAGTCACCGTGTATCGGTGTGAGTGCGGTGGGGTTCTCCCGCATATCGTGAGTTTCTACGGAAGATGGTTCCCGAGTGGGCCAAGTGTTTGGCCTTGGACTATGAGTCCAGTTCCCAGCCTAGGGTTGGAGGTTTCTCACTTTTCCCTGGGATGGGGAATCAGCGTGGCGACTTGGGAGCTGCCTTGGGAATCGTGCTTCGATGCTTTCCACGTGGGCTGTGTGAGTGGCCTCGAACTGTGAGTCCAGCAGTCCAGCCTGGGGCTGGAAGGCTTCTCAGTTCCCTTCCCGAGGGAATGGTCTCGATGGCTCGTGAGCTACCTCAGTATTCATGCTACCGTGGTTTTAGACCTAGGGATCAGGCTAGATTAACGGCATTACGTCATTGCCTACGACGGTCTTGACCCCGATTCTTGTGACTCAAGGACCGTTGGATTTAGTGAGTCTAGAGGACTGTCCAGAGTCCAGTGGCTCGGCGCCACTTGGTTCTTCTTGACTTTCTTGCAGGGTGCGTGCGTGTTTCTTGGAGTTTCTATTCGGAGAGTGGTCACATCAGTGACTCCCCACTGGTCGTAGCCTTCCGACACGCGAGTGGTCCCACCAGGGAGTGGTGGCGAGGCTACCCCGAGAGATAGTTTTTTGACTGGTTTCTGTTGGGCCCCACGTTTTGTATCCAGAGTCCGGCTGAGGGGAAAACCAGCCAGAGGGCCAGACCTGGGACGCATGCTCTGTGTGTGCACACGTGGTTGGGGGCGGTTGGACCCGTGCTGACGAGTGCGACCCCAGCTAGTCACTTGTTCTGTGGTTACTAGTACGGTGTCCCCGTTCCACTAGGGGTCGAGGGGGACACCTGAGGCGCGGACTAAGACGTCAGTGGACGCTTCCGGCCTTGCTTCTGGTGGGCAGGTACTCCTGTCACGTGAGATGTGACTCTCCTATTTTCGGGTTCCGTTTCCCATATGTGAGACGTGGTTTTCTGAACCGGCTGGTGTTTTCGAGTTAGTGGCCAGGGTGCTAGTAGCTTTACCGAGGTTACGTCTTGTTGGTGCGGTGTCCGTGACCGGGTGGTCGGGGCTGCACCTTGGACAGCGTGTCCAGGTTGGCCTCGTCTAGGGATATAGGCCTCTACGGCGGGGTTGCCGTGGGTTTTTACTTCGGTAAGTGGTACTAGTGTGGTTCGGTAGCCCCCGACCGTGAGATCGGGGCATGTTTTCTTGGTACAATAGGAGTAGCTGTAGTGTCGAGTTTTGACCGGCCACCGGTTCGCTGTCCCTGCTGTAGTTGTAGCTTTCCTTTTCGCTATCCCCGTTGGTTCCGGTTGGGGTTCCGCGGGACCCCTGCTGAGTCTCTGTTTGGAGACTCATCCCTGCTTTTTAGGTGTGGCAGTTCTTACTCGAGGTTCGAGGGTGCTGTTCGGAGGGTCTCAGTTACTAGCTCGCTGGGCCGAGTGTTCACTTGGCATGTGGTACGTTTTACTGCTTTAGACTATACTTTCTGTTGGACTGGACTTTGTTGTAGTAGTTGTTTATTTATTTCTGTTAATTATTGAATTATCCTACTTTATTTTCTATTTCTTTGTACCTCCACACTCCTTTTAGCCCTTCCGAGCCCTCCCGGCTCGTGGGCGGCGGGCTAGGATTCGAATGGTTTTAGGTTTTTCCCGGTATCCGGATCTTAGGTCATGACAGCTGGTATCAGAGCGGTGGTTGTGGACGTACATAGGAATTCAAGATATTACAATGATCAGAGTCCATAAGGTCCAGTACAGTCGACAGCTGGATTAGGGTTTTGTGTTTATTTTTCGCTTGAGAGCTTGTGTGCGCTGTGTGGCGCTGTGAAGGCGGTTGCTATTCACAGCTTTCGTGCCAGCGTGGGATCTAAGGATCGAGGTTGAGAGCTTCTCCCTCATCGGTGGTGATCCCGGTTGTCCAGCGTTGGGCAGAGGTTGCCGGCATGTGTGTTGCTGCGTTGCTGTGTTCGTGGATTCTACAGCGAGGTCAGGTGGCTGGCGAGGACTGTTTGTTGTTAAGTGGCCATGAGTGTGCTCTAAGGGAGCTGTTGTTGAGTCTGGCCACTCAAACTTGAGATTTATCTAGCCCCTGATGTGTTAAGGTTGTGGTTTAAGGTGGCAGAGAGGATGTTTTGATCGAGAGGTGCGCTCGGGTGAGCGGAGGATCTTCTCTGTGAGCTGCTATTTTGTCGAGCCTGATGTTCTTTTCGTGCTCTGTGACATCAGGAATGACGTGTCGGTCCCAGTTATTCTTGCACATTTCGAGGCAAGATTGGGCTGTGGTGTCCCAATAAGTCTTGCTCCTATGTTCTTGCGTGTGAATGGGTGGTGTTCGCCTTGGATTTGAATTGAGATGTGAAGGTTCCACTGTGAGTTTTGGGACTCGAGGATTATCGTTGGCGATTATCGTTTATGGCTCGTGTTGCAGCTCTTGGCGTGGCGTGTTGCAGTTCGAGGAACTGCAGTGGTGGTGCATCGGGAGATGCTATGATTGTGGTCCGACGTGACACTCGCTAAGTGTGTCGGAGGCGCTGACCTGATGGAAGCATTGGTTTTCTCGGGGGTTGGAAGGTGCTATTCCTAGCATGCGTGAGATTCGAGGTCAGGTCTAGCGTGGAGTTCTTCTGTTTGTGGGAGGTGTGATCAGTTTCTCCTTTTTCTGGAGAGATTGTGTTTAGCTAAGGTTCGTCGTCTTGCATTGCGTGTTCGGATTGGTTGGCCTCGTGTGCCATAAAGTCCGTGCGAGACGTGTTCCCTATTTTGGCAAGATGGTTGCATGTGAGAAGTCGTGCCCAATTCCCTTGTTGTGTGAGGGTACTAGCGCTGTTCCATAAGGATGAGTGCTGGTTAGGCGGTGTTCGAATTCTTGGCTGGTGCTGAAACTTTTCGATGTGTGGCAGTTTGGAGCCTGTAGAGTTGCAGAGGATTGCCAGATTTGGGAGTGGATCTGTGCTTTGGGTTCGAGGTAAGGGAGCTTTCCTCACCCTGTTTTCTAAGGTTGACCAGCCGAGTTGTGGATTGTCGGGATGGCGAGTCCCGAGTTGCCGTGTTGGCTATGCGTGTGGATCAGAGTGCGCAGCGGAAGCCTGGTGGGCCGATTACCCACAGGTTCAGGATCGTAGCGTTGGTTGCTACGGGCGGATTCCTGAGTTTACGTTGAGCATGTAAGGATTGGTTCCTCTGTGCGAGACGTGTTGTTGCCGTGCCGTTGCTCGAGGTATTGTGGTTCTTGGCACTGGCAGGATGGAACGTTTGGGAAAAATGTTGGCAAGTGTGCCGCATGAGTACCTTGTTTCTATGATGGAAGCCGTGTCAGGCATCGGTGTTAGACCTGGAAGGGGTTGTTCAGGATGTCGCTTGACGGAGGTCGAGGACGTGATGGTCAAAGTCGGTGGCTTGGTGCCCGACTTGTGTTAGAAGTTGTGTCCTCGGATGAAATCATTTTTGGAGAAGTGATCTCTGATAGATTGTGGATTCCTGTTGGTAGCTGCGAGTGACGGTAAGGCTAGTCTCGTAGTCGACCATGGTAAGATGTGTATTGTTGGGGACCCGTGTGCATTGGTCATGGTGCTTGCGACTAGGTTGCCGTAATATTGGATAGCACTTTCCTCCCCTAGAGACGTGTGCCATGATTTGTTCCGGTGGTGTCCCGTGGCTCGGTGGTAAGGGCGGAATCGAGATTGGCAGGTGTCCACTTGGATTGTTTGAGATAGGATTCGATGAAACAAGACGGAAGAGTGATGCCTATGGGCGGAGGCCTTTTAGTGAGATTGGCGTCGGAATGGTGGTCCTTGATGGGACGTTGGTGTCGCAATGGTTGTCCCTGGTTTGGTGACCAGCATGGGATGGTTCTCCTGTAAGTCTGAGTCGAGTGAGGTGATGACCGAAGACACCAGGATCTTGTCATTTGGTTTCATCGTGCTCCCCCTGTAAGGGTCGAGTTAACGCGATGATCGAGATCGGATGCGATGTCCGAGAGAAGTTCTACTCGAGATGTGGTAATTATCTGTGTGTGAGTCAGCGGATGGCCTGTTGTGAGTTGGATCGTGCCCGTGAGGCCGGTGGAGGTTTCCCGTTGACGTGTATCTGGCAACAAGTGGATGGTCTTTTCACAGATAGAAGATGTTGTTGGTTGTGCATCGTGAACGGTGAGAGCCGTGTGCAGGTGAGACCTTTGGTGGTTGTTTGTGTGATGTGCTTTTCTGGACGGGATCTGGGCTTTGTCAAAGTTTGTCTTCTGACAGAGTTGGCACAGTGATATGTCTGGCATTCAGCTTGCCATGTGTTAGGTGATTCTTGGTGCTGAGCTGATGTTCTGGTTACGGTCTGTTGAGATGGCTGCGTGAGCTGGTGAAGGCTCTGTATTGGTTATTCTCTTGAGAAGGGTGTGCGACCGGTCAGCTGGTTGTGAAGCTGATGTGTGTTTTGGCCGCCGACCATAGGATAGATCGGTAGCTGTTTCTCGTGACAAGGACTGTGTCTCCTCAGTGGGCGAGGTGGTGGCAGTAGTGCCATGATTGATTTTCGTTGTGACTGAGGTGATACCAGACTTGTGCTTTTATGTTGTGCCTACTCTAATGGCCGGTGTGTGCGGCATGTGGAGTGAGGTGTCATTCATGGTGTTAGTCTGGCTGTGTCCCTCAGGGTCGGTGTTTTCATGAGAATCGAGGTTTTCCGTGCTGGGGCTCTAATAGCGTTGTTAGTTGGTTAAGGTGTTCTTCCCCTGTGACTTGGTCCTAGTCCTGAATTTCGAGGATGAAATTCTTTTAAGGGGGGAGGGCTGTAATGCCTTGGGTTTTACGGATCTGGATTCGTGGGTTTCGGATCGCTTTTCACGGATTGCGGATTATGTCCGAGTGAGCTTTGGACTATTTTTATCAGATTATCGGACCCATTGGTGGTGTGCCCGTGATTTTCCTTGGGTCCGTGGTGTTGTGAGGAACACGTCGGTATCTTTCTGGATTTTTCGGAGCGCCTGTGTGGGTCCCGGGATGCGTTGTGGGTTTTACACGTGTTTTCGGCTGTCGGACCTTCGGAACCCCGTATAGGGTGAACTGTTGCGTTCTCCGACTCCGGGACGTTACCACTACGTTGTGCGTCTTTCGAGGATCAGGGAGGTGATTTTTCCCTATTTTCCATAATTTTGGATTTTCTATATATATTAACCCCTTTTTATCTCTCTCCCCATCTCTCATTTCTCACTCTCTCCCTCTCTCTTCTCTCACGCTCTCTCCTCTCCCCCTCTCTCTCCGACGGTCGACGGAGTAGAGCATGGGCGAGGCGGGGAAGGTGCGGGTGAGGCACGGGCGAGGATGGGTGAGGATCGAGGCGGTGGAGGCGCGGTGAAGCTCGGTGGCGCGATTGCGAGCCGGCGAGGGTTTAAACGGCATTTCTTCACAGATCGGCGACCTTGGGGCGCAAAATCTTCGGTGGAGGTAGGGAGATGGACCCCCAGCTCGTGCATTCCCTTTCCCGTGAGTTTTGTAGGCCGTGGTGAGCCGAGCGGGCTATTTGGGGCGTTTTGGGAAAAATCATGTTTTTAGGGCTTGTGCGTCGATCCGCCATTTCGTCGCGTTTCAGACCGATTTGGGGTCATAGATGCATGCGAGGGGTGTCGGGGGAGCTTCCCCCTTGTTTTCCCCCTCATCCATGGATGTTTGGGGGTGTGGTTTGGATTTTTGGGTGGTTCCAGCCGTCCCTTTCTCGGGACGTTTTGGCGGTCCTTCTAGGGACCGCCACATCCCTGGCGGCCTAAGGTAGGTGCGCCATTTGTTACTGTTTTGTCAGCAGCGCTGGCGCCGGCTGGTGGCCGCACGATAAACCGCCAGACCGGGTGGCGGCTGAGGCTCCGACCGCTACCACGTTCTGACCGTAAGGAGTCTGGTACCCCTGGCGGTCGTGGGTTCGGGCCCCAGAGTCGTGTAGCGGCCTGGGGTAGGACCGCCAGGCCCAGTGCGATTCGTCTTCTGGCGGGCCAAGGGCGGACCGCCAGAGGCATTGTAGTGGCCTAATGCTAGACCGCTAGAGTCTGGGTGGTGGCCCAGGGTAGGACCGCCAGATGATTCTCCGTGTCAGGTTCATGTTGTGTTGGTCTCCGGTCGCCCTGGTTGTGACCCAGTGGTTGACCTTTGGCCTTGTGAGTGTCACGGACACCCCGTGGGTTCCATGTCCATGTTTCTGGGGTGTCTGGAGGTACCGTGTTATCTCAATTAGCGTGCCCGTAGGTGTGGTGGGTTCGGGCGACCCCATGTGTTTTGGGATTTCGTGTTGCACTCGATCGAGTCACCGTGTATCGGTGTGAGTGTGGTGGGGTTCCCCCGCATATCGTGAGTTTCTGCGGAAGTTGGTTCCCGAGTGGGCCAAGTGTTTGGCCTTGGACTACGAGTCCAGTTCCCAGCCTAGGGCTGGAGGTTTCCCGCTTTTCTCTAGGATGGGGAATCAGCGTGGCCACTTGTGAGTTGCCTTGGGAATCGTGCTTTGGTGCTTTCCGCATGGGCCATGTGTGTGGCCTCGAACTGTGAGTCCAGCTATCCAGCCTGGGGCTGGAAGACTTCTCAGTCCTCTTCCCGACGGAATGGTCTCGGCGGCTCGTGAGCTTTCTCGGTATTCGTGCTACCGTGGTTTTAGACTTAAGGATCAGGCTAGATTAACGGCATTACGTCGTTGTGTACAATGGTCTTGACCCCGAGTCTGGTGACTCAAGGACCATTGGATTTAGTGAGTCTAGAGGACTGTCCAGAGTCCAGTGGCTCGGCGCCACTTGGTTCTTCTTGACTTTCACCCAGGGTGCGTGCATGTTTCTCGGAGTTTCTCTTCGGAGAGTGGTCACATCAGTGACTCCCCACTAGTCGTAGCCTTCCGACACACGAGTGGTCTCACCAGGGAGTGGTGGCGAGGCTACCCCGAGAGACGGTTTTTGAATGGTTTCTGTTGGGCCCCACACCTTGCAGTCAGAGTCCGACTGAGGGGAAAACTAGCCAGAGGGCCAGACCTGGGACGCATGGTCTGTGTGTGCACACGTGGTTAGGGGCGGTTGGACCCACGCTGATGAGCGTGACCCCAGCTTGTCACTAGTTCTCTGGTTACTAGTACGGTGTCCCCGTTCCACTAGGGGTCGAGGGGGACACCTGAGGCGTAGCCTAAGACGTCAGTGGACGCTTTCGGCCTTGCTTCTGGTGGGCAGGTACTCCTGTCACGTGAGACGTGACTCTCCTATTTCTGGGTTCCGTTTCACGTCTGCGAGACGTGGTTTTCTGGACCGGCTGGTGTTTCCAAGTTAGTTGCAAGGGTGCTAGTAGCTTTACCAAGGTTGTGTCTTGTTGGTCCGGTGTCCGCGACCGGGTGGTCGGGGTTGCACCTTGGACAGCGTGTCTAGGTTGGCATCATCCTGGGAGACAGTCCTCTACGGCGGGGTTATCGTGGGTTTTTACTTCGATAAGTGGTACTAGTGTGGTTCGGAAGCCCCCGACCATGAGATCGGGGCGTGTTTTCCTGGTACAGTAGGAGTAGCTGTAGTGCCGAGTTTTGACCGACCACCGGTTCGATGTCCTTGCTGTAGTTGTAGCTTTCCTTTCCGCTACCGCCGTTGGTTCCAGTTGGGGTTCCGCTGGACCCCTGCTGAGTCTCTGTTTGGAGACTCATCCCTACTTTTCAGGTGTGGCGATTCTTCCTCGAGGTTCGATGGTGCTGTTTGGAGGGTCTCAGTTGCCAGCTCGCCGGGCTGAGTGTTCACTTGGCATGTGGTACGTTTTACTACTTTAGACTATACTTTCTGTTGGACTGGACTCTATTGTAGTAGTTGTTTATTTATTTCTGTTAATTGTTAAATTATCCTGCTTTATTTCCTATTTCTTTGTACCTCCACACTCCTTTTAGCCCTTCCGAGCCCTCCCGGCTCGTGGGCGGCGGGCCGGGATTCGAATGGTATCGGGTTCTTCCCGGTATCCAGATCTTGGGTTGTCACACATGACTTTGATGATTTTTGTAGGAAACAACGGTTTACACACAACTTTTCAACACCTCCAACCCCACAATAAAACGGAGTCATGGAAACAAAGAATAGGACGCTCGTGGAGATGGCAAGGATAATGCTTGCAGAAAATGGCTTACCAAGGTATTTCTGGACCGAGGCAGTAAGCACGGCCTGTTACATTTTCAATCGACCCATGGTAATACCTATACTCAAGAAAACTCCATATGAGCTGTATAAAGGTAAGAAGCAGAATATTTCATATCTTAAACCTTTTGGTTCTCCATGTTTCATCTTGAATAATTCTAAAGATTATTTGGAAAAATTTACCGCAAAGAGTGATAGAGGTATATTTCTTGGTTATTCTTCATCATCTAGAGCATATCGAGTATATAACTTATGTACTATTGTGGTAGAGGAAAGCCCTCATGTGATTATTGATGAATACACATTAAGAATATCTGACAAAGATAATCATTTTCTTGATGAAGGGCATGAAGATGGAGAAGAAAAGAAAGACATGAAAAATCAAGATGAGGATCAAGCTGACTCGAGCAACAAGAATGATAAAGCTCCAACCCAAAATAAGGATAGCAACAAGAATGATGAAGTTCCAACCCAAAATGAGGAGCTCCCAAAGCAATGGATGTTCCACAAGGACCATCCACAAGACAATGTCATAGGAGACGTGGAATATGGCATAAAAACAAGGGCTTCAATCAGGGAAGTTGAAGAAATTGATAATCTTGCATTTCTTTCTGATATTGATCCCAAATCTGTAAATGAAGCATTAAATGATAATTTCTGGATCTTGGCTATGCAGGAGGAATTACACCAATTACAAAGGAATGAGGTGTGATTTCTTATGCCTAGACCTAAGAACCACCCGGTGATAGGAACTAAGTGGGTTTTTCGAAACAAACTTAGTGATCAAGGGGTGGTGATTAGGAATAAAGCCTGGCTTGTAGCCCAAGGCTATAGTCAAGAATTAGGAATTAATTTTGATGAATCATTTGCACCCGTGACTAGGCTTGAGGCTGTTAGAATATTACTTGCCTTTGCATGCTCTAGGAATATAAAACTCTTTCAAATGGACGTTAAAAGTGCCTTTTTGAATGGTGTAGTGAAGGAGGACGTCTATGTTGAGCAACCACTGGGTTTTGAAGACGAGAATCATCCGGACCATGTATTCAAACATGACAAAGCACTTTATGGTCTGAAACAAGCACCCCGTGCGTGGTATGAAAGGCTAAGTACTTTTCTTTCAGAAAATGGCTTCAAGAGAGGTAATATCGATCAAACTCTTTTCATTAAAAGCAACAAAAAACACATGCTTATTGTTCAGGTATATGTTGATGACATTATTTTTAGAGCCACTTCTGACTCATTGAATGATGACTTTGTAAAATTGATGCTGGGAGAGTTTGAGATGAGTTTGATGGGGGAGTTCACATATTTTTTGGGTTTGCAGGTAAAGCAACAAAAAGATGGCATCTTCATCAACCAAAGGTAATACACAAAGGAGCTCATCAAGAAATTCAAATTCAACAATGCAAAGCCACAAAAGACGCCGATGTCTACAACAGTGAAATTGAAGAAAGATGAAGAAGATAAGTCTGTCGATCAGAAACTTTTTAGAGCAATGATTGGTTCCTTATTGTACTTGACTGCTAGTAGGCCATATATCATGTTTAGTGTTTGCATGTGTGCAAGATTTCAATCTGATCCTTAAAATTCACACATGTTAGTAGTCAAAAGGATTTTCAGATACTTGCTAGGCACCACAGATCTTGGCCTTTGGTTTCCACGTAGCTGCACTTTTGATTTGGTAGCTTACACGGATTTTGATTATGTTGGGTGTTTAGTGGATCGTAAGAGCACAAGCGGGTACTATCAATTTCTTGGAGGCTGCATGGTCTCATGGGCCTCTAGGAAACAAAATACTATGGCATTGTCAACTGTCGAAACCGAGTACATGGCGGCAGGTAGTTGTGCAGCCCAAGTGCTTTGCATCCAACAACAATTAATTGACTTTGGCATTTCTTTGAATGACAGACCCATTCTTTGTGATAACACTTCTGTGATTAATCTTTCCAAAAATCCTATTTTGCACTCTCGCACAAAGCACATAGAGATTAGACATCACTTCTTCTGAGATCATGTGAGTAAGGGTCATTTTGAACTTTTGCATGTAAATATAGAAAATCAACTTGCAGACATTTTCACAAAACCCTTAACTCCTGAAAAATTCACTCAAATAAGGAGAGAACTTGGAATTTGCTGTTTGAATGAGTAACTGTGCTTGAATGACATGATTCTCTGGTATCTCAAATGGCGATTGTGGAAAGTTGGGTTATGTCCAGTTGGAAACTTTCCCCATGCGTGATGTTGGTCTTCGGACGTATGTTCTCCGCCACGTACCGAAAATCACCTTGCATGACTTTACTTTCATTTCCTTGCTTGACTACATGTATATATATATTTCTAGAAGACCCTTTCTTGAAAATCTTCTAAGACCTCACCAACTTCTTAAATAAAATGCTTTGACTTTGATCATTTGTGAATCATGACATATAAAAAGGGGGAGGAATTATTTCCAATTGTGCATACTGAAGTCCCGCGATCGATGACACCCAAGAGGGGGGTAAATTGGGTGATAACAAATTTTACGAAAACTTTTACCCTTTTTACAAAATATGTGATAAACAATAATTGGCAAATGAAAACTAATTAACCAATTCTGTCAAACTTTTCGTTCATACATGACCATACAACGAAAATAATCAAACCACACAAATAACACACAATGCACAGCGGTTTTTAAGGTGGTTCGGATGCAACGACGGCAATCCTATGTCCACCCCTCACCAAACCCGGTGAGGCTTCACTCGGGGATAAATCCCCAAACGGAGACGACGCTCCAACCACACACGTAGGATGACGCCTGCCCACACACACGGGGACGTGCCCCAAAACACACACACACACACACGCAGATCTAAGAAGACCTACGCACATACGAATCAAGTACGACACACACACACGACCACGGATCCAACAACGATCCACACACACACGAGTTTGTAGTTTATAAGAAACACAAATCTGAAACTATAAGGCATAAAACACAAACATGAATAAACCACAATTTAGAAAGCTCCGGATTTAGGCTCCCCCTGAGTGTGTGCTCTGGATGTTCGCGTTGATTCCTTCTTTACTTGAATAGCTTGAGACTCAGCTTGAATGGCCTTGTATTTGATGTAGATCTTCTTGCACAGAGTACTGTTCACGGCTACAGTACCCTTCCTTCTTCCTTGGACAAATCCATGTATCTTCTTGATGATTGTGAGCTTATTCTCTTCCTTTGAGACTGCTGACTTCAAATGGAGCTAGAGTACCTTCAGATGATGCTTGAATGGCTCCTTCTTTTTTGTAGCATCCTTCTTCTTCTTCCCTTGGATCACCTTGAGTTGATGAAGAGGTGTATGGATGTAGCTTTGAACCTTGATTGCTTCTACACCTTCTTGGAGGTAGATGGCTTCAGAAATACCTTGAATGGGTTAGAGATAGATGAAGAGCTTGCTGCACGAGATACTATTCACTGAGCTACAGTACCTCTTCTTCCTCCTTGGACAGCCTCCCCTTTGGATCTCTTGGATAATTAAGGTTATGACTCTAATAGGATGTTTTATAACCCTTGGAAGGTCTATGGACAAGCCCTAGACCAGATCCACAAATTCTGGAGGGTTTGGTGGCTTTGGGATTAAACAATAGCAAGAGGAGATGCTTCTTTTGAGATGGACAAAAGTCAATATTATTGGCTTATCGGGGCTGGCGATCGACCTGTAGAGGCTGGCGGTCGACCGCTACTGAGAGAACTATTGGCCGTTGGTTTCTGGGAATTCCGGTCGACCGCTACTAGGCTGGCGGTTGACCACCACTGTGAATCCCTGTAGGCGGTGAGCTGCTGGCAGGGGCGGTCGACCGCCCCTGAGCTAGCGGTCGACCGCCAGCTGGGCAGACCCCGGGTTTTCCCGGGTCGGTCCGTTAACCTCTTCAGCTCCGTCGCTTAAGTCCTTTAGCAGCCCGTTCATGTCTGTGGCATCACCCTTGACAGTTTAGAAGGTGTCAACTGAGTCTTTGACCTTGTGGATTTTTACTGAGTGTTTTGACCTGCAAAAGCATACATAATTGATTAGAACTATAGCTCAACCATCCATATGATAAATGCATGAAGTTCATGCAAACCATTTGAGCATTAATCAAAATTTTGTTCTGGGGGCTCCGCCCCCGGAAACCCCCGCAAGGGGCACTGCCCCCTTGACCCCCGCGACCTGACCGCGCAGGTCGATCCGCGGGCGAGGGCGCACGATGGCCAGAAGGGCTTCATGTTTTAATGTGCATGAATGAGGTGTATGAAGGAGAGGTATATGAGATATACATGGTGAGATCTATGCTAAGATAAGGTAAGAGTCTCACCAATGGTTCTTGACAGTAAATGACATATACCCCCTGTTTTGGATTGTAGAGGAGCAGGGTGCTTATCCACATGTTTGGTTCACCAGGTGACTGCCATGTGTTTGATCCTGCAAGCAAGATAGTCAAGGTTAATACCATGCTTGTTCCCATTGAAGAGGTTATCATACCTCTTGCCTCTTGTAAAACCAACATATGCAAAACAAGGATCAAGACCATGTAACCGTTCCCATTTGCCATCTCAACCATACATAAATAACAAGAGCATGAGCAATCAACCACAAGTTTAGTTACCATCACTTAATCACACATTAAGTTTAGTTATCATCAAAACCACAACTTAACAATCACAACAATCAACAAAATCATAACTCAACACATACATTTAGGGGGAGTCATAGCTATAGTATGACAAATTCATTTTTTACATACATAGCAATTACTGACACACTTTATACAAGATGATGCATATGACTTAAATTAATAAGGATTTCAGAACTTCTTTTCAACACTTTAAGGGAAATAAAATTTTTACATGGAAATGAAGAGAATCGTGAGGAAAAAGTTGTCAACCCCAATCAATAAGTGGAATGTGGAACTGAGTAGCCGGGAATCTCCACTGAAATAAATGAGGAAACTCGCGTCGAAAAGTGAAGTTAAAATCCACAAGACTCAAGATTGTGATGAATCCTAGTAGCCGGGAAACTCCATTGAGACACATGAGCTAACTCACGCCGAACGGTGAAATCTAATAAAAATAAAAAAAAATAAGGGGGTTGTGCGAAGCTACAAAAAGTCGAGGATCTAAATGGAATTGTAGAAACGAAATAGCCCTCTAGTGTTTTCTAGAAATTCTGTCAATATCCATATATGTTTGAAGTTCATTGCTCAATTTCACATATTTCACCTGGGTATTATTGTGATGTTTGTATAGCTTGAATTTATTCTTTTTATTGCTTATGCAGCGCTTCTAACATATATATGCACTACCTCTTTTGATTATGGTTCATGTCTCACATTCTGATTCAAATCAAATGCTCATTCGCTATCCTTCTATCCCATTGATGGGAGATATACATATTTACTTGTTTGCTTGTCTTTCCTGCTTCCGTGCCTGCTTTTTGGTGTTGACAAAAAGGGAGAGAACATGTGTGCATAACGTTGTCATTGGCATTGTTAATCATTAGGCATTGTTATAATATCATCTCCAAGTGGCATTATCAATCACTATTCTGAACCATGCACAAACACATGTTCCAGTCTGTTTATCAAATGTTGGGCACACAATGCATGTTTTGTCATTATCAAAAAGGGGGAGATTGTTGGACCCCTTGGTGAGTTTGAATATTTAGTTTTAATGTTGACAAAACTTGTGTGCTTGCTTGTGTACATGTGGTATGCAAAACATCAATTAATGCTTGAATGATTATCAAGGATCTAATGCAAAATATGATAACCTTGCTTTGCAGGACTGAAATTGATGGTGAATATCCTTTTGAAGTCAAAGGATTGGATGAACATGTACTGCGTCATCAACAAGACCAAACAAGTTGAAAATCCCATGCAATGACCACTAAAAGGAAATGGTAAGATCCAATATTATAAAACAGTCATTGGGATTATGAAGGTAACAAATGTTCACTCTTATGCAATTCTGGAAGGCTTTGGATGGAACTTGCATATTGAGTAATCATGTGTTGTGAAGATTGGTTGAAAATAGTTTTTTTGGGTTTCACACCTTGCTCACATTCATGGTGATAGGTCACTCATGCTAGGTGTGTCTCATTGGTCTTCAAAGTGCATCCTTGCATATTCCTTTAGAGTTTTCAAAAGGTGAAATTAGTTCTTGGGTTGGATTGCATATCATTTGTTGAAACTTAGCATCACCATTGAGCATTCATGTTGAATATGCATTAGGATTGGTCGATGCTTGGTTTAATTGGCATATTGTAGATGTGAATTGGTTTCAAAGTGTTCTTTTAGTTGTTTTCACATTGGGGTATTATGTATATACATCTTGCTTTTAAGCCCTTGGATTAACCCCTTGGATCTGTCAATGTTTGTTCTGGTCTGCCTTGTGTAGAACCAGAACCGGTCGACCACCCCCTTGAACCGATCAACCGGATCTGTCAAAGTTGTTCTGGTCTACCTTGTGCAGAACCGATACTGGTCGACCGCCCCACTGAGCCGGTCGACCAGTTAAATCCAGACAGAACCAAGTTCTATCCGATCGACCGGCCTAGTGTAATCGGTTGACCGGTTATTCTCTACTACGCATAAAACAAAATTCTTGTTGGTCCGGTCGACCGCCCTAATGAATCCGGTCGACCGGAAATTCTCTGCTACGAATTCGGGCTTCACGAAATGCATCCAAAGACCCACTAAACCCAATCCATTTGGGGCCAAACTTGACCCCAATACCCCTAGGGCATACATACACATATTAGACTATATTCGGAGGGGTTTAAACATGGGTTTCTTGGTTTTTTCATGCATCTCTTGTGGACATATATGTGAGTTACGAATTTGGGAGAACTGAAGGGTTTCTAATGTTGTCTATCTATCTTGTAGGAGAAGAAAGGGAGAAGGAGAGAAGGTGAGCAAAGATCCAAGGTTTTCATCTACTTCCGATCGTTTCTGGAGTTTGTGATTGATAAAGAAAAGGAGCGTAACGAGAAAAGGAACGCGAGGACGTTCACATCATCAACATCCAGCTTCCTTCCAACCCGAGGCTTAGAGAAGAATTTCTGTAGCCCTTTCTTTCCTTGGAGAATTCTGTCTAGATCTTGTTTGTGTCTAGTGGGGTCATTTGCTTCATGTTTCCATGCTTGTATTGAACATATCTTTATTTTTGTAACTTCAACTCTGTGAGTCTGTTGACCATCTGTGAACGGTTGTGGTGTTCTTGTGCCGCGGGTGTTGCGGTGAGTGTGTGTGTTTGTTGATCCGTGGTAGGATCGTGTAGGAGACTACGTCTCCGTGTTTATTGGAGCGGAAGCTCCGTGCGCTACATTTGAAGTGAGTGGATCCTCACCGGTTCGGTGAGGGGTGGATGTAGGGAGCCCGTCGTGATCCCGAACCACCTAAAAATCCTTCTCGAATTGTGGTTGATTGTGGTTTGCTTGAGTATATTATTTTTATTGATCATGTGAGAACAGTAAGCTTTAGAGAATTAATCTCTTCATAGCGTGTGTTTCATCCAATCATCATTTGGGTTGGTAGTTAATTAATTTGCTGCGTTAATTTTAAAAACTGCCATCATGCTTGGCGGGGACAATTCAACCCCCCTTCTTGTCCATATGAGAACCTTAGGGACAACACATGTGCATGTCCTGATAATGAGAAAATCAGTTGGCATTTCAAGGAGTAATGGATTGATCAAGATAGGAGGTGAGCGGGGTATGGATGCCAGCTTTTGGAATATTGAAAACAGGCGGGAAGGAGACCAAGTGAATATGATGGGTGAGCTCCCCCTTTCCCGCGAGCAGTGAACTGGCTTCTTCAGCTTATAACACACAAGCCATACCTCCTAGTTTATCTGGCAGCTTCCTTCATAAAACAACTTTTCAAATGCTTGGCTGAAATCAATCATATCGTCGACCGACCCCTTAGGCAGCAATGGCGGGTTGTCGACTGTGTAAGCTGTACTTTCTTCAAAGTGCCTGGCTGGAGAGGGCCCTTAACAAAATGTTGGCGGTAGTCCAATGTCAATGGCCCAGAGTCACCCAAAATTGAGAGTGAGGATTCTTGATAACCGAGACCCCTCCTGTTCATCTTTCATCCTTTAGGGACCGGCTTAGTCCGCCCTTGCAGTTATGCGCCGAGACCTCTCCCCGGCTGATACCCCAACTTTAAGATCATATTCCACCCCTTTGAATCTCGAATCTGGGGCTTTATTTTGACGTCGACCGGCACAGTGATGGGCTTGCGTGGCGAGTAGGCCCAGGGAAAATCCAGATCTAAAACAGAAATAACAGGCCGCGTGTTGGGCCATAGTGTGGGTAGAATCTTTTCTGAGATAGCCTTGACAGACTGGACCGTTGACATGCTCTTTACCTTAACCACCCTCCCTTAAAAAGGGAATTTTAGACGCTGGTGGGCAGTGGATGGTACAGCATTGAGATTACGATCCACGGACGACCCGAGATAGCCTTGAACATAGGGTCAATATCCATCACATAAAATTCAATGGGAATAGTGAGAGGCCCGAGCTCGGCCTGTATAGTGACCACCCCGTGACAGGCACTCTTGGAATTATCATACGCTACAATAGTAGTCGGGGTGGGCTTGAGCAGATCTTCTGACAAGTTGCAGGCCCTTAGGGTGCTGAGAGGGCAGACATTAATAGGAGCCCTTCTATCTACCAGTGCTGTGTCTATGCTGACTTTATTCAGAGTAATAGAAATGCATAGTGGCATCTATCGAGCTTCAGGAGGTGCCAGTTCAGTTTCAGAGAATGTAATTGTTGTCCCTTTAGAGATTGTGGCCAGAGCTGTTGTTAGGCTATCCACTGTCATGTCTTAATTCACCATCAACTTCTGAAGGAAATTGCAGAGTGTATCCTGGTGAAGCGTGGACCTCTTAATCAGTTCCAGCACAGAAATCATGGCTGGCACTCTATCTAGGTGATGTCGCAAATCATATTGGGTCTCGAGCAGCGGGTCTGCCTCCTCCTGGTCAGTGGTCTATTGCAAGGACTGGGGATTGGGTGCAGGAGCACCGGTGGAAGGATAATTCCTATGGAACAAACGCCCGCTCCGTAGGGAGAGATTTTGGGCCGGCACAACGTTAGATGGACTCAAGATTAGCGGTTTGGTAGGCCTGGCGGGGTGGATGAGTAAAGGAGTAGAGGGTGTAGTGGAAGTAATGGGGGTGATGGTGGAAGTAACAGGTTGCGTGGGAAGGATGACAGGTGATGTAGTGATAGGCGCGGGAGATGGTGAAGGCATGAAGGTAAGTGGAGGAAGGATAACGGAGGAAGGGTTTGATGGAGGCGTAGTAATGACCGCGGGGGTGATGAACAAAGGATGAGATGGAAGGACGGGTGCGGGCGCTAGTGGTGGGGTGGAGATAAGGGGAATAACAGTGGTAGTTGGTGGTAAGATGAGTGGCGTAGCGAACGGAAGGAGGGTTTGACAGTTGGGTGTGAGGATAGTGGTAGCAGGAGGTGACAAAGGGTTGCGGTGGTTATAGTGAAGGGCCATGAGTTGCTGGACAAAACCATCATCATCATAAGACCACCCGGTGTCGGGAGTCGGGGGTTGGACTAAATTAACCTGAGCCGGTGCCGGTGGCTGAGGCTGCAGAGCAGGATGATGATTGGGCATGGGGTTTTGATGAATCTCTAGATCTTGAACTGGCTGTTGCTGCTACAGTGGTTGCTGCTATGGTGACGGTGTTTGTTGCTGCTGCACTTGCTGCCTTGGCGCTTGCCTTCTTTTCTCTTTAATTTCCATAATAGCCTTGTGCATCTCGGACCAATCTATCCAGTGTCCTTCATGCAGGTCATACACCAAGTCTCTGAACTGATAACATCCTTCAATCGTGTGTCCAGGCTGCCTGTGGAACATACAATATTTTGTCTAATCAACGGTCGGGTTCCAGTTGGGCCATTCCGGAGGAAGTTGGATTGCACTAACTGACATGAGAGCTGAGAAGATGTCCGTGAGAGTTTCGAGCAAAGGAGGGTATTGAGCTCTCTTTGGAGCCGGGCGCTTGTTGTTGGTGTAGCCGTTGGGTGGAGGGACGTTGTGGTATTGCGGAGGTTGCTGTGGAGTGGAGAAGGTATTTTGTGAAGCGACGAAGGTAGGCTGAGGGTTTTGTGGTGTGGGAAAGGCATTTTGTGGAGTGGGGAATTAGGGATTGCGTGGGGCTTGCGGGAAGCGAAATGGCGCAGACTGGTTGGGGAGAGGGAATGCAACGGCTTGCACTTATTCGTTGGTTTGGACTCCCTCGGTGACAGGCCCCTGAGCTTTCTTATTATAGTTTGGCTTTTGGGCCTCAAAAAGGGAATGGATAGGGGAGTCCTTAAATTGGGTTTGAATGAATCGCGCCAGGCTATAAAGTTGGTGCATATTAGAAATATCATTCGTAGCCAGTATATTACGGAATGTGGGAGTAGCATTGGAGATCAACAACTTGACCTTTTCTTCCTCCAGAATATGACCCGGCACTTGGGCGTCCATCTGCCTCCATCTGTCAGCATAAGTAGCAAAGTCTTCATCTGTCTTCATTTTCTCGGCCACTAAATCTGTAAAGGAATATTCCGGGCCAACCCGGTCTTGAAATCTCTGAATAAATTTCTCATTTACCACCTTGAAACTTTTGGCATCTTCTAACGACAGAGCATAAAACCATTCCAGTGCAACTCCCTCCAATGACCGGCAAAACAGATATGCCATAAGGTGATCATCATGTTGGAACTGTGCCGACTCATAGATAAAATCCCTGACATGAATGAACGGGTTGCTATTCCCGTCGTACTTGCGATATGTGGGGAGATTAGACTGTGGAGGGAATCGAATATTATGGAAACTAGGAATCGGAACATCAGCTAGAGATTGTGGGTGTAGCAACCCTGATAAATGAATATTTTAAATGAATTAAAATATATATATTACGGAAGTAATACAGATAATAAGAAGAGGGTTAAATGGAGGAATAAAACCCAAGATGCAAATAACGCCTCTCATTAAGGCGTTAATTTAATAATAAACGCCTCTCTCAAAGGCGTTATTCAAGAAGTGACGCCCTCACTACACGGCGTCAAATTCCAACGTCAAAAAAGGGCAAGGCTAAGTAACGCCTCTAGTATGGGCGTGTTTTAAAACAAAGAACGCCCTCTTACAAGGCGCTTATTAAGAAACGACCTGAAGCAGGTCGTCAATTCAAGAATCGACGACCTGACCAAAGTCGTTAATTCTATTCGTGAACCGTTCGAACCCAGAGCTTATCCAGGGAAGGATCATGTTAATCTAGTAAGTGGTTAATAGGGCAAGGACTCTAATAAGGATATATTACCCTCACTCAAACACTACCCCTATTAGAAATACCAAAATCCTATAAATAGTCTTGATCGAACAAACCCTAAACCTATTTGATTCAAGCCTCTGCGACGGTAAGTAAGAACAGAACTGTTCTTCTTATTCTTTTTTTTTCCTGTTTCGAGTGTATGAAGAACTAACGTTCTTCATCTCCTTCTCTTCTTACAGGTCGAAGAGAGCACACGTTGTGAAGAACATAGGTAAGGTTCTTCTAAAACTTTTCCTAACTACGGTTATGTCCCCATCTTCCTCATCTTCCTTCCTTTTTCCTACAGATCGATTGTTGGGTGAAGTTCCTGAAGACAGAAGATCAATATCTTCATCATCCTCAGCAATCACAATCACCTTCTCTTCCTGATTACTGCTGCCGTCAGAAGACTTCAGCGGGATTCTTCGTCCCTTCGATTAAACCAAATCAACCATTAAAGGTAGGATTTTCTCAAGTTACTGTAGCCCAAATAAATTAAGACAAGACTTATATACGTATTGACATGACATGCATACGGTTTAATATGGTTTTATTATGTTTCTGCAATATTTTGAAAGAGACGCCCCTGTCCAGGGCACTAATTTACAATACACGACATTGCCCAGGTTGTCAATTTCATATTTGACGCCCTGTACACAGGCGTTAATTTCATGTAAATGTTAACCACCTATCTTAAGAACTGATTATCCATGCAATTACATGAAATCAATAATTGTTAACGGTTAAAAGTCAATAAACATGAAACATCAAATCTAATATACTGCATCTGAATTCCTGCCAATTTTCCTGTCATGACTATATGATTGTTATCCTTGATTATCGTGCAAATCTTACTTTCCTGGTATTTCTTGAATTCACGACCTAGCCTAGGTCGTTTTCCACGTGTTAACGCCCCATCACAGGGCGTGAATTGAAAAGAAACGCCCCTTACTAGGGCGCGTATCTGTTAAAATCCTGGAATACATATTCTGAAAAATAGAATTAAATGGTAACGCCCCTTCCCAGGGCGCGTTTTTGATAAATTCCTGAAAATATTGATATTCTATCAAACAGTGAAAATAAAAGGACGCCTTCTGGTGTAGTCGTCAAATCTTGAATAAACGCCCCTGATCAGGGCACGTTTTTGACAAATTATTGAAATAATGAAATTCTGTAAATATGGAAAATAGATGAACGCCCTTCTGTTAGGCGTTAATTACTTGAGAAACGACTTAGCGTAAGTCGTTATTTTCTGTAAAAATAATTTTTATCCTGATTCTGTTAACCGATGGTTTCATATTACACATATATATATATATATATATATATATATATATATCGGCACTATTCTCCACTCCGTGAGTATAGTCCCACTTTTCACGTTGTTTTATCGATCACACTCAACTCTCATTGACATACAAGCTCTCCATTGGACATTCCGTTCCTTTGGACTAGCGAGTTAGTCATAGAGACCTTCGTAAGACTCCTCGTACCTTGGATTCCCTCAAGGTCGACTGAGCTGGTTGTACCCTAAAAACCCATTACACGATCTTTGCCATGTCAATCTAAAGAAACATGGTATACCGGCCCTTATGATTATACAAAGAGTATATCATAAGAAATTCTTAATGGGATGATGATATCATGCCATATCATGTCATTCTTGTAAACCTCAATTCTATGATAAGAATGAGGGTATCTTATCTTTGATATACTGTTCATGTGGACCTCAATTCTATATAAAGAATGTCCATATTGATTTGTCATGGTACCCAAGTTAAGGGAACCATATTCTACCTAGTTTTATCGATATCGTGATTATACCGTTATTATCGCCATTCCATGTCCTTTGTCATATTTTTGGACTCCATTCTGTCAAAGTTGTCATACATGTCTACAAGCTTGATTATTGAAATTCAAAAATTGGCTATATATATAAGAGTGGATGTCAAAACACATGATAAATGCCTGCGCATATAGGGCCCGATCTGGTCCTGGGAGGAGCACCCGAAAGTACTTGTGCCTATGGGAGTTAAAATGATTAGGTATCTGGCATTATACCGAGTACTTTACTTTCTAGATTGGACATTCCACATAAATCTTGTGCTTGAAATCGTACTTGACTTGACATGAAATGCGTGGCCCGAAAAAGGGTAATTTACTTGCTTGATACATGATAGCCAAAGTTCTTGACATGACTTGTTAAATGTACTTGCTTGAATATCTCAAATGTCTTGTTATCTTATTAAAAATTCATGATTTGTCCATCTTAATTCCTTGATATTACATTTTCTCTATCTTGTCGTTTTATGCGAGCATGCATAGCTTCATTGTATTCATGAAAGATGTAATTACTTAAACCCCTTGCTAGTACTTGAGATATAATTTCCTACTGAGCGTTCGCTCATTCCATTTGTCCCTTACTTTTCAGGTAAGTCCGACGACGATGGAAGTCAATCGGATGGGAATGGTCAAGAGTGAAAGTGATAGAGCTGCTCAAGTGTCGTCTAGTTGTTTCTATAGTTTTCTTGAGTCGACTATGTACTTTTCCTTTATTAAACAGAGTATTGGATTTGTAATAGTCTATCCATTATGAAATAAAGGATTGGGTTATCTTTGCTTTTGCGCATCTCTGTCTTTGTGTCGAATACACGACCACTCTGATTGACATGATTGATATAAACTCGTCGCGCATATCCGAGTATCTTCCGCACTCGGGGCGTGACAGTTTTTGTGGTATCAGAGCTATACCCCAGCCGGAAGTGTGGGAACTAAGTGCCATGCAGGGCAAAGTGCTACGCTATGGGAGCCACCTCTTGAGTCCGTAATGGAGCAAAGTGCTACATAGTGGGAGCCACCTCTTGAGCCTGTAGGGGCCACCTCTAGAGTCCTACCTGCCTGGGGGCTTGATTGCGTGCTATATGTGCCCAGCGACGAGGACGTCGGCTATATAAGAGGGGTAGATTGTAACACCCTCAAATATAGCTAAGTTGTACTCTATATCATCGAGGTGCCTTTTCAAGTATCGGCTCAGTTCTTGGAAAGAACTCCGAAGTTAAGCGTGCTTAATGGGGAGTAGTACTGGGATGGGTGACCTGCCTAGGAAGTCCCCCATTCTGGAGCCGATCACTGTTAAAAAGGGATAAAACCGTGAGGTCGGTAGGCCAAAGCGGACAATACCTCGACGGTATAGAGTACGGGGCGTGACAGAAAAATCAATATGGACATTCTATATGGTAGATTGTAACACCCTCAAATATAGATAAGTTGTACTCTATATCACCGAGGCGCCTTTTGAAGTATCGACTCAGTTCTTGTAAAGAACTCCGAAGTTAAGCATGCTTAATGGGGAGTAGTACTGGGATGGGTGACCTACCCGGGAAGTCCCCCATTCTGGAGCCGATCACCCTTATAAAGGGATAAAATCGTGAGGTCAGTAGGCCAAAGCGGATAATACCTCGACGGTATAGAGTACGGGGCGTGACACCTATAAACCTGCAAGAGAATGTAGACACAAAGAAAAATGACCCAATAAGCCCTTGGGACTAATGTAGTATCTATAATGCAACTAAGCTAAAGTGCATAAAAGGAAGGGGTGAATACCTGGGGGTTGGTGATTTTTTAACTCCTGTGGGGCGTGGGAAAGATAAGAGGATGTTTAAAAATGTAGTGTGAGTGCAGAGAACGTGGAGAAAGAAGTGGGAATATGCTATGAAGATGTAAGAGGGAAAGATGAAAACTAAAGAAAAAGACTCAAAACTAAACCAAAGGAACTTGATACTCCCTAGACCAGAAGCTTTATGGACATATAATAGCTTCTCCCTGGTTGGTACTCGCTCCAGAACGCAGCAGCACTTCATGGCAAGCTCCAGAAATCTCCTCTTCAAGCCATGAAGTCAAGGGTTCTATTTATAGGCCCTCAAATCCAAGGTTCGAGTTGGAGGGATAATGACATGAAAATAGGCCTGAAACTAGATAAACCTCGAAGATAATACTCCCAAGAGTCCATAGAAATAAACAGAAGGTTCTGAGAGCCTCTATCTAGAGAGAAATCGACAAACCAAGGACTCTAGTTTGACCGCGACGAAGCAGAGGAAGAATAGTGGAGCAGGACTCTCGGCCTCCGCAAATGGTCTTGCGATAGACCGCAAGGGACAGGAAAATGGTCAAGCGATAGACCGCTAGGCTCAGTCGTTCACAAGAAGATAAGATCAAAGAGACCTAACAGGACTCTCTGCCTCCTAGCGGTCCACCAAAAGATCACCAACGCTCACATAACGGTCCTACGATAGACTGCCAGGCTAGTGGACGTGACAAAAGAGATAAAGACCGATAAATCTTCAAGTTAATCCACAATAAAATCCTCATCTGCCCATATCTAGGCCCAAAAAGATGCAATGATGAGAAATCAATAGAGCTAGGCCCAACCAGGGAGAATGACTCATAAAATAAGCCCAAAAAGATGATTAAAAATGGCCCAGTAGGCAGTGAATAACCTGAGACATCATAAAATAGATAAGGAGATGACCCAACTCATTGGTCATAAAACAGGTGTCAACAACCAGCCTGTCATTGGAACTAGATGGGTTTTCAAAAACAAATTGAATGAAGATGGAGCCATAACCAGGAATAAAGCTAGATTGGTAGCTAAGGGGTAAAATCAGGAAATTGGAATTGATTTTGAAGAATCATATGCCCCTGTAGCAAGACTAGAAGCCATCAGAATTTTGTTAGCATTCGCATGTTCTCTAGGCATAAAACTATATCGAATGGATGTTAAAAGTGCTTTTCTGAATCGCTTAATAAAAGAAGAAGTATTTGTAAAGTAGTCTCCAGGCTTTGAGTATGATGATTTGCCTAACCATGTGTATAAATTGAACAAAGCACTGTATGGACTAAAGCAGGCCCCTCAAGCTTGGTATGACAGATTAAGTGCACATCTGACGGGCAGAGGCTACAACAGAGGTAAAATTGACCAAAATCTCTTTACAAAAGTGATGAATGGACATATCATTGTAGTATATGTATATGTAGATGACATAGTGTTTGGTTCAACTGATTCCAGTATGTGCAAGCATTTTGCTGATCTTATGACAAAAGAATTTGAAATGAGCCTCACGGGAGAAATCCAATTTGAAATGATTTTGTTGATGGTGCGGCTGTCAGCACACATCTGCCAGGTGCCATCTTTCTTTGGTGTGAGTAAGGCAGGAACAGCACAGGGACTCTTGCTCACCCTGAGGAAACCATTTTGAATAAGGTCCTTGACAATTCTTTGGAGCTCAGCATGCTCCTTGGGGTTTAGTCGGTAATGGGGAAGGTTGGGTAGGGTGGACTCGGGGACAAGGTCAATGGCATGTTGTACATCACGCATGGGAGGGAGTCGTGAGGGCAAGTCTCAGGGAAGATGTCTTGGAAGTCCTACAGGATTGCCTGGACTTCAGGTGGGACTGAGGCTTGGGACTCCTCGGGTGTGATGGTGACGACAACAGTCCAAACATGGGCACCCTCAACAACCTCTCTGTTTAGCTCACGGACATTTATAAAGTTAAGGCACCTAACTAGGTCATGAACAACTTTAGGGGCCTTGGGAACGGTTGTGATTGATGCAGGAGAAGAGGGAATGGGAAGTTTCCCTTCATTAGGAGTTCGGGGACTCTCCTGAACCTTGGGAGTTCTAGTAGGGGTGGAGGTGGAGCTCTTTCCCGGGGTCACCTTTTGGGGTGTCAGGTACAACTGAATCTTCTTCCCGTTGTGTGAGAAGGAACGCTGATTGGACCGACCAAATGTAGTAAGGTCTACATCATAGATCCACGGTCGTCCTAGGATGATGCTTCCGACCTTCATAGGCACTACATCACATAAGATCTGTCCTTGGTAGGACTGGAATTGGATGGGAATGACACATGTAGTGGTGACGGGGATAGACATGTCGTCAACCCAAGCCACGTTGTATGGCCAAGGATGAGGGTGCGTAGGTAGATCTAGACGGGAGACAAAGTCTGAAAAGACTGCATTGATACAGCTCCCGTTATCAAAGATCACCTTATAGAGTTGAGACTTCACCATGATGTAGGTTTGGAAGATGGAGGTTCGACGCCAGTCATCCTCTTGGGGGTGTGTTAAGATACAATGAACTACACTTAATATTCCATGGTTAGAACTCTCGGAAATGTCTCCAACCTGCATGTACTCGACATGCGTGCCATCAAATCCTACGTCTATTTCCTCAAATTAGGCGATGAGGTCAGGATCTGTAACACCCCGGTTTTTAAAATCTGAAATTTAATTGAAATAGTGAATTTTTAATTTAGATAAATAAATTTCAGAAATTAATATTATATTCCTCAGTGAATAGTGCTAGTGTAATTTCGACTTTCTCACAAAAATCTAGAAAAATAGAAAATTAATAGAGAATGATTTATGAAACAACCTTGCCTTCTTGAGTTTTATCAGTGAAAATCTGTAATTAGATCTATTTATCGTTTAAGTGAGTTTCATTAAATAATATTTTATTCCTTGGAATAGTACCATCCAAAATTCTTCTACGTGATAAAAATCTATAAAAATGGTAATTAGGTTTCTGGAAGTGTATGTAACAAATTTGTCTTCTGGGATTAACCCAGTAACAATCCGTAGCAAGATCTATTTAAAGATTTAAGTGAAAAATCCACACTTTCAACCTTTACCTAACCTTGACTTCAAACACAAAATCCGACCTTAATACTCAACCATTTGATCTGAAATTGGTGTCAAATTAAAGGCCATGATCTTAACTTCAATAGCCCTCTAAAAATTGCTCGAAACCCTAACCCTAATTGAGGCGGCTGGTCGAGTTTGACTTGGTCCTTGATTTCGGCGCCTTGTTTAACACGCCTCTTGTGGCGTCGATTCCTCTCTCCATAGACCATCCCAGAACGTGTATAAACTATCAAAATGAAGCCCTTCCAGTCTATTTTCGTTTGGTTACAGCGGCAGTCGCTGAAGTTTTCAGATCTGGGAGATATCTCGCGTTGAGTGCGTGGGTGTCGGCTTTCTTCTTTCTTTCTTCCTCCTTTGTTCTTCCTTGTTCTTCATCAAATTGAGGTAGGTTCTCTCGGGCTCAAACAGCAAATCATATATCAAAATGTTCAGCATGAAGTCCTCTTTCTTTTGAGATATAAAGCCCCAAATATCATGTAGTATCCTGCGAGTATTTCGAGGTTTTGTAGAAGCATGTTAGAAGCATGTTAGATTAGGGTTAACATTGTTCCTTCTTCGATTTAGTTCTGATTTCAGGACGTAAATATGAAATTGATCCATGCATCTTGTCGATTTTTTCGTGCTCTTTTCATTGATTATAAAAGCCCTAAATTTCATCCAGCATGTTTAAAGAATTTCTGTTCGTAGTAACATCATGTTTAGACCTAGTTTTGATGTGTTCTTCCAAGTTGATTTCTGATTTCGACTGATTTCGAAGTGTTAATCCTGATCCACATGAACCATATCATATATGGTTGGATTCAGCATCGAAGTGGCTTTCTTTTGACATAAGAAGCCCCAATTTGTGTTCTGTATACTGAGAGAATTTTACGTTTTAGTCACTGCATATCAGAATTAGGGTTACATGTGTTCTTGCCTTAATAAATCTTGATTTCGGCAAGATAATTTGAAATTGGTCTTACTGTTAGATAGTATTCTCTGTTAGCTTTCAAATGGTACCAAAATCCCCTTATTTGGAGTTCATTTCCAATAGTTATTAGCGATTTAGTGTAACCCTAGCAGCCCTCACTTCCCGGCGTTCACCGGACGCGGCAGGGATGACCGGAGACGACCCAGAGATGGACGGTCTTACGATAGACCGCACATCTCTGTTGACCACTTTTGACCTTGGCATGGCCTGAGATAAATGGTCTTTTAGGAACCACACATCCCAGGATGAACGGTTCCAAACGAACCACATATCAGGATATAAGGTCCCAGAACAACCACACAACTTGAACGGCCCTGAACTGGCCGCACAACCCAGGGGATGGGCGGCCATCTCAGGACCGCCCAACCCTTTGGGCGGCCCCTCAGGAACCGTCCAAGTACATGGGCGGCCCTCAGGGAGCCGCCCAACCCCCTGGCCTGCCCAGATGAACCCCGTTCAGCCCCGTTTGCCCCCTGTTAAGCCCAGAAGTTATACGGCCCTTTATCAACCGTTTATATATGCTGTAAATGACTTAATACATGTTCTAATTGATTCATTTGCATATCATAAATGGTAATTAGTAAAATAGAAACCCATATGATAATTGATTAATTATCTAACTAAATTTCTGTTAATCGCATGCCATTCGCTCGTACGCGAGCTTGTTCATTCTATCTTTTAGCTTTATTCATCTTTCTAGCTTATGCACTAAATTAAATGATAATGCTTGATGGATTAACATGAAATTAGGATTAATATGAGCAATTTAACTTGCTAGTTAGCTGCTGTACTACAGTAACATAGCACGATTACTTTCCCAACTTCAAGTAGTCGCTAAGGCGTTAAATAGCATGTTACCTCCGGAAAACTTGATCCGACGGGATTACCATTAATTCACATGTTTAATATCCCTGTTTAGAAATCCATTGATTAAGTGGTAATCTATTCCAGCAAAGTTATATATGTAACTCTTATTGTGATTTGGTTATCGATCTTCTTGATGATTGTGCTTACCTTAAAATTCTGAAATGAATCTTCTTCCTACTTGAAATTGTTATTGCTACATAGCTTAAACCTTGGAATTCTGGCCATAAATTATGAAGTCTAGATTCGTGGGATCTTTGATCCAAAGAAATCAATGCCTGCAAACAATTAAGGACTCGGTCTAGTCCTGGGAGGAGCGCCCGAACACTACGTGTACCCCCGGGGAGGTGAATGACTAGGTGTGGCATTTGGCACCAGTACTATGACATGAGTTAAATCTAGGACTGTCCACTACTCTTCACTACTCTCCACTACTCTCTACTACGTTGCACTTTCCACTCTTCACTGTTCTATACTCTACTTGTTGTTACTTTACATGCTGTTACTTGGACGTGGAAATGAAATTACATACGTGCTTGACATGACTTGAATCGTCTTGATATGGCCAACTCTTTATCGTAATCTCCTGTAGTAAATTCTGTCTTTGTTATTCCTCTTAAGTATTACCATTCTGTTCCTTTATATTTCTTGACCTTGCAAGATCTGTTTTATTATCGTTGTTTCTTTATATCGTCATTTATTTCTCTTATTAGCATGGCATATGAAACTGTAATTTACTTGTTAATCACTTAAACTATGCCTGATGATAGAGTATAATTCCTACTGAGCTTTTTGCTCACCCCTACTTCCAACCCTTTTCAGGTTATGCGAGTATCGGTTCGTGCATTGGGAAATGGATCAGTGTGATCGAGTAGAACCTGGAACCTAGAGTTGGAGTCTGCTCTTTCATTTTCTTGAGTCTAGCTAGTCTAGTTATTTCTTTTTGTTATTTATTTTGAATCTTTTATTGTAAGTGGTGTCAAACTATATCTTTTTAAATTAATAAGAGTTCGTATTTTCTCAAGTGTGTGTCTGGCCTCTTTGTATTTTATTGTGATTATTTATCTTCCGCTCTTGTTATCGTGACTTGTCTCTTGCCACGTTCCGAGCATCGCTTCCCGCTGTTATTGGTTCGGGGCGTGACAGTTTTGGTATCAGAGCCTCCTTGCCTGAGTCGCTTGGATTTTGTCCAAGTGTTGCCTCCTTGCCTGAGTCGCTTGGATTTTGTCCAAGTGTTGTCTCCTTGCCTGAGTCCCTTGGATTTTGTCCAAGAGTATAGTTTTTCCTAAGTTCTAGGCTTCCTAAGTTTTGCCTTGCATCCCAATGACCCGGTATATCAAAAGATGTTGTCCAAACGTTAGGCTACGCCTCTCGGGAAGATCGCATACTTGCGCGAGTGGTCTTCGGATCGATTATCTCCGCCAGGTACCAAGTTTTGGTCATGTCTAGGTGCATAGTACCCCTAACCTTGTTAAAGTCTTAGAACCCGACCTGGTGAGATTGGGTAGAAACTGGGGTTAAGTAATAAAATATATGCAAGATTGTGTTGTGTTACGCGTAAGGGTAATGAAAAGTTAACCATATAACTATCTTGCAGGTCTCTAAACCCTTCTTAAAATGAAACCGAGTGGTTCCGGTAAGCTAAGTTTCGGTTCCGCGAAAGGTTGGCGAGTCCGTCGTAAGGAAACCCGACGTAATAAGAAGAAGAAGCGTAGTATTAGTATATGGTATCGTTCTCTTTTACCCCTAGCTATAGTTAATTCTTTTAATTGTATAATTAACATTATTTTAATGAGTAAGATCATCTTAGTTCGAACATTCACATAACTGATAATAGTCGGTGAATTTGGGGACCAAATTTCTTTAAGTGGGGGAGGGTGTAACACCCCGGTTTTTAAAATCTGAAATTTAATTGAAATAGTGAATTTTTAATTTAGATAAATGAATTTCATAAATTAATATTATATTCCTCAGTGAATAGTGCTAGTGTAATTTCGACTTTCTCATAAAAATCTAGAAAAATAGTAAATTGATAGAGAATGATTTATGAAACAACCTTGCCTTCTTGAGTTTTATCAGTGAAAATCTGTAATTAGATCTATTTATCGTTTAAGTGAGTTTCATTAAATAATATTTTATTCCTTGGAATAGTACCATCCAAAATTCTTCTACGTGATAAAAATCTATAAAAATGGTAATTAGGTTTCTGGAAGTGTATGTAACAAATTTATCTTCTGGGATTAACCCAGTAACAATCCGTAGCAAGATCTATTTAAAGATTTAAGTGAAAAATCCACACTTTCAACCTTTACCTAACCTTGACTTCAAACACAAAATCCGACCTTAATACTCAACCATTTGATCTGAAATTGGTGTCAAATTAAAGGCCATGATCTTAACTTCAATAGCCCTCTAAAAATTGCTCGAAACCCTAACCCTAATTGAGGCGGCTGGTCGAGTTTGACTTGGTCCTTGATTTCGGCGCCTTGTTTAACACGCCTCTTGTGGCCTCGATTCCTCTCTCCATAGACCATCCCAGAACGTGTATAAACTATCAAAATGAAGCCCTTCCAGTCTATTTTCGTTTGGTTGCAGCGGCAGTCGCTGAAGTTTTCAGATCTGGGAGATATCTCGCATTGAGTGCGTGGGTGTCGGCTTCCTTCTTTCTCTCTTCCTCCTTTGTTCTTCCTTGTTCTTCATCAAATTGAGGTAGGTTCTCTCGGGCTCAAACAGCAAATCATATATCAAAATGTTCAGCATGAAGTCCTCTTTCTTTTGATATATAAAACCCCAAATATCATGTAGTATCCTGCGAGTATTTCGAGGTTTTGTAGAAGCATGTTAGAAGCATGTTAGATTGGGTTAACATTGTTCCTTCTTCGATTTAGTTCTGATTTCAGGACGTAAATATGAAATTGATCCATGCATCTTGTAGATTTTTTCGTGCTCTTTCCATTGATTATAAAAGCCCTAAATTTCATCCAGCATGTTTAGAGAATTTCTGTTCGTAGTAACAGCATGTTTAGACCTAGTTTTGATGTGTTCTTCCAAGTTGATTTCTGATTTCGACTGATTTCGAAGTGTTAATCTTGATCCACATGAACCATATCATATATGGTTGGATTCAGCATCGAAGTGGCTTTCTTTTGACATAAGAAGCCCCAATTTTTGTTCTGTATACTGAGAGAATTTTACGTTTTAGTCACTGCATGTCAGAATTAGGGTTACATGTGTTCTTGCCTTAATAAATATTGATTTCGGCAAGATAATTTGAAATTGGCCTTACTGTTAGATAGTATTCTCTGTTAGCTTTCCAACGGTACCAAAATCCCCTTATTTGAAGTTCATTTCCACTAGTTATTAGCGATTTAGTGTAACCCTAGCAACCCTCACTTCCCGGCGTTCACCGGACGCGGCAGGGATGACCGGAGACGACCCAGAGATGGACGGTCTTACGATAGACCGCACATCTCTGTTGACAACTTTTGACCTTGGCATGGCCTGAGATAAACGGTCTTTCAGGAACCACACATCCTAGGATGAACGGTTCCAAACGAACCACATATCAGGATATAAGGTCCCAGAGCAACCACACAACTTGAACGGCCCTGAACTGGCCGCACAACCCAGGGGATGGGCGGCCATCTCAGGACCGCCCAACCCTTTGGGCGGCCCCTCAGGAACCGCCCAAGTACATGGGCGGCCCTCAGGGAGCCGCCCAACCCCCTGGCCTGCCCAGATGAACCCCGTTCAGCCCCGTTTGCCCCCTGTTAAGCCCAGAAGTTATACGGCCCTTTATCAACCATTTATGTATGCTGTAAATGACTTAATACATGTTCTAATTGATTCATTTGCATATCATAAATGGTAATTAGTAAAATAGAAACCCATACGATAATTGATTAATTATCTAACTAAATTTCTGTTAATCGCATGCCATTCGCTCGTACGCGAGCTTGTTCATTCTATCTTTTAGCTTTATTCATCTTTCTAGCTTATGCACTAAATTAAATGATAATGCTTGATGGATTAACATGAAATTAGGATTAATATGAGCAATTTAACTTGCTAGTTAGCTGCTGTACTACAGTAACATAGCACGATTACTTTCCCAACTTCAAGTAGTCGCTAAGGCGTTAAATAGCATGTTACCTCCGGAAAACTTGATCCGGCGGGATTACCATTAATTCACATGTTTAATATCCCTGTTTAGAAATCCATTGATTAAGTGGTAATCTATTCCAGCAAAGTTATATATGTAACTCTTATTGTGATTTGGTTATCGATCTTCTTGATGATTGTGCTTACCTTGAAATTCTGAAATGAATCTTCTTCCTACTTGAAATTGTTATTGCTACATAGCTTAAACCTTGGAATTCTGGCCATAAATTGTGGAAGTCTAGATTCGTGGGATCTTTGATCCAAAGAAATCAATGCCTGGCAAACAATTAAGGACTCGGTCTAGTCCTGGGAGGAGTGCCCGAACACTACGTGTACCCCCGGGGAGGTGAATGACTAGGTGTGGCATTTGGCACCAGTACTATGACATGAGTTAAATCTAGGATTGTCCACTACTCTTCACTACTCTCCACTACTCTCTACTACATTGCACTTTCCACTCTTCACTGTTCTATACTCTACTTGTTGTTACTTTACTTGCTGTTACTTGGACGTGGAAATGAAATTACATACGTGCTTGACATGACTTGAATCGTCTTGATATGGCCAACTCTTTATCGTAATCTCCTGTAGTAAATTCTATCTTTGTTATTCCACTTAAGTATTACCATTCTGTTCCTTTATATTTCTTGACCTTGCAAGATCTGTTTTATTATCGTTGTTTCTTTATATCGTCATTTATTTCTCTTATTAGCATGGCATCTGAAACTGTAATTTACTTGTTAATCACTTAAACTATGCCTGATGATAGAGTATAATTCCTACTGAGCTTTTTGCTCACCCCTACTTCCAACCCTTTTCAGGTTATGCGAGTATCGGTTCGTGCATTGGGAAATGGATCAGTGTGATCGAGTAGAACCTGGAACCTAGAGTTGGAGTCTGCTCTTTCATTTTCTTGAGTCTAGCTAGTCTAGTTATTTCTTTTTGTTATTTATTTTGAATCTTTTATTGTAAGTGGTGTCAAACTATATCTTTTTAAATTAATAAGAGTTCGTATTTTCTCAAGTGTGTGTCTGGCCTCTTTGTATTTTATTGTGATTATTTATCTTCCGCTCTTGTTATCATGACTTGTCTCTTGCCACGTTCCGAGCATCGCTTCCTGCTGCTATCGGTTCAGGGCGTGATAGTTTTGGTATCAGAGCCTCCTTGCCTGAGTCGCTGGGATTTTGTCCAAGTGTTGCCTCCTTGCCTGAGTCCCTTGGATTTTATCCAAGAGTATAGTTTTTCCTAAGTTCTAGGCTTCCTAAGTTTTGCCTTGCATCCCAATGACCCAGTATATCAAAAGATGTTGTCCGAACGTTAGGCTACGCCTCTCGGGAAGATCGCATACTTGCGCGAGCGGTCTTCGGATCGATTATCTCCGCCAGGTACCAAGTTTTGGTCATGTCTAGGTGCATAGTACCCCTAACCTTGTTAAAGTCTTAGAACCGGACCTGGTGAGATTGGGTAGTATCGTGGGGTAAGTAATAAAATATATGCAAGATTGTGTTGCGTTACGCGTAAGGGTAATGAAAGGTTAACCATATAACTATCTTGCAAGTTTTTAAGCCAATTCTTAAAATGAAACCGAGTGGTTCCGGTAAGCTAAGTTTCGGTTCCGCGAAAGGCTGGCGAGTCCGTCGTAAGGAAACCCGACGTAATAAGAAGAAGAAGCGTAGTATTAGTATATGGTATCGTTCTCTTTTACCCCTAGCTATAGCTAATTCTTTTAATTGTATAGTTAACATGCTATTTTTAATGAATAAGATCATCTTAGTTAGCTAATTCCTTCGTCATCAATTGTATAGTTAACATTATTTTGATAAGTAAGATCATCTTAGTTCGAACATTCACATAATTGATAATAGTCGGTGAATTTGGGGACCAAATTCCTTTAAGTGGGGGAGGGTGTAACACCCCGGTTTTTAAAATCTGAAATTTAATTGAAATAGTGAATTTTTAATTTAGATAAATGAATTTCAGAAATTAATATTATATTCCTCAGTGAATAGTGCTAGTGTAATTTCGACTTTCTCACAAAAATCTAGAAAAATAGTAAATTGATAGAGAATGATTTATGAAACAACTTTGCCTTCTTGAGTTTTATCAGTAAAAATCTGTAATTAGATCTATTTATCGTTTAAGTGAGTTTCATTAAATAATATTTTATTCCTTGGAATAGTACCATCGAAAATTCTTCTACGTGATAAAAATCTATAAAAATGGTAATTAGGTTTCTGGAAGTGTATGTAACAAATTTGTCTTCTGGGATTAACCCAGTAAAATCCGTAGCAAGATCTATTTAAAGATTTAAGTGAAAAATCCACACTTTCAACCTTTACCTAACCTTGACTTCAAACACAAAATCCGACCTTAATACTCAACCATTTGATCTGAAATTGGTGTCAAATTAAAGGCCATGATCTTAACTTCAATAGCCCTCTAAAAATTGCTCGAAACCCTAACCCTAATTGAGGCGGCTGGTCGAGTTTGACTTGGTCCTTGATTTCGGCGCCTTGTTTAACACGCCTCTTGTGGCGTCGATTCCTCTCTCCATAGACCATCCCAGAACGTGTATAAACTATCAAAATGAAGCGCTTTCAGTCTATTTTCATTTGGTTACAGCGGCAGTCGCTGAAGTTTTCAGATCTGGGAGATATCTCGCGTTGAGTGCGTGGGTGTCGGCTTCCTTCTTTCTTTCTTCCTCCTTTGTTCTTCCTTGTTCTTCATCAAATTGAGGTAGGTTCTCTCGGGCTCAAACAGCAAATCATATATCAAAATGTTCAGCATGAAGTCCTCTTTCTTTTGATATATAAAGCCCCAAATATCATGTAGTATCCTGCGAGTATTTCGAGGTTTTGTAGAAGCATGTTAGAAGCATGTTAGATTAGGGTTAACATTGTTCCTTCTTCGATTTAGTTCTGATTTCAGGACGTAAATATGAAATTGATCCATGCATCTTGTAGAGTTTTTCGTGCTCTTTCCATTGATTATAAAAGCCCTAAATTCATCCAGCATGTTTAGAGAATTTCTGTTCGTAGTAACAGCATGTTTAGACCTAGTTTTGATGTGTTCTTCCAAGTTGATTTCTGATTTCGACTGATTTCGAAGTGTTAATCTTGATCCACATGAACCATATCATATATGGTTGGATTCAGCATCGAAGTGGCTTTCTTTTGACATAAGAAGCCCCAATTTTTGTTCTGTATACTGAGAGAATTTTACGTTTTAGTCACTGCATGTCAGAATTAGGGTTACATGTGTTCTTGCCTTAATAAATCTTGATTTCGGCAAGATAATTTGAAATTGGCCTTACTGTTAGATAGTATTCTCTGTTAGATTTCCAACGGTACCAAAATCCCCTTATTTGGAGTTCATTTCCACTAGTTATTAGCGATTTAGTGTAACCCTAGCAACCCTCACTTCCCGGCGTTCACCGGACGCGGCAGGGATGACCGGAGACGACCCAGAGATGGACGGTCTTACGATAGACCACAAATCTCTATTGACCACTTTTGACCTTGGCATGGCCTGAGATAAACGGTCTTTCAGGAACCACACATCCCAGGATGAACGGTTCCAAACGAACCACATATCAGGATATAAGGTCCCAGAGCAACCACACAACTTGAACGGCCCTGAACTGGCCGCACAACCCAGGGGATGGGCGGCCATCTCAGGACCGCCCAACCCTTTGGGCGGCCCCTCAGGAACCGCCCAAGTACATGGGCGGCCCTCAGGGAGCCGCCCAACCCCCTGGCCTGCCCAGATGAACCCCGTTCAGCCCCGTTTGCCCCCTGTTAAGCCCAGAAGTTATACGGCCCTTTATCAACCGTTTATGTATGCTGTAAATGACTTAATACATGTTCTAATTGATTCATTTGCATATCATAAATGGTAATTAGTAAAATAGAAACCCATATGATAATTGATTAATTATTTAACTAAATTTTTGTTAATCGCATGCCATTCGCTCGTACGCGAGCTTGTTCATTCTATCTTTTAGCTTTATTCATCTTTCTAGCTTATGCACTAAATTAAATGATAATGCTTGATGGATTAACATGAAATTAGGATTAATATGAGCAATTTAACTTGCTAGTTAGCTGTTGTACTACAGTAACATAGCACGATTACTTTCCCAACTTCAAGTTGTCGTTAAGGCGTTAAATAGCATGTTACCTCCAGAAAACTTGATCCGGCGGGATTACCATTAATTCACATGTTTAATATCCCTGTTTAGAAATCCATTGATTAAGTGTTAATCTATTCCAGCAAAGTTATATATGTAACTCTTATTGTGATTTGGTTATCGATCTTCTTGATGATTGTGCTTACCTTGAAATTCTGAAATGAATATTCTTCCTACTTGAAATTGTTATTGTTACATAGCTTAAACCTTGGAATTCTGGCCATAAATTGTGGAGGTCTAGATTCGTGGGATCTTTGATCCAAAGAAATCAATGCCTGGCAAACAATTAAGGACTCGATCTAGTCCTAGGAGGAGTGCCCGAACACTACGTGTACCCCCGGGGAGGTGAATGACTAGGTGTGGCATTTGGCACCAGTACTATGACATGAGTTAAATCTAGGACTGTCCACTACTCTTCACTACTCTCCACTACTCTCTACTACGTTGCACTTTCCACTCTTCACTGTTCTATACTCTACTTGTTGTTACTTTACTTGCTGTTACTTGGACGTGGAAATGAAATTACATACGTGCTTGACATGACTTGAATCATCTTGATATGGCCAACTCTTTATCGTAATCTCCTGTAGTAAATTCTGTCTTTGTTATTCCTCTTAAGTATTACCATTCTGTTCCTTTATATTTCTTGACCTTGCAAGATCTGTTTTATTATCGTTGTTTCTTTATATCGTCATTTATTTCTCTTATTAGCATGGCATATGAAACTGTAATTTACTTGTTAATCACTTAAACTATGCCTGATGATAGAGTATAATTCCTACTGAGCTTTTTGCTCACCCCTACTTCCAACCCTTTTCAGGTTATGCGAGTATCGGTTCGTGCATTGGGAAATGGATAAGGGTGATCGAGTAGAACCTGGAACCTAGAGTTGGAGTCTGCTCTTTCATTTTCTTGAGTCTAGCTAGTCTAGTTATTTCTTTTTGTTATTTATTTTGAATCTTTTATTGTAAGTGGTGTCAAACTATATCTTTTTAAATTAATAGGAGTTCGTATTTTCTCAAGTGTGTGTCTGGCATCTTTGTATTTTATTGTGATTATTTATCTTCCGCTCTTGTTATCGTGACTTATCTCTTGCCACGTTCCGAGCATCGCTTCCTGCTGCTATCGGTTCAGGGCGTGACAGTTTTGGTATCAGAGCCTCCTTGCCTGAGTCACTGGGATTTTGTCCAAGTGTTGCCTCCTTGCCTGAGTCCCTTGGATTTTATCCAAGAGTATAGTTTTTCCTAAGTTCTAGGCTTCCTAAGTTTTGCCTTGCATCCCAATGACCCGGTATATCAAAAGATGTTGTCCGAACGTTAGGCTACGCGTCTCGGGAAGATCGCATACTTGCACGAGTGGTCTTCGGATCGATTATCTCCGCCAGGTACCAAGTTTTGGTCATGTCTAGGTGCATAGTACCCCTAACCTTGTTAAAGTCTTAGAACCCGACCTGGTGAGATTGGGTAGTATCGTGGGGTAAGTAATAAAATATATGCAAGATTGTGTTGCGTTACGCGTAAGGGTAATGAAAGGTTAACCATATAACTATCTTGCAAGTTTTTAAGCCAATTCTTAAAATGAAACCGAGTGGTTCCGGTAAGCTAAGTTTCGGTTCCGCGAAAGGCTGGCGAGTCCGTCGTAAGGAAACCCGACGTATAAGAAGAAGAAGCGTAGTATTAGTATATGGTATCGTTCTCTTTTACCCCTAGCTATAGCTAATTCTTTTAATTGTATAGTTAACATGCTATTTTTAATGAATAAGATCATCTTAGTTAGCTAATTCCTTTCGTCATCAATTGTATAGTTAACATTATTTTGATAAGTAAGATCATCTTAGTTCGAACATTCACATAATTGATAATAGTCGGTGAATTTGGGGACCAAATTCCTTTAAGTGGGGGAGGGTGTAACACCCCGGTTTTTAAAATCTAAATTTAATTGAAATAGTGAATTTTTAATTTAGATAAATGAATTTCGAAATTAATATTATATTCCTCAGTGAATAGTGCTAGTGTAATTTCGACTTTCTCACAAAAATCTAGAAAAATAGTAAATTGATAGAGAATGATTTATGAAACAACTTTGCCTTCTTGAGTTTTATCAGTAAAAATCTGTAATTAGATCTATTTATCGTTTAAGTGAGTTTCATTAAATAATATTTTATTCCTTGGAATAGTACCATCGAAAATTCTTCTACGTGATAAAAATCTATAAAAATGGTAATTAGGTTTCTGGAAGTGTATGTAACAAATTTGTCTTCTGGGATTAACCCAGTAAAATCCGTAGCAAGATCTATTTAAAGATTTAAGTGAAAAATCCACACTTTCAACCTTTACCTAACCTTGACTTCAAACACAAAATCCGACCTTAATACTCAACCATTTGATCTGAAATTGGTGTCAAATTAAAGGCCATGATCTTAACTTCAATAGCCCTCTAAAAATTGCTCGAAACCCTAACCCTAATTGAGGCGGCTGGTCGAGTTTGACTTGGTCCTTGATTTCGGCGCCTTGTTTAACACGCCTCTTGTGGCGTCGATTCCTCTCTCCACAGACCATCCCAGAACGTGTATAAACTATCAAAATGAAGCCCTTCCAGTCTATTTTCATTTGGTTGCAGCGGCAGTCGCTGAAGTTTTCAGATCTGGGAGATATCTCGCGTTGAGTGCGTGGGTGTCGGCTTCCTTCTTTCTTTCTTCCTCCTTTGTTCTTCCTTGTTCTTCATCAAATTGAGGTAGGTTCTCTCGGGCTCAAACAGCAAATCATATATCAAAATGTTCAGCATGAAGTCCTCTTTCTTTTGATATATAAAGCCCCAAATATCATGTAGTATCCTGCGAGTATTTCGAGGTTTAGTAGAAGCATGTTAGAAGCATGTTAGATTAGGGTTAACATTGTTCCTTCTTCGATTTAGTTCTGATTTCAGGACGTAAATATGAAATTGATCCATGCATCTTGTAGATTTTTTCGTGCTCTTTCCATTGATTATAAAAGCCCGAAATTTCATCCAGCATGTTTAGAGAATTTCTGTTCGTAGTAACAACATGTTTAGACCTAGTTTTGATGTGTTCTTCCAAGTTGATTTCTGATTTCGACTGATTTCGAAGTGTTAATCCTGATCCACATGAACCATATCATATATGGTTGGATTCAGCATCGAAGTGGCTTTCTTTTGACATAAGAAGCCCCAATTTTTGTTCTGTATACTGAGAGAATTTTACGTTTTAGTCACTGCATGTCAGAATTAGGGTTACATGTGTTCTTGCCTTAATAAATCTTGATTTCGGCAAGATAATTTGAAATTGGCCTTACTGTTAGATAGTATTCTCTGTTAGCTTTCCAACGGTACCAAAATCCCCTTATTTGGAGTTCATTTCCATTAGTTATTAGCGATTTAGTGTAACCCTAGCAACCCTCACTTCCCGGCGTTCACCGGACGCGGCAGGGATGACTGGAGACGACCCAGAGATGGACGGTCTTATGATAGACCGCACATCTCTGTTGACCACTTTTGACCTTGGCATGGCCTGAGATAAACGGTCTTCTAGGAACCACACATCCCAGGATGAACGGTTCCAAACAAACCACATATCAGGATATAAGGTCCCAGAGCAACCACACAACTTGAACGGCCCTGAACTGGCCGCACAACCCAGGGGATGGGCGGCCATCTCAGGACTGCCCAACCCTTTGGGCGGCCCCTCAGGAACCGCCCAAGTACATGGGCGGCCTTGAAGGAGCCGCCCAACCCCCTGGCCTGCCCAGATGAACCCCGTTCAGCCCCGTTTGCCCCTTGTTAAGCCCAGAAGTTATACGGCCCTTTATCAACCGTTTATGTATGCTGTAAATGACTTAATACATGTTCTAATTGATTCATTTGCATATCATAAATGGTAATTAGTAAAATAGAAACCCATATGATAATTGATTAATTATCTAACTAAATTTCTGTTAATCGCATGCCATTCGCTCGTACGCGAGCTTGTTCATTCTATCTTTTAGCTTTATTCATCCTTCTAGCTTATGCACTAAATTAAATGATAATGCTTGATGGATTAACATGAAATTAGGATAAATATGAGCAATTTAACTTTCTAGTTAGCTGCTGTACTACAGTAACATAGCACGATTACTTTCACAACTTCAAGTAGTCGCTAAGGCGTTAAATAGCATGTTACCTCCGAAAAACTTGATCCGGCGGGATTACCATTAATTCACATGTTTAATATCCCTGTTTAGAAATCCATTGATTAAGTGGTAATCTATTCCAGCAAAGTTATATATGTAACTCTTATTGTGATTTGGTTATCGATCTTCTTTATGATTGTGCTTACCTTGAAATTCTGAAATGAATCTTCTTCCTACTTGAAATTGTTATTGCTACATAGCTTAAACCTTGGAATTCTGGCCATAAATTGTGGAAGTCTAGACTCGTGGGATCTTTGATCCAAAGAAAATAATGCATGGCAAATAATTAAGGGCTCGGTCTAGTCCTGGGAGGAGCGCCCGAACACTACGTGTACCCCGGGGAGGTGATTGACTAGGTGTGGCATTTGGCACCAGTACTATGACATGAGTTAAATCCAGGACTGTCCACTACTCTTCACTACTCTCCACTACTGTCTAGTACGTTGCACTTTCCACTCTTCACTGTTCTATACTCTACTTGTTGTTACTTTACTTGCTGTTACTTGGATGTGGAAATGAAATTACATACGTGCTTGACATGACTTGAATCGTCTTGATATGGCCAACTCTTTACCGTAATCTCTTGTAGTAAATTCTGTCTTTGTTATTCCTCTTAAGTATTACCATTCTGTTCCTTTATATTTCTTGACCTTGCAAGATCTGTTTTATTATCGTTGTTTCTTTATATCGTCATTTATTTCTCTTATTAGCATGGCATATGAAACTGTAATTTACTTGTTAATCACTTAAACTATGCCTGATGATAGAGTATAATTCCTACTGAGCTTTTTGCTCACCCCTACTTCAAACCCTTTTCAGGTTATGCGAGTATCGGTTCGTGCATTGGGAAATGGATCAGTGTGATCGAGTAGAACCTGGAACCTAGAGTTGGAGTCTGCTCTTTCATTTTCTTGAGTCTACCTAGTCTAGTTATTTCTTTTTGTTATTTATTTTGAATCTTTTATTGTAAGTGGTGTCAAACTATATCTTTTTAAATTAATAAGAGTTCGTATTTTCTCAAGTGTGTGTCTGGCCTCTTTGTATTTTATTGTGATTATTTATCTTCCGCTCTTGTTATCGTGACTTGTCTCTTGTCACGTTCCGAGCATCGCTTCCCGCTGCTATCGATTCGGGACGTGACAGTTTTGGTATCAGAGCCTCCTTGCCTGACTCGCTTGGATTTTGTCCAAGTGTTGTCTCCTTGCCTGAGTCCCTTGGATTTTGTCCAAGAGTATAGTTTTTCCTAAGTTCTAGGCTTCCTAAGTTTTGCCTTGCATCCCAATGACCCGATATATCAAAAGTTGTTGTCCGAACGTTAGGCTACGCCTCTCGGGAAGATCGCATACTTGCGCGAGTGGTCTTCTGATCGATTATCTCCGCCAGGTACCAAGTTTTGGTCATGTCTAGGTGCATAGTACCCCTAACCTTGTTAAAGTCTTAGAACCCGACCTGGTGAGATTGGGTAGTATCGTGGGGTAAGTAATAAAATATATGCAAGATTGTGTTGCGTTACGCGTAAGGGTAATGAAAGGTTAACCATATAACTATCTTGCAAGTCTTTAAGCCATTCTTAAAATGAAACCGAGTGGTTCCGGTAAGCTAAGTTTCGGTTCCGCGAAAGGCTGGCGAGTCCGTCGTAAGGAAACCCGACGTAATAAGAAGAAGAAGCGTAGTATTAGTATATGGTATCGTTCTCTTTTACCCCTAGCTATAGTTAATTCTTTTAATTGTATAGGTAACATTATTTTAATGAGTAAGATCATCTTAGTTCGAACATTCACATAACTGATAATAGTCGGTGAATTTGGGGACCAAATTTCTTTAAGTGGGGGAGGGTGTAACACCCCGATTTTTAAAATCTGAAATTTAATTGAAATAGTGAATTTTTAATTTAGATAAATGAATTTCAGAAATTAATATTATATTCCTCATTGAATAGTGCTAGTGTAATTTCGACTTTCTCACAAAAATCTAGAAAAATAGAAAATTGATAGAGAATGATTTATGAAACAACCTTGCCTTCTTGAGTTTTATCAGTGAAAATCTGTAATTAGATCTATTTATCGTTTAAGTGAGTTTCATTAAATAATATTTTATTCCTTGTAATAGTACCATCCAAAATTCTTCTACGTGACAAAAATCTATAAAAATTGTAATTAGGTTTCTGGAAGTGTATGTAACAAATTTGTCTTCTGGGATTAACCCAGTAACAATCCGTAGCAAGATCTATTTAATGTTTTAAGTGAAAAATCCACACTTTTCAACCTTTACCTAACCTTGACTTCAAACACAAAATCGACCTTAATACTCAACCATTTGATCTGAAATTGTTGTCAAATTAAAGGCCATGATCTTAACTTCAATAGCCCTCTAAAAATTGCTCGAAACCCTAACCCTAATTGAGGCGCCTGGTCGAGTTTGACTTGGTCCTTGATTTCGGCGCCTTGTTTAACACGCCTCTTGTGGCGTCGATTCCTCTCTCCACAGACCATCCCAGAACGTGTATAAACTATCAAAATGAAGCCCTTCCAGTCTATTTTCGTTTGGTTGCAGCGGCAGTCGCTGAAGTTTTCAGATCTGGGAGATATCTCGCGTTGAGTGCGTGGGTGTCGGCTTCCTTCTTTCTTTCTTCCTCCTTTGTTCTTCCTTGTTCTTCATCAAATTGAGGTAGGTTCTCTCGGGCTCAAACAGCAAATCATATATCAAAATGTTCAGCATGAAGTCCTCTTTCTTTTGATATATAAAGCCCCAAATATCATGTAGTATCCTGCGAGTATTTCGAGGTTTTGTAGAAGCATGTTAGAAGCATGTTAGATTAGGGTTAACATTGTTCCTTCTTCGATTTATTTCTGATTTCAAGACGTAAATATGAAATTGATCCATGCATCTTGTAGATTTTTTCGTGCTCTTTCCATTGATTATAAAAGCCCTAAATTTCATCCAGCATGTTTAGAGAATTTCTGTTCGTAGTAACAGCATGTTTAGACCTAGTTTGGATGTGTTCTTCCAAGTTGATTTCTGATTTCGACTGATTTCGAAGTGTTAATCCTGATCCACATGAACCATATCATATATGGTTGGATTCAGCATCGAAGTGGCTTTCTTTTGACATAAGAAGCCCCAATTTTGTTCTGTATACTGAGAGAATTTTACGTTTTAGTAACTGCATGTCAGAATTAGGGTTACATGTGTTCTTGCCTTAATAAATCTTGATTTCGGCAAGATAATTTGAAATTGGCCTTACTTTTAGATAGTATTCTCTGTTAGCTTTCCAACGGTACCAAAATCCCCTTATTTGGAGTTCATTTCCATTAGTTATTAGCGATTTAGTGTAACCCTAGCAACCCTCACTTCCCGGCGTTCACCGGACGCGGCAAGGATGACCGGAGACGACCCAGAGATGGACGGTCTTACGATAGACCGCACATCTCTGTTGACCACTTTTGACCTTGGCATGGCCTGAGATAAACGGTCTTTTAGGAACCACACATCCCAGGATGAACGGTTCCAAACAAACCACATATCAGGATATAAGGTCCCAGAGCAACCACACAACTTGAACGGCCCTGAACTGGCCGCACAACCCAGTGGATGGGCGGCCATCTCAGGACTACCTAACCCTTTGGGCGGCCCCTCAGGAACCGCCCAAGTACATGGGCGGCCCTCAGGGAGCCGCCCAACCCCCTGGCCTGCCCAGATGAACCCCGTTCAGCCCCGTTTGCCCCCTGTTAAGCCCAGAAGTTATACGGCCCTTTATCAACCGTTTATGTATGCTGTAAATGACTTAATACATGTTCTAATTGATTCATTTGCATATCATAAATGGTAATTAGTAAAATAGAAACCCATATGATAATTGATTAATTATCTAACTAAATTTCTGTTAGTCGCATGCCATTCGCTCGTACGCGAGCTTGTTCATTCTATCTTTTAGCTTTATTCATCTTTCGAGCTTATGCACTAAATTAAATGATAATGCTTGATGGATTAACATGAAATTAGGATTAATATGAGCAATTTAACTTTCTTGTTAGCTGCTGTACTACAGTAACATAGCACGATTACTTTCCCAACTTCAAGTAGTCGCTAAGGCGTTAAATAGCATGTTACCTCCGGAAAACTTGATCCGGCGGGATTACCATTAATTCACATGTTTAATATCCCTGTTTAGAAATCCATTGATTAAGTGGTAATCTATTCCAGCAAAGTTATATATGTAACTCTTATTGTGATTTGGTTATCGATATTCTTGATGATTGTGCTTACCTTGAAATTCTGAAAAGAATCTTCTTCCTACTTGAAATTGTTATTGCTACATAGCTTAAACCTTGGAATTCTGGCCATAAATTGTGGAAGTCTAGATTCGTGAGATCTTTGATCCAAAAAAATCAATGCCTGGCAAACAATTAAGGACTCGGTCTAGTCTTGGGAGAAGCGCCCGAACACTACGTGTACCCCCGGGGAGGTGAATGACTAGGTGTGGCATTTGGCACCAGTACTCTGACATGAGTTAAATCTAGGACTGTCCACTACTCTTCACTACTCTCCACTACTCTCTACTACGTTGCACTTTCCACTCTTCACTGTTCTATACTCTACTTGTTATTACTTTACTTGCTGTTACTTGGACGTGGAAATGAAATTACATACGTGCTTGACATGACTTGAATCGTCTTGATATGGCCAACTCTTTATCGTAATCTCCTGTAGTAAATTCTGTCTTTGTTATTCCTCTTAAGTATTACCATTCTGTTCCTTTATATTTCTTGACCTTGCAAGATCTGTTTTATTATCGTTGTTTCTTTATATCGTCATTTATTTCTCTTATTAGCATGGCATATGAAACTGTAATTTACTTGTTAATCACTTAAACTATGCCTGATGATAGAGTATAATTCCTACTGAGCTTTTTGCTCACCCCTACTTCCAACCCTTTTCAGGTTATGCGAGTATCGGTACGTGCATTGGGAAATGGATCAGTGTGATCGAGTAGAACCTGGAACCTAGAGTTGGAGTCTGCTCTTTCATTTTCTTGAGTCTAGCTAGTCTAGTTATTTCTTTTTGTTATTTATTTTGAATCTTTTATTGTAAGTGGTGTCAAATATATCTTTTTAAATTAATAAGAGTTCGTATTTTCTCAAATGTGTGTCTGGCCTCTTTGTATTTTATTGTGATTATTTATCTTCCGCTCTTGTTATCGTGACTTGTCTCTTGCCACGTTCCGAGCATCGCTTTCCGCTGCTATCGGTTTGGGGCGTGACAGTTTTGGTATCAGAGCCTCCTTGCCTGAGTCGCTTGGATTTTGTCCAAGTGTTGCCTCCTTGCCTGAGTCGCTTGGATTTTGTCCAAGTGTTGTCTCCTTGCCTGAGTCCCTTGGATTTTGTCCAAGAGTATAGGTTTTCCTAAGTTCTAGGCTTCCTAGTTTTGCCTTGCATCCCAATGACCCGGTATATCAAAAGATGTTGTCCGAACGTTAGGCTACGCCTATCGGGAAGATCGCATACTTGCGCGAGTGGTCTCGGATCGATTATCTCCGCCAGGTACCGAGTTTTGGTCATGTCTAGGTGCATAGTACCCCTAACCTGGTTAAAGTCTTAGAACCCGACCTGGTGAGATTGGGTAGTATCGTGGGGTAAGTAATAAAATATATGCAAGATTGTGTTGCGTTACGCGTAAGGGTAATGAAAGGTTAACCATATAACTATCTTGCAAGTTTTAAGCCATTCTTAAAATGAAACCGAGTGGTTCCGGTAAGCTAAGTTTCGGTTCCGCGAAAGGCTGGCGAGTCCGTCGTAAGGAAACCCGACGTATAAGAAGAAGAAGCGTAGTATTAGTATATGGTATCGTTCTCTTTTACCCCTAGCTATAGCTAATTCTTTTAATTGTATAGTTAACATGCTATTTTAATGACTAAGATCATCTTAGTTAGCTAATTCCTTTCGTCATCAATTGTATAGTTAACATTATTTTGATAAGTAAGATCATCTTAGTTCGAACATTCACATAATTGATAATAGTCGGTGAATTTGGGGACCAAATTCCTTTAAGTGGGGGAGGGTGTAACACCCCGGTTTTTAAAATCTGAAATTTAATTGAAATAGTGAATTTTTAATTTAGATAAATGAATTTCAGAAATTAATATTATATTCCTCAGTGAATAGTGCTAGTGTAATTTCGACTTTCTCACAAAAATCTAGAAAAATAGTAAATTGATAGAGAATGATTTATGACAACAACTTTGCCTTCTTGAGTTTTATCAGTAAAAATCTGTAGTTAGATCTATTTATCGTTTAAGTGAGTTTCATTAAATAATATTTTATTCCTTGGAATAGTACCATCGAAAATTCTTCTACGTGATAAAAATCCATAAAAATGGTAATTAGGTTTCTGGAAGTGTATGTAACAAATTTGTCTTCTGGGATTAACCCAGTGAAAATCCGTAGCAAGATCTATTTAATGTTTTAAGTGAAAAATCCACACTTTCAACCTTTACCTAACCTTGACTTCAAACACAAAATCCGACCTTAATACTCAACCATTTGATCTGAAATTGGTGTCAAATTAAAGGCCATGATCTTAACTTCAATAGCCCTCTAAAAATTGCTCGAAACCCTAACCCTAATTGAGGCGGCTGGTCGAGTTTGACTTGGTCCTTGATTTCGGCGCCTTGTTTAACACGCCTCTTGTGGCGTCGATTCCTCTCTCCACAGACCATCCCAGAACGTGTATAAACTATCAAAATGAAGCCCTTCCAGTCTATTTTCGTTTGGTTGCCGCGGCAGTCGCTGAAGTTTTCAGATCTGGGAGATATCTCGCGTTGAGTGCGTGGGTGTCGGCTTCCTTCTTTCTTTCTTCCTCCTTTGTTCTTCCTTGTTCTTCATCAAATTGAGGTAGGTTCTCTCGGGCTCAAACAGCAAATCATATATCAAAATGTTCAGCATGAAGTCCTCTTTCTTTTGATATATAAAGCCCCAAATATCATGTAGTATCCTGCGAGTATTTCGAGGTTTAGTAGAAGCATGTTAGAAGCATGTTAGATTAGGGTTAACATTGTTCCTTCTTCGATTTAGTTCTGATTTCAGGACGTAAATATGAAATTGATCCATGCATCTTGTAGAGTTTTTCGTGCTCTTTCCATTGATTATAAAAGCCCTAAATTCCATCCAGCATGTTTAGAGAATTTCTGTTCGTAGTAACAGCATGTTTAGACCTAGTTTTGATGTGTTCTTCCAAGTTGATTTCTGATTTCGACTGATTTCGAAGTGTTAATCCTGATCCACATGAACCATATCATATATGGTTGGATTCAGCATCGAAGTGGCTTTCTTTTGACATAAGAAGCCCCAATTTTTGTTCTGTATACTGAGAGAATTTTACGTTTTAGTAACTGCATGTCAGAATTAGGGTTACATGTGTTCTTGCCTTAATAAATCTTGATTTCGGCAAGATAATTTGAAATTGGCCTTACTGTTAGATAGTATTCTCTGTTAGCTTTCCAACGGTACCAAAATCCCCTTATTTGGAGTTCATTTCCATTCGTTATTAGCGATTTAGTGTAACCCTAGCAACCCTCACTTCCCGGCGTTCACCGGACGCGGCAGGGATGACCGGAGACGACCCAGAGATGGACGGTCTTACGATAGACCGCACATCTCTGTTGACCACTTTTGACCTTGGCATGGCCTGAGATAAACGGTCTTTCAGGAACCACACATCCCATGATGAACGGTTCCAAACGAACCACATATCAGGATATAAGGTCCCAGAGCAACCACACAACTTGAACGGCCCTGAACTGGCCGCACAACCCAGGGGATGGGCGGCCATCTCAGGACCGCCCAACCCTTTGGGCGGCCCCTCAGGAACCGCCCAAGTACATGGGCGGCCCTCAGGGAGCCGCCCAACCCCCTGGCCTGCCCAGATGAACCCCGTTCAGCCCCGTTTGCCCCCTGTTAAGCCCAGAAGTGATACGGCCCTTTATCAACCGTTTATGTATGCTGTAAATGACTTAATACATGTTCTAATTGATTCATTTGCATATCATAAATGGTAATTAGTAAAATAGAAACCCATATGATAATTGATTAATTATCTAACTAAATTTCTGTTAATCGCATGCCATTCGCTCGTACGTGAGCTTGTTCATTCTATCTTTTAGCTTTATTCATCTTTCTAGCTTATGCACTAAATTAAATGATAATGCTTGATGGATTAATATGAGCAATTTAACTTTCTAGTTAGCTGCTGTACTAGAGTAACATAGCACGATTACTTTCCCAACTTCAAGTAGTCGCTAAGGCGTTAAATAGCATGTTACCTCCGAAAAACTTGATCCGGCGGGATTACCATTAATTCACATGTTTAATATCCCTGTTTAGAAATCCATTGATTAAGTGGTAATCTATTCCAGCAAAGTTATATATGTAACTCTTATTGTGATTTGGTTATCGATCTTCTTGATGATTGTGCTTACCTTGAAATTCTGAAATGAATCTTCTTCCTACTTGAAATTGTTATTGCTACATAGCTTAAACATTGGAATTCTGGCCATAAATTATGGAAGTCTAGATTCGTGGGATCTTTGATCCAAAGAAATCAATGCCTGCCAAATAATTAAGGACTCGGTCTAGTCCTGGGAGGAGCGCCCAAACACTACGTGTACCCCCGGGGAGGTGAATGACTAGGTGTGGCATTTAGCACCAGTACTATGACATGAGTTAAATCTAGGACTGTCCACTACTCTTCACTACTCTCCACTACTCTCTACTACGTTGCACTTTCCACTCTTCACTGTTCTATACTCTACTTGTTGTTACTTTACTTGCTGTTACTTGGACGTGGAAATGAAATTACATACATGCTTGACATGACTTGAATCGTCTTGATATGGCCAACTCTTTATCGTAATCTCCTGTAGTAAATTCTGTCTTTGTTATTCCTCTTAAGTATTACCATTCTGTTCCTTTATATTTCTTGACCTTGCAAGATCTGTTTTATTATCGTTGTTTCTTTATATCGTCATTTATTTCTCTTATTAGCATGGCATATGAAACTGTAATTTACTTGTTAATCACTTAAACTATGCCTGATGATAGAGTATAATTCCTACTGAGCTTTTTGCTCACCCCTACTTCCAACCCTTTTCAGGTTATGCGAGTATCGGTTCGTGCATTGGGAAATGGATCAGTGTGATCGAGTAGAACCTGGAACCTAGAGTTGGAGTCTGCTCTTTCATTTTCTTGAGTCTAGCTAGTCTAGTTATTTCTTTTTGTTATTTATTTTGAATCTTTTATTGTAAGTGGTGTCAAATTTATCTTTTTAAATTAATAAGAGTTCGTATTTTCTCAAATGTGTGTCTGGCCTCTTTGTATTTTATTGTGATTATTTATCTTCCGCTCTTGTTATCGTGACTTGTCTCTTGCCACGTTCCGAGCATCGCTTCCCGCTGCTATCGGTTCGGGGCGTGACAGTTTTGGTATCAGAGCCTCCTTGCCTGAGTCGCTTGGATTTTGTCCAAGTGTTGCCTCCTTGCCTGAGTCGCTTGGATTTTGTCCAAGTGTTGCCTCCTTGCCTGAGTCCTTGGATTTTGTCCAAGAGTATAGGTTTTCCTAAGTTCTAGGCTTCCTAAGTTTTGCCTTGCATCCCAATGACCCGGTATATCAAAAGATGTTGTCCGAACGTTAGGCTACGCCTCTCGGGAAGATCGCATACTTGCGCGAGTGGTCTTCGGATCGATTATCTCCGCCAGGTACCGAGTTTTGGTCATGTCTAGGTGCATAGTACCCCTAACCTTGTTAAAGTCTTAGAACCCGACCTGGTGAGATTGGGTAGTATCGTGGGGTAAGTAATAAAATATATGCAAGATTGTGTTGCGTTACGCGTAAGGGTAATGAAAGGTTAACCATATAACTATCTTGCAAGTTTTTAAGCCAATTCTTAAAATGAAACCGAGTGGTTCCGGTAAGCTAAGTTTCGGTTCCGCGAAAGGCTGGCGAGTCCGTCGTAAGGAAACCCGACGTAATAAGAAGAAGAAGCGTAGTATTAGTATATGGTATCGTTCTCTTTTACCCCTAGCTATAGCTAATTCTTTTAATTGTATAGTTAACATGCTATTTTTAATGAATAAGATCATCTTAGTAGCTAATTCCTTCGTCATCAATTGTATAGTTAACATTATTTTGATAAGTAAGATCATCTTAGTTCGAACATTCACATAATTGATAATAGTCGGTGAATTTGGGGACCAAATTCCTTTAAGTGGGGGAGGGTGTAACACCCCGGTTTTTAAAATCTGAAATTTAATTGAAATAGTGAATTTTTAATTTAGATAAATGAATTTCAGAAATTAATATTATATTCCTCAGTGAATAGTGCTAGTGTAATTTTGACTTTCTCACAAAAATCTAGAAAAATAGTAAATTGATAGAGAATGATTTATGAAACAACTTTGCCTTCTTGAGTTTTATCAGTAAAAATCTGTAATTAGATCTATTTATCGTTTAAGTGAGTTTCATTAAATAATATTTTATTCCTTGGAATAGTACCATCGAAAATTCTTCTACGTGATAAAAATCTATAAAAATGGTAATTAGGTTTCTGGAAGTGTATGTAACAAATTTGTCTTCTGGGATTAACCCAGTGAAAATCCGTAGCAAGATCTATTTAATGTTTTAAGTGAAAAATCCACACTTTTCAACCTTTACCTAACCTTGACTTCAAACACAAAATCCGACCTTAATACTCAACCATTTGATCTGAAATTGGTGTCAAATTAAAGGCCATGATCTTAACTTCAATAGCCCTCTAAAAATTGCTCGAAACCCTAACCCTAATTGAGGCGGCTGGTCGAGTTTGACTTGGTCCTTGATTTCGGCGCCTTGTTTAACACGCCTCTTGTGGCGTCGATTCCTCTCTCCACAGACCATCCCAGAACGTGTATAAACTATCAAAATGAAGCCCTTCCAGTCTATTTTCGTTTGGTTGCAGCGGCAGTCGCTGAAGTTTTCAGATCTGGGAGATATCTCGCGTTGAGTGCGTGGGTGTCGGCTTCCTTCTTTCTTTCTTCCTCCTTTGTTCTTCCTTGTTCTTCATCAAATTGAGGTAGGTTCTCTCGGGCTCAAACAGCAAATCATATATCAAAATGTTCAGCATGAAGTCCTCTTTCTTTTGATATATAAAGCCCCAAATATCATGTAGTATCCTGCGAGTATTTCGAGGTTTAGTAGAAGCATGTTAGAAGCATGTTAGATTAGGGTTAACATTGTTCCTTCTTCGATTTAGTTCTGATTTCAGGACGTAAATATGAAATTGATCCATGCATCTTGTAGAGTTTTTCGTGCTCTTTCCATTGATTATAAAAGCCCTAAATTCATCCAGCATGTTTAGAGAATTTCTGTTCGTAGTAACAGCATGTTTAGACCTAGTTTTGATGTGTTCTTCCAAGTTGATTTCTGATTTCGACTGATTTCGAAGTGTTAATCCTGATCCACATGAACCATATCATATATGGTTGGATTCAGCATCGAAGTGGCTTTCTTTTGACATAAGAAGCCCCAGTTTTTGTTTTGTATACTGAGAGAATTTTACGTTTTAGTCACTGCATGTCAGAATTAGGGTTACATGTGTTCTTTCCTTAATAATTCTTGATTTCGGCAAGATAATTTGAAATTGGCCTTACTGTTAGATAGTATTCTCTGTTAGCTTTCCAACGGTACCAAAATCCCCTTATTTGGAGTTCATTTCCATTAGTTATTTGCGATTTAGTGTAACCCTAGCAACCCTCACTTCGCGGTGTTCACCGGACGCGGCAGGGATGACCGGAGACGACCCAGAGATGGACAGTCTTACGATAGACCGCACATCTCTGTTGACCACTTTTGACCTTGGCATGGCCTGAGATAAACGGTCTTTCAGGAACCACACATCCCAGGATGAACGGTTCCAAACGAACCACATATCAGGATATAAGGTCCCAGAGCAACCACACAACTTGAACGGCCCTGAACTGGCCGCACAACCCAGGGGATGGGCGGCCATCTCAAGACCGCCCAACCCTTTGGGCGGCCCCTCAGGAACCGCCCAAGTACATGGGCGGCCCTCAGGGAGCCGCCCAACCCCCTGGCCTGCCCAGATGAACCCCGTTCAGCCCCGTTTGCCCCCTGTTAAGCACAGAAGTTATACGGCCCTTTATCAACCGTTTATGTATGCTGTAAATGACTTAATACATGTTCTAATTGATTCATTTGCATATCATAAATGGTAATTAGTAAAATAGAAACACATATGATAATTGATTAATTATCTAACTAAACTTCTGTTAATCGCATGCCATTCGCTCGTACGCGAGCTTGTTCATTCTATCTTTTAGCTTTATTCATCTTTCTAGCTTATGCACTAAATTAAATGATAATGCTTGATGGATTAACATGAAATTAGGATTAATATGAGCAATTTAACTTGCTAGTTAGCTGCTGTACTACAGTAACATAGCACGATTACTTTCCCAACTTCAAGTAGTCGCTAAGGCGTTAAATAGCATGTTACCTCCGGAAAACTTGATCCGACGGGATTACCATTAATTAACATGTTTAATATCCCTATTTAGAAATCCATTGATTAAGTGGTAATCTATTCCAGCAAAGTTATATATGTAACTCTTATTGTGATTTGGTTATCGATCTTCTTGATGATTGTGCTTACCTTGAAATTCTGAAATGAATCTTCTTCCTACTTGAAATTGTTATTGCTACATAGCTTAAACCTTGGAAATCTGGCCATAAATTGTGGAAGTCTAGATTCGTGGGATCTTTGATCCAAAGAAATCAATGTCTGGCAACCAATTAAGGACACGGTCTAGTACTGGGTGGAGCGCCCGAACACTACGTGTACCCCCGGGGAGGTGATTGACTAGGTGTGGCATTTGGCACCAGTACTATGACATGAGTTAAATCTAGGACTGTCCACTACTCTTCACTACTCTCCACTACTCTCTACTACGTTGCACTTTCCACTCTTCACTGTTCTATAATCTACTTGTTGTTACTTTACTTGCTGTTACTTGGACGTGGAAATGAAATTACATACGTGCTTGACATGACTTGAATCGTCTTGATATGGCCAACTCTTTATCGTAATCTCCTGTAGTAAATTCTGTCTTTGTTATTCCTCTTAAGTATTACCATTCTGTTCCTTTATATTTCTTGACCTTGCAAGATCTGTTTTATTATCGTTGTTTCTTTATATCGTCATTTATTTCTCTTATTAGCATGGCATATGAAACTGTAATTTACTTGTTAATCACTTAAACTATGCCTGATGATAGAGTATAATTCCTACTGAGCTTTTTGCTCACCCCTACTTCCAACCCTTTTCAGGTTATGCGAGTATCGGTACGTGCATTGGGAAATGGATCAGTGTGATCGAGTAGAACCTGGAACCTAGAGTTGGAGTCTGCTCTTTCATTTTCTTGAGTCTAGCTAGTCTAGTTATTTCTTTTTGTTATTTATTTTGAATCTTTTATTGTAAGTGGTGTCAAACTTTATCTTTTTAAATTAATAAGAGTTCGTATTTTCTCAAAGTGTGTGTCTGGCCTCTTTGTATTTTATTGTGATTATTTATCTTCCGCTCTTGTTATCGTGACTTGTCTCTTGCCACGTTCCGAGCATCGTTTCCCGCTGCTATCGGTTCGGGGCGTGACAGTTTTGGTATCAGAGCCTCCTTGCCTGAGTCGCTTAGATTTTGTCCAAGTGTTGCCTCCTTGCCTGAGTCGCTTGGATTTTATCCAAGTGTTGTCTCCTTGCCTGAGTCCCTTGGATTTTGTCCAAGAGTATAGTTTTTCCTAAGTTCTAGGCTTCCTAGGTTTTGCCTTGCATCCCAATGACCCGGTATATCAAAAGATGTTGTCCGAACGTTAGGCTACGCCTCTCGGGAAGATCGCATACTTGCGCGAGTGGTCTTCGGATCGATTATCTCCGCCAGGTACCAAGTTTTGGTCATGTCTAGGTGCATAGTACCCCTAACCTTGTTAAAGTCTTAGAACCCGACCTGGTGAGATTGGGTAGAAACTGGGGTTAAGTAATAAAATATATGCAAGATTGTGTTGCGTTACGCGTAAGGGTAATGAAAAGTTAACCATATAACTATCTTGCAGGTCTCTAAACCCTTCTTAAAATGAAACCGAGTGGTTCCGGTAAGCTAAGTTTCGGTTCCGCGAAAGGCTGGCGAGTCCGTCGTAAGGAAACCCGACGTAATAAGAAGAAGAAGCGTAGTATTAGTATATGGTATCGTTCTCTTTTACCCCTAGCTATAGTTAATTCTTTTAATTGTATAGTTAACATCATTTTAATGAGTAAGATCATCTTAGTTCGAACATTCACATAACTGATAATAGTCGGTGAATTTGGGGACCAAATTTCTTTAAGTGGGGGAGGGTGTAACACCCCGGTTTTTAAAATCTGAAATTTAATTGAAATAGTGAATTTTTAATTTAGATAAATGAATTTCAGAAATTAATATTATATTCCTCAGTGAATAGTGCTAGTGTAATTTCGACTTTCTCACAAAAATCTAGAAAAATAGTAAATTGATAGAGAATGATTTATGAAACAACCTTGCCTTCTTGAGTTTTATCAGTGAAAATCTGTAATTAGATCTATTTATCGTTTAAGTGAGTTTCATTAAATAATATTTTATTCCTTGGAATAGTACCATCCAAAATTCTTCTACGTGATAAAAATCTATAAAAATGGTAATTAGGTTTCTGGAAGTGTATGTAACAAATTTGTCTTCTGGGATTAACCCAGTAACAATCCGTAGCAAGATATATTTAAAGATTTAAGTGAAAAATCCACACTTTCAACCTTTACCTAACATTGACTTCAAACACAAAATCCGACCTTAATACTCAACCATTTGATCTGAAATTGGTGTCAAATTAAAGGCCATGATCTTAACTTCAATAGCCCTCTAAAAATTGCTCGAAACCCTAACCCTAATTGAGGCGGCTGGTCGAGTTTGACTTGGTCCTTGATTTCGGCGCCTTGTTTAACACGCCTCTTGTGGCGTCGATTCCTCTCTCCATAGACCATCCCAGAACGTGTATAAACTATCAAAATGAAGCCCTTCCAGTCTATTTTCGTTTGGTTGCAGCGGCAGTCGCTGAAGTTTTCAGATCTGGGAGATATCTCGCGTTGAGTGCGTGGGTGTCGGCTTCCTTCTTTCTTTCTTCCTCCTTTGTTCTTCCTTGTTCTTCATCAAATTGAGGTAGGTTCTCTCGGGCTCAAACAGCAAATCATATATCAAAATGTTCAGCATGAAGTCCTCTTTCTTTTGATATATAAAGCCCCAAATATCATGTAGTATCCTGCGAGTATTTCGAGGTTTTGTAGAAGCATGTTAGAAGCATGTTAGATTAGGGTTAACATTGTTCCTTCTTCGATTTAGTTCTGATTTCAGGACGTAAATATGAAATTGATCCATGCATCTTGTAGATTTTTTCGTGCTCTTTCCATTGATTATAAAAGCCCTAAATTTCATCCAGCATGTTTAGAGAATTTCTGTTCGTAGTAACAGCATGTTTAGACCTAGTTTTGATGTGTTCTTCCAAGTTGATTTCTGATTTCGACTGATTTCGAAGTGTTAATCCTGATCCACATGAACCATATCATATATGGTTGGATTCAGCATCGAAGTGGCTTTCTTTTGACATAAGAAGCCCCAATTTTTGTTCTGTATACTGAGAGAATTTTACGTTTTAGTCACTGCATGTCAGAATTAGGGTTACATGTGTTCTTGCCTTAATAAATCTTGATTTCGGCAAGATAATTTGAAATTGGCCTTACTGTTAGATAGTATTCTCTGTTAGCTTTCCAACGGTACCAAAATCCCCTTATTTGGAGTTCATTTCCATTAGTTATTAGCGATTTAGTGTAACCCTAGCAGCCCTCACTTCCCGGCGTTCACCGGACGCGGCAGGGATGACCGGAGACGACCCAGAGATGGACGGTCTTACGATAGACCGCACATCTCTGTTGACCACTTTTGACCTTGGCATGGCCTGAGATAAACGTTCTTTCAGGAACCACACATCCCATGATGAACGGTTCCAAACGAACCACATATCAGGATATAAGGTCCCAGAACAACCACACAACTTGAACGGCCCTGAACTGGCCGCACAACCCAGGGGATGGGCGGCCATCTCAGGACCGCCCAACCCTTTGGGCGGCCCCTCAGGAACCGCCCAAGTACATGGGCGGCCCTCAGGGAGCCGCCCAACCCCCTGGCCTGCCCAGATGAACCCCGTTCAGCCCCGTTTGCCCCCTGTTAAGCCCAGAAGTTATACGGCCCTTTATCAACCGTTTATGTATGCTGTAAATGACTTAATACATGTTCTAATTGATTCATTTGCATATCATAAATGGTAATTAGTAAAATAGAAACCCATATGATAATTGATTAATTATCTAACTAAATTTCTGTTAATCGCATGCCATTCGCTCGTACGCGAGCTTGTTCATTCTATCTTTTAGCTTTATTCATCTTTCTAGCTTATGCACTAAATTAAATGATAATGCTTGATGGATTAATATGAGCAATTTAACTTTCTAGTTAGCTGCTGTACTACAGTAACATAGCACGATTACTTTCCCAACTTCAAGTAGTCGCTAAGGCGTTAAATAGCATGTTACCTCCGAAAACTTGATCCGGCGGGATTACCATTAATTCACATGTTTAATATCCCTGTTTAGAAATCCATTGATTAAGTGGTAATCTATTCCAGCAAAGTTATATATGTAACTCTTATTGTGATTTGGTTATCGATCTTCTTGATGATTGTGCTTACCTTGAAATTCTGAAATGAATCTTCTTCCTACTTGAAATTGTTATTGCTACATAGCTTAAACCTTGGAATTCTGGCCATAAATTGTGGAAGTCTAGACTCGTGGGATCTTTGATCCAAAGAAAATAATGCATGGCAAATAATTAAGGACTCGGTCTAGTCCTGGGAGGAGCGCCCGAACACTACGTGTATCCCCGGGGAGGTGAATGACTAGGTGTGGCATTTGCACCAGTACTATGACATGAGTTAAATCCAGGACTGTCCACTACTCTTCACTACTCTCCACTACTGTCTAGTACGTTGCACTTTCCACTCTTCACTGTTCTATACTCTACTTGTTGTTACTTTACTTGCTGTTACTTGGATGTGGAAATGAAATTACATACGTGCTTGACATGACTTGAATCGTCTTGATATGGCCAACTCTTTACCGTAATCTCTTGTAGTAAATTCTGTCTTTGTTATTCCTCTTAAGTATTACCATTCTGTTCCTTTATATTTCTTGACCTTGCAAGATCTGTTTTATTATCGTTGTTTCTTTATATCGTCATTTATTTCTCTTATTAGCATGGCATATGAAACTGTAATTTACTTGTTAATCACTTAAACTATGCCTGATGATAGAGTATAATTCCTACTGAGCTTTTTGCTCACCCCTACTTCCAACCCTTTTCAGGTTATGCGAGTATCGGTTCGTGCATTGGGAAATGGATCAGTGTGATCGAGTAGAACCTGGAACCTAGAGTTGGAGTCTGCTCTTTCATTTTCTTGAGTCTAGCTAGTCTAGTTATTTCTTTTTGTTATTTATTTTGAATCTTTTATTGTAAGTGGTGTCAAACTATATCTTTTTAAATTAATAAGAGTTCGTATTTTCTCAAGTGTGTGTCTGGCCTCTTTGTATTTTATTGTGATTATTTATCTTCCGCTCTTGTTATCGTGACTTGTCTCTTGCCACGTTCCGAGCATCGCTTCCCGCTGCTATCGGTTCGGGGCGTGACAGTTTTGGTATCAGAGCCTCCTTGCCTGAGTCGCTTGGATTTTGTCCAAGTGTTGCCTCCTTGCCTGAGTCGCTTGGATTTTGTCCAAGTGTTGCCTCCTTGCCTGAGTCGCTTGGATTTTGTCCAAGAGTATAGTTTTTCCTAAGTTCTAGGCTTCCTAAGTTTTGCCTTGCATCCCAATGACCCGGTATATCAAAAGATGTTGTCCGAACGTTAGGCTACGTCTCTCGGGAAGATCGCATACTTGCGCGAGTGGTCTTCGGATCGATTATCTCCGCCAGGTACCAAGTTTTGGTCATGTCTAGGTGCATAGTACCCCTAACCTTGTTAAAGTCTTAGAACCCGACCTGGTGAGATTGGGTAGAAACTGGGGTTAAGTAATAAAATATATGCAAGATTGTGTTGCGTTACGCGTAAGGGTAATGAAAAGTTAACCATATAACTATCTTGCAGGTCTCTAAACCCTTCTTAAAATGAAACCGAGTGGTTCCGGTAAGCTAAGTTTCGGTTCCGCGAAGGCTGGCGAGTCCGTCGTAAGGAAACCCGACGTAATAAGAAGAAGAAGCGTAGTATTAGTATATGGTATCGTTCTCTTTTACCCCTAGCTATAGTTAATTCTTTTAATTGTATAGTTAACATTATTTTAATGAGTAAGATCATCTTAGTTCGAACATTCACATAACTGATAATAGTCGGTGAATTTGGGGACCAAATTTCTTTAAGTGGGGGAGGGTGTTACACCCCGGTTTTTAAAATCTGAAATTTAATTGAAATAGTGAATTTTTAATTTAGATAAATGAATTTTGGAAATTAATATTATATTCCTCAGTGAATAGTGCTAGTGTAATTTTGACTTTCTTACAAAAATCTAGAAAAATAGTAAATTGATAGAGAATGATTTATGAAACAACCTTGCCTTCTTGAGTTTTATCAGTGAAAATCTGTAATTAGATCTATTTATCGTTTAAGTGAGTTTCATTAAATAATATTTTATTCCTTGGAATAGTACCATCCAAAATTCTTCTACGTGATAAAAATCTATAAAAATGGTAATTAGGTTTCTGGAAGTGTATGTAACAAATTTGTCTTCTGGGATTAACCCAGTAACAATCCGTAGCAAGATCTATTTAAAGATTTAAGTGAAAAATCCACACTTTCAAACTTTACCTAACCTTGACTTCAAACACAAAATCCGACCTTAATACTCAATCATTTGATCTGAAATTGGTGTCAAATTAAAGGCCATGATCTTAACTTCAATAGCCCTCTAAAAATTGCTCGAAACCCTAACCCTAATTGAGGCGGCTGGTCGAGTTTGACTTGGTCCTTGATTTCGGCGCCTTGTTTAACACGCCTCTTGTGGCGTCGATTCCTCTCTCCATAGACCATCCCAGAACGTGTATAAACTATCAAAATGAAGCCCTTCTAGTCTATTTTCGTTTGGTTGCAACGGCAGTCGCTGAAGTTTTCAGATCTGGGAGATATCTCGCGTTGAGTGCGTGGGTGTCGGCTTCCTTCTTTCTTTCTTCCTCCTTTGTTCTTCCTTGTTCTTCATCAAATTGAGGTAGGTTCTCTCGGGCTCAAACAGCAAATCATATATCAAAATGTTCAGCATGAATTCCTCTTTCTTTTGATATATAAAGCCCCAAATATCATGTAGTATCCTGCGAGTATTTCGAGGTTTTGTAGAAGCATGTTAGAAGCATGTTAGATTAGGGTTAACATTGTTCCTTCTTCGATTTAGTTCTGATTTCAGGACGTAAATATGAAATTGATCCATGCATCTTGTAGATTTTTTCGTGCTCTTTCCATTGATTATAAAAGCCCTAAATTTCATCCAGCATGTTTAGAGAATTTCTGTTCGTAGTAACAGCATGTTTAGACCTAGTTTTGATGTGTTCTTCCAAGTTGATTTCTGATTTCGACTGATTTCGAAGTGTTAATCCTGATCCACATGAACCATATCATATATGGTTGGATTCAGCATCGAAGTGGCTTTCTTTTGACATAAGAAGCCCCAGTTTTTGTTTTGTATACTGAGAGAATTTTACGTTTTAGTCACTGCATGTCAGAATTAGGGTTACATGTGTTCTTTCCTTAATAATTCTTGATTTCGGCAAGATAATTTGAAATTGGCCTTACTGTTAGATAGTATTCTCTGTTAGCTTTCCAACGGTACCAAAATCCCCTTATTTGGAGTTCATTTCCATTAGTTATTTGCGATTTAGTGTAACCCTAGCAACCCTCACTTCGCGGTGTTCACCGGACGCGGCAGGGATGACCGGAGACGACCCAGAGATGGACAGTCTTACGATAGACCGCACATCTCTGTTGACCACTTTTGACCTTGGCATGGCCTGAGATAAACGGTCTTTCAGGAACCACACATCCCAGGATGAACGGTTCCAAACGAACCACATATCAGGATATAAGGTCCCAGAGCAACCACACAACTTGAACGGCCCTGAACTGGCCGCACAACCCAGGGGATGGGCGGCCATCTCAAGACCGCCCAACCCTTTGGGCGGCCCCTCAGGAACCGCCCAAGTACATGGGCGGCCCTCAGGGAGCCGCCCAACCCCCTGGCCTGCCCAGATGAACCCCGTTCAGCCCCGTTTGCCCCCTGTTAAGCACAGAAGTTATACGGCCCTTTATCAACCGTTTATGTATGCTGTAAATGACTTAATACATGTTCTAATTGATTCATTTGCATATCATAAATGGTAATTAGTAAAATAGAAACACATATGATAATTGATTAATTATCTAACTAAACTTCTGTTAATCGCATGCCATTCGCTCGTACGCGAGCTTGTTCATTCTATCTTTTAGCTTTATTCATCTTTCTAGCTTATGCACTAAATTAAATGATAATGCTTGATGGATTAACATGAAATTAGGATTAATATGAGCAATTTAACTTGCTAGTTAGCTGCTGTACTACAGTAACATAGCACGATTACTTTCCCAACTTCAAGTAGTCGCTAAGGCGTTAAATAGCATGTTACCTCCGGAAAACTTGATCCGACGGGATTACCATTAATTAACATGTTTAATATCCCTATTTAGAAATCCATTGATTAAGTGGTAATCTATTCCAGCAAAGTTATATATGTAACTCTTATTGTGATTTGGTTATCGATCTTCTTGATGATTGTGCTTACCTTGAAATTCTGAAATGAATCTTCTTCCTACTTGAAATTGTTATTGCTACATAGCTTAAACCTTGGAAATCTGGCCATAAATTGTGGAAGTCTAGATTCGTGGGATCTTTGATCCAAAGAAATCAATGTCTGGCAACCAATTAAGGACACGGTCTAGTACTGGGTGGAGCGCCCGAACACTACGTGTACCCCCGGGGAGGTGATTGACTAGGTGTGGCATTTGGCACCAGTACTATGACATGAGTTAAATCTAGGACTGTCCACTACTCTTCACTACTCTCCACTACTCTCTACTACGTTGCACTTTCCACTCTTCACTGTTCTATAATCTACTTGTTGTTACTTTACTTGCTGTTACTTGGACGTGGAAATGAAATTACATACGTGCTTGACATGACTTGAATCGTCTTGATATGGCCAACTCTTTACCGTAATCTCCTGTAGTAAATTCTGTCTTTGTTATTCCTCTTAAGTATTACCATTCTGTTCCTTTATATTTCTTGACCTTGCAAGATCTGTTTTATTATCGTTGTTTCTTTATATCGTCATTTATTTCTCTTATTAGCATGGCATATGAAACTGTAATTTACTTGTTAATCACTTAAACTATGCCTGATGATAGAGTATAATTCCTACTGAGCTTTTTGCTCACCCCTACTTCCAACCCTTTTCAGGTTATGCGAGTATCGGTTCGTGCATTGGGAAATGGATCAGTGTGATCGAGTAGAACATGGAACCTAGAGTTGGAGTCTGCTCTTTCATTTTCTTGAGTCTAGCTAGTCTAGTTATTTCTTTTTGTTATTTATTTTGAATCTTTTATTGTAAGTGGTGTCAAACTATATCTTTTTAAATTAATAAGAGTTCGTATTTTCTCAAGTGTGTGTCTGGCCTCTTTGTATTTTATTGTGATTATTTATCTTCCGCTCTTGTTATCGTGACTTGTCTCTTGCCACATTCCGAGCATCGCTTCCCGCTGCTATCGGTTCGGGGCGTGACTGTTTTGGTATCAGAGCCTCCTTGCCTGAGTCGCTTGGATTTTGTCCAAGTGTTGCCTCCTTGCCTGAGTCGCTTGGATTTTGTCCAAGTGTTGCCTCCTTGCCTGAGTCGCTTGGATTTTGTCCAAGTGTTGTCTCCTTGCCTGAGTCTCTTGGATTTTGTACAAGAGTATAGTTTTTCCTAAGTTCTAGGCTTCCTAGGTTTTGCCTTGCATCCCAATGACCCGGTATATCAAAAGATGTTGTCCGAACGTTAGGCTACGCCTCTCGGGAAGATCGCATACTTGCGCGAGTGGTCTTCGGATCGATTATCTCCGCCAGGTACCAAGTTTTGGTCATGTCTAGGTGCATAGTACCCCTAACCTTGTTATAGTCTTAGAACCCGACCTGGTGAGATTGGGTAGAAACTGGGGTTAAGTAATAAAATATATGCAAGATTGTGTTGCGTTACGCGTAAGGGTAATGAAAAGTTAACCATATAACTATCTTGCAGGTCTCTAAACCCTTCTTAAAATGAAACCGAGTGGCTCCGGTAAGCTAAGTTTCGGTTCCGCGAAAGGCTGGCGAGTCCGTCATAAGGAAACCCGACGTAATAAGAAGAAGAAGCGTAGTATTAGTATATGGTATCGTTCTCTTTTACCCCTAGCTATAGTTAATTCTTTTAATTGTATAGTTAACATCATTTTAATGAGTAAGATCATCTTAGTTCGAACATTCACATAACTGATAATAGTCGGTGAATTTGGGGACCAAATTTGTTTAAGTGGGGGAGGGTGTAACACCCCGGTTTTTAAAATCTGAAATTTAATTGAAATAGTGAATTTTTAATTTAGATAAATGAATTTTGGAAATTAATATTATATTCCTCAGTGAATAGTGCTAGTGTAATTTCGACTTTCTCACAAAAATCTAGAAAAATAGTAAATTGATAGAGAATGATTTATGAAACAACCTTGCCTTCTTGAGTTTTATCAGTGAAAATCTGTAATTAGATCTATTTATCGTTTAAGTGAGTTTCATTAAATAATATTTTATTCCTTGGAATAGTACCATCCAAAATTCTTCTACGTGATAAAAATCTATAAAAATGGTAATTAGGTTTCTGGAAGTGTATGTAACAAATTTGTCTTCTGGGATTAACCCAGTAACAATCCGTAGCAAGATATATTTAAAGATTTAAGTGAAAAATCCACACTTTCAACCTTTACCTAGCCTTGACTTCAAACACAAAATCCGACCTTAATACTCAACCATTTGATCTGAAATTGATGTCAAATTAAAGGCCATGATCTTAACTTCAATAGCCCTCTAAAAATTGCTCGAAACCCTAACCCTAATTGAGGCGGCTGGTCGAGTTTGACTTGGTCCTTGATTTCGGCGCCTTGTTTAACACGTCTCTTGTGGCATCGATTCCTCTCTCCATAGACCATCCCAGAACGTGTATAAACTATCAAAATGAAGCCCTTCCAGTCTATTTTCGTTTGGTTGCAGCGGCAGTCGCTGAAGTTTTCAGATCTGGGAGATATCTCGCGTTGAGTGCGTGGGTGTCGGCTTCCTTCTTTCTTTCTTCCTCCTTTGTTCTTCCTTGTTCTTCATCAAATTGAGGTAGGTTCTCTCGGGCTCAAACAGCAGATCATATATCAAAATGTTCAGCATGAAGTCCTCTTTCTTTTGATATATAAAGCCCCAAATATCATGTAGTATCCTGCGAGTATTTCGAGGTTTTGTAGAAGCATGTTAGAAGCATGTTAGATTAGGGTTAACATTGTTCCTTCTTCGATTTAGTTCTGATTTCAGGACGTAAATATGAAATTGATCCATGCATCTTGTAGATTTTTTTGTGCTCTTTCCATTGATTAAAAAAGCCCTAAATTTCATCCAGCATGTTTAGAGAATTTCTGTTCGTAGTAACAGCATGTTTAGACCTAGTTTTGATGTGTTCTTCCAAGTTGATTTCTGATTTCGACTAATTTCAAAGTGTTAAGCCTGATCCACATGAACCATATCATATATGGTTGGATTCAGCATCGAAGTGGCTTTCTTTTGACATAAGAAGCCCCAATTTTTGTTCTGTATACTGAGAGAATTTTACGTTTTAGTCACTGCATGTTCGAATTAGGGTTACATGTTTTCTTGCCTTAATAAATCTTGATTTCGGCAAGATAATTTGAAATTGGCCTTACTGTTAGATAGTATTCTCTGTTAGCTTTCCAACGGTACCAAAATCCCCTTATTTGGAGTTCATTTCCATTAGTTATTAGCGATTTAGTGTAACCCTAGCAACCCTCACTTCCCGGCGTTCACCGGACGCGGCAGAGATGACCGGAGATGACCCAGAGATGGACGGTCTTACGATAGACCGCACATCTCTGTTGACAACTTTTGACCTTGGCATGGCCTGAGATAAATGGTCTTTCAGGAACCACACATCCCAGGATGAACGGTTCCAAACGAACCACATATCAGGATATAAGGTCCCAGAGCAACCACACAACTTGAACGGCCCTGAACTGGCCGCACAACCCAGGGGATGGGCGGCCATCTCAGGACCGCCCAACCCTTTGGGCGGCCCCTCAGGAACCGCCCAAGTACATGGGCGGCCCTCAGGGAGCCGCCCAACCCCCTGGCCTGCCCAGATGAACCCCGTTCAGCCCCGTTTGCCCCCTGTTAAGCCCAGAAGTTATACGGCCCTTTATCAACCATTTATGTATGCTGTAAATGACTTAATACATGTTCTAATTGATTCATTTGCATATCATAAATGGTAATTAGTAAAATAGAAACCCATATGATAATTGATTAATTATCTAACTAAATTTCTGTTAATCGCATGCCATTCGCTCGTACGCGAGCTTGTTCATTCTATCTTTTAGCTTTATTCATCTTTCTTGCTTATGCACTAAATTAAATGATAATGCTTGATGGATTAACATGAAATTAGGATTAATATGAGCAATTTAACTTGCTAGTTAGCTGCTGTACTACAGTAACATAGCACGATCACTTTCCCAACTTCAAGTAGTCGCTAAGGCGTTAAATAGCATGTTACCTCCGGAAAACTTGATCCGGTGGGATTGCCATTAATTCACATGTTTAATATCCCTGTTTAGAAATCCATTGATTAAGTGGTAATCTATTCCAGCAAAGTTATATATGTAACTCTTATTGTGATTTGGTTATCGATCTTCTTGATGATTGTGCTTACCTTGAAATTCTGAAATGAATCTTCTTCCTACTTGAAATTGTTATTGCTACATAGCTTAAACCTTGGAATTCTGGCCATAAATTGTGGAAGTCTAGATTCGTGGGATCTTTGATCCAAAGAAATCAATGCCTGGCAAATAATTAAGGACTCGGTCTAGTCCTAGGAGGAGCGCCCGAACACTACGTGTACCCCCGGGGAGGTGAATGACTAGGTGTGGCATTTGGCACCAGTACTATGACATGAGTTAAATCTAGGACTGTCCACTACTCTTCACTACTCTCCACTACTCTCTACTACGTTGCACTTTCCACTCTTCACTGTTCTATACTCTACTTGTTGTTACTTTACTTGCTGTTACTTGGACGTGGAAATGAAATTACATACGTGCTTGACATGACTTCAATCGTCTTGATATGGCCAACTCTTTATCGTAATCTCCTGTAGTAAATCCTGTCTTTGTTATTCCTCTTAAGTATTACCATTCTGTTCCTTTATATTTCTTGACCTTACAAGATCTGTTTTATTATCGTTGTTTCTTTATATCGTCATTTATTTCTCTTATTAGCATGGCATATGAAACTGTAATTTACTTGTTAATCACTTAAACTATGCCTGATGATAGAGTATAATTCCTACTGAGCTTTTTGCTCACCCCTACTTCCAACCCTTTTCAGGTTATGCGAGTATCAGTTCGTGCATTGGGAAATGGATCAGTGTGATCGAGTAGAACCTGGAACCTAGAGTTGGAGTCTGCTCTTTCATTTTCTTGAGTCTAGCTAGTCTAGTTATTTCTTTTTGTTATTTATTTTGAATCTTTTATTGTAAGTGGTGTCAAACTATATCTTTTTAAATTAATAAGAGTTCGTATTTTCTCAAGTGTGTGTCTGGCCTCTTTGTATTTTATTGTGATTATTTATCTTCCGCTCTTGTTATCGTGACTTGTCTCTTGCCACATTCCGAGCATCGCTTCCCGCTGCTATCGGTTCGGGGCGTGACAGGATCAGCCTCATACCTCTCAATGGATTCTTCTTCCTGAGGTGGAAGCTCCACAAGTTGAGGGTCAATGATGACCAAGGCTCGGGTGGGGCAATTGGTGGCAACATGCCCTAGGTTATGGCACCTAAAGCAGCGAATTCCCGAGACAGGGACTGGTTGGGAGGTGCTAGGGATGACTCCCTTTCCCTTGTCATCCGTCCTATCAGTTGGCAGAGTGTACTCTAGCCTGGGCACAGCAGCAAGTGCAGGTAAGGGGTTCCTTATGAACGGAACAGTAGGGGCAACGGCCTGGAGTGGGGTAGCAGTAGGGACATAGGAAGTGGAGGGGCCTGGCCTCTCAGGATAGCGGACCATGGGGTTTCAGGGTGCAGGTTGGCGGTAGGTGGGAACCCAAAGTGGGAACACCTTTTGAAACCGCTCGACATCTCGAGCAACCTGGTAGGCATGCTCGAGGGTGTTAGCCTCTCGTAAGAATAGCTCCTGATGTATGCTCTCGTGTAGGCCAGCCCTAAATTGCGAGAGGGTGATGGAGGCATCCTCGACGACATGACTCCGTAGGAAGAATTCATCGAACTTGGCGATGTATTCATCTACCGACTTCCCATCTTGGGTAAGTTTCTGCTATTGGTCTAAAAGACGCTGATGGTAGGAGGGTGGCAGATACTTTTCCCTAAGTTTCTCTTTCATTTCTTCCCACGTGCTGATGCGCTCCTCTCGTCTCCTTGCTAAGAGATTCTCAACATTGCACCAATAGTTCTTGGCCTTACCTAGGAGTTTCATTTTGGCAAACCTCACCCTTGTAACAGGGGTCATGCGGTGATGCCAATCAAAGTATTGATCCATCCCGGTCTCCTAATCAAGGTATGTGGGGGGATTTAGGGACCCATCAAAACTGGGAGCGTCTATTTTGACGTTCCGTAGGATGATCTCCTCATCGTCGTGGTCTCTCCCTCGAGGCGCACGATCCTCTTGCTCTCTACCTTGAGAAGCCTGATTCTGGCGGACTTGGTCTCTTTCTTCTCTAGGGTTGGCTATGGGATCTTCGTGACCATTCAACCTCCATTCCTCTTTCTTCACATGATCCTCTAAGGCTCGGATCCTCTCACCTAGCTCTGCTCACAATTGGCCTATAGATTCTTCAATTTGGGCCATAAGATGTTGTTCGAGCTGGGCTAGCATGGCATCCATGCTATCCTGGTTCATGGGTGATTATAAAGTTAAACTGCGCTCTAGACGGCCCGATGAATTCCTAGACCAACATGGCATGCACGAGCTTGGACCTAAATGATGCAATCCTGGGACCTAAAATTAGCAAGGTGTAGACCCAATTTGTTGGCTAATATGAAAAGGGTCAATTCCTTTTGCGAAGGGACCGGTCAGGGAGAGTTGCTCGCCTGTAGGCAAAGTAGTTGTGGAACTACCTCCTGACAATTATAGTGCCTTAATGTGATAGTTCTAGGACATAAGGATGGGATCATACAAGCTCTCTTTCTCGGTCCACAGCGATGCACTCAGGAGACAGGCTGCATGGATAGGGCTCTCTCTCACTTCATCGCGCGGCAATTGAAAAAGATACTAAATAAGCATGTTTATGGGGGCACGCACCTAACTAGATTGAAAGAGTCTAGCTCCAACCAGAGACGAAGGCGAGTGGGGACGTGCGTGTCCGCACGGTGTCGATGAATCTTGATCGGTTACAACGAATTCAGTCCACGCAGGGAGGGTGGTGAAATTATTATAAAATCACTTAATTTAAAATTTTCTCACGCAGGGGAATAAATTATTTCAGACTTTCTCCGCGTAGGGGGACTCACGGTCACTCACACTCCGTAATTTACGGACCATCAATCGATGACCACCCGACCCGGGCGCTGCTCAAGCTACCGTAGTGGACTCGGGTTCCACTTCCTTCAAATGGTATTTCTATAGAAATATAACTATTAAATTATATATATATATATATATATATATATATATATATATATATATATATATATATATATATTCCAACGAATTTTCAACCTCTCTTTCCTGACTTTTTTTTTTCAAACCTTTCCACTACAAATCACACAGCCAGGAGGCAGTCAACACACGCCCCTAAGCGGGCGACCACGCGGCGACGGCTCACGCGGCTGGTGGTAGGGCGGGCGTGTGGGTTTGTCAATGTGGACACGCGATAGGGGGCAATCGGCCAACGCGTGTTGCACGTGGGACAGGCGTGGGTGGACGGTGGGTGGCCAGCGGCCGCTGGTGTGCAGCCATGTGGCAGGGTGGGGCAGGCGCACGCGATAGGTGGTGCGACGAGCTCGGCGTGGGCGCGGGCGAGCGGGCGCACGTGGGAGGCGGGACCGGCGCACGCTGTAGGGCGTTATAGGGCGGGCCCACGCAGCGTAGGTGCGGGTGACGCAGGGCTGGTGCAGGCGGGGGTCACAGGCGGGCACTGGCCGCCGTTCCCGGGCGCGAGCGGCGGCGGGTGCGGCAGTGGGCACAGGCGGGCACCATCGCACGCGGTGGCATGGGCGTCGGTGGACGGTCGTTGCGGCCATGGGTAGGTTTAAATGGCGGCATGGGCGATGATGCCCGATCCCCGCGAACCAATTTTTTTTTCGCTCTCTCTCTCAGCTGAGAGAAGCAATGCTTCTTCTTCTGTTGTCTATTTTTTATCTTTTTTTTCACTTCTCTTTTCTCTCCGTTGTCTCCCCTTCTCTTTCAATTTTTTTTTCAATTCTCTCACAACCGAGAGGAAGTTTTCTTGTGCTATTCTTTCTCCCTCTTTTTTGTTTTCTCTCTTACGTACCGATGTTGTGGAGGGGAAACGACGTCAGGGATGACAGGGATGCCGTTGTTGGGCTCTGATACCAAAATTGACGCGGCGGAGACGTAGAAAGGATCGAAGGCACTCTAAATACGTGAATGGGATGAGATAACTATTGCCTCGCACTGCTCGGTCTCACACCGGACGGTCTCTCACCGGGCAATCTCTCTATTCTCACAAGGGAGATGGGGGGAAGGGAAGTAAGGAGAGGGAAAACTCTTCTCATGTACAAGCTTCTTTTCATTCAATCTATGCATATGAAAACTTTGTACACTAGCCCCCTTTATATAGGAAAGGCCATATTACACTTGGACAATCATACCCTTATTCTTTTCAACTAATGACATCCATGTCCTAGCCTAATAAAACAAACTACAACAACCAACTTTTGACTTGGCCAAATAAAATATAAAATAATAGAATATTTGGCCTAATAAAACAAAAGCAAATAATATATGTAGCAATACATGTATTATACACACAATACACAAATAATATATATACTCAATACACACAAATAAGTACTCAGGACGCCGAGTCTTCAAGAAGCCGAGTCTCCGAGCCATAAGCTCGGAGGTGTTGGGGCGGTGTGGCGTCGGTTGCGTGTGACTGGTGCGGTGGTGTCCCCACCACGCCATCACACGATGTGCGGTGTATCTAATATATTGGCTGTGTGAGTTCGCTCTTCCCTAGGGTGACGAAACTATAATTCGCGCCGAGGCTATATACCCGGCGTGTCTTATGGCATGGGGAGTGAAGCTGTCTCTCTACCCTGCCACCTTGTGCTTGATCTACAAGATGCTGGGTGACCTTCACCACTCACATCTCCCAAGAAATCTGCGGACCATAGGCCCTCTCCATTTCTTTAATGCCTGGGTGTGCACTTTATTTCTTGAATTTGCTCCCCAGTCATTGCAGTCCTCGAGCTTGTTCCCAAGGATGTTAGAGTTCGCCAGTGTGGAGCCAAATCAACCCATAGACCAGCTATTTTCCATCAGGGGGCAACTGAAAAAAGTCCCCATGAATGCCCCTAGTGCTTTACACTTTTGGAGTCTAGCTGCGCATTCCAGTCCCCTGGTGAATCATTCGCGGAAATGTAAATTTGGAGCGGTCGAGGATTACACCCACCCAATTTCTAGCGCAGTCTGTGCACGGCCTTCTTTGGAGTCAGAACTGGTAGATTGGGTTCTATCCATCAGACTCGGTGTCTTTGTTTTCCAGAAGGGGGGGAACACTTACTTGGAGCCGTATTACCCCTTTCGTTTTGGCAAGAACTTTGGATATCACCAAAATATTCCTCCATCTTAAGCATAATTCCCGTTGGAGAACCGGGAGAGGTTGGGGTCGGCAGTAGTTGAGGAGGCTCACACCTGGTGGGATTATTTCCACTGTAGAGAAGTTGTTTCATTTAGGGTGCCTGCCCCTGCACGTTTCCCCCGCGTGATGCCGGTGTATATTAAGTGGTGGAATTCTAGAACAGGCTTTTTTCGGACCTCCAGAAATGATTGTTGGTATACAGCAGAACGAAAGTTCTTGAACACCCAGTCGTCTCCAGTGTTTGAAATTGACCCGGCCCACTTGAAGAGGCTGAAGTATCGAAAGGATGCCGAGGTGAAAGCCTATCATTCTGCATGGAAAGCCATGAAGCGCAATACTCCGAGGCCGTAGCCTGAACTTCCCACGATCAACAAGGATGATTTCATGAAGACCCTTCAGGGCTTGTGCTGCGTAGGGAGTGAGAGACTGGTGCTCTAACAATTCCCTCTGCCAGTGTAGGAACCCCTTGCGTCCGCTACTTCCTGGCATCCGGAGGTCGATCGCCATTGTCCTTGTAGGACATTCATCAAGAGAGAAGATCAACGGCCCACCTTTTATAACCAAACTTCCTAGCTATTTGTGCTGCTGCGCCTCCATAGCCTCTCGATGACCGACCAAGCTGAGGTGATACTGAGTTGGCCTTTATTTGTTGCTTTCAAATATGCCGATGGGTGGGGTGTGGACCACATCGGCTTGTATTATTGTTTGCTAGTCCGCGATCATGAAGACCTGGCTTTGTTGGCCGAGCATTGCATGTCAATAGGAGACATTTGCTGGTTTGTTCGTGAAGGGGCATCTTAAGATAAGGAGCTCTCGTTGTTCTACTGGCCTCTCTCGCCTCTATATTCAGGGCCGACAGGTATACCACTCTGAATTTGTTCATTTATGTATATCTTGTTCCCTTCCAGCCATATATTGTCATTCATTTTTGTGGCCACCATGTGGACATGTCTTATGCAGATCACCCTGATTCGAGGAAAATCGGGGAGTAAAGAAAACTAATCTTGCAAGCTTAAAAGTCGAGCTATTTTGAGGCTCCGGTTGCTGCGCCAACGACTACTCCTCTGCCGGCTGGTGATTCAAGGAAACGAGAAAGGCCTCACCTTAAAGAGGCCATGACTTGAGCTAAAAAGGCTCGAATAGAAGCTACGAAACAGAAGGAGAAAGCCGCGGTAGTAGAGCCTATAGCGCCGCTTCCGACGATCCCAACCTTCGAGGAGTTTGAGGCCTCGCAGCCACAAGAATGTCCGTCTATAGGTATAACCCTGTGCTTCGCCATCTTGTACTGGCCACGAGTCAATCTTCATTCTTCTTCTTGTTTCTCTTACCCCCCCTTTTTTCTTAGTTCCGGTGCCTCAACCAACCCACTCCAGCCACGGAGGAAGTTGCCATCACTAGTGGAGCTGAAGAGGGAGGAGGTGGTACGGCAGTCGCCTTCCTGATAGAAGAAGATTTGCCGTCACCGATGCCCCAGCCACGAAGGCTACTACCTTTCTTGAATTCCTTATGAGTTGCCTTAATTGTATAGGCTGGTTTTGCCAAGTAGGTACCGGCCCTTCTATTTCTGCGGAGGCTCCTCCTCTTAGCGCTCCTACTCAGGGAGCATTGACGAGCCGACGTTCATCAGGGCGACTGGTTACTCTTGCGGCCAAAGGAAGCTCTTCGACGGCAGTCCAAGATAATTCAGCATTGCTTAAGTGGTCAGTTAGAGAGGCAGTGGGTTCATCGGAGAGTCCACCCTCAGAGGAACTGGTGGGCTACGAGACTTCGAGTGATGAGGAGCTTCCGAAAGCGGGGTCGAGAGAAACAACTCCATCAGCTTCTTACGGGAGTGATCTCCTAGCCTTCAGCCCAGCACGGCTTAAGCCAGGTTTCCTTATCGCCCCGTGTCCTTCTCTGGAGGAGGGCGAGGTTACTTCTGGCTTGACACACCCGTCAATGGAGGCTCCTGTAGTTACTGAACTAGACCTTGTGCCAATTGAGGTGAGCCCCAAATTTCATTTGGTTTCTTTGTTATTACCCATGTGCTGTAATGGGGATTTTAACATGTCTTTTCTTCCTTTGGTTTGTTCGCTTATGTGAAGGATCCCATTATCCCCATAGGCCAGTTCCACCGTCGGAGGGCGCAGCGCCATCACTCCCTGCTCCTCAGCTGGAGACTTTCAAGTTCTCCCCTGGTGAAGGTGTAGTGCCTGTGTGGAGGTCGCTTGCACTGCGGCTTCCCAGTGGATACCTCAAGATAACAATCCTTAGCGAGCCTGTGAGAATTCCTGGGATTGATCATATCATGGAGCAGTTGTAGCCCCCACCATTGGCCATTGAACAAGGGTTGGCTGACGACATTACTGATGCCGGGGCAATGCTGTTGGAACTCCAAGAGGAAGCGGCTGACGAAGCAGCTAACTTGGTGATCATTGTCGGAGCGGAGCTTAAGGAAACTATTCCAACGGGAGAGCATGAAGAACCTTCTCCCACCGGTATAGAGTAAACTTCTGACCCCATGCTTGAAACTCCCAGCTCGGCGCCTGAAACTAGGGGTGAGCCTGCAGCTATTGTTCCTGCCCTACCTGCATTTGTCGAGGAGAGTCGGGAGGAGCCGGTAGCAGCTTCGAAGGAGGCGGATGTTCACACCCGTTTTATGACCAATGAGTTGGGTCATCTCCTTATTTATCTTTATGATGCTCCGAGTTATACGCCATTTATTGAGCCATCTTGGTCAGCTTTGAGGCTCATTTCATGGGTCATTCTCCTTGATTGGGTCTCGCTCCTTATTTATCTTTCCGTGGGTTGAAGCTTAGTAGGCCCTTCATTTTGCCACGCCACTATCTCTGGCGGTCTATTGATTGGGCGTTTGATGACGTTTGACGGTCTATCTTAAGGCTGTTTGCTGACGCTAGAGTCCAGAGCCAATGACCTTTCCTTCAAGCCTTATCCTTTTTTATCCATTGAGCTCTGGCGGTTTATCGTATGGCTGTTAGAGGCATTGTGGCTGTTTTACCTTAGACCGTTTCTTGGCTCCAGAGTCCTATTCACGAACTTTTCACCTGTTGGTCTTATCTTTTGGTGAACATTTGAGGTTGGCGGTCTATCCTTTGACCATTTTCTCCAAGTAGCAATTTATTGTAAGACTGTTTGTGCAGACAGAGAGTCATGCTAGAACTATCTTTTCTCTACTATGTCGTGACCAAAGTAGAGTTTTGATTTTATGATTTCTCTCTCGATAGAGATCCTTAGAAGTTTCCGTTTGTTTCTGTGGACTCTTAGAAGTGTTATCTTCATGAGTTTTCTAAGTTTCATCCTACTTTTTCATTGGAATCTCTCCAACTCCAACCTAGAGTTTGAGGGTCTATAAATAGAACCCTTGAGTCCAAGGGTTGAGGAGGAGATTTCTGGAGATTACGTCGAGATGCTGCCGCGTTCTGGAGTGAGTACCCATCAAGGAGAGGTGTTATCTACATCCATTAGCCTTCAAGTCCAGGGAGTATTAAGTTCCAAGGGTTTAATAGTGTTGTTTTCTTCTTTAGTTTCTTCCCTTCTTCATAGCATTCACAAGTATCTTCCCTCTTCTTCTTCCACATTCCTAGCATCTTTGCACATTTTTTAAACATCTTCCCATCTTTTCCACGCCCCACAGGGGTTAAAAAACCACCACCCCAGGTATCCACCCTTCCTTTTGCATGCACTTTAGTTTATTTGCATTATAGTTTTTTTTGTTTATTTATTTACATTATAGTTGCTACACTTGTCATAGGGGTAATTTGGGTTACTTTTCTGTGCTTCTACATTTTTTTTGCAGGTCTACAGGGTTCCTAGCATGAGGCCCAACTCTTCTGGCCGGCCGGGAGAGGTGGAGATCCAAGTCCCAACTTGCTGTTCCATGCGCTCTGGCGGCTATATTTAGGACAGTTTGAGGATCTGTGGTGGCTTATCATAAGGCCGTCTCTTGCTCATTAGCGGCCTGATATTAGACCATTTGCGCTCGCAGAGTTCTAGATTTCATCTCCCGTGGGTGGGTGTTTCATCCAGCTCTTTCCAAGGTATTTACCTTAGCTTTGCTAGTTTAATTACCTTGGTGGCGATCACACTTCCTTAGTTGGGTATTGTTCATCATTGTCATCATCTTGCTTGCTTCTTTTTACTTCATTTGCTCCACACCTACGGTGTGTGTTTTCATTTTATTCCCTTACTCCATGCCCCGGTGTGTGTTTTTATTTTTCTTCTTCATGAACATTGATGGCATGCCCATGCTTCTGATTTTGGTGATTGTTTGAGTTAGGTTATTACCTAGTCACACACTTTCAAATATCTCTCATACCACTATATTCATATCCACACACACCATCACATCACATCATACACAAAAAAACCATCAACAACCCATTTTTTGGCGATCACGGTGGGACATCTAGTGTCAATCGTGTTGAGCTTCTGTTTGACCTGCTGCTGTTGATTAACCCAGTTGCCCTTGTGTTTTCCTCAGATTTTCCATTTAATTTCCTGCTATTTTCTGCTCTCTGGTCACCTTGGCGGTCTACTGTTCGGCCGTTTCTAGCTTAAAAGCGACCTAGAAATAGGCCGTCTTATCTCTCTGGCGATCTCAGATTAGACCGTTTCTACAGTTATAGGTACGCATCCCGATGTTGTTATTATTTCTATAGTTTTTGCTATATTTTTTACTCCTGGGTGGTATCTGATCTCCTCCTCTGTTGTGGAATATTTTATGGTATATACATACACCATTGTTTGCATATTTGGTTGTTAGTTTTTAGGCTGGAATTTGCATGCACTCCGGTGCACATAGGATCATTCATATTCATACTTTAGTTGCATTTTGCTACCTTGGTGTGTGAACCTCTCGTCTCCATATTCTTTGGGGCCGACTAGGTAATCACATATGGGACCTCCATAAGTCCCCGCGAGCCGTGGATTCCCACACGGACGCCCGGCCGGTTGTATCTTTACCACACCGTGTCTAGGTTGCATAAGTAAGGGAGAGTTTACACTTAGAGTTAACCAAGTCCCAAACACCCTTCCTATTAGGAACCTTGTTGGAGAGAATATCTAAATTCAAATCATTAAGGTTCTAAAGGAGGAAACAATATGATTGGTACATCATTATAACTTGGTTGATTTTGAGTGCCTCTCTTCCCTTTCTTATTTTTATAAAGTTTGGAGTCGTTGTTTTAGTCTCTCATTGTGTGCTTGTTTGTATTGTTTGCATTTTTCCAAGGTGTTCCATTGCATGTGGAGTTGCTTCCGGTCCTTAGAATCATCTTCTAGGAGTAATTCCTTCTTCACTTCCTATTCCAATCCTCTCTTTGAATCCGTCATGTCCTCTTTTGATCTTCCCCATTCCTAGGAGGAGTCTCTCCCCCAGGGCCTTCTAGGAGACCCGTCTCGAGTCGTCTCTTTCCAGTCCAGAGAGGGATCCGTCCCTCCTCTGTCCTCCGTCCCCATGGAAGGCGCGCAACCCTCCCTCTCTTCTCCCAATTCCGCCAATCACGTCCTTCAAATGATGGCACAGTTGGATCCGGCCCAACTTCAGGCTGTCTATCAGGCCTTGCAGGGGTCCAATGCCCCATCTCCCATGATTATACAAGGTCTATCCAATACCTCCATTACTCAACCAAGAGTTGATGGGCCCGCTGTTCAGCCCGTTCCAATTGATCTTACTCCGATCCAGCCAAGGACCATTCAATTCTCCAGTCTGGAAACGGGCCAGTCCTCTGGTTCGGCCCAGCAAGATTTTGACAAAGGGAAGACCATCCTCCCTTATGGGTCCATCCCATCAGCGCCACAAGTGCTTGTCGGCCCATCCGATTTCATGTGCCCCCAGCAAGGGGCGGCCCAAGTCCATGCCAATATGGGTCATTCTTCGGCCCAATATCTCTCTTATGGGCCTCCCTTTTCATCTGTCTACCCTTCAGCTCCCCGTCTTGAGTCTACTCCTTTCACTACCTCTGCTCCGTCCAGGGAGCAAGAACTACTTGATAAATGGGCCTCCATGCAACAACAACTTGACTTCCTTCGGAAGCGGGTTGGCCCATAATTGTTAGCATATATTCCAGTTCCTAGTTTCCAGAACATCCGGTTCCCACCGCAATCTGAGGTCCCCACTTACTATAAATATGATGGGAACATCAATCCCTTCATCCATGTGAGGGACTTTATGTATGAATCGACGTAGTTCCAATATGATGATCGCCTTATAGCATATTTATTTCACCGATCGCTAGATGGAGTTGCTTTGGAGTGGTTCTATGCTTTTCCACTCGAGGATGCCGAGAGTTTCAAGGTGGTGAAAGAAAAGTTTATTCAAAGGTTTCAAGACTGGGTTGGCCCGGAATATTCTTTTACAGATTTGGTGGCCGAGAAAATGAAGCCAGATGAAGAATTTGCTACGTATGCCGACAGGTGGAGGCAGATGGCCGCCCGAGTACCAAGTCACATTTCGGAGGAAGAGAAAGTCAAGCTGCTAATTTCAAATGCTACTCCTACATTCCAAAATATTCTTGCCATTAATGATATAGCCAATATGCACCAACTGTATAGCCGGGTGCGTTTTATTCAAACTCAATTCAAAGACTCACCAATCCACTCTCTTTTCGAAGCCCAAAAGCCCAAATATCACAAAAAACCTCAAGGGCCTGTCACCGAGGGAGTCCAAACCAATGAGTAGGTGCAAGCCATTGTGTTCCCCTTCCAATCCGTGCCATTCCGTTTTCCACAAAATCCTCGCAATCCCCAGTTCTCCACGCCACAAAACACCCAACCCACTTTCTCCGCTCCACAAAACCCTCACCCTACCTTCGCCGCTCGACAAAACACATTCCCTGCTCCACAACAACCTTCACAACCTCCGCAATACCATAATGTCCCTCCACCAAACGGCTACACCAACAACAATAAGCGTCGGGGTCCGAAGAGAGCCCAATATCCTCCCTTGCCCGAGTCCCTCACGGACATATTCTCGGCTCTCATGTCCATTAATGCCATCCAACTTTTTTCGGAATGGCCCATTTGGAACCCGACCGTGGATCAGACAAAATATTGCATGTTCCACCGATAGCCTGGCCATACAATTGAAGGATGTTTCCAATTCAAAGATTTGGTATATGATCTGCATGAAGGGCAGCGTATAGATTGGGCCGAGATGCACAAGGCCATCGTTGAAATTAAGGAGAAGAGAAGGCAGTTGCAGAGGCAGCAAGTGCAGCAGCAACAAGCACCGCCGCCACAGCAACAACAACAGCCCACTCAAGACTTGGGGATCCATCAGACTCCCATGCCGAACCATCCTCCTGCTTCGCAACCACAACCGCCGGCACCGGCCCAAGTCAACCTCCTCTAACCCCCGGCTCCGTATGCCGGATGGTCTTATGATGATGATGCATCAGTACAACGGCTCATGGCCCTTCACCACAACCACCGTAGCCCTGCTCCCTCCGTCATCCTCCCATTTAACCAACGAACCCCACTATCCTCTGCATCCACCAAAACTCTCATCCTACCATCCGCATTCCCCATAAACCCGTCTACCCCCACTTCACCACCGTCTACCCTCGCTTCCATCGCACCACTAGCCAACCATTCATCCATCATCCTCCTTCCAACTACCTCTACCCCATCACCAATGCCCGCACCAATCATTACTTCACCTTCATCAAACCCCCCGACCATCATCTCCACCACCCACACTACGCCTTCCCCCGCGCCACTCATTCACCCCACTGGGCCAGTTAAGCCGCTCATTTTGAGCCCATCCCAGGTCGTGCCAGCCCATAACCTTGCCCTCCAGAGCGGGCGTTTGTTCCACATGAATTATCCTTCCATTGGTGCACCCGCACCTAATCCCCAGTCTTCTCCGCCGGCTGTTGATCAGGAGGAGGCAGATCCTCTGTCGGGGACACAATATGATCTATTACATCATCTGGACAGAGTACCCGCCAAGATCTCTGTGCTGGAGCTAATAAAGAGATCTACGCTTCATCAAGATGCACTAGAAAACTTTCTACAGAAAGTAATTATTAATGAAGACATGGCAGTGGATAGTCTACCAATAGCTCTGGCTACAATCTCAAAGGGGCCGACAATCACTTTTTTCGAAACAGAACTGGCACCCCCGGAAGACCGGCAAATGCCGCCATGTATTTCCATAACTCTAAACAAAGTCAGCATAGATGCGGCGCTTGTAGATACAGGGGAATCCATCAATGTCTGCCCTCTCAGTACATTATGAGCCTACAATTTATCAGAAGATCTGTTGAGGCCGACCCCGACAACCATAGCAGTATATGACAATTCTCGAAGGGCATGTCATGGGGTGGTCACTATTCAGGCCGAGCTTGGGCCTCTCACTATGCCAATTGAATTCTGTGTACTGGACATCGACCCTATGTTCAAGGCTATCTTGGGTCGTCTGTGGATCAATAACCTCAACGCCGTAACATCCACTGCCCACCAATGTCTCAAATTTCCTTTTCAAGGGAGGGTTGTTAAGGTGAAAAGCATGTCCATGGTCCAGTCTGTGAAAGCCGTGACAGAGAAGATTCTGCCCACATTATGGCCCATCACACAGCTAGTTATTTCAGTTCTAGATATGGATTTCTCATGGGCTTACGCACCACGCAAGCCCGTCTCTGCAGCAGTGAATATTAAAGTGAAGCCCCAGATTCGAGATTCAAAAGGCTGGGACATTATATTAAAGTTGGGCTATCAGCCGGGGAGAGGCCTCGGCACACAACTACAAGGGCGGACCAAGCCGGTGCCCAAAGGGAGAAAGATGAATAGGAGGGGCCTCGGCTATCGAGAGTCTTCATTTTCAATTATGGGCGATTCTGGGCCCCTGACCTGGAATTATCGCCAACATTTTATTAAAAGCCCTCTCCAGCCCGACACCTTGAAAGCACAGCCGAGTCAGCCCAAGAAAGAAGAAGATATAGCTCAGGTATTTGCCAGCCCACCATTACTTCCAAAGGGGCCGGTTGATGACATGGTCGATTATAGCCAGGCTTTTGGAAGGCTATTTTATGAAGAAGAAAGTCAAGAGGTACGGCTTGTGCAGTTTGAGCCGAAGAAACCAACTTACCGTCCACGGGAAAAGGGGAGCTCGCCCATCGTCTTTACTTGGTCTCCCTCCCGTCTTATGTCTCTCTTCCAGCAGTTGGAATCTATACCCCGTTCACCTCCAATCATGATTGACCCGTTCTTGACAGAACTGCCAACTGAGGTGTTGATTATACCGTGTGCATGTGGGCAATGCCCACCCATTGATCTCTCCAACATGTGGTCCTCCTCATCCGATCTCTCCAATATGTGGTTCTCTTCATCTGACCCGTTCTTTGATGTCCTTTTCCCATCTCTCTTTTCCCGTCAACTTCCTCCTCCTCTACCTTCCTCTCCCTCTTGCTACATGATCTCCACTGACTCTCTCCAAAAAAAAACGTCAAATTTGAAACGGAGATTTCGGTGGAAGATTACACTATCTTGTCTCCATCCTCCTCCCAGGGGCATGAAGCCCCTGCTACCTCCTCCCCATTAGATTTTCTTTCTCCTAGGTTAGACGTAGGGTCCGTCGAGTCTAGGGAAGTAGAGTCTGTTAGGTCTAGAGAAGTAGGGTCTTGTTCTAGGTCATCCAACCCTTCCGCACCTCAGCTGCACCCGCTTGCGCGTCATTCCAAGTCTATCCCTAATAGGTTCTTGTAGGATCTAGCTTAGTGATGTCATGCTCTTCTGAAGTGTCTGGAGTTTGCCGCTACGGCGATTATGATAGAAGAAGATGAGGAGCAAGAAGGGGTGTGGAGCGATGACGGACTAGGTGTTTATGAAATCATGAATGAAAAAGACCCGGTCGATGATGCGGACAACAGCGTAGATGACACCGCTGATCTGTATGCGCAAGGATTAAAGGGATTCGACGAGTCATCATCGGCGGTGGATGAACCTACAAAGGAAATAAATCTGGGAACTGAAGAAGACCCCAGGCCCATTATCATTGCCGCTAATCTCCCTCCAGAGGTAGAATAAGATTTAATTAAGGTCCTAAGGGAGTATAGCGATTCTTTCGCCTGGTCTTACGAGGACATGTCGGGTCTTGACCCCTCTTTAGTGGAACACCGACTCGTGCTTAAACTAGGGGCAACACCCGCGAAATAAAGGTCAAGAAGATTTCACCCCCACATGACCTTGAGGATTAAGGAAGAGGTCGACAAATTGTACAAAGATAAGTTTATCAGAGTTGTCTTATATCTCCAGTGGGTGACAAACATAGTCCCTATCATCAAGAAGGATGGAAAGGTGCGTATTTGCATTGATTTCAGGGATCTTAACAAAGCATGTCCCAAAGATGATTTCCCACTGCCTCACACAGACGTATTAGTGGACAATACCGCCGGGTATGAAGCATTGTCATTCATATGTGGTTATTCAGGATATAACCAGATCCGTCTCGCCCTCGAAGATCAAGAGAAAACCTCCTTCACCACACCCTGGGGTACGTATTGCTATGTGGTTATGCCGTTCGGTTTGAAGAACGCGGGCGCCACTTATCAAAGGGCGATGATGGCTATATTCCATGACATGATGCATGTTTACATGGAAGCCTACATGGATGCTATTTTGGTGAAGTCGAGAAATAAAGAAGAACACCCTGCTATTCTGGCTAAGGTGCTCTAGAGAGCTAGGGAGTACCAGTTAAAAATCAATCCAAAGAAGTGTGTTTTCGGAGTCCCTTCAGGAAAGTTGCTAGGCTTTATAGTCAGCAAACGGGGGATTAAGATTGATCCTAACAAAGTAAAGGCTGTCATGGACATGCCACCGCCAAAGAATATCACGGAACTTCGAGGACTGATTGGTAGATTACAATTCATTAGAAGATTCATATCCCCGCATTCTTAGAGGTGCCGTCCGTTTTATGAATTACTAAAGGCGGGGGTCAAATTTGAATGGAATCAAGATTGTCAAAAGGCTTATGAGGATTTACAGGAATATTTGACCAATCTCCCAGTTTTGCAACCTCCTGTCCTTGGGAAACCCCTAATCCTATACATTTCTGTCATCGAGGACTCCCTAGGGGCGATTTTAGCACAAGTAGATGATGAAGGTAAAAAGCGGGCAGCTTATTATCTCTCCAGGTTATTTAACCCAACGGAGACCAAATACACCGCTATGGAAAAGACTTGTGCCACCTTAGTGTGGGTAGCTCAGAAACTGAAACATTATTTGTTAGCCCACCTAGTTAGGTTGATCTCTAGAATGGACCCGATCCGTTATCTCTTAGAAAAGCCCGTCCTTTCTAGTAGGTTAGCTCGCTAGCAGAGATTCATATCTTAGTTTGATATTACATTCGTTGTTTAGAAGGCAATCAAAGGATACGACATCGCTGAGCATCTTGCCCATCTTCCCATTCCCTGCACAGACTCTATTCAGGATGGTTTTCCTGACGAGCATCTCTCTGTTCTTACCCATCATCCCTTTTGGTCTCTGCACTTCGATGGTGAACTCAACTCCCAAGGCCGAGTGATAGGTGCTGTTTTGCTCACTCCGGAAGGGGTGACGATTCCTTTCGCTTATCAGCTCCGTTTTCCTGTTGCCAACAACATCGCTGAGTATGAGGCTCTCCTAGCCGGATTGAAGCACGCCTACCTCTTAGGCGCGCGCTACTTAAACATTATAGGAGACTCTCAGCTCATCCCGCGGCAAGTTCTTTCCACTTACCGCACCCGTGACCCGAAGCTCAAGCCATATCAGGATTTGATCACCCTCTTGGCTCGGCAATTCCGCAAATTGATCGATATCCATACCCCTCGATCTCGGAACATTCTCGCCGATGCGCTGGCATCGCTCGCATCCTCCTTATCTTTTCCTCTCAGTCGGAGCACTGAGACTATCGTCATTCAAAGATTGGACGCACCCTCTCTTCAGGATCCTTGGTATCACAACCTTAGGAAGACTGTAGAAGCTAAGGCTGAGAAGGAAGATTTGAAGGAAGTGTCTTTAACAGAATTAGAGGAGATCTTGGAGGAAGAAGAATTGCCATGGTATCATGAGATCGAGCTATAGTGCAGAGACGGATCGTTCCCTGAAGGGGCAAACGCCAAGCAGCGTACGGCTATTAGAAGAGTCGCTTCGAGGTATACGATCATTGCTGGAGAATTATACATGCGCGCTCTCAATGGAATGCTCATGAGATGCTTAGAAGATGATGAAGCTTGGAAGGTGGCCAAAGCAGCACATTCTAGTGAGTGTGGAGATCATGTCAATGGCCAAGCTCTAGCGAAGAAGACCCTTAGGCAAGGTTATTATTGGCCCACTCTAGAGGAAGATTGCTCCCTCTATGTTCGGAGGTGTCTTAAATGCCAACTCTACGCTGCTAAAATTCATGCTCCAGCTTCATCTCTTCACCCTCTTTCTGCTCCTTGGCCGTTCTCTATGTGGGCTTTCGACATTGTTGGTCCACTCGGTGATCCTAATTCTCAGACTAAGCAGAAATCCGTCATCCTTACCGCCACTGAGTACTTCACCAAGTGGGCCGAAGCGGAGGCGTACGCAAAGATCAAAGCAACCACGGTGTGCCGCTTCATCATGAAGAATATCATCTCACAGTTCGGAGTGCCAAGCAGCATCGTCACTGATAATGGACCCCAGTTCATCTCTCAAGAGCTCAAGGACCTATGTAAGAAGTTCAATATTGCATTGCATCATTCATCACCATATTATCCTCAAGGCAATGGTCAAGCCGAGGCCACTAATAAAACCCTTCTTAAAATCATATAGAAAACATGCGAGTCTCACAAATTTTCTGATTGGCTTGAATGATTGGTGGAAGCTTTGTGGGCTTACTGCACCTCCGTCCGTACTCCTACGGGGCAAACCCCCTATGCTCTTACCTACGGGATGGAGGCAGTGCTCCCATACGAGATCTTGGTCCCTTCCCAAAGGGTGCAGCTCGATAAGGAACTTAATCTCAATGAACGTCGAGAGGCGTTGCTCGTCCAGTTGGAACTCTTGAATGAGAAGAGGATGAATGCGACCGATCACATGTCTGTTTATCAAAAGAGAGTTTCACGTTACTTTCAAAAGAAGGTAATCGAGCGCAAATTCTAAGTAGGTGATATGGTTTTGAAACGTAAATTCATTTGGTCCGGAGTTCCCAGGTCCAAATTACAACCTAACTGGGAAGGTCCGTTTGTCGTTAGAGAGGCTTATCCAGGGAACGTGTATCGCTTAGTCAACGCAGAAGGTGAGCAGCTATCCCACGCCTGGAGTGGGTTGTATCTTAAGCGTTTCTTTCCTTAGATTCAGGCTAATGAAAGCTCGGTAGCAAGCTGTCCCTTTTTCCTCGATCATGAAGGAGGACCCCGAGTTTGGCAAATCACACACTTCACGACGTCCCTAGTCAGGTTCCCCAGTCATGTAAACACCGTTTCTCCTTGGCCATGCCTGGGGGAAGTCACAGTCCCTGTCCGTTTCTCTCCTCTGCTGAATCTAGGGGCAAGAAGGTATATAAGGGGGGCGATGACTAATCTAGACACCCTGACGAGAGGAGGTCTCAAACAGGGGCAGTCCGTTATGACCTGACTCCACAGGAAAAAGTAATTGCATCAAAAAAGAGAAAAAAAGGGAGCAAGCCAAAGGCAAAATTAAAAGTCCATCTCAAAAGCTAGAACTTCAAAAGTCTATAGCTCCGCGAATATAAAATTAGGCATGGCAAGAGTGGCAGTACAGGTTCCCCGCGAGACGTTATGAGCCCTGTCGTACGTATGCCTAGGGTGGATAAAGGTTTGATGACGGACACAAAGCCCCGGCGCAACAGACCGAATCTCTGAAGGGGTCGTTGTGAGAAGAACTCAAACCCCAAAACCTCTATACCTGGCCTAAGCTTTTCCCCTTATTTCTATTTTTCTTTTAGGACTAGACTGTACCCTGGGTATGGCCTCGGTAGAAGCACCGTCATACAAATTGGCCCTGGCCAGGGATTGTCATCTCAAAAAGCACGTCGACCTCCGGAGATTCCGAGTGGGGCAGGTAGGGTTCTTGTTGTCGAGATGAAATTGGCTCTCAAAATCAAAAAAAATCATATATCTCGAAATCCGAAAAAAATCATATATCTCTAAATCCAAAAAATCATATATCTCGAAATCCAAAAAAAATCATATATTTCAAAATCCCAAAAAAATCAAATATTTTAAAACCCAAAAAATCCTATATATCAAAATCTAAAAAAATCATATATTTCAAAACCCACAAAAATCAGATATTTCAAAACCTCACAAAAAGTAAATGCATTCAAAATCCCAAAAAAACCATCATATTGCATTGCATACATCGCATTTTCTTCATTTTATTTTCCGCCTATTTGATAAGGCTCCACCCCTTCACCAAATATCAAGAACTGGTCATTTTCTAACTTGCTGTAGGCAAGGGGTTGAGTCTAATAACAAATCTAACTTGTTTTCTTGTCTAAGTGTGTGCAGATGCATGTTCAAGTGCCCAAGATTCAAAGCTCACTAGCCTTCTATTTCTGGCTCTCTAACGGTCTATCATTAGATCGCTAACCATCTCTAGCGGTTCATAATTGGACCATTTTCCTTTCCCGAAAGTTAGAAAAATCAACTCTCAGTAAATTGTCCCTCACGGCCTTAATTTAAACCGTCAAAAGTATTCTGGCGGACCATAATTAGACCGTTTTACTCTCCCGAAAGTTGAAAACTCTCAGTATTCCTGAGCGCTCGGCCTATCGTAAGACCGCTAGTCTCTGGTTAGCGGCCCTATAATGGACCGTTTGTCAGACAGAGAACTCTATTCTAAACTGATTTGTCCATCCATTCAAATTCAATCAAGCAATCCATTGCACATTTCTAATACACAAACTTCTTATTCTATTCAATCAAGTTCATTGAACATTATTTCATTGATCGTTCCAAGTACATCAAGAAGAAAAGCTTAAATTACATTCATTCTTTTCTCCGCATGAGGACGGATCTTGCATAATTCCTTCACATAAGCACGGTACTTTTCTTCATGCTCTGCCACTTCTGCTTCCAGAGCACGCACCCCCGATAAAAAACCATTGAGTAAATTTAAAACTTCTTCTTAAAAGAAATCATACATGAAGGCCTTACATAAAGAATCCAACCTCACAAGGACTACTATATAAATATACAAGCCAATGTCACTTTATGCCATAAAGAAACATGAAAGCTTTATGTAAAGAGCCAAACCTCATGGGGGCTAGCATATAAATGTACAACCATCACTTTTTGTATAATACGTAGTGACTTTTCCTAAAAGAACCTTACATGAAAGGTCTTGCATAAAGAACTAAACCATGAGAGGGTTATCATATAAAAGTACAGGACAAACTTTAACACATGGGCCATGGGTTGTATGTAAGTGGATTCCACCTTTTCCAACTTCCAAATTGAAGACCCCTCACCTGGGCGCCAATTTCAATATTGAAGACCATGCATGGAGGTGCCATTTTTAATAGGACCCCATCCCATTATAATATTAATATATATATGTACATCTTGAATGCTAATACGTGAATGTGGCAGGATTGTCTAAAAATTAACGCCCTCTTGCAAGGGCATCATTCTCATCAATAATGCCACAATAATGCCACCTAGAGTAATGACGCCCTCATGCAAGGCGTCATTTACATGAATAGTACCACCTAGATTAATGAACGACCCCTTACAAGGGCGTCATTTAAACATATGTTTCTAGAAGGTTGAGACACGAACAACCTCATTTTAGCTGGCAAACCCCATGCCTACTCAGCAGGACCCGCAAGGCAATAACCAAATGCTTTGCAAATCCCTATAACTAATCTCCTACAAAGCACTATCAGAGGCTACTGCCATCTTTCAGTGCTTGCAGAAGGTGATAGTTTGGTGCGATAGATAAACACAGATCCAGATGGGGGGTGAATGGATCTTATAAAGAGTTTTGACCAATTTAAAATTCATATGAAATGATAAGCACAATATCAGTGGACAATTGCTCAAACATAAAAGATGCAAACCCAATTAAACTCTAGGACTTGAATAATCAATCAGATCACGGTCCTAGCATGCATCTAGCGGAAGCAAGCAATCAAACAAACCACTGCACAAGGGATTTTTTAGGTGGTTCGGTACAGAGACCTACGTCCACCCCTCACTCCCAACCGGAGTGAGGCTTCCACTAGCAATCAGCTAGAAAGCAGACCCAGTCTGCAAATAAGTTGCTGCCACACAGCTTGACCAGGGGAACAACCTCTCCTCTTCCTCCAGACCGGAGGGACACCCCAAGTGACTCCCAGCCACTTGGAACCAGAGACTAGGTCTCTCTTCCTCCAGACCAGGAGGGAACACACAGGTAGCAACCACTACCTGCAATCGGAGTCAAGGACTCCCTTCCTCTGAAACCAGAGGGAACTCACAAGCGACACTCAGTCACTTGCAGACCGGAGACACAGTCTCCCTTCTCCTGAGTCCACAGGAGGAACCCGATCTCCAACCAGAGAATCGGAAGAACAATGTTCAGTTTGAAAAGAAAAACAATAAAAGAAAATACAGCAACTAAAAGCTGGAAATATAAAATCAAAATGTGGCTCTCGTAGGAGCTGGCTGGCCTAGATTTGATCCACGGTCCAACAGAAACTGATCTTCAGTTGAAGCTTCTTTTACTCTAGCTCTCTCTTCTTCTCACTCTTCTTTTTCTTCTCTTTCGCAGGCTCTCTCTCTGTCTCTTCTTCTTTTCCTACTACTGCAGCTCTTTTCTACTATCTTGATCACTCTCTTTCTCTATCTACTTATCTTTTTTCACGATCTGCCTTCTTCTTCTCTTGATCACTATCTTTCTTCTATCTTTCACTAACTTCATGATCGGTCTTCTCTAGATGGAGGAGGCTTCGTATTTATAGCAGTAGCAATTAGGGCGTTATCCTCGGATCACGTGCTAGGTGTCAACCTCGGATCACGTGCCCTTCATAGGCTTCACGAATAGTACCTGTCACACAGTCATAAGAGAATAATCAGAAGGATGTACAGACTTGCTGGGTAACTGAAGACCACCGTGTACAGACTTAGAGTGAAGGATAGAATGTATAGACTTAGAAATAAGGAGTGTACTGACTTGTTTGATCAATTGAAGTGAGCACATATGAGAAAGTATATACATCGAGTCACTTTGATGAATGAGCTGAGCTTGTACAGACTTGATGCATCAATTAAAGTGTGCACATATGAGAAAGTATATACAGCGAGAATGAATGTACAGACATTACATTCACAAGTGTACATACTTTAACTGCATGAGATGCAGGCAACCAGTGTGTATAATTGAAGTGTATGCAGTGCAGACACAAGAGTGTAAAGACTTGAATGCTCAAAGGATGTACAGACTTCTGAAGGAGATGCACAAACAGAATGAAAGTATGCACATTAAATGCATGAGATGCTTCGACAAGCTGTCACCGAATGTACAGACTTTGTCTTACTGTTTATGCATGAGTTTGTCAACGAATGTACAGACTTTCTATGCTGAATGCACAAGATGCTAAGAGACGCTGTATAGACTTGACAATGCATGGACTAGCACATAGACGTAGCAAGACTCTGTGAGCGCCAAGCCGGTGTACAGACTTTGTGAGCGCCAAATCAATGTACAGACTTGCAAGCGCCAGGACCACGTACAGACTTAGTGCAAGCGGGATGTGCAGACTTGCTATGAAGCAACCAGAATGTACAGACTTTGAAATCAAGGAATGCACAGCGATGTATAGACTTTGAAACACGATGCAATGTGTAGACTTTGATAAACGAATGTATAGACTTGATAAAGCTTCAAAGCACAAGACACTTGGCCAATGTACAGACTTGGAAAGCTTGAAGGCCAATGTACAAACTTGGAAAGCTTGAAGGCCAATGTACAGACTTGGAAAGCCTGAACCAATGTACAGACTTGGAAAGCTCGAAGGCCAATGTACAGACTTGGAAAGTTTGAAGGCCAATGTATAGACTTGGAAAGCCTGAACCAATGTGCAGACTTGAAACAAGTGAACACGACGATGTGTAGACTTGGCCAATGTACAGACTTGAAGCAAGGGGACGATGTGCAGACTTAGTGTATGCTGTGAGTAGTGTATAGAGTTGGTGTCTGAACGTAGGTAAAGATAAGCAATGTATAGACTTGAGCCCGTGCATGCTAGAAGCAGTGTATAGACTTTGTGCCCAAAGGCAATGTATAGACTTGCACAGTTCAGCTGCCAATGAATAGACTTTGATGCCCAAGGGCAATGTATAGACTTGCAAGTGTGAGACGCTGAAAGAGACGGTGGATGTACAGACTTGGGCTGTACAGACTTAACATGAGACGTTGCATGCACGATGTATAGACTTGTTAATGCACTGATGCATGCTGTGTATGGACTTTGAAGACTTGCTAGCATGCGGATGCAATGTATGGACTTTGAAGACTTGCTAGCATGCGGATGTATAGACTTTAAATGAGAAGCACACGATGCAATGTGTGGACTTGGTGTCTCATGCAGACAGACGAGTGAACAGTCTATGCCATGCTCACAGTTAATGCTCACAGTCAGTTAATGCATGTAACAAGTACTGTATGAAGTAAACACATATGACATCAAACATATGAGAGTCATAGTGTTTGTCAACATCAAAACACAGTGTTGTCATCAACAAAACACAATATCCAACAATCATCAAAACACACTATCCAACAAACATCAACACAATATTGTCATCATCAAAACACAATATCCAACAATCTCCCCCTTTTTGATGATGGCAACACTATGAGTCTCAAGAATGAAAGAGATGGAATATTCAGACTAGACTCATCAAAGTATTCTCCCCCTTTGACTTCATCAAAAAGAGAACAATAGCAGAAGAACAATACTTTGATAATCTAGTGATGTCATATGAGACACCCAAAATAGTTCAGCAGAAGAGGGCAACACAATATCAGAAGCAATTAAAGCAATTCTCCCCCTTAGTCAAACAACTTATGCAGACATGCATATGCAACTAATACTCCCCATTTGACATGGCAGAAGGTAGAGAGCTAATGCGGACAAACAACATAATCAGACACACTTGACCAGAGAATTCTTCCCGTATGATCGATGATGTAAGAGTAAACAACAAGGATGAACTCTGGTTATCCAAAGGCTGCAAGTAAACAGGTTATACTGAGAGTTGTGCCTCACATTAAATGAGACCCAATGATAATTAAAACACAGTGATAGAGAGCAATAGGATGAACAGATTCAGTAAATAGTAAAAATTGAGATATAGAACTTTTCAGCATGATACCAACTTCATAAAATAAAATTTAAGTTTTAGATTCCTCCATTATAAAAGCTTATGAATCCTTGATTGTCAGATATGGTTTAAGAATGATGTAAACCGAGTTTTTTTTTTAAAAAGAAATGGTACTCATATCTGAACCAACTCTTAATAAAAAGGAACTACAAGCTCATATAAAATTCTAGTTCAACCAACTTCCATCTTACTTAGTTTACTTTCCATGACAGCTTTAAGAGAACCATAAGTGAATGCAACTGAATTTTAATTATTCTTTCAGAATTTGATTTACACTTGTTCATATTTTTTCCTTCCTTTTTTTTTTAAAGAACAATTTTGGTTTATCAACACCTTTTGATGTGGGGAGACACCTTGATCAGAGGCCAGAATCCCCAGTTACTCAGTGTGACAACCGTATTGCTTCTCCCATTTTAGAGAACAGAGGTAGCATTAAAAGTATCTTTGGCATGAGGATACACCTTGATCAGAGGCCAGAATCCCCAGTTACTCAATACAATTATGCCATTGCTCTGCCATATTCTCACAAAAGTTTCCAATCATCTCTTTAAACAGAGTTAACCATGGTACTTCATGACACAATCCTTTGGACTGGTTTCTCAGTAACCACAGTCATTGCTCTGTCCATACTTTTTCTCAGAATGGATTCAGAACAAGTTAGGTGTTTAAGAACAACTACATACACTATATATCTCAGTCAACGTAGACATGTACTTCAACTTTTCAGATTTCAGATAGTCTTATATGAATTTACATGAAGCATATAGTTAAAGTTTATTAAGAAGTTGAATCAGATATTTTCAAGTTCTTTGAGTCCAAAAAAGAGTACATAAGATTTAAACCAATTCCAGTTAACAAATGTTCTTAAGCATGTATAATGGAAGGTTCCTCATTAAAGATGTTTTAACTTTTATGAAGTAGTATTCAGGCTGAAGGTTTACTTCATATCTCGGCTCAGAAATTCAAGTGAGCTGACTGATATTTCAACAAAGAACATAGATTCTGAAAAATTTCAGCAGGGAGACTGCTCTTGAGCAAAGTATTTCAGAGTTGACAGATGAAGTATAATTCAGGTTAAGAATGCTTCAGAATCAGTCAAGAGAGATCTTTTGATGATGGAATCACTGACACTACAGATATGACAAGTTGAATCAAATAGATGGACAGGAAGAGTTCGAACAAATACACAACTGAAAAGATTAAGCATGCTCCCCCTGACAATATGCAGTGAGTCACTTCCTCCCTTTTTTTTTTTTATCAAAAAATGTGATATGCAATGCATTGACTCCCCCTTACTAAAAGCACTGAATCATCCTATATGCCATGAAGACAATGCATGAGACTAGACAGACTCCCCCTCATATTGTGCAATGTTTGCAATGAAGGCTGAACATATGATTTTGTGACTCATGCTCATTCAGACTGCCCTATTAAGTGAAATGACCCATGGTACTAGGCGGAGGACTTGGTCTAGAGACCATCTCACACATAGTAAGAACCTCCAGACAGATTTCACCTACCTTTTGATAGCTTACCATTTAATATACCATAGTGGTCATGCATGATAGTGCAGTATCATCAGTCCTAAGTGCATCAGAATTTCAGTGAGTGTGAAATACAAATTCAAGCATTTGATCAACAGCATGAAGATCACACATTTCAGAAATAGACAGAACCTGATGTTTTCAGCAATTCTGTATAGATGAACATTTATTTTAACAAGATATGCATACACAGCTCAAAGTACAACCAAGTAAGCCCATGAAGCTCAATGCAAGTGTCAATAACAAATAAGGGATCATGTATGCATGAATCATGATATGCAGTTAAAAATAGATTTCTAAGGAATTCAATTAACCACATATGAAGAGTGCAAGTATTACCTGAAGAGTGCTTGAATGGGGTTTTATTTTGATTGCCTTGGTTCATTTCCCCAGCTTATTTTCAATCCAAGACACACCTGCAAGGCAAAGTTTATTTTGCACAAACAGGTACCCAAGTGGTCTTGGGTCCTGAGTTAACAGTTACACCTTTGGCAGGTGTTCTAAACAACTTTTTAGCATGCAGGTCATCAGATCTCATCAAGTAGCAATTATTCATTGAATGACCTAATGTACCACAATAATAGCAAGATGCAGCAGGTTTCAGATTTGATTTATGCACATTCTTATTAGCATGAATTCTATGTGCATATGCATGAAAATTTTTGTTAACAGAATTAAAATTTTGTTTACCAAAATGAGCCAGCCAATAGTCAGCAGCTCTATGGCCTGGCTTCTCACAGTTATAGTATGAAATTTTCACAAATGGTTTTGCAGGGAATTTGACAAAATGGGGGTTAACAGAATTCTTTTGAACATACCAACAGTCCTTGACTGTATGCCCATTTTTCTCACATTCGAAGCATCTGATTTGCTTACTTTTAAAACTATTTTTACTCCAAGTGGATCTAAACCAGCACTCAGCAGCCCTGTGCCCAGGCTTATTACAGTTGAAGCATACAATGTGCTGACTAGAATTGTGTTTAGATCCATATGGACCATGAAAATGAATGGAAGACCTGGCATGCAGTTTATTGTCTTCTTTCATGATAAGACATTCACTCATGAGATGACCATGCTTCCCACAATAATAACATGAAGCATCAGGCTTCCTAGCAGCATGGTTTCTATCAAAAGAATTTCTAGAATGTGATGTTTCACTACCATGCTCATCTTTTAGCATTAATCTGCAATCTTCCATTATGTGACCTACTTTCCCACAATAATAGCACGACCCCTTTTTAGTATGAGTGTTTGAGAGGTCATGTAAATTGTGTGCAGCAGTCTTTGTACCGACTGGAGTAGTTTTGTCCTTTTTCTGAAGGTTTTCATCCTTTTTTAATTTTTGAGTTTGTCCTACAGTTTTGGGACTGACTGTGGGTTTTTGTGCAGTAAATTGAAAAACAGAAGAACCAGCAGTTGTGTTCTGATCAGAAGCTTTTACAAACACAATTGAAGTTTTATTGCTATTGATCCTTTTGTATGTTGAACTGTAACCCAGCCCCTCTCTTTGAGAGTTATCACTTTTTCTAGAAGCTTATTCAGATTGTCCTTTCCCTTGACAAATTTTGACAAGGAGTTTTTCAAATCTTGAATTTCAGAATTTAAGCCACAAATATTAGCTTCATATTTGGACAGATTTGTTTCATATGAAATGACTTGTTGATACAAGGCATCATTCAGACTTTTGAGTTTTTCAACTTCCTATTTTAATTTTATTTCATTGTCAGCTTCAGATAGGGACTTATAAAGATCATTAACTTCTTGTTGAAGGGATGCGATTGTTAATTCATATTTAGCCATCTTTTATTCACAGCAAGTGACATTCCCACTCAACATTAGGTTGATGTTTTTCAGATTTGTAATTTCATGTTCAGCATTCAGCAACTCACTAGAGCTCACTAGGCTTACACTCTTCCGTTTTTCTAAAGTGATTAGCCTCTCAGACATTGCTGAGTTTAGGTGATTCAGCTTATTAATTTCCTCTTTCAGTTTACTGTTCTGCTCTAGGAGTTCATCATCAAGCACCCATTCATCTGAAGAAAACTGAAATTCATAAAACTTTTCTTGTTGTTTTTCAGATTGAAGTTTGTCAAGATTTTTCTGAATCTCTGAATTTGTTACTCTATCAGCCTCTAATTTTTCAGAAATCAATCTATTTTCTTTTTCAAGATTTATTGATTTGTGTTCAAATTCCTTGAGCTGATTATTGAGTATTACATTTTCAGACTTCATGTTTTCCAATTCAGAGTTGACAAGCTCTAAGTTTCTCACCAGTTCTTCATTTTGAACAACATCATTGTTATGAGCCTGATCATCATCAGTTGAACTGAGTCTTTCCTTTAGTTCAGCAATTTCACAAACAAGCTCTTGATTCTCCTTTTTGTGTAATCCAATTTGTTTCATAAGAGTTTGTTTTTCAGATTTCAAATGATCTAAGTCTGAACTAATAAAATCAAAATTTGTTAGCTGTCTTCTAAATATGTCATTTTCAATTTCCAGAATTTCAGGGTTTTCACCTCGAGATTTAGCATCCTCATGATTCTTTAGCTTCTTTATCAATTTTTTATTCTTCTTCTTTAGTCTTTCATAGGATTCTAACAGATTGGCATATGCATCTTCCCAATCGTCTAAAGTGTAACTAGAGAAAGGATTGGTTACCTCTTCAGCATCTTCGGATTCATCTTTATCACTGCCATGGTTGCTCTTATCAGCCATCAGGCAGCTGTCCTCATTTCTCCTCTGAGCTAGCTTCAGCTTATCCAGAATGTCCTTAGCGGACCTGCAGTCATAAAAACAAGAATGTAGAGCCTTGTCAATAGCTTCTTTCATTAATTTCAAAACTTTCTAATTCTCTCCATTTCTTGATCTGTGACTGTTAGTCCATTTGGACTCTTTCTTTGGCAGTCTATGAGGACCATGTGAGATTAACTTCCACAGATCCGGATCCATCAAATTCACATAGTTATGTAGACTGCTAACCTATGAGTTAAAATTAGAGCCATTGAAAACCGGTGGAGAACCCATTGATTAAATCGGCAAGCAGATTAATGCAGCAGAGAGAAAATTCAGAAATGCACCAAAGACAACATGATCCTCTGCAGATCGTTGGATCTGATCAGTCAGAGAACCGCTCTGATACCAATTGATAGTTTGGTGCGATAGATAAACACAGATCCAGAGGGGGGTGAATGGATCTTCTAAAGAGTTTTGACCAATTTAAAATTCGTATGAAATGATAAGCACAAGATCAGTGGACAATTGCTCAGACATAAAAGATGCAAACCCAATTAAACTCTAGGACATGAATAATCAATCAGATCACGGTCCTAGCATGCATCTAGCGGAAGCAAGCAATCAAACAAACCACTGCACAAGGGATTTTTTAGGTGATTCGGTCCATAGACCTACGTCCACCCCTCACTCCCAACCGGAGTGAGGCTTCCATTAGCAATCAGCTAGAAAGCAGACTCAGTCTGCAAACAAGTTGCTGCCACACAGCTTGACCAGGGGAATAGCCTCCCCTCTTCCTCCAGACCAGAGGGACACCCCAAGTGACTCCCAGCCACTTGGAACTAGAGACTAGGTCTCTCTTCCTCCAGACCAGGAGGGAACACACAGGTAGCAACCACTACCTGCAACTGGAGTCAAGGACTCCCTTCCTCTGAAACCAGAGGGAACTCACAAGCGACACTCAGTCACTTACAGACCGGAGACACAGTCTCCCTTCTCCTGAGTCCACAGGAGGAACCCGATCTCCAACCAGAGAATCAGAAGAACAATGTTCGGTTTGAAAAAAAAACAATAAAAGAAAATACAGCAACTAAAAGCTGGAAATATAAAATCAAAATGTGGCTCTCGTAGGAGCTGACTGGCCTGGATTTGATCCACGGTCCAGCAGAAACTGATCTTCAGTTGAAGCTTCTTTTACTCTAGCTCTCTCTTCTTCTCACTCTTCTTTTTCTTCTCTTTCGCAGGCTCTCTCTCTATCTCTTCTTCTTTTCCTACTACTGCAGCTCTTTTCTTCTATCTCGATCACTCTCTTTCTCTATCTGCTTCTCTTTTTTCACGATCTGCCTTCTTCTTCTCTTGATCACTATCTTTCTTCTGTCTTTCATTCACTTCGTGATCGGTCTTCTCCATATGGAGGAGGCTTCGTATTTATAGCAGCAGCAATTAAGGCGTTGTCCTCGGATCACGTGCCAGGTGCCAACCTCGGATCACGTGCCCTTCATAGGCTTCACGAATAGTACCTTGTAGACACGCCATTCCTGACGTCTCCTGAGAAAGTCTCATATTACTATACAACCCCCCGCAACGGCTTACGCGTTTTGAATCACTTGAGTGCTTCCTTTTCTTGAGTCTTCTTCCGCCCTTTTCGGCATCCGGAATCGTCTCGTCACGGCATTCGGACGGCATCAACACCAGTCAGACGCATCAGGAGGTTTCGGAACCAGGAAGGGTGTCTGCCGGGCGGCCGCCAACGCCTGAACTGAGGACCCGGGTGGGTCTTTATGGGGGCGTCCAGGCCCCTGGACGCCCCCATTCTTTTAATTTATTTTTCAAAGCCCAAAACAAAATAAATAATAATATATGAATGGAGGCGTCCAGGCCCCTGGACGCCTCCATAAAAATAAATATAAAAAATATATATATATGCCAGTTGGCATAAAAAGACAAAACAAAATAAAAAATAATATATTAATGGAGGCGTCCAGGCCTCTGGACGCCTCCATAAAAACAAATATAAAAAATATATATGTCAGTTGACATAAGAAGACAAAACAAAAATCAAATAAAAAAATATATTAATGGAGGCGTCCAGGACCCTGGACGCCTCCATCAACTCCCTCACGGGAGCCGCCCACCGAACGATGGTTTGTCGTGTGTGAAAAAATCTAAATTGTGGAGACGTCCAGGCAACTGGACGCGCCCATTTCTGAATCACGAGGCGTCACTCACAAAACCACGCGTTGTGCCAAACCGCGTGCGGCCGTCGGTGGAGTTCGGTGGACCTATTGGAGGCGTCCGGGGCCCTGGACCCCTCCACAAAAAAATTCTGAAAAAATGAATAAAAATAGAATAAAATATTAGTTCGGCCCTGATGGAGGTGTCCAGGGTCCTGGACGCCTCCACCCTTCGGAGCCCTATAAATAGAGGCCCACCCCCTCAGTTCTGGAGGAGCTTCTAAGAGATCCGATAGGCTGCCGGAGCCCAGAGGCTGCCGGAGTCATTTTCTAACCCGTGGGGTCTTTTGTAGGTGGAGGTTCTGCCGGCTTCTCGGGTGCCCACGCTCGCGAGAGGAAGGTCGTCTTTATCCACCGCGCTTCCACGTCGTCCCCACGCTGCCGGAGCTCCGCCGGATTTCACCATCGGCACATCCAATAAGCCAATCCTTTCCTTTTCTTCGTAGTTCTTTTGCATTCATCATCTCGCATCATCTATCCCCCTTCATAAGGGCGTCTCTTCTTACATACTTCTTGCATCCATCATCTCATTTTCCTCCTACTCGAGTCCGAGAGGGGTTTAAAAGACAACACCAACCAGGTGTGTGTCTTGCCATCATTTCGTTATTTTTATCGCAAGGATTTGAATACTACACCTTCATCTTTCTAATCCACTCGTTACTTATTTGTCGTTGTTTTGCAAGGGTACCCAAGGAAAGCCCTCTCCGTCGGTCGGCCGAAGGGGGAGGAAGAAGCAACCCGCCATCTCCCGCTCTAGAGGTAGGCGCGATCACTTTCTTTATTTTGGGGTCTTTTGGCCCCTGGCGATCACATCTTGTTTTTGAGGCCGCGGCGAGTCACTTCCCCAATGGCCGTTTAAATTTTTGTTCTTATATTCTCTTTATATTCTGTTGTATTCTGCTCATAATCCCGAGGCCGCGGCGAGTCACTTCCCCAATGGCCGTTTAAATTCCCGTTCTTATATGTTATATTCTTATCTATTCATATTCTCGAGGCCGCGGCGAGTCACTTCCCCAATGGCCGTTTAAATTCCCGTTCTTATATATTATATTCTTATCTATTTATGTTCTCGAGGCCGCGGCGAGTCACTTTCTCAATGGCCGTTTAAATTCTCGCTCTTTATATTCTCCTTATATTCTGTTATATTCTTATCTGCTCATATTCTCGAGGCCGCGGCGAGTCACTTCCCCAATGACCGTTTCAATTCTTGCTATTTAATTTCTGCACCATTCCCGTCCCCCCGAGGTCGCGGCGAGTCACTTCCCGCTATGGCCGTTTAACCCCCATATCTTGCTATATTACATTTGTCCCGCTCGCCCCGCCGGAGCAATCTCCCGTGGTGGCCCCTTCTCTCTTCTCTTATTTCTGTGTTGCAGCAAACAAAAGAGGAGCCCGCGCGCTCCGCGTCCTCTTCGCACCCCGAACCGCGTGACGTCGCTCACAGATTGGCGATCACGGTGGGACTTCTACTGCTTCCTTTCGGCTACCCTTGCAAGTTCGGCACCATCCGTGCCTCTCCACCTTGGCACCCGCGCGCGCCCCCGTTGTGCTCACGGCAGCACTGTCAGTTTTGATTGGTTGTTTGTTTATTATATATCTGTTATTTCTGTTATTTTCCCACTCCATATCTCTGTCAGCATTTCATTGCATGCATCCATCCCTCTTTTCTATCCTTTCTTCATTTTTTTGAGGATCACCCTTTCCCGGTGAAGGAAGGACTCTCCGTTTGGGAATTCCTCTCAATGGACTAGAATCTCCTACACTGGGACCTCCGTAAGTCCCCGACATCGAAGAATCTCCTCTTCGTTCACTGGGTCGGTTGTACCATTGAAGTTCCCCGGAGTTAGTCATTTCATTCGTGGTGAGACGAGAGACCCTAGCTGACACGGCGGTGAAACAAAAATAAACTAGGGTCCCTATTTTGTGTGAACTTCGGATCTCGCTAAAAACACAAAAAAAATCATCAAAATCAAAACACAAAAAAAGCGTAAAGGCATCCACTTGTTTGATAATCTCTGCTACCTGCTTGCTAGTGTATGTTTTTGCGTTCCAGGAAAACTGTGAGCATGGCTCACGAGTCTTTTGAGGAGAACCACCCTAGTCGTGGTTTGTCAGCCGACCCGCGAGTCTATGCTATGGACTCGGGTCCTTCTCATGAGCCCTCGCATGAGGTGCAGGTTATTGCCGGGGACACATCCCCACCACAGGATATCTCTTCCTTACTGGGCGTCCTCACCAACACAGAGCTTACCTCTGAACAGCTCCGGGCCTTCCAGGCCATTCTGAAGGGGAAATTTGTTTCCCCCACGCCCCAGGAATCAACTCCGGCCATCGCACCTCTCCAAGAGTCCGTGCAGGCCATTCCATCTCCTTCAATGGCACAAGCCATCCAGTCTCCCTCGCTTCAAGGACAAGCGAGCCAACAACCACCCTCATTCCAGTTCCCGTCACAATCTCAAACTTCCGTTGTTTCCCACACACCGCTTTAGCCAGGGCCAACTGTTGGCGGTCCGACAGCTCCCTCTCATTCCGGGTTCCCCCCTCAAGTCTCCGGGAGACAGTTTCTCCCCCAGTGGCAAGTGCCACCTTCACCTCCAGAGGAGCTCGCCCAATCGCTCCTCAATAGGTTCAATTGCATGGACGAGCAGTTTCAAAATCTGAGAAGGATGGTGGACGTGAAAGCCACCCCGGAGGTTGCTTTGCCAATCCTTCCCGTCATTCATCTTCCTCCCTCCGAAATGCCCACGTACCGTAGATACAATGGTACCGGCAACCCCTTCATTCACCTCAAGGATTTCATGTATGAATCCTCCTATTGGCAAAACGATCAGAGGTCCCTGGCATACCTCTTTCGGAGATCATTGGATGGTCCCGCACTAGAGTGGTTCTATTCTTTGGAGCCCCGCGAGGCCGAGAATTTTGAAATAGTCCAGAGAAGGTTCTTGCAGAAATATAGGGATAGGGTCGGTCCCTCACTCTCCATTACCGACCTAGTGGCCGAAAAGATGAAGCCCGACGAAGATTTTGTCCACTATGCTGATAGATGGAGGTCTCTGGCAGAAAGAATAAGGGATACCCTCTCCGAGCCCGAACAAGTGAAGATGATTATGTCTAATGCAACCCCACAGTTCAGACACGTCCTGGCCATGAATAAACTTACTACAATGGAGGAACTCTATGAAAGGGCCCGGTACATCCAAACCCAGTTAAAAGACTCCCCCATTATGAATATGTTTGAGTCGTCGAAGCCCAAAGTGGTCAGAAAAATAGGCGCTGGTGTCCCGGGCGGAGCCACAGAAGGGGTCATGACAAATGAGCAAGTGGGTGTGGTCAACAATGCCAACTATGCAGTCAACCCAAGGCCTCCACAAATGCCCCGACTTCCCCTCCAACCAGGTCCTTTCCCTCTTCGTCCTCCACCCCAAAATAATCCACCCCAGGATAATATGCCTCCATTACGTCAACCCCAGCAACAACAACCACAACCTCAGCAACAACAATCACCGCTTTAGTACAACCAAGTTCCACCCCCAGGGAACTATGGTCCCCAACAGCAACAAAGGAGGCCGCTCGGTCCCAAGAGAGCCTACTATCCACCATTGCCAGAAACCTTAGCAGATATTTTTAATGCCCTCATGGCATCAAACCAACTCGCCCTACCCAGAGAAAGGCCCGTGTGGCCCCCAAATGTTGATACCTCCAAATACTGCGTCTACCACAGGCAGCCAGGACACACAGTAGATTACTGCTTCCATTTCAAAGATTACATCCACGATATGAATGATGAACATCAAATAGATTGGGATGAAATGAGACGATACGTCGCCGCACTTAAGGCTAGGAGACCTCCTCATATGCCACAGCAGCAGTTACAACAGCAGCAGCAGCAGCAGCAACCATAACAACAACAACAGCCTCAGCAGGCCCCACAACAACAGCCCGACATGGGCATAATCCAGAATCCATTACCGGAGCACCAACAGCCCAATCATCAGGTTAACCCCATCTCCTCCTTCCCGGAAGTCGGGAGAGAGCAGGTGTGGCACCAGGAAAGTACCTCCATTCTTTCTACCGCCAATCCTATCATCACGCAACACCCTTGCCTTGCCCGGGTAGCACCTCCTTCTCATCAACCCGCGTCAGTATCGCCTTCACCATTTCCACTACCATTACGCCCTCTCATCCGTACCCCGATCCCCTATCAACCGACACTCTCCACTACGCCTTCACACCCTCTCATCTTCTCCCACTCCCCCACTTTACCATCCACCTCTACCACATTTACCCCTACGCCTTCTAAACCCCTTATCATCCGTCAACCATACATAACCCCGTCTTTCTCCACCGTATCACCACTAATGCCTTCAAAACCACTCATTACCCATCACCCACCTCAAAATCATTACCCACTTCAAGCCCTACCCACTTCTACTTCGTCTCCACCTCCGCCTTCCAGACCCCTTATCCTTCATAATCCGCGCGATATCCCCTCTACCTCCACCATGCCTCCACCTAACAAACCCCTCATCAGAATCCCTGCTCCCGTCATCACCCCTGCTTCATCAACCATTCCTCCACCACTACCCCTCAAACCCCTGTTAAAACCCACTGCTACCCCCACAGAGGTACAAAAGCCGCAGGCAATGGTGCTCCGGAGTGGAAGGATTTTCCACAGGGTTTTCCCCCACAACAGTCAGAATCCTGAGCGATCTCAGCCAGAGAAGGATGATGGAGAACAACTAGAAAGAGCTATCCCTGGAACACAGTATGATCTATTGAAACACTTGGACAAGACGCCTGCTCGGATCTCCATCCTGGAGCTACTTCAAAGATCCACATCCCACCAGGCAGCCTTAATGGAGTACCTTCAAAGGGTCATGGGGAATGAGGACCTCCCTGTAGAAAAGATCTCTACCGTCCTGACCCCAACGAACACACAACCGGCCATCATGTTCCACAACTACGAGCTCGCTCCCAAGGAAGCTCGGAAATATGCATTGTGCATTTCAATAAAAATTAATGGGGTATCCATAAACCCGTGTCTTGTGGACACAGGTGCATCCATAAATGTGATCTCCATGGACACCCTTCAGTTGTGTGGGGTCAATGAGGAACAAATAAGACCTTCCTCGATCACGGTCACGGCTTATGACAATAGCAAAAGGCCACCGCAGGGGATGATTATTCTGAAGGCAGAACTAGGCCCCATGTCAATTCCCACAGAATTCCATGTCCTCGACATGGACCCTACATTCAAGGCTATACTGGGTCGCCCTTACATCGAAGCCATGGACGCTGTGCCTTCCACCAACCATCAGTGCCTGAAGTTTCCTTACAATGGGAGGATTATTAAAGTGGTCAGTACACCTGTCCTTCACACAGTGGATGCTATCAACACCTCTCTGCCCTCTGTATGGCCATCTCATCGGCCCATATTGTCATTGCTGGACGTGCGTGATCTATCTCACGTTCCACTAGCACCAAAGGAGCCGGTCAGGGCAACCGCAACATCATGTCTCCCTTTTCACTCCAAAGGTTGGGAGATTATGAGGAACATCGGCTATCAACAGGGTAAAGGTCTGGGCGCACAATTACAGGGTATCCTCAAACCGCCAAAGGAAATTAGGCCGAACCGTAGGTTTGGCCTAGGCTTCAAAGGACCGTTCAAGGCAGATTGGAAGCCCCTCACATGGACTCTATCAAACCACTTCAACAGAGGGCCCGTTGTTCAGATGGGAGATTACCCACGAGAAGCATATGGGGGATCACATGCTGTATATTTGGCTGAAAAATGTCCGAAGATCACCAAAAGAGGCAAGATCAAAGATCCGGAATGCAAGTGGAACAAATGGTTTGACATACGGGACATTTCCGTTGCACTGGAAAGGATGTTCTCGTCTCCGCAGCTTGAAGGACCACCATTGATCTCTGAAATACCAGAGAATATTACCACTCTTGCCAAGGTTCCAAACTATCCTCGTCCTTGCCAGAAGGACCCTGTCATCGACGGATCTTCATCCGTCCTCAACATTGCCGTCGACGGCTCATTAGCCGCCATCTTCTCCATCCACTCGTCTCAGCCTTTGCTGATATCATCTTCCTGGGCCAGACAATTGTCTGATGATCTTCCCAGATCCCCTTCTCTGCTTACATACCTACGCGGGCTTCTCAACCCACGCCAGGCTTTCAATCATGATCTGCTCTACGAGCCTCCCAATCCTCTAGCCATAACCACTTTTCTTTCTCCTCCGATTTCTTTTCACTGTTCTGTCATCAAAAATGAAAACGAAAAAAAAAGTCAATTTTCAAACTTCCCAACAACACATCTTCATTGAGGAAACCTCCTACATCTCCCACGGGTGCGTCCCGCCCTGCGGACCACACGTCCAAGGTCTGATGAGTGACCTTTTCTACCCCTCCTCTGAGGGGTCTTCTTCTGTACATTCTACACCATCCTCTTCGTCTTCCTCTTCTTCTGTAAATATTGTCAGTCAATCTAGGAATGATAGGCCAAGGGTAGTACCTAGGAAGAAATCCAAGGGTAGGCAGATCCCTCGTCAATTCCTTCTGGATTTGGTCGCCAGGTGTCAGGCCCTTCTTGCCATCCCCCAGTTGTTAGAAAATACCATCCAGCTACCGGAAATAGAATGTGAGGGCGACTGTGCATTTGATGAAGGATATGGAGTCTACGAGATCATGGATGAAGAATGCCCCACTGAAGATGAGGGTGAAGAATATGAGGATGCGGCGGGCGCATACGCTAGTGGAATGAGGAGATTCGACGAGCCGTCAACTGCCGTAGAAGAATCCACCAAAGAAGTCAACTTGGGAACTGAGGAAGACCCTAGGATCATCCTCATAACTGACAACCTACCACCCTCTGAAGAAGAGGCATTAATTGAGGTTCTCAAGGAATATAAGGACACGTTTGCATGGAGCTACGAGGATATGCCGGGTCTAGATTCAACCCTGGTCGAACACCATTTAACCTTAAAACCAGGGTCCGTCTCGGTAAAATAAAGGTTAAGGCGTTTCCACCCTCAAATGGCTTTGAAAATGAAAGAAGAGGTCGATAAGCTCCACAAAGCCAGGTTCATTAGAGTCATTCTTTATCCTTAATGGGTGGCGAACATTGTCCCGGTCATGAAGAAAGATGGGAAAGTCAGGATTTGCATCGACTTCCGAGACCTTAACCGCGCGTGTCCAAAGGATGATTTTCCCTTGCCTCACATTGATGTGTTGATCGATAACACGGCAGGTTATGAGACCCTCTCTTTTATGGATGGATTTTCAGGATACAATCAAATTTGTTTGGCAGAAGAGGATCAGAAAAAGACGTCATTCACTACCCCTTGGGGAACATACTATTACGTGATCATGCCGTTTGGGTTAAAGAATGCTGGAGCTACTTACCAAAGAGCGATGATGGCCATATTTCATGACATGATGCACATATATCTGGAAGTGTATGTGGATGACTTATTGGTGAAATCAAGGACCAGGATGGAACATCCAGAAGTTTTGGCTAAGGTCTTGTAGAGGTCAAGGGAGTTGCAATTGAAAATGAACCCGAAGAAGTGTGTGTTTGGTGTGTCATCAGGTAAATTGCTGGGGTTCATTGTGAGTAAAAGAGGGATCGAGATCGATCCCGACAAAGTCAAGGCCATCAGGGATATGCCGCCTCCCAAGAATTTGAGGGAAGTCCGAGGTTTAATCGGGAGGTTGCAGTTTATTCGTCGGTTTGTGTCCCAACATTCACAAAGGTGTAGACCTCTCTACGAGTTGACCAAGCCAGGAGTAGAATTCCACTGGAATTCTAAATGTCAGAAAGCTTTTGAAGGGTTGAAGGAATATCTGGCTAGTCCACTCATTCTCATTCCACCTAAACCAGAAAAACCTCTGATCCTTTACGTCTCAGTCTTGGATGACTCCGTGGGAGCCGTCCTCGCACAAGCTGATGAAGAAGGTAAGGAACGGGCAACCTATTACTTGTCCAAACTTCTCAATCCCTGTGAGTAGAAGTACACCGTCATGGAAAAACCTGTGCTGCCCTCGTTTGGGTAGTGCAGAAATTGAAGCACTACTTCTTGGCTCATGAGGTCCATTTGATTGCTCGAATGAATCCTATCAAATTCCTTCTGGAGAAATCCGTCCTTACGGATAGGCTAGCATGCTAGCAAAGTTTTCTCTCTCAGTTTGACATCACCTACATCTAGCAAAAGGTGATTAAAGGCTATGCCATAGCCGAGCATCTCGCTCACCATCCTCTTCCCAAGTTCGATCCCGTCCAATCAGAGTTTCCAGATGAGGAACTAATATCCATCAACCAATCAGAGGAGCCAATGTGGACGCTATATTTTGATGGAGCTCTGAATTCTGAAGGGAGAGGAATCGGCATCGCCCTCCTGTCGCCTGAAGGCCTCACATTCCCATTGGCATACTGGAGAGGGGGATTTCTATAGCCCACCCAAAGAGCAGCCCAACAAGACTCAACAGAGTCCAACGAGGCAAGCTCACCCGAGTGATAGCCCACGGGGCCCACTCAGGGAAGAAAATCCCAATAAACAGGCACTCGAGGAACCAACCCTCCCCGGCGGCCCCTAGGCTCAGAGGGCCCGAGTGATGGTCAGGTCACAAGGAAGGTCCGGCCCAGGCCGCTTTTCCGCTCTGGAGAGACAGGCGCCAGCCGACCTATCCGACCCCTCCTTCGACCGAGCTATCCTCCTCGCCCGGACAGGGCTGGCATTTCAGGAGCTCGGACTGGACGCTAGCCGTTCGCGCTGCCTTTAAGAGTCCCCAACGGACAGGGGAATCAACCAGCCACCGGGTTTCAAGGCGATAACGCCCCCCACGATAAAGGCCATGAAAGCCCACGTTGAGGACGTAACTCTCACCGGAGACCCCCCAGCTGTAAGGACTCCTGAAGGCGGCACACTACTTAAACCCAGGGCTACCCTCCGGTGGAAGGTAAGAGAAAAAAGGAAGGTAAAACTCCTGAGCAATCCGCTTCACCCCCCCCCCCCTTTTGGTGGAGAGGAGTCTCGCACATCAGCTTTCCTCCTCCCTTCATTGCTTCCACCAGAGCTCTACTGACTTAGCCATCAGAGGGTTTCACCCCAGGAAAATCCCCTGGGCCCTCTGACACGTTTCCCTGTCTTACAGTTCATCTACTGGTGATCCACGGCCCGCTCAGGACGCAGCGCGAGATTTCGCCTCTTCCTCTGGCGCCGTCTGTGGGAAACGCACGAAGAGCCGAGATGGTGAGAAGAAGCTCAGGGAAGAGATCCACCGTCGAGAAGGGTAAGGCCGTGGTGACGGCGGGAGAAGACCCCTCTGGGGCCTCACAGAGCCCTCCCTCCAACACCAGCGTCCCCACCAACGGGCCGCCGCCCCTTCCGACGGCAACGGGGGTAGCCCCCAACGGCGGCGTCGAGATCTTCCAGGCCCTCAGTAAGAAGCTCGACGTTCTCGTGGAGCTCATGAGGGCCCAGGCGGCGAGGGAGGCCAGGTCTCGCTCCGCGGTCAGCAGCTCATCCGCAACCACGCGGGAGGACCCTCGCAAGCTCCACCCCCGGAGCAAGAGGCTTCCTCCACGCCCAAGAGAGGGAAACAGGGGGGGAGGCCTCCACGCCCGAGCGCCGGCGGTCCTGAGGATCGCCACGACGCTCCCCCCAGCCCCACGGTGCGACCGCAGCCGGAACTATCCCTTCGGCTGAGGGATTTCGAAAGACGCTTCGCAGAGCAAGAGCGCGCCCTCCGTGCCCTCCGCGCCCTGTAGAAGACCTCCATCCCGGAGGAGGAGGAGAAATCCCCTTTCTCCGAGCACATCTTGAAGGCAGAGGTATCTCCTATGACCTCCATTCCTACCTTCAAACTCTATGATGGACAGGGCGACCCAGCCGACCACTACGACAGCTTCGACGCCCTGGTGACTCTGCATGGAACACCGGATCCCATTAAATGCCAAGCCTTTGCGGCCACCCTGGTCCAAGGTGCTCAGGCGTGGTTCCGGGCCCTCGCCCCTGGGTCCATCCAGGACTTCAGGCAATTCGGGCGAGTCTTCAAGGAGAGCTTCGCCGGAAGTGCCCCCCCGAGGTCAGTAGCGGGGCTCCTGGCCCTCAAACAGGCATAAGGGGAAAGGCTCTGGGCTTATGTCCACCGATTTAAATCGGAAGCCCTCAGAATTCCTCGCCTGGATGTGGCCTCAGCCACGACCGCTCTGAGCAGGGGCACCCGGGACGAAAATCTCTGCCGCGAACTGGTCCTCCACCCTCCCTCGACCCTTGCCGAGCTAGTGACTCTGGCTCTGCGCCACGTCGAGTGCGAAGAGGTGCTCAGCGCCTGCCGAGACACAACCGGCTCGGGTCGGGAGGGGGACAAGAAGCGGGCCCCCGAGTCAAACCCTGGCTCGGGCAAGAAGCGTGATCGGGAAGGAGAGCGCAAACGGAGGTACGAGCAGTACACCCCGTTGACCACGCCAGTCTACGAGATCTATGAAGACATCAAAGACTCGGGACTCCTCCGCCGGCCCGAACCGATGAGATCGAAGAACCGCAAGCGCGATAGACATTGCTTGTTCCACGGTGACCACGGGCACCACACCGGCGACTGTCACCAGCACCAGGACGAGATCGAACGCCTCATCCGTCAGGGGCACCTAGCCTGGTTCGCAGCTGGGCACAAAGAAGACAAAGATGCCATCGAGGAGATCGACAACGCCCCCCGAGGGGTCCACATCAACGTCATCTCCGGAGGAACGGCATCGGGCGGGGACACCAGCCGAGGAAGGAAGCGCCATGCCGAGCGGGCCAGCCGGGTCTCAGAGCCCTCAAGGGGCCCGCCGAGGGAGCCCCAGGTCATAGTCTTCTCCGACCAAGACCTGGAAGGGCTAAGCACCCCGCATGATGATGCCCTGATCATCTCGGCCACAATAAACCATTGTAACGTAGATAGAATTCTGGTTGACAATGGAAGCGCCCCCGATATATTATCTTATGACTGTTTCCTCAAGATGGGGGAAGACCCATCCAAGCTCCGCCGGATCCGAACCCCCCTTTGCGGGTTTAACGGCCTGGCCACCTACCCCGAGGGAGCCCTAAGCCTGCCGGTCACCATCGGCACCCCACCCAAAACCGTTACGGTCATGGTGGACTTCATAGTGATCAAGGGTATGATAGCGTACAACGCCATTTTCGGTCGGAAAATTCTCAGCCGAATGAAGGCCGTACCATCTACCTATCACCAAAAAATGAAGTTTCCCACCAAAAATGGGTTGGGGGAAGTCCGAGGTAACCAGGCCACGGCTAGAAGGTGCTACAACATCTCGGTGGAAGCCTCAAGGCCGGACGGAGGGGATAAGGGCCCCAAGGGAATCGAAGGGAAGACCGTAACCGCCGAGCCAGGTGGCGAGTTGCTAACGGTGTTCCTAAACGATGACCCGGCCCTCGGAGTAAGGATCGGAGCTGACCTACCACCTAAGGAACAGCAACAATGCAAGAAATTTCTTTCTGAGTACGCTCAGGTCTTCGCTTGGGCCGATGATCAACTCCCTGGCATACCAGGGGAGACCGTGATGCACAAGCTCAGCCTTGACCCCACCGTCAGGTCCGTACAGCAACGGAGAAGGAAGCATGCGCCTGAGAAACAGGCGGTCATCAAGGCGCAGGTCACCAAGGGACAAGAGACAGGCCTCTTCAGGCCAGTCCTGTACCCTACGTGGCTAGCCAATGTCGTCCTGGTGCCAAAAACCACAGGCAAGTGGCGAATGTGCGTGGACTTCACCGATCTGAATAAGGCTACCCCCAAGGACTGCTATCCGCTACCGAGCATCGACCAATTGGTTGATTCAACCTCGGGCAACGAGATACTCAGTTTCCTGGATGCCTATTCAGGTTATCACCAGATCAGAATGAATCCAGAAGACGTCGAGAAGACAGCCTTCATCACTGACTGCGGCGTGTACTGCTACACCCGGATGCCCTTCGGGTTAAAGAACGCCGGAGCCACATATCAGCGGCTGGTAAACCACGTGTTCGAGGGATAGCTAGGCCAGAACGTCGAGGCTTACATTGACGACATGCTCGTCAAGACCCCCAAGGCCTAAGACCACTTCACCGACCTTACCGAAACCTTCGGCACCCTCCTGAAGTACAACATGAAGCTCAATCCTGCCAAGTGCACCTTCGGAGTAAAATCCGGGAAGTTCTAGGGTTTCCTAGTCACTCAGCGCGGGATCGAGGCCAACCCTGACAAAGTCCAGGCCATCCTGGACATGCGCCCGCCCACGTGCATTAAAGACGTCCAGCGTCTGACGGGGCGTGTCGCCGCTCTCAGCCATTTCCTGTCCCGTGCGGCCGAACGATGCTTGCCCTTCGTCAAATTAATGAGGGGGCCCAAGCTGGCATCTGCTAAGTTCGCATGGGATCAGGAGTGCCAGGTAGCATTCGCCGAGCTTAAGGAGTTCCTGGCTTCGCCACCGGTGATCTCCAAGCCCGTCCTAGGCGAAGTCCTGCTGCTCTACCTCTCGGTGACGCCATCCACGGTCAGCTCGGTCCTGGTCAAAAATGACTCGGGAATCGAAAGACCGGTCTACTACACCAGCAAGGTGCTCAGTGGGGCCGAACGGAAGTACCCCGCAACCGAGAAACTCGTGCTAGCGTTGGTCACCTCCGCGAAGCGCCTCCGCCCCTACTTCCAGGGGCACCCCATCACCGTGCTAACCGGCGAGCCGCTGAAGAAGATTCTGGCCCACCCCGAGGCCTCGGGGCGACTCGTCAAATGGGCCATCATGCTCGGGGCCTACGACATCTCGTACCAGCCGCGATCAGCAATCAAAGGCCAAGCGCTCGCTGACTTCATTGCCGAAAGCACCATCCCTGCCGAGGACAGGCCTCCGACCGCGACCGAGCCAGCCTGGGAACTGTTCATCGATGGGTCGTCCAATTCGGTAGGCAGTGGTGCGGGGATCCTCCTAAGGTCCCCCGAAGGGATAGAGCTACAGTACGCCTTAAAATTCAACTTTCAGGCATCCAACAACGCTTCCAAGTACGAGGCCCTTATCTCGGGAGCACGCATGGCCCGACGGCTGGGGGTCGAGCGAGTCAGGATCCACACCGACTCCCAACTAGTAGCAGGTCAGGTCAACTGCGAGTATGAGGCTCGGGAGGTACCTATGATCAAATACCTTCAGCTGGTCAGGAGCCTGGCCCAATAGTTCGAGGGATTTGAGGTAGTCCGGATAGCTCGGGAGTGAAACTCCCGGGCGGACGCCCTCTCTCGATTGGCCTCCTCCCTAGACCCGGAAGGTACACGATCGGTCCTTCTAGAAGAGCTAGAGCGCCCGAGCATCGACACGGAGCTCCTCGCTGTTGACCCGGCCACCCCAAGTGACTGGCACTCCCCCTACCTGTCCTGGCTACAAGACTCCCAAGAGCCCTCCGACCCTCGGGAAGCCCGCCGAATGAAGTATCAAGCTCGGCGCTTCGTCGTCCTCGACAATGCCCTCTACCGAAGATCGTTTTCCGGTCCCCTCCTGAAGTGCCTCGGTCCCGACGATTAGGCTGAGCCATCCAAGAGATTCATGAAGGCCTGTGCGGAGCGCACTCAGGGGCCCGGTCGCTAGCCCGAATCCTGTTACGACAGGGGTACTGGTGGCCCACCCTGCAGCGCGACTGCTCAGCCTATGTTCAACAGTGCGACTGATGCCAGCTGTTCGACCACTTGGTCCATCAGCCGGCAACAGAACTTGTCACCCTAACCGAGCCCTACCCTTTCGCTCGGTGGGGAATCGATATCCTTGGGCCATTCCCAACGGCCCAGTCCTAGAAGAAGTTCATCATCGTCGCCATCGACTACTTCACCAAGTGGATCGAGGCCGAGGCTACGGCAAGGATCACCGAGACAGTCGTTTGGGGCTTCGTTTGGAAATTGATCATTTGCCGCTTTGGCATCCCCCGAGTGATAGTAAGCGATAACGGTCGGCAATTTGACTCTCGGTACTTCCGAGACAGATGCGCCGACCTAAATATCCGCAACCACTTCACTTCGATCGCCCACCCTCAGGCCAACGGGCTGGTTGAAAATGCCAACAAGACTATCTTGAAAGGCATAAAAACCAGACTCGGCAAGGCTAAGGGTAGCTGGCTCGAGGAATTGCCTAGCGTACTGTGGTCACACCGAACAACCCCCAGGACGGCAACCGGTGAAAGCCCCTTTCAGTTGGTATATGGCACCGAGGCCGTCGTTCCGTTGGAGATCGCCAACCCGTCTCTCCGAGTGATCAGCTTCTCACCCGAGGCCAACGGGCAGAAATTGCTCGAGAACCTCGACCTGACAAGCGAACTCCGAGAGATCGCGAATGTCCGGGCAACGGAGTACCAGCGCCGCCTCACTCGATACTACAACGCCAAGGTCCGAGACAGACGTTTCCAACCGGGGAACTTCGTCCTCAGGAAAGCCGAAGCCTCTCGACCACCGGAGGTGGCGGGCAAGCTATCCCCCAACTGGGAAGGTCCCTACCGAGTGGTCGAGACGCTCGGGAAAGGTGCGTACAGGTTAGCGACAATGGAAGGGGAGCCTATTCCTCGGACGTGGAACGCAGCCGCACTACGCAGATTCTACTTTTGAAATTGTACAGCGAGATGGACAGAATAAAATTCCTATTCTTTTCATTCCAAACCGTTGGTACATCAGGTAGGCAAATGCCAGTACATCACATAGCAAAAACAAAGCAAAAGTCCGTCTAACATCGTTTCAAGGGGTCATCGCTCGACTGACTCGGTCTTGATCTCCTCGCATCCAGCCACTGACTCTGCCTCGTGCGGAAACTGGCTCGGACAAGAGGTGGTCGAGCCAGTTGGCTCGGATGGCCCGTGACAAAGGTGACAGAGGGACTTCAGGAGGAAGGCCACCTTTAAACGTTGAGGAAGGCTACCTCCCAAGTTGGCAACAACCGGGAAAAAGGAGCGCCGTGAAGGCCCACCCTCTTCCAAACTGCCAACTCCTTGGAAGGAAGGAGAGAGCAAGCAGCCCCCAAAGAGTGAAAGAAATGAAGAGCAGAAGAGGGAAAAAGAGGCTGCAGACGGAGGAAGGCCTCGGTGAGGAGGGAGCCGGATACGCCTCCTCCCCTCACACGGAGGGAAGTGACGACAGACTCCCCTGATGCCCCCATCCGTCCTCCGCCTCGGCGTCCACCCGGATGCCTCGCCGGAGCCAAGAAGAGGCCAACGGCGTGCTTCCACACGCCAAAGTCCTCCCCAGATCCGCGCGGCAACCGTAGGACCCGTCTCGTACACGCGCGGCGACCGTGGGATCCGTTCAACCTCACAAGATAGCAGGAGCCCACCGCTCCCCGTCGTCGGCGGCATCGCCCTCCAAAGGATCCTCCATACTTTGGATGCAAAGGCACAACGCGGAGTGAAAAGGACGGAGCAAGGAAAGACTGTTAGAGACAAGACCAAGCGGTGGAGAGGAAAGGGCACCTTCCGGTCCTTCTTATAGGCCAAAGGAGGCTACACGCCTTAAATGCCCCCCTCGGAAACACGCCGAAGGATTTCTCCCCTGAATAGTCACCTCCAACTCCTCGTTTCCCGCCCTCGCAGGATTCACGAAGCAGCCTGACATTCAAAGCGTGAGGGGACGGAGGAACGCCCCGTCAGAAGCCTACCAAAACAGCGTGCGAAAATCGTGCAGGACATATCGGCACCTCTCAACCACCCAAGATTCGCCAACCAAATCACGGCAAGGATAGTACCCAAACAGAGCAAGTCATTTATTATCGTACCAAAAGGAAACCCTCTAAAAAGAGGAAAGAGGGACAAAAAGGGAAAGAGGCACAATACATCAGGCCTCGGGCCCACTTTGATGCTCGAGACCGGCAGAAGGAGACGCGTCACCCCCGGCTCCTTCGGTGACGGCCGGCTCGGACACTGACCTCGCCTGTGCGAGAACTGTCTCAGTCGTGAGCCCTCCCGAGAAGCCCGGAGCCGGTGACCCCGACGGAGGCGATCCCTCCGAATCTTCTCCGACCGACAAAGAAGAGCTGGAAACCGACTCATCCGAGTCATAACACTGGCCAAAGGGGAACTCGATCGCGGAGTTCTGTTCATGGGCGCAGCCTACTGCCTGACGATAGCCCTGCTTGAACCCCTTTCGAGCACCTCGGCGTAGCGCTACCTCGTAGTAAGGTAGGGCGGCTTCCAATAGGTCAGCCGAGTAAGTATCCGAGCTCCTGTAACGCTCGATTGCCTCCGCCTCGATCTGTCCCGCCCTACCGACGAACTCGACCCGCGCTCGCTCCGCCTCGGACGCAAGTTCCTCTGCCCGGGCCCGGTCCACCTCAGCCTCAGCTCGAAGACGCTCCGCCATCTCCGCCTGATCTAGCAGCTCGGCACGCTCGAGCTCCCAGCGATTGTCCAGATCGAGGCGACGCAGACGCTCCTCCTCCAAGGATCGGCTTTCCCTTTCAAGAGACTCTCGGGTCTTGGCGAGTTGTTCGGTCAGCACCTCAGCCTCCAGTCGGCTCACCCGCGCCACCTCTCGGAACGCGAAAAACTCCTGCCGGAGTCCCTCATGCTCCCCCTTGAGTCAGGTCAGCCTCCTCTCGCATCCCCCGAGGGTCCAGGCAAGGTTCGACTGCTCCGTTTCCATCCGCGCGTGCGCCTTCGCCATCAAAGCCGCCGACCGAGCTATGACCAGGCCGCCTTCCATCAGAAAATCGAGGAGCCCGGGGGGGGGGGGGGGGGGTATTGCGCCTTTCTCCCCCCTTCGTCCTCGCGGTAATCGATTGGCAGACCCGATATAGGTCGCCCGTAATGCCGAGCCTTCCCAAGGACTCTGGCAAAGGAGACTGCTCCGCCCGGGGCACTCCGCCAGAGGGCTCTGCTCGAGCAACGGGACCGGCCACCTCGCGCGCCACGGTCGGTTGGGGTTGCAACGCCTCCCCGGGCGAACCTCCAACCTCGACCGATGCTGCAGGTCCAACTGCATCAAGAAGCTCTGAAAGCCAAGAAACTAAGGAAAGCCCGAAACCCTGGAAGCCTAGAACGACGAACAGCGCCCAACGCCTATAAAACCCTGGAGGAAGGTGGCACATCGCTCCGTGCTCCGAGAAAAAGGGGGGCCCCTTCAGTTCAAAATCGTCAGGATCATTATTACGGGCCCAGGCGACCACTCCCCGTGGCACCATAAACGCCAACGGAATTCCACCCACTTGAGCCATGCCGGTCCAAAGCCTCAAAAACTACTCAACCGAGCCTCCATGGCTCGGGAGTAGGAGGGGGACAAGTGGAGAGGGGGATTTCTGTAGCCCACCCAAAGAGCAGCCCAACAAGACTCAACAGGGTCCAACGAGGCAAGCTCACCCGAGTGATAGCCCACGGGGCCCACTCAGGAAAGAAAAGCCCAATAAACAGGCACTCGAGGAACCAACCCTCCCCGGCGGCCCCTAGGCTCGGAGGGCCCGAGTGATGGTCAGGTCACAAGGAAGGTCCGGCCCAGGCCGCTTTTCCGCTCGGGAGAGACAGGCGCCAACCGACCTATCCAACCCCTCCTTCGACCGAGCTATCCTCCTTGCCCGGACAGGGCTGGCGTTTCAGGAGCTCGGACTGGACGCTAGCCGTTTGCGCTGCCTTTAAGAGTCCCCAACGGACAGGGGAATCAACCAGCCACCGGGTTTCAAGGCGATAACGCCCCCCACGATAAAGGCCATGAAGGCCCACGTTGAGGACGTAACTCCCGCCGGAGACCCCCCAGCTGACAGGACTCCTGAAGGCGGCACACTACTTAAACCCAGGGCTACCCTCCGGTGGAAGGTAAGAGAAAAAAGGAAGGTAAAACTCCTGAGCAATCCGCTTCACCCCCCCCTTTTGGTGGAGAGGAGTCTCGCGCATCAGCTTTCCTCCTCCCTTCATTGCTTCCACCAGAGCTCTACTGACTTAGCCATCGGAGGGTTTCGCCCCAGGGAAATCCCCTGGGCCCTCTGACGTATTTCCCTGTCTTACAGTTCATCTACTGGTGATCCACGGCCCGCTCAGGACGCAGCGCGAGATTTCGCCTCTTCACATACCAACTCAAATTTCCAGTCACCAACAATATAGCCGAATATGAAGCCCTTCTAGCTGGCCTAGAACTCGCCCATTCTTTTCGTATCACTGAGTTGCGAGTCGTAGGTGATAGTCAACTCATCCTTCGCCAGGTGCTCACTAAATATCGCACTCGCGATCCCAAACTCAAGCCATACCAAGAACTCACTGCTGCCTTTGCCAAACTGTTCATAAAACTGATCTTTGTTCATGTCCCTCATCATCAGAATATTCTCGCCGATGCCCTCGCCTCGTTGGCATCATCCATAAGGTTCCCTCTAGGAAGATGGTTTAAGTCCATTTCCATCTACAAACTTCACGCCCCTGCAATCGATGATGCTTCCTACGTAAATATCAAAGACAGGATAGCAAGAAAGATCCTGCAGGAAGATATCCTTGAGAAGAGGGAGATCATGTTGGCAGAGGCCGAAGAAGAACTGGCTGATGAAGTGAAACCATGGTTCTATGAAATCGTCAAATACTGCCAAGATCAGTCTTATCCTGAAGGGGCCACCACAGAGGACAAGAGAGCCATAAGAAGGGTGGCTCAGAAATATACATTGGTTGGAGGTCTACTCTATAGGAGGAGCCTTACTGGTATTCTGTTAAGATGTCTTGGTGACGATGAGGTTTGGAAATGTGTAGAGGAGACGCACTCGGGTGTGTGCGGTGGCCACGTGAATAGTCAGATGCTCGCCAAGAAGATCATTCGGCAAGACTTTTATTGGCCCACTATGGAAGAGGATTGTGCTGTCTATGTCCGTAGGTGTGTCAAGTGTCAACTTCACGCCGATAAAATCCATTCACCATCTTCCTCACTTCATCCAATATCCTCCCCATGGCCTTTCTCCATGTGGGCATTCGACATCATTGGTCCCCTAGGTGATCCCAATTCCCTCACCAAGCAAAAATCTTTCATCCTTACTGCGACGGAATACTTCACCAAATGGGCCGAAGCCGAAGCTTACGCAGAAATCAAGGCGTCAACAGTCTGCAAGTTCATCATGAAGAACATCCTCGCCAGATTCGGCGTCCCAAGTACGATCGTCACCGACAATGGGCCACAGTTCATTTCTTAGGACCTACAGGACCTCTGTAAAAGGTACGCAATTGCATTGCATCATTCATCGCCTTATTACCCACAAGGTAACGGCCAAGCAAAGGCCACCAATAAAACATTGCTCAAAATCATCAAAAAAACCTGCGAGTCTAGTAAGTTTTCAGACTGGCCAGAAAAACTTATCGAAGCCCTATGGGCCTAGCGCACTTCAATCCGTACCCCCACCGGGCAGACTCCATTTGCCCTTACTTATGGTATGGAAGCGGTAGTCGCGTACGAGACTCTGATCCCTTCTCTTAGGGTACAATTGGACGAGGAATTTCCCCTCGACGATCGTCGTAATTCACTCCTCGCCCAGTTTGAACTCTTGGATGAGAAGTGACTAGCCGCTGCCGAACACGCGCGTGTGTATCAAAATAGACTCGCTCGCTTTTACCAAAAGAAAGTCGTTGAGAGAAAATTCAAAGTCGGTGAGATGGTCGTAAAATGAATTTTTATCAAACCTGGAGGGCCGCGTTCTAAGCTCCAACCCAATTGGGAAGGACCATTTGTAATTCAAGCCGTGTACCCCGGCAACGCCTACAACCTAGTCAACGCCGAAGGAACCGAGTTATCCCACCCTTGGAATGGGCTCTATCTTAAGAAATACTACCCTTAGCACAAAACAAACAAAAAAAAATGATGAAAAGATAAAAAACATCAAAAACAAAGAAATATTGAAAATCACTAAAAATATGGAAAATTCAAAATGTCGATGCCTGGTGGTCACCATGTAGTTAAGTCCCTGCATCTAACCTTCATGTTAGGATAGGGCCCATTAAGACTTGGTAGGCACCGGGTCTTGATTTGCCAGAACCGTGGAGATCCCTGTCCGGCCACGTCGGCCTATGCTCGCTCGAAGGAAGCTAACATGTGCTCACTTATGTATTTTATTCAAAAGTCGGTAGCATCACCTACGGTGGGGCCCCACCCTGAAGATCTCTGGAAGCTGTAATCTTTATTCTTTTCTCTTCGACCAAATGAGACAGTCGGCGCCCTTAAAATGCTGAGTATGAGAAACCGAAACTCAAACCCCAAAGGCAAGAGTAGGATCCATTTCCTCGAGCATCGATCAGAGCACGAGAAGAGGGCAGTGTCCCCGCAGGCATACAAAAAGGGAGCCCACAAACGTCAAACGACTATATCTCCCTCACAAAAAGAAATACAAAATCAAAATCAAGAGAAAAGCCTGGTCGTGACCGTGCCTGTTGCGATAAACAGAACCCCTCAAAGTAAAAGTCTGAATCCACAAAAGGGGCCGTGGAATGTAAATGCTCGAGATTTGGTCCGAAGTTGTCCGAAAGGAAAGAGTTAATGGGCCTTTATTCGCTCGCCGGGTTAACGGTTTTGCCGATCCTCTCAGGAGGTTTATCCCCCACGTTCTTCCTTCTTCCTCTAAAGATGAAGGTTCGATGGAGTTTCTGAAGGGTGAAAACTGCCTAGGGTCTGCGACCTTATTTTAATATACACATTTGGTTGCCTACTTTGAAAAGCAAAAGCTATCGCTGCGAAGGAGTCTCCGTGTTTCTGGCTGGTCAAGACCCCTGTTTATCGCCTTGATGTCTTCTTGTTTAACCTCGGGCTTAGGCCAATGCAAGCGCGTCACCTATGGGTGCGACGGCGTCTGATTCCGGGTCAGCGTCGCGTGGTTGGTCGTTAGGGTTCCAGGGTGTTCCATCATATACCATCTAGAGTTGTGAGGAAACAGACCCGGGTCGGGCAAATCATTTACCTCGAACACCTTTTGGGTGAATCCCTGTGGTCGGAAGCGACTGGGAGCCTAAGCATGGCATGACGGTATTGTCATCAGGGTAAGTCTTAGCCGGCGGGATCATCATTCGAGGGGTCTAGAGGCCCAAATCAACCTAGATGTGCACTTAGGATACCTGGGAGGTTAGTAAGAAACCCATGTTCTCACGTAGGTTAGGTGCCATTCGGGTGCTTGCCGGGCATTAACAAAAAAAAATTGAAATGATAAAAACAACAAAAAATAGAAAAGAGAAAATGTACATATTTGCAAACAAAAAAAATCTTTTTTATGATAAAACAAAAAAAAATGTCAAATATAAAAAGAAAACAAATCAATTTTGCATGATTGCATTTGCGTACAGCATCTCGCTTTTAATACCGCTTGCATTCGTGTGCTTGCCTATCGCATTTATCATCACCACATCTTTCCCTCGCCTTCGTTGATAAAGGCTTGGCCCCTTGACCAGTTATCAAGGACAGTCACAGTGACCATTTGCTTATTGAGCAAGGGGCCAAGTCAGAACAGAAATTCTGATTTGTTTATTTCAGTGATATGTGCAGGGAATCAGGCAACAAAAGCAATAGTGAAAATCAAACAAATCGAACCTTGTATTTTATTCCAAAAAAACCAAAAAATTACATCAAGTTCCGCCCTCTCTCTCTGCATTACTCGTCCCACTACTCCTCGGGCAAAACGCTCTCAAAGGTGCTACCCAACTACGAAAAGCGGTACTCCTACCGCTCTGTACTCCCCTTCCTATTCCCACATCCCGGCGTTGATCCACGGAAGCAGCAGAGAAGCTACCAACACGAAAGCCGCGCTCTCGTGCTCTTCGGTAGTGCTCCTCACCATCTCTCAGCCACTGTTCAGCAAGACCAAGGTTGATTCGGAGTTCGAATAGTTGGGCCTCCATGGCCCTTCGTTCCTCCCTTTCAGTCAATCTGTTGGCTCTTTCTCTCTCTGCGTCTCTTTCTTTCTCTGCACGTTCTCTCTCGCGGTCTTCCCTCTCCAACTGGAGAGTGATCCTCAGTTTCACGGCATCCCTAGAGGAGTCGTCATCAGGATGACGCTACAGTTCCCTCTCCAGTTCTGCTATCCTAGCCTCCTTCTGCGCAGCTTGGGCAAGCGCTTCTTCCGTCTCCTTTTCCTGCCGAGTGTACCATCTCAGATACGCGATAAGGAGTAAACAAAGAGAACTCAACACTGAAACTTTTACCTGTATACAGAGTATCCCTTCTGCCTCCGCAGTGCGGTGCGTGGCGTGAGCAAGTTGCTCATGAAGCAAGGCGAGTTCTGAGGTGGGAATCCACAAGCTGGAAGAGGCACCACCTACTCCCATCGCTGGGGAAGCCGCGCCAATCTGGGCATGCTACGACCGTGTGAATTAGCAGCCAACATCTGGAATCTGGGGTTTTAATTAGGAACGCATTGTACACCTACCAAGGCACTCGTAGCTCCGCGGGCATCACCCAACTGTTGCTCCATCTCTGCCAAGCGAGTTCGTAAGTTCGCTATCATGGCATCCCGGACATCCTGCAGCCTTACGAGTCAGCATTTTCACCAAAAAACCAAGAAAAGGAGAAAGAAGAAAAGAGAAAAGGGGAAATCTACCTCCACAAGTCCCCGGGGTTGGAACCGCTCTGCGTACCTTGTCTTGTATAGACGCAGGTAATCCTCGCTATCCCGTGCTTGCGATTCTACAATCGTGCCACCCCGTTGCCAGTCTTCATACTGTTCAGGGAACCGCACGCGCCAGTCAATGCAGGTCGCCGATCCTCGCGTCTTTCTCCCGACACGAGGTGGCGCAGCCGTATCCACCCATTCTTGAGCCAGTCCTAAAGTCCTCATAACCAATCATAGCCGAAGCGGCTCGATTTCATTCAAGCAGTGCATCCACAATTCCCGTCCGAACCGGGCACGACTTGCTAGAACCCACGGCTGGTCGACATCGACCATGTCTGAGTAGGGTCTCCAGTTTACCATCGCTGCAGGGAACTCCTGTAGCTCCCGCCTTAGCACCATCAGTTGGTAGGTTAGGGGTGCCGCACTCATGATGGGTTCCCACCGCCTGGCTAGCGGCACCATCGCGGGTCGCCAATGCCGAGCTCTCCCCATGGAGAGGTAATAATAGCTCCACAGCTGCTCGGCGCAGGTCATCAGTACCTTGCAAAAACATAAAAAAAATACAAAACAATCAAAACTAAAAATACCTGGATGAATGGTGTAAAATCACTCACAGTCATCCTACGGTCCGCTTCTTGGAACATACCCGCAAACAAGTGCGCCAGCATGGTAGCTCCCCAGGCATAGTATCCTACTCTTTCAAGGTCTGACAGCAGCTCCAGGAAGCGACATTGGATACCATCCCCTTTCGAGCTCAGTACCAATCTCCCCAAAAAGAAGAGGAGAAATCTTCTCAAATCTATGTTGCATCTTTCCCAGTTGCCGAAATCTGTGCAGTACACGGCACGGCATCCTATTTCCATTCTTTCCATGAACTCTTCTGAGGATTCGTCGTCCCGCCGACGAGTGTCAGTGAGCCCTAATGCATCCATGAGGGACGCCCTAGCTACCGACCTATTTTTCCGACCATCTAGGTCCAAACCCAGTAACTTCTAGGCACCTTCTCGGTAGTCCGCGTAAGTGACTCCGGTCACTGCCTCGCCATCCACCTTGAGACTCGTAATTTGGACCACATCTTCCAGGCTGGGCACCATGTGCCCCCAGGGCATCAGGAATGCCCGACTCACTGGGTCCCATTTCTCACACAAGGCTTGGATCAGGACCAGGTCGAGCTGGATCGGCTCGATCTGAAGAAAGGTGCCAAAACCCATCATGTCTAGCCTGGCCTTCTGAAAATCTGGGAGACCTCGGTATGCTGCCACTACCAACTCCCATGAGATCTGTGATTTCATCACACTCTACGCATACAAGAAATGGAGAAAGGTTTGGTCAGAAAGAAAGGAAGAAAAAAGAATGGAAAAAAGGGTAGGAAAACTTGGCTTACGAGTTGTGATTGGGCCCTTTCGCTGAAGTGCCCTTCGAGGTCTGAAAGCCTCCGGGAACTACTACCACTGGACCTGCTTCTCTTCGAGGAGTGGGAAGATTCGCCCTCCATCTAACTCTCAGAATTTTGAACTCCTCCTCTCCCGTGAGAACTTGCGCTCCTCGAGTTAGCTCTCGATACCTAGGAGGATAAAAGGGACAAGAATTTATAGAAATGGAAGGAGTACAGGCCAAGATTGCCTCCATCAACTTTAATGATAGCCCTCGCAATGAGGCACCTGCCATGCGGTCCCGTGTGTCACTTCACCGTTCGCACAGGGTGATTGATTGGACGAAGAATATGACAACTAGCACCCTATGTTGTCTAGGGATACCCTATCATGTTTTGAAGGACGTCCGCAAAATTTGACGCAAGGCACCAGGGCCGTCATTATTGACTTCGACGGCAGATTTCCGTGGAAAATGGTCACAACAAGACGCGATTCTCCGCTCGGGGCGGAGTCTCGGCAGACCCATCACATGGGAACAGTGCAAAGGAGGAGAAGTGTAGGGAAGAAGGGACGCACAAGAGAACAAACAAGCAGCAGAAAATCAAATCACTCCCTTCATAATTCTACATGAGCTGTCAAAAATATCATAAACATAAGGAGGAGGCGAGTCCACCAGCTCGCCAATCCTCACCATCACTCATCTCTCTGGGCGCTCCCCTCCTCTCCCCTGAGGTGCGGGTCCCTCAGAAGCCTCTGAGATCCTCGTGCAGCAGCACCTGCCTCGCCTCTTGGCGCCTGCTCCGCAGCAGTGACTCGCTGCTCCTCCCCTGGCGTGGCGAAGAAGCCACTAGCGGCAAAGCGACCGGACTGGCGGAGTCGCTCCCCGAACTCTCGCGCTCTCTCATAGCGCATCTCCATCCCTCCTAGCCTCTGCATGACAGCCTGAAGGCCCAGCTGGAGCTCCCTCACTTGGGCCTCCAAGGCCCTCCTCTCGGTCTGATCCCGCTGTCGCTCGGACCTTCTCTCGACTTTCTCTCTCTCTGCCTCTCTCCTCATCATCTGCAGAAGAACCCTTAACTCCAGGATATCTGGAGAAGGCCTCTCTTCACCACGATGCCGCAGCTCCGCTATAGTCGCCACCCAGGCATCACGCTCCTCTTCCGCCCAGGTCGCGCGGGCCACCGCACCGGCAAGTTGTTCCCGGAGGGAGGCAATCTCTAGAAAAGGGGCCGAGCAACTGGAAGATGTGCCACCAATCATCCCCGCCGTCGCTGTCTGTTGGGCATGCTGGAACAAAATAAACAACGGCCGTCAGTGAAACTCCAAAATCTGAAGATAAAAGTGCGGCACGTAACTTACCAGGAGCGACAGCTCATGTTGAGCGACGGCCAGCTGCCGCCTAGCCTCTGACAGCTGGGCGCGCGAGCCGCCGATGCCACGCCTGTCCCCAGCTTGGGGAAGCCCCGCATAACTCTCTCTCTGCCGCCACAGGAAGTCGGCGCTGTCCTGCACCAATACACTCCCTTGCTGTCCAGGGAGACGTACGTGCCAGTCCTCGAGCCTCGCCTTGCCGCGACTCTCCCTCCTGACGCAACTCGGCTCGTCCGCACTCGCCCACTCATCGGCCAGGCCCAGGGTCCTCGCCATGTCCTGCACCAAGGAAGGAAGACCTCGCATCATAACAAAGAACGCGTCCCCTGTCTAGGACGCGTCCATCACTTGAGTGCAACACTCGCCGAACCCTTTCCCCCTCGCACGCCTTGCTTCAAAACTCAAAATGGATCAAAGAGGAAGAGATTGGAGGACCTACCAGACCGTGTTCACCTCCCTCCGTGACATCGGGCCCCTCAGGTCCCTCGGGGGCCCGAAGTGGCCCTTCCTCCTCCATAGACGCCGTTCCGTGCTCTGGCGCGTCCCTCCTTGGGCGAGGGGTCCCGCGTCCCTCTCCACCTTCACCATGGTCGGGCCCACCGAACTCCATCGATCAAAAGAAGAGGAAGATGAAAAAGGGGGCAAGCGAGTTTCGGCAGAAGGCGGGCTCGTTTGAGGGTAAGGCACGGGAGAAGAAAGACCACCCGACGCTTTAAATTTGAATTCAAGGATTAAGACGCGTCCTCGCGCCTGGACGTGCCCAAAAAGGGAGAAAGGAACATAATCCCCCCGTGCAAAGTAGTTCCCTTCTGTCCAGGGCAAAAGTCTCGTGAAGCGTAAATAACGTGGTGCAAAAGAAAGTGCGGGAAAGAAAAGGGCACGCCACACGAAATCTATTTCATATAATAGTCAAAGTACATCATATAGTGAGAAGGGTGACATGTACAAGCAACTCTCTAACTCTCGCTGCCACCCTCCTGGTCATCTCTCTCCTCCCTCCTCTGCCGGGGATCCCTAGGGCCTCTGCGAACCCTGAGAAGCCGTGATCGCCTCGCCCTGCGGTGGCACTCCAGCCTCGAAGGCGCAACGATGCTCCTCGGCCGAAGAAACCAGATAGCTGCCCATGGAAAAAGAACCAGACTAACGAAGTCGCGCCCCGCGTTCCTTTGCCCTCTGGTACCGCTCCTCGCTCTCCCGAAGCCTCCCCTCCGCCGTGCCGAGACTCAATCGGAGCTCCAACAGCTGGGCCTCCAGAGCCCTCCTCTCGGTCTGATCCCGCTGTCGCTCCTCCCTCTCTCTCTCCCTCTCCTCTCTCTCTCTCACCGCCTCCCTCCTCGACAGCTCGAGGGCGATCCGCAGATCCAGCACGTCACGAGGGAGCTCCTCAGCCTCCCGTCGACGCTCCTCCTCCAGCTCTACAATCCGGGCATCACGCTCCGCCACCCGAGCATCGCGCTCCTGCTCGGCACGAACAGCACGCGCCAGGGCCTCTCGGACCTCGGCCACCTGTCAAAGCACGCATGCACCGTAAGAGAACAGTGATAAAAGGAGAGCAGCCAGAAGGAGAGTCGAGGTCAAGCAAACACTCACTCGAGCCTCGCGGTCACGCTCGGCCTCCTCAGCCCGAGCCACCGCATACGCCAGCTGCTCCTGGAGGGCAGAAACCTCCGGAGGAGGGCCCCGCGAACTGGAACCCGCTCCACCAGCCATCCCGGCTGTCGCTGCCAGGTGGGCCCGCTGAAACACGGGGCAAACGTCGGTCAAAGGCTAAGCATCAAAAATCCAGGTCACAAAATTGCATTGCATAGACTCACCAGGATCTCAAACTCCTGTCGGATGGCCACTAACTGCCGCCTGGCGTCCGCCAACTGGGCCCGCAGGTCGGCGATCATGTTGTCACGAGCATCCTGCATTGCACATAAGTTAGTGCCACATGCATATACATATAGAAGGGTGAAGCATTTTCATTTCACTTACCCCTGCCATACCACCAAGGAAGAGACGGTCCCCGTACGTAGCCCGGTACCGTCTCAGGTAATCAGTACTGTCCTGTACATGGAACACCACTGGGACCCCGCCCTGCTGCCAGTCCTGGTACTGTGCTGGGAAGCGCGTACGCCAGTCCACAATCTTCACCTTCCCCTTGGTCTTCCGCCCTATGCGGGCCGGCTCATCTACATCAACCCACTCCTGGGCTAGCCCCAATGTCCTCATAACCAGCCTCAGCCGAAGTGGCTCGATCTCGTTCAGGCAATGGACCCACACGTCCCGCCTGAAACGAGGAAGACCCGCTACAACCCAAGGCTGGCCAGCGTCGCCCATGCCCAGGTAAGGTCTCCACACCGCCTGCATCACCATACATACATCATGATAGTTACCATTCAGTCACATGCATAAAAAACATAAAAAAATCATACGCATCATACCATGGCCTCGGAATACTCGCTCAGCTCCCGACGAAGTGACGCCAGCTGGTAGCTGTGTGGTGCCGCTACCACGACCGGCCTCCACTGTTGCGCTAGAGGAACGACTCTCCTGTTCCCCTGCCTGGCCCTCCCCATCGGGAAGTAGTAATAACTCCACACCTGCATCCATCATACATCATTAGCACGAATAATTGCATATTTAACTAAGGTAAAATGCATAAATAAATTGTGTACCTGGAGAAAAGGTGCGAAGCCGCTGACTATCGTCTCCCTCTCTGAAGTCTAGGAGAGATCAGCAATCAAATGGGCAAGCAGAGCCGCTCCCCACGCGTAGTGCCCCACTCTGTCAAGGTCCGCCAGGATCCCGAGGAAGCGGCAGTGGATGCCATCCCCCTTCGTCCCCAGCAGAAGGAGAAGCAGGAAGAAGAAGAGAAACCTCCGGAGGTCTAGGTCCACCAGCTCCCGCTCGCTTGGGTCCTGAGTGAAAGCTGCACGAGCGTCTCCCTCCAGTCGTGCCAGAAACTCCGCTCCAGTCTCGCTAACCCGCTGGCGCGGGTCGATGAATCTGAGCACCTCCATAATCTCCACTCGACCGACTACCATGCTGTCTCTATCAGTCACGCTCGTCTCTAACCACAGCAGGTCCAAGGCACTCTCTCGGTAGTTGGGGTAGGTGACCCCACTCACCGCCTCTCCGTCCACCCGTAGCCCGGTGATCCGAGCCACGTCCTCCAGTGACGGCACCATGTGCCCCCAGGGCATCAGAAACGCCCGGCTCGGCGCGTGCCACCGCTCCCTCAATGCCTGGATAAGAAGAAGGTCGAGCCGAAAGGGCTCGATTAGAAGAAAAGCTCCAAAGCCCATGGCGTCCACACGCGCCCTCTGAAAGTCTGGCAGCCCACGGTATGCTGCCACCACTAGGGACCAGCTGATCAGGCCCTTCATCACGCCCTGCACACCACAAAACCAACAAAGAACACATCAGCATCATGAATAGTAATAAACAATAACACTGTATATACTACTTATGTATTTTATTTTATTTTTATATTTATGTTTTTTTGGAGGCGTCCAACACCCTGGACGCCTCCTTTACTTTTTCTTTATTTTATTTTTAGAAAAAATCAAAAATCAAAACAAAAATACATAAATATATATATATATATTATCATGGAGGCGTCCCAAGCCCTGGACGCCTTCTTATTTTTAATTCTATTATTTACGTAAATAAATAAATAAATAAAAAAGAAAAAAGAAAATGTGGAGGCGTCCAGGCCCCTGGACGCCTCCATCCCTCACTTACCGGTATGGCCTCTCGCCCGCCTATCCAGCCTATTAAACCAACAGATTGAAGTTCCGAAGAGCTTACCGGGTCGTGATCATCCTCTCCCGCGTCGCCAGCATCCACTGCAGCCTCCACGGCCAAAAGAGGAGCCTCCTCCTCTGCGGTAATCTCCTCCGCCGCAGCAGCCTCTTCGACATCGTCCCTCAGCCTCCTCGGACGACGAGCCCGTCGTTTACGCTTCTCTCCACCCTAGCTCGGGCGTCCTTGCTCCATGGGATGAAGAATGGGTCGTCTGGATTGACTGGGTCGTTTGAATGAACAGTAAATGAGCAAAGGGGGGAGGCCCCCCCCATATATATAGAACTCACTTTCTTTGGGGCGTCCAGGCGCCTGGACGCCCCCACCTTTTTTTATTTTTTTAAAAAATTCAAAAATTTAGGGGCGTCCAGGCGCCTGGACGCCCCCAAAACAAAAAAACTGAAAAAAATTATAAATAAAAAATTTGGGGCGTCCAGGCCCCTGGACGCCCCCATAATAACAATTTCAAAAAAATATATATAATAAAAGAAAAAAAAGATAAGAGTATGTATATAATCCAAACAAAAGAAAAAACACAAAGAAAAAGAAAAACCACAAAAAAGATAATAATAATTAAGGGGACATGGGCCCAAAACATCTAAATGCCAGATTTTATTCCATCAGAAAAGCAGAATGAACTACATCAGGGGCTTAGGCGCCTTAGGCCTTAACTTCCCCAGTTCGGTTACATAAGCCCTCCACAGCTCACATTCTTCCCCCACGTGCGCTAAGGCCTTTCCCGCAACACTTGTCTTCTAGGGAGCTTTAATGGCTTTCGCTTCCCTCGCATCCGCCTCCGTGCCCAACTCCCTCTTCTTCAAAGGAACGATGCCAGTAGGTAGTGGGAATGAATGGCGTGGAATGCCGACCTGGAGGCAGCATCGATGCGCGTTATAAAGGACGAACTCGGTTGCGCCAATCAGTTGAAGATCAACTTCAGGAGAAGGCCTCATGAGGAGATCAAGCGAAAGCAAACATGCCGGTGCACAAGTAAAGAAGCCTTGTGTCACGGTGCGAAAGTGAGACCGCCAGTCTTCACGTTTCTTCAGCCACGGAACGCGATTCACTACAGTACCACCGAAGCCTAACACGTCGGCTATGTGATGAAGAGGGCTTTGTTGGAAGAGCTTCGAAGCAGTTGGCATTCCCTCACGGTGGTCGAATTTGAAGTGCAAATCAAGCCAGCAATTCAGGACAAGTGCGCAACCAAATGGAGGCTTACCCATGCTCGAGGCAGTAAGGCCGCTGTAAAGATAGGCAAGGACGGCGGGTCCTACCCTCTTTCCACTCCAGATTCCGTAAATGGCACTTAGTTGATCCTCCTCCACTATGTTGTCGGTATGAGAAAACAAGAGAGCACCCGCCAGACAGATAGTGAACCCCTTCATGATTCTTTCTAAGTAGTCATCATCTGGTGCCCCCCTCAGGGCGTCCATGACCCACTCCGCAAGCTTTTGCAAATCAATCCCCTTTTGATTACGCACCTTCCTGGCCGCGACAGGCGGCATGAAGCTTCCAAGGACGCTTTCGGAAGTCCTCCGTGTCAGCATCCGCATAGCCTTCACCTTCCCGTCACTCTTGAATTTCTTCAATCCGAGCAGAAGTTCCACCTCCTCGAGGAGGATGGTCACCTCGAAGGTCGGGAAGATAAAAGTGTGGGTCTGGGGATGCCAGATCTCCACTAGTGCACCCATAGCCGCCCAGTCCATACGAATCTTCTCGTAGTGTTTGGCGTGAATAAGGAGCCCCTGCAGATGCCACTTCGAGAGTATGGCCCTCATGCCGATGGAGATATTGGAAGTTAGCTTTGAAAGCCATGGCAGTTTGGAAAACTTCCTCGGGCCTGGGAAGAGTGGATATGGCTGGAAGAGAAAAGAAAGAAGAAGAAATGAAGGAAGTAAGAAGAAGGCTCACGTGGAGAAATTTGAAAAGAATCAGCTTACCATATGCGACATGATCGTCCCACTCAAATGACCCTCGAGGTCGGAGAGTCGCCTGATCTCGCCGCTAGGCCTGCTCCTCTTCATAACGCGGGAAGACCCTCCTTCCATCCTGAAAACTCTAGATTCTCCTCTCCTTCCTCTCCTAAGCTTCCAAAACCCACCTTTGTGCATTTGAATGAACTAGCCTAAGGGGAGTTCTTATAGGAAGGGTAGGGCGCTACAGGACAGAACATGTCACATCAGCGGTCAATGTCAGGATTTTGGCTAGATCTCCTTTCCATTGTGATGTGATTCTGTTACAATTCTGTTACTTTCTGATGTTATTAATCCATGTTGGCCTGTGTAGGTTTTACTAACGGACGTCTTTGTCCTGTCTCCTGTCCCACCTTTCAATGGTTGGTCCCACCATGACATGCATCATAGTATATGATACCTACGCTACTAGAACATGTCAAGGACCTTGCGGCCCTAACGAATCCGGGATTTGAGTTCCCCTTCAACAAAAACAGTGATGATCCCGAAGAAATTGGGTTGCACGGATAGGCCGTTAATTTGTGGTAGCATGGGGACGACGGTTCCATTCAGTGAGTTGGTGCACGGATAAACGGGCCCCAGCCCAGTATCAGCTCACCGGATTGGTATCCTGACCCGTTCTTAACAAGTTGACAATATTATCCTTGGCTATTTTCTATTTTAGTTTGTTTTAAATTTTTCTCTAAGCCCAGCATGCATTCATATAGGACTTTGATTTATTGCGGAAGATCATTCAAGTGATTCGATTGCGAAAGCCGCTGTGCTTCAATTCTTACAAATATGAGATATTCCACTCCAAATAAAATATTGAATTTCCTTGAAACGGCCTTACGGTGCTCTTCCAAAGGAGACCCTTGTTTGGACAGACCCTCAGATATTCCTTTACTTTTTACCTTGTTTGACCCACCTTGGCCGCAGCACTTCCACATTGGCTGGTAACTGCTCCCCAAAGGTGAAACCTCCGGTTTATGACCCAGGTACTTCCACACCGAGAAGTTGGTCTCTTTTTCGTGCCTGAGCGCACATCTCACCCTCCCTTATTTGATTTCCATCCAAGCAATCGTCAAGATTTGAAAGACCTTCTTCAAAGGTTGCCTCATTGAAACTCCAGGAAAAATTCCAGACAGTAACGTCAAAAGCGTGTCTCATCACACCTTGGCATCAACTTATCAGTCCGCTCCCACTTCATTTCACTCCACTTCGATACCATTCCACTACGTGTCGCTCCCTTGCAAAGCAGACGCCAAGGCGGGGCAGCTGTAGACACGCCATTCCTGACGTCTCCTGAGAAAGTCTCATATTACTATACAACGCCCCGCAACGGCTTACACGTTTTGAATCACTTGAGTGCTTCCTTTTCTTGAGTCTTCTTCCACCCTTTTCGGCATCCGGAATCATCTCGTCACGGCATTCGGACGGCATCAACACCAGTCAGACGCATCAGGAGGTTCCGGAACCAGGAAGGGTGTCTGCCGGGCGGCCGCCAACGCCTGAACTGAGGACCTGGGTGGGTCTTTATGGGGGCGTCTAGGCCCCTGGACGCCCCCATTCTTTTAATTTATTTTTCAAAGCTCAAAACAAAATAAATAATAATATATTAATGGAGGCGTCCAGGCCCCTGGACGCCTCCATAAAAACAAATCTAAAATATATATATATATGCCAGTTGGCATAAAAAGACAAAACAAAATAAAAAATAATATATTAATGGAGGCGTCCAGGCCTCTGGACGCCTGCATAAAAACAAATCTAAAAAATATATATGCTAGTTGGCATAAGAAGATAAAAAAAAATCAAATAAAAAAATATATTAATGGAGGCGTCCAGGACCCTGGACGCCTCCATCAACTCCCTCACAGGCGCCACCCACCGAACGACGGTTTGTCGTGTGTGAAAAAATCCAAATTGTGGAGACGTCCAGGCAACTGGACGCGCCCATTTCTGAATCACGAGGCGCCGCTCACAAAATCACGCGTTGTGCCAAACCGCGTGCGGCCGTCGGTGGGGTTCGGTGGACCTATTGGAGACGTCCGGGGCCCTGGACGCCTCCACAAAAAAATTCCAAAAAAATGAATAAAAATAGAATAAAATATTAGTTCGGCCCTGATGGAGGTGTCCAGGGTCCTGGATGCCTCCACCCTCCGGAGTCCTATAAATAGAGGCCCACCCCCTCAGTTCTGGAGGAGCTTCTAAGAGATCCGATAGGCTGCCGGAGCCCAGAGGCTGCCGGAGTCATTTTCTAACCCGTGGGGTCTTTTGTAGGTGGAGGTTCTGCCGGCTTCTCGGGTGCCCACGCTCGCGAGAGGAAGGTCGTCTTCATCCACCGCGCTTCCACGTCGTCCCCACGCTGCCGGAGCTCCGCCGGATTTCACCATCGGCACATCCAATAAGCCAATCATTTCCTTTTCTTCGTAGTTCTTTTGCATTCATCATCTCGCATCATCTATCCCCCTTCATAAGGGCGTCTCTTCTTACATACTTCTTGCATCCATCATCTCATTTTCCTCCTACTCGAGTCCGAGAGGGGTTTAAAAGACAACACCAACCAGGTGTATGTCTTGCCATCATTTCGTTATTTTTATCGCAAGGATTTGAATACTACACCTTCATCTTTCTAATCCACTCGTTACTTGTTTGTCGTTGTTTTGCAAGGGTACCCAAGGAAAGCCCTCTCCGTCGGCCGGCCGAAGGGGGAGGAAGAAGCAACCCGCCATCTCCCGCTCTAGAGGTAGGCGCGATCACTTTATTTATTTTGGGGTCTTTTGGCCCCTAGCGATCACATCTTGTTTTCGAGGCCGCGGCGAGTCACTTCCCCAATGGCCATTTAAATTTTCGTTCTTATATTCTCTTTATATTCTGTTGTATTCTGCTCATATTCTCGAGGCCGCGGCGAGTCACTTCCCCAATGGCCGTTTAAATTCCCGTTCTTATATGTTATATTATTATCTATTCATATTCTCGAGGCCGCGGCGAGTCACTTCCCCAATGGCCGTTTAAATTCCCGTTCTTATATATTATATTCTTATCTATTCATGTTCTCGAGGCCGCGGTGAGTCACTTCCCCAATGGCCGTTTAAATTCCCGCTCTTTATATTCTCCTTATATTCTGTTATATTCTTATCTGCTCATATTCTCGAGGCCGCGGCGAGTCACTTCCCCAATGGCCGTTTCAATTCTTGCTATTTAATTTCTGCACCATTCCCGTCCCCCCGAGGTCGCGGCGAGTCACTTCCCGCTATGGCCGTTTAACCCCCATATCTTGCTATATTACATTTGTCCCGCTCGCCCCGCCGGAGTAATCTCCCGTGGTGGCCCCTTCTCTCTTCTCTTATTTCTGTGTTGCAGCAAACAAAAGAGGAGCCCGCGCGCTCCACGTCCTCTTCGCACCCCGAACCGCGTGACGTCGCTCACATACCTGTCACACAGTTATAAGAGAATAATCAGAAGGATGTACAGACTTGCTGGGTAACTAAAGACCACCGTGTACAGACTTAGAGTTAAGGATAGAATGTATAGACTTAGAAATAAGGAGTGTACAGACTTGTTTGATCAATTGAAGTGAGCACATATGAGAAAGTATATACATCGAGTCACTTTGATGAATGAGCTGAGCTTGTACAGACTTGATGCATCAATTGAAGTGTGCACATATGAGAAAGTATATACAGCGAGAATGAATGTACAGACATTACATTCACGAGTGTACATACTTTAACTGCATGAGATGCAGGCAACCAGTGTGTATACTTGAAGTGTATGCAGTGCAGACACAAGAGTGTAAAGACTTGAATGCTCAAAGGATGTACAGACTTCTGAAGGAGATGCACAAACAGAATGAAAGTATGCACATTGAATGCATGAGATGCTTAGACAAGCTGTCACCGAATGTACAGACTTTGTCTTACTGTTTATGCATGAGTCTGTCAACGAATGTACAGACTTTCTATGCTTAATGCACAAGACGCTAAGAGACGATGTATGGACTTGACAATGCATGGACTAGCACATAGATGCTGCAAGACTCTGTGAGCTCCAAGCCGGTGTACAGACTTTGCGAGCGCCAAATCAATGTACAGACTTGCAAGCGCCAGTACCATGTACAGACTAAGTGCAAGCGGGATGTGCAGACTTGCTATGAAGCAACCAAAATGTACAGACTTTGAAATCAAGGAATGCACAGTGATGTATAGACTTTGAAACACGATGCAATGTGTAGACTTTGATAAACGAATGTATAGACTTGATAAAGCTTCAAAGCACAAGACACTTGGCCAATGTACAGACTTGGAAAGCTTGAAGGCCAATGTACAAACTTGGAAAGCTTGAAGGCCAATGTACAGACTTGGAAAGCCTGAACCAATGTACAGACTTGGAAAGCTCGAAGGCCAATGTACAGACTTGGAAAGTTTGAAGGCCAATGTACAGACTTGGAAAGCCTGAACCAATGTGCAGACTTGAAACAAGTGAACACGGCGATGTGTAGACTTGGCCAATGTACAGACTTGAAGCAAGGGGACGATGTGCAGACTTAGTGTGTGCTGTGAGCAATGTATAGAGTTGGTGTCTGAACGTAGGTAAAGATAAGCAATGTATAGACTTGAACCCGTGCATGCTAGAAGCAGTGTATAGACTTTGTGCCCAAAGGCAATGTATAGACTTGCACAGTTCAGCTGCCAATGAATAGACTTTGATGCCCAAGGGCAATGTATAGACTTGCAAGTGTGAGACGCTGAAAGAGACGGTGGATGTACAGACTTAGGCTGTACAGACTTAACATGAGACGTTGCATGCACGATGTATAGACTTGTTAATGCACTGATGCATGCTGTGTATGGACTTTGAAGACTTGCTAACATGCGGATGCAATGTATGGACTTTGAAGACTTGCTAGCATGCGGATGTATATACTTTAAATGAGAAGCACACGATGCAATGTGTGGACTTGGTGTCTCATGCAGACAGACGAGTGAACAATCTATGCCATGCTCACAGTTAATGCTCACAGTCAGTTAATGCATGTAACAAGTACCGTATGAAGTAAACACATATTTCATCAAACATATGAGAGTCATAGTGTTTGTCAACATCAAAACATAGTGTTGTCATCAACAAAACATAATATCCAACAATCATCAAAACACACTATCCAACAAACATCAACACAATATTGTTATCATCAAAACACAATATCCAACAGAAGGGAATATTTCCCTTCATTCCTCGGAAAGCGTGAAGTCTACGTCCTACTGCGGTGGCGGGGAACGTGTGGCTTCATCCTATCATCTTTCCTTGTAATCACACGTCAAAAAGGTAGGTGTCACGCCCCCACGCGGAATATTGGAACGTACAGTCAGAAATAGCTAGAAATAATGATAAGCTAATCTAAGCATTAACACATGTACTATGAAAAGAGATAACTTTATTGGTCATGAAACATTTCAAATCTAGTACAATATCCTTAATCCAACTTTAATACAACTGAGGCAATAACAACTTAACAATAATATCATAACTGTAGCTAAACACGCTCTAAGGCACAACTAAGAGTAGGATAACTATGCCAACTCAACATCTAGAACTGGTACACTCCAATCATCACTCCTGCCCATCCCCAACGGTAAACGCATCGTCACCTGTGCTGCCTGGAAAAAGGGGGAGACAACTATATGAGCGAATGCTCAGTAGATAATAACAGGCAAGTTTACGTAATTAACCAATTATTCCATTTTTATATGGAATGATGAGAAAAGAAATGATGATACAGAAGAAAAACAACGTAATATAAAGATCTTGCAAGGTCAAGAAAATATAAGATACCTGGATTTCAACAAGAATATCATGTAACAAGCGTAACAGGAAATTGTAACGAGGAAATGGCCACCATCAAGTATTTTAAAAAAGTCAAGCATGATCAAGTAACACGAGATAACAAGAGATTTCTGTCGTAGACATCACGCTAGTCATGCACTCAGTGCAATGCCTCACCTTGTCATTACAAACTCCCATGGGCACAAGTACTTTTCGGGCTCTCTCGCCAGGACCAGACTGGGCCCTTATGATGCGTTGGCTTAGATTTATCGGATCCAAGATCCCAAGTTCCATCTAGACATTGTAGTCAAGTTTATGGCCAAATAATCAGAGGAATTACTGTCCAGAAGTTCAAGATTTAAAGGACTAATCTGTCCTTGGATTCAAGAGCACAAAACATGATAAAACTCATCTTTGAGAGATGTACGGTCATACAGAGGCCGCTCAAAGGATATATGCGGCTAACACTGGGCTGCACTTACAGGAGATGGATTGAAACTCAGCCCACGAGGTCAAGAATGAACGGCTGACAGTGTGCCGCTCTAAAGGATGAACGGTAAGTTCTGGGCCGCGCAGGTAAAGAAGACCTTAAGTCCCATGAACAAGATATACGGTCCATACATGGCCATATTAAAGATATACGGTCCAAGAGAATCCGCATAAGGTTTGAACGGTAATATTCCAGCCGCACCACCCGAGTTTGGCTAGAAAGTTAAGAAATCACCCTATTGGACTCCGTGCTGCCAAAGACAGGGTAAAACTAAACCAGGGCCTAGTCTACTGTCTATTGGTCAGTCTAGGGCTTAATGTTTTGGTTGAAGATTGATCAAGGTTAATCGACCAACACTTAATGGCATAAGCCAGGTATATACGATCGTTATTAGGCTGCCTATGAGGATATGCGTTCCACTACTGGTCGCACATGCCTCTCTTAGCCCAATTCGATCCAAGACTTATAAACCAGCGGTTCAGTCACATAAATCGATGTTCTGGTGGTTCATTAGGTTCTTAGCAGGGATATACAGAGATCCCAAGATAATGGTAAGTCCGCCGGATGGAGTGTCCGGAGGTAAGTTCAAGGCTAGCACAACTAATAGGGCTAATGACTTATTAAAAGTCGGTAAATTGGGCAAACCGTTCTACTGGAGTAGAATGGCTGTCAAGCAACCTAGTATTCATTTTAGTCCTAATTTCCATGTCAATTTATCAAGGATCATGATTTACATTAATTTGATTGCCAAAAAGATTAATCAAGATGCTAATGACAATGAACAAGATCATGTAGGAATGAAATAGCATGTATTTTACAGAAATTTACTTGCATGATTTACCACTTATCATATGGGTTTCTAGTTTACTAATTATCCATTAAGACACTAATATGAATCAAGTAGAACTCACACTAAGTCATTTTCTGCATAGATGTACGGTCCTTAGCTGACCTTATATCTACTGGGCTGAAGGGACTAGGGCTTATATCCCCTGGGCTGATGGGGACTTGGACGGCCAGGGCAGGGCCGCCCAAGGGTTGGGCTGTCTGGGTGGAGCCGCCCAAGGGTTTGGGCGGTCATGGGCATGGCCGCCCATCCCTGGGTTGTGCGGTCACAGGGATGGCCGCCCATCCAGTTATGTGGTTGTCTGGGAGCCGCCCATCCCTGCCAGGGTTGAGTGGTCAGATGGGAGTCGCCCATCCTGGTTGTGTGGTCAGCTGGGAGCCGCCCATCCTCTGTTGTGTGGTCTACTGGGAGCCGCCCAATGGGTTGGACGGTCCAGTGATGGCCGCCCATCCCAGGTTATGTGGTCTATCGTAAGACCGTCCAAGTCTGGTAAGAAGCCGATCGAACCAACCCTAGCCCGCCCTCGGTGAGGTTTTTAGGGTTACAATAAAACATGAAATTCGAAGGGTATACAACATAGAATTTGGGGCTTTTACTACCAATAGAAAGAGCATGGAAAACTCTACAAGATGCATGAATCAATTTTTGATTTACAGCCTGAAATCGCTACTGAAATCAAAGGGGAACAAGTTCTGCCCTAATTCTGACATGCCTCTACCAAACCATTAAATTAACGCAAGATACCTAATAGCATTTAGGGCTTTTTGGCTCAAAAGAAAGAGGACTAGACGCTGATTCCATCCATATATAACACTTTATATTAGGCTCGTTATTACCTACCTCAATCGAGTGAAGAAGGAAGAAGAAAGGAAGAAGAAGGGACGCCGACACGTCTTCACTAATCACCAGAGATCTCCCTAGATCGATCTCCACTACGGCCGCCACTGCTCCCAAAGGATTCTAGGGTTGCATAGGTTTATTTTTATAGCTTATACACCTTCTGGATCCTTCCATGCTGGGAGAATTCGTCGGAGCAAGTGGAGTGATTAGAAACGGCGCCGCAATCGTTGACCTCACCCAAGCTCGGTCGATTACAAGTTTTAGGGTTAGGGTTTCGATGAATTGGCAGAGGAGAAATGATCCATAGATCGTGGCCTATCATTTGCCACCAATTTGGGCTCATTTGATGGAGTATTAAGCCCTAATTTTGTGGTTTAAGTTAAGGTTAGGTAAGTGTGCACTTTGGGCTCAAACCAATGATTAGACCTAGTTACGATTTTTGATGGGTCGACCACAGAAGACAAAGTTGTTAAATAAATTATCCTTTACCAAATTATCATTTTTATAGATTTTTATAAGGTAGTCAAAATTTCACTAGTTCTATTTACTATGGAATTAAATATTAAATTCTGAAATTCATTCATTTCAATTTTATTTCAAATTTTTTAAAACCGGAGTATTACACCCTCCCCTACTTAAGGAATTTGGTCCTCCAAATTCACTGCACTAAATACAAAAAATAGAGAATGAGATAGCTCACCTAGAATAAGTTGGAATACTGTTTCCGCATAGTATCTTCAGACTCCCAAGTAGCTTCTTCGGTCCCACGCCGACTCCACTAAATTTTGACCATCGCTATGGAACGATTCCAGAGCTGCTGCTGTTTTCGGTCCAGAATCTTGATACGTCTTTCTTCATAGCTCAAATCTTCCTTCAATTCGAAATCCACATGCTGAATGATGTGAGTGGGGTCATATACATATTTCCGTAACATAGACACATGGAAAACATTGTGTACGCCAGACAACTGTGGCGGTAAAGCCAGCCTGTAAGTAACCTCTCCCACTCTATCCAGGATCTCGAATGGACCAATATATCTCAGACTTAGCTTGCCCTGAATGCCAAATCTTCGAATCCCTCTCGTAGGAGAGACCTTTAAAAATACCTGCTCGCCAACCTGAACTCCAGTGCTCTCCTTCTGTTGTCGGCATAACTCTTCTGTCTTGATTGGGCTACTTGTAACCGGTCTCGGATAATACGGATGTTCTGTGATGATTCTGAAATAAGATCCGGTCCAAGCCATTGTTTCTCACCTACCTCATCCCAACATAACGGGGAACGATAACTTCTTCCATACAATGCTTCAAAAGGAGCCATCTGTATGCTGGATTGATAACTATTGTTGTAGGCGAATTCAATTAATGCCAAGTGATCACCCCAACTACCTCCAAAATCAATCATGCATGCTCTAAGAATATCTTCCACTATCTGGTTGGTTCTTTCAGTCTGTCCATCTATCTGTGGAAGAAAAACAGTACTGAAATTCAGACGAGTACCCAGAGACTCTTGCAGTCCCTTCCAGAAATGCGAAGTAAATCTGGGGTCTCTATCAGACACAATGCTGACTGGTATGCCATGGAGCCTTACCACTTCCTTCAAATACAAAGCAGCCTGTAATACCCCAATTTTAAAAATCTGAAATATAATTGTAATAATTGAATTTTTAATCAAGATAAATGAATTTCGGAATTTAATATTTAATTCCTTAGTAAATAGAACTAGTGAATTTTTGACTATCTTATAAAAATCTGGAAAAATGCTAATTGGGTCTAGAACGTTGTATTTAGCAACTTTATCTTCTGGGTTTAACCCAACAAAAATCTGTAATTAAGTCTAATTAGTGGATTAAGCCCAAAAGTGTACACTTAGTTCAGTGTACCTGACCTTAACTTAAAACACGAGATTTGAGCTTAATGCTCAACCAATGACCCCAAATCCTTTTAGAAATTTAATTAGAACTTATTTGAATTATTTTAGAAATTTAATAGGAAATATTTGAAATTATTTGAATTTATTTGAAATAATTAGATTAATTGTTTAATAATAGAATAAGTCACTTTTCGACTAATTTATAAAAATCCATAAAAATTATATTATTATATAATCCATTTCGTTTAACATTTTTATCTTCTAGAGCTAAGCCTAATGAAATCATTAACTAGGCCTAATCAATGGGTTAAGTCAATTTTTCACACCTACCCAACCCAAATTCGTGTTCATTGTTAACCCCAACTTAGAACGTCAAATTCGAGCTCATTTCTCAACTAAATAAGGTGATTCCAGAGGCAAATGAAAGGTATTACATAGAGGAACATTTCCCCTCTCATAATGCCACGAAATCATTACCATATGGTAAGTATTTGGGCGCGCAAGAGCTTGGTCAAGGTTGGCGGCGGTGTTTGGAACACGCCACTTGCTTTGTCGATTTCTCCCTTCTTGGAAGGATCCAGAAGGAGTATGACCTATTAAAATAAAGCTCTACATGTCTAGATTCATTTGGTAGCTGTGGTGTTCGCAGAGAATTCAGATCTGGAGAGATCTCTTGTGATTATTGGAGGAGGGTCCGAGTTCGTGAGTTTTTCTTAGGCCTTTCTTCTTCCTTCGATTGAGGCAGGTAATCTTGGCCAAAATATGCAAGTAGATATATCAAATTGTTCCCCTCTTCGTTAGCTTTCCAGTGATAGTAAAAGCCCCAAATGTTATTAGGTGTGGAGTGGGATATCGTGGAATTAGTGAAGGGCTGTCAACAGACGTTCTTGGTTCCAACTTCTTAGTTTCTCTTCGATTCAGGTAGGTTATAACAGCCCAACTTCTAATTAATATACATGAATGTAATCAGTAGCATGTTAGCTTTCTTTTGGCGTTAAAAGCCCCAAATTCCATTGTGTATGTTGGGAGAATTTTAAGATTTAGTAACAACATGTCAAGGATTAGGTCTTCATGTGATCTTCATAGAATAGGTTAAGATTTAATTGATTTCTATTGGACTTAGTGTTTCAAATCGCTTGTTTAATGACCCTAGTATGTATATTAATCACCTTAGATCATGTGGTTAAGATCCCAACTCAATTGGACCTCAATTGGGTGAGTTTATGCGTTTTCCGGAGCAAAGGCCGTTTCTGTTCTTGCAGGGGTCGACCCGTTTTCTGGGTTGTCTGGCAGGCCCGAGGGTCGACCCCTGGGGTCGACCCATCCTGCCCCTACAAGGGGTCGACCCCTGGGGTCGACCCATCTGCAGAAATTGTGGGGGGTCGACCCGAGGGGTCGACCCATGCACCAGAAACCCGGTTTTCATCGTTTTGCGACCCGTGGATCGATCCGGATCATTAGGGGATCGACCTAATTAACTTAGACCTATTGAAAAGTATATTATGGAAGAACCAGTGACCTATTCATGCACCTTATGATTTCAAATTGCTTTGGTTCCTATGTTCTATCATGATGTAAAAACATGCCATTCATCATCTTAATTGCAATATATACAATGGTTAAATAGAAACCCACATAATTAGTGGTTAATGGTGTAACTAAATCTCTGTTAATACATGCTATTTCCTTCCTGTACAAGCTTGTTCCTTTACCTTATCACCTTGAATTAGCTTTTTGGTAATTGTCTTAATGCAAATGATAATGGATAATCTTTGATATATTAACTTGGTGATTATGATTAAATGGATTGTTAAGTAGCTGTTTTAGTCACTATTACTCCAGTAGAATGTATTACTTACACACTTGAACGGTATACTGTCAGCCGTTCTTTCTTGACCCCACGGACCAAGCTTTGGTCCAATTCTTGTAATACGGCACCGGAGTGACCGTATCAACCGAGTTTTTGTTTGGAATCCAAGGACATGTTAGTCCTTAAATCTCATACTCTTGACAGAAATTCCTCTGATTGATTGGCCATTAAAATTGATTGAACGTCTGGACGTGTGGGACTTTGGGCTCATAAAAATAAATGCCATCGCATCATAAGGGCCCGGTCTGGTCCTGGGGAGAGCGCCCAAAAAATTACTGAGCCCATGGGATGCTAATGACATGGTGGGGCATTACACCGAAATACTTGCTTGCTTGTTGCGTCTATGACAAACATCACTTGTTACTTGTTACTTGATCACGAATGAACTTATATTACTTGCTTGTGGCCAATTCCTTACTATTGTCTCTTGTTATATCTCCTATTGTAAATTCTTGTATCTATTATCCTTGTTAATCATTATCAATTGTATATTTCTTGACCTTGCAAGATCTTTAATTTTGTTTCATTATATCGTCATTATCCTTTTATTGCATTATCCTTTATAGCATGATATTTTAAAAATGTAATTTTACTGTTAATCACTTATACCTGTCTGTTATTTCCTACTGAGCGTCAGCTCATAGTTGTGTTTCCCCCCTTTCCAGGTTTTTCAGGTGACGCGCTTACCGATGGGGAAGGGCAGGAGTGATGTCATGAGTGTGTCAGTTCTAGTGTGTTAGCAGTGTGTTATCTTGCTTTCAGTTGTGTTTTGGAGAGCATTTAGTTTCAGTTATGATTATTGAGTTTTAGTGGTTGTTATTCCAGTTGTAATAAGTTGAATTTGAGGTTATTGTATCAGTTGTGGTTGGTTATTGATCATTTAGTATTTCCATCTTGTAGCACTTGTGTATTGTTTTAGATAGATCTCTCTCTTGTCAGCTCGTTCACGACTGTATGTCCCAATATTCCGCGTCGGGGCGTGACAATTTAGTTGGTATCAGAGCCCTAGGTTTCACATTCCTAGGTTCCCTAAGTTTTAGATTTTCTTACATTGCATCCCAATAACCGGTATATCAAAAGGTGTTATCCGAACGTTAGGCTACGTCTATCGGGAAGGTCGCACACTTGCGCGAGTGGTCTTCGGACCAATTACCTCCGCCAGGTACCGAGTTTTTGGTCATGTCTAGGTGCATTAGATCCCTAACCTTGTAAAAGTCTAAGACCTGACCTGGTGAGAATGGGTAGAAACTTGGGTTAAGATCGTTTCTTAATCGTGTAATTATTTATCTTGATTAAACCTAAGTAATCTATTTCTCGTGTAGATGGCAGCGATCGTGCTAAATGTAGGAACCTACATCGCACGGTTCAAGGCCTTACTCAGGCCCTTCAGCAGGTAGCTCAGGCAGGAGCAGCACTGCATGGCACCGGTGATCTATACCGGAACTTCCGCGGAATGAATCCGCCTAGATTCACTGGTTCGACTGACCCCGACCAAGCCGAGCATTGGCTAGATGAGATGGGGAGAATCTTTGAAGTTATGCAATGCACCAACCAGGAGCGTGTCCTTTTGTCCACATTTCAACTGGAACGTGATGCACGTACTTGGTGGGATTCTATCAAGGCGACTCTGGGTGACCGGCAGGTTACGTGGGAAGAGTTCGAGGAATTCTTTAACAACAAGTATTTTTATGATAGAGTGCAAGAGAAGAAAGCGACGGAGTTCGCGGCCCTGAAACAGCGAGGTTTGTCCGTGGCAGAGTATGAGGCTCAATTTGCACAGCTTTCTCGATATGCTACACATCTTATTTCCACCGAGAAAATGAAGGCGAAGCGTTTTCTCAATGGTCTGAAGCTACATTATATTAATCAACTGGCACCGTTGGAGATTTCCACTTATTCCGAGATGGTAAGGAAAGCTCAAGTTCTAGAGGATACTCTTGAGATGACGGAGAGGATCCGTGGCACAGGAATGAAGAAGGAATGACCTACGGGTTCCGGGAGTGTCAAACCCGGGTATATCAAGAAGAGGCCCACGAGTGGGTCGAGTTTATGGACCAGAGCAGGATCATGGAAGGGAAAGATGCCGAAGTATGAAGATAAGAAGCCTGGCCCTATCGTTCCATACATGGGCGTTTGCAAGTATTGTAATAATCCTGGCCACACGGTGGAGGATTGCTGGCGCAAGCTAGGCGCATGTCTGCAATGTGGAAGCAAGGAGCACCGTATCTCTGATTACCCTCGTATGTCTGAGCAAGCTACCCCGGCAAAACCGCAAGTCTTCAAGAAACCACAAGGCAAGCTCCAAGCTCTGTATGCAGAAGAAGTGGAAACAGCCGAGGATGGTGGACTCGTCGAAGGTACACTTATTATACTCGACAAGCCAGCATTTGTTCTTTTCGATACTGGTGCAACACATTCATTTATTTCTCAGAGATTTGCTAAGTCTTTAACTGTGGAACCTGTTTTGATGGATACTCCGTTAGAGATTTCAACCCCTATTGGCACTAGATCAGCAATCCAGTATTTCTATCCCTCTAGTGCGGTGATGATTGGTGAACAGAACTTACCAGTAGATTTAGTCTGCATGGACATGAAGGATTATGATGTAATCCTAGGAGCAGATTGGTTGGCTCGATATGAGGCTAGTGTTCACTGCAGTTCTAGCTCGGTGTCTTTTACTAGGCACCCGAGACTCTCTTTTGTGGGTGTTAAGCATCACAACTCTGTGTCACTTATTTCGGCTCTTCGAGCTGATAAGTTGATGAGACGTGGATGTGAGGCTTTTCTGGCCTTTGTCTGTGCAACCCCAGAGCAGTAGATTGAGATCAAGGACATTCCTGTTGTTCGAGATTTTCCTGATGTCTTTCCATAGGAATTACCAGGACTTCCGCCGGAGCGGGAAGTTATCTTTTCTATCGATCTTATTCCTGGCACATCTCCTATTTCCAAGGCTCTTTATCGTATGTCTCCTGCGGAACTGAGGGAACTGAAGCAGCAGCTGATGGAATTGCTTGAGAAGGGTTTCATTCGTCCTAGTACTTCTCCGTGGAGAGCCCCTGTATTATTCGTCAGGAAGAAAGATGGTTCAATGAGGTTGTGCATTGATTATCGACAAATAAACCAGCAGACTGTCAAGAACAAATATCCATTGCCGAGGATTGACGAGTTATTTGACCAGATAGCGGGAGCTCAATATTTCTCTAAGATCGATCTTCGATCTGGATATCACCAGTTGCGGATTAAGGAAGAGGATATCTATAAATCAACTTTCCGCAGCAGGTATGGTCATTTTGAATTTGTCGTTATGCCTTTTGGTCTAACGAATGCTCCAGCAGCTTTTATGTAGTTGATGAACAATGTATTTCGGCCCTATCTTGATCAATGGGTCGTGGTCTTTATTGATGACATCTTGATTTATTCTAAGAATGAGGAGGAGCATGCTGAGCATCTGAGAATGGCATTGCAACTGTTGAGAGATCATCAGCTATATGCTAACTTCAGTAAGTGTGAATTCTGGCTGTAAGAGGTGTCCTTTCTTGGACATATCATCACCAAAGATGGTATTTCTGTTGATCCTTCGAAGGTTGAGGCAGTGAAGAATTGGATTCAGCCTACCAGTGTGACTGAAGTTAGAAGTTTCCTAGGCCTGGCTGGCTACTACAGAAGATTTATTCAAGATTTCTCTAAGATTGCGGTACCTATGACAAGATTAACCCGCAAAGAGAACAAGTTTGATTGGTCAGATGATTGTCAGCGAAGCTTTCAGACCTTGAAGGAGTGTTTAACTACTGCACCTGTTTTGGCTTTACCTTCGGGTGAAGGAGGTTTTGTGGTATACACTGATGCTTCAGGTATTGGTTTAGGCTGTGTACTCATGCAGCATGGGAAGGTGATTGCTTATTCTTCTAGGCAGTTGAGGAAGCATGAAGAGAACTATCATGTTCATGATTTGGAACTAGCAGCAGTCGTGTTTACTTTGAAGATATGGAGGCACTACTTGTATGGAGAAATATTCACAGTGTTTTCAGATCACAAGAGTCTGAAATATTTGTTTTCCCAGAAGGAACTCAACATGAGGCAGAGAAGATGGTTGGAGTACTTGAAAGACTTCGACTTCTCGATCGAGTATCATCCTGGCAAAGGCAATGTTGTGGCAGATGCATTAAGCCGTAAGCCTGTGGCTAGATTATCAAGTCTCATGTTACAAGAGTGGAGGCTGTTAGAACAATTAGCTAGCCTAGATCTGAATATTGATAATGATCGGGTTATGATTGCTCAGATTCAACTTAAGCCCGAATTGTTGATGGAAATCAAATCTTTGCAAGATAATGATCCCGAGCTAGTAGAGATAAAGGGAAGCTTGAGCAGCAAACCTGACTTCATGATGGCTGAAGATGGAAGATTGTTATTCCAGGGTAGAACATGTGTACCTGATGAAGCTGGAATAAAGAACAAGATTCTTGAGGAAGCACATAGATCCAGATATACCATTCATCCTGGAGGCACTAAAATGGTCAAGGATTTGAAGAGATCTTTTTGGTGGCCAAACATGAAAAGAGAAGTTGCAGACTTCGTGAGTAGATGCTTGGTTTGTCAACAAGTTAAGGCTGAATATTTTAGACCGGCAGGAAAGTTGAAACCACTTGACATACCCCAATGGAAGTGGGAAAGTATTGGCATAGATTTCATTATGGGTCTACCTAAGACTCGTGGTGGATATGATGCAATATGGGTGATTGTTGACCGATTGACAAAGTCAGCTCATTTCTTACCCATTAAGTCCAAGTGGACGGTTGATGTATTGGCTGCTTTATATTTGAAGGAAGTGGTAAGGCTCCATGGCATACCAGTCAGCATTGTGTCTGATCGAGACCCCAGATTTACTTCACATTTCTGGAAAGGACTGCAAGCGTCTTTGGGTACTCGTCTGAATTTCAGTACTGCTTTTCATCCGCAGACCGATGGACAGACTGAAAGAACCAATCAGATAGTGGAAGATATGCTTAGAGCATGCATGATTGATTTCAGAGGTAGTTGGAGTGATCATTTGGCTTTGATTGAATTCGCCTACAACAACAGTTATCAATCCAGCATCCAGATGGCTCCTTTTGAAGCATTGTATGGAAGAAGTTGTCGTTCCCCGTTATGTTGGGATGAGATAGGTGAGAAGCAATGGCTTGGACCGGATCTTGTTTCAGAATCATCACAAAACATCTGTGTTATCCGAGACCGGTTACAAGTGGCTCAGTCAAGATAGAAGAGTTATGCCGACACAAGGAGAAGAGCATTAGAATTTCAAGTTGGCGAGCATGTGTTTCTGAAAGTCTCTCCTTCGAGAGGGATTCGAAGATTTGGCATTCATGGCAAGCTGAGTCCGAGGTATATTGGTCCATTCGAGATCCTAGATAGAGTGGGAGAAGTTGCTTACAGACTGGCATTACCGCCTCAGTTATCTGGCGTACACAATATTTTCCATGTGTCTATGTTACGGAAATAATTGTACGATCCCACTCACATCATTCAACATGTGGATTTTGAGTTAAAGGAAGATTTGACTTATGAAGAAAGACCTATCAAGATTCTAGACCGGAAACAGCAGCAACTCCGGAATCGGTCTATACCGATGGTCAAGATTCAGTGGAGTCGGCGTGGAACCGAAGAAGCTACTTGGGAATCTGAAGATACTATGCGGAAGCGGTATCCCGACTTATTCTAGGTGAGCGATCTCTTTCCCTTATCCTCCATATTTAGTGCAGTGAATTTGGAGGACCAAATTCTTTAAGTGGGGGAGGGTGTAATACCCCGATTTTAAAAATCTGAAATATAATTGTAATAATTGATTTTTTAATCAAGATAAATGAATTTCGGAATTTAATATTTAATTCCTTAGTAAATAGAACTAGTGAATTTTTGGCTACCTTATAAAAATCTGGAAAAATGCTAATTGGGTCTAGAACGTTGTATTTAGCAACTTTATCTTCTGGGTTTAACCCAACAAAAATCTGTAATTAGGTCTAATTAGTGGATTAAGCCTAAAAGTGTACACTTAGTTCATTATACCTGACCTTAACTTAAAACGCGAGATTTGAGCTTAATGCTCAACCAATGACCCCAAATCCTTTTAAAAATTTAATTAGAACTTATTTGAATTATTTTAGAAATTTAATAGGAATTATTTGAAATTATTTGAATTTATTAGATTAATTCTTTAATAATAGAATAAGTCACTTTTCGACTAATTTATAAAAATCCATAAAAATTTTATTCATATATAATCCATTTCGTTTAACATTTTTGTCTTCTAGAGCTAAGCCTAATGAAATCATTAACTAGGCCTAATCAATGGGTTAAGTCAATTTTTCACACCTACCCAACCCAAATTCGTGTTCATTGTTAACCCCAACTTAGAACGTCAAATTTGAGCTCATTTCTCAACTAAATGAGGTGATTCCAGAGGCAAATGAAAGGTATTACATAGAGGAACATTTCCCCTCTCATAATGCCACGAAATCTTTACCATATGGTAAGTATTTGGGCGCGCAAGAGCTTGGTCAAGGTTGGCGGCGGTGTTTGGAACACGCCACTTGCTTGGTCGATTTCTCCCTTCCTGGAAGGATCCAGAAGGAGTATGACCTATTAAAATAAAGCTCTACGTGTCTAGATTCATTTGGTAGCTGTGGTGTTCGCAGAGAATTCAGATCTGGAGAGATCTCTTGTGATTATTGGAGGAGGGTCCGAGTTCGTGAGTTTTTCTTAGGCCTTTCTTCTTCCTTCGATTGAGGTAGGTAATCTTGGCCAAAATATGCAAGTAGATATATCAAATTGTTCCCCTCTTCGTTAGCTTTCCAGTGATAGTAAAAGCCCCAAATGTTATTAGGTGTGGAGTGGGATATCGTGGAATTAGTGAAGGGCTGTCAACGGACGTTCTTGGTTCCTACTTCTTAGTTTCTTTTCGATTCAGGTAGGTTATAACAGCCCAACTTCTAATTAATATACATGAATGTAATCAGTAGCATGTTAGCTTTCTTTTGGCGTTAAAAGCCCCAAATTCCGTTGTGTATGTTGGGAGAATTTTAAGATTTAGTAACAACATGTCAAGGATTAGGTCTTCATGTGATCTTCATAGAATAGGTTAAGATTTAATTGATTTATGTTGGAATTAGTGTTTCAAATCACTTGTTTAATGACCCTAGTATGTATATTAATCACCTTAGATCATGTGGTTAAGATCCCAACTCAATTGGACCTCAATTGGGTGAGTTTATGCGTTTTCCGGAGCAAAGGCCGTTTCTGTTCTTGCAGGGGTCGACCCGTTTTCTGGGTTGTCTGGCAGGCCCGAAGGTCGACCCCTGGGGTCGACCCATCCTGCCCCTACAAGGGGTCGACCCCTGGGGTCGACCCATCTGCAGAAATTGTGGGGGGTCGACCCGAGGGGTCGACCCATGCACCAGAAACCTGGTTTTCATCGTTTTGCGACCCGTGGATCGATCCGGATCATTAGGGGATCGACCTATTTAACTTAGACCAATTGAAAAGTATATTTTGGAAGAACCAGTGAACTATTCATGCACCTTATGATTTCAAATTGCTTTGGTTCCTATGTTCTATCATGATGTAAAAACATGCCATTCATCATCTTAATTGCAATATATACAATGGTTAAATAGAAACCCACATAATTAGTGGTTAATGGTGTAACTAAATCTCTGTTAATACATGCTATTCCTTCTTGTACAAGCTTGTTCCTTTACCTTATCACCTTGAATTAGCTTTTTGGCAATTGTCTTAATGTAAATGATAATGGATAATTTTTGATATATTAACTTGGTGATTATGATTAAATGGATTGTTAAGTTGCTGTTTTAGTCACTATTACTCTAGTAGAATGTATTACTTACACACTTGAACGGTATACTATCAGCCGTTCTTTCTTGACCCCACGGACCAAGCTTTGGTCCAATTCTTGTAATACGGCACCGGAGTGACTATATCAACGGAGTTTTTGTTTGGAATCCAAGGACATGTTAGTCCTTAAATCTCATACTCTTGACAAAAATTCCTCTGATTGATTGGCCATTAAAATTGACTGAATGTCTGGACGTGTGGGACTTTGGGCCCATAAAAATAAATGTCATCGCATCATAAGGGCCCGGTCTGGTCCTGGGGAGAGCGCCCGAAAAATTACTGAGCCCATGGGATGCTAATGACATGGTGGGGCATTACACCGAAATACTTGCTTGCTTGTTGCGTCTATGACAAACATCACTTGTTACTTGATCGCGAATGAACTTATATTACTTCCTTGTGGCCAATTCCTTACTATTGTCTCTTGTTATATCTCATGTTGTAAATTCTTGTATCTATTATCCTTGTTAATCATTATCAATTGTATATTTCTTGACCTTGCAAGATCTTTAATTTTGTTTCATTATATCATCATTATCCTTTTATTGCATTATCCTTTATAGCATGATATTTTAAAAATGTAATTTTACTGTTAATCACTTATACATGTCTGTTATTTCCTACTGAGCGTCAGCTCATAGTTGTGTTTCCCCCCTTTCCAGGCTTTTAAGGTGACGCGCTTACCGATGGGGAAGGGCAGGAGTGATGTCATGAGTGTGTCAGTTCTAGTGTGTTAGCAGTGTGTTATCTTACTTTCAGTTGTGTTTTGGAGAGCATTTAGTTTCAGTTATGATTATTGAGTTTTAGTGGTTGTTATTCCAGTTGTAATAAGTTGAATTTGAGGTTATTGTATCAGTTGTGGTTGGTTATTGATCATTTAGTATTTCCATCTTGTAGCACTTGTGTATTGTTTTAGATAGATCTCTCTCTTGTCAACTCGTTCACGACTATACGTCCCGATATTCCGCGTCGGGGCGTGACACAGCCAATATATCAACTGTCCATTTGGACTTAATGGGTAAGAAATGAGCTAACTTTGTCAATCGATCGACAATCACCCATATTGCATCAAGTCCACCACGAGTCCTAGGTAGACCCATAATGAAGTCCATGCCAATGCTTTCCCACTTCCATTGGGGTATGTCGAGTGGTTTCAATTTTCCTGTCGGTCTGAAATGTTCAGCCTTAACTTGCTGACAAACCAAGCATCTACTCACGAAGTCTGCAACTTCCCTTCTCATATTCGTCCACCAAAAGGATCTTTTCAAATATCTGAATATTTTAGTTCCTCTAGGATGAATGGTGTATCTGGATCTATGTCCTTCGTCAAGAATCTTGTTCTTTATTTCAGCTTCATCAGGTACACAAGTTCTACCCTGGAATAACAATCTTCCATCGTCAGCCATCATGAAGTCAGGTCTGCTGCTCAAGCTTCCCTTGATCTCTACTAGCTCGGGATCATTATCTTGCAAAGACTTGATTTCCATTAACAATTCGGGCTTAAGTCGAATCTGTGCAATCCTAACCCGATCATTGTCAACATTAAGGTCCAGGCTAGCTAATTGTTCCAGTAGCCTCCACTCTTGTAACATGAGACTTGACAATTTAGCTACAGGCTTCCGGCTTAATGCATCTGCCACAACATTGCCTTTCCCAGGATGATACTCAATCGAGAAGTCGAAGTCCTTCAAGTACTCCAACCATCTTCTTTGCCTCATATTGAGTTCCTTCTGAGAAAATAAATATTTCAGACTCTTATGATCTGAAAACACTGTGAATGTTTCTCCATACAAGTAATGCCTCCATATCTTCAAGGCGAATACCACCGCTGCTAGTTCCAAACCATGAATAGGATAATTCTCTTCATGCTTCCTCAACTGCCTAGAAGAATAGGCAATCACTTTCCCATGCTGCATGAGTACACAGCCTAAACCAATACCTAAAGCATCAGTGTATATGATAAAACCTCCTTCACCAGAAGGTAAAGCTAATACAGGTGCAGTAGTTAAACATTCCTTCAAAGTCTGAAAGCTTCGCTCGCAATCTTCTGACCAATCAAATTTGTTCTCCTTACGGGTTAATCTTGTCATAGGTACCGCAATCTTAGAGAAATCTTTGATAAATCTTCGGTAGTAGCCTGCTAGGCCTAGGAAACTTCTAACTTCAGTCACACTGGTAGGCTGATCCCAATTCTTCACTGCCTCTACCTTTGAAGGATCAACAGAAATACCTTCTTTCGTGATGATATGTCCGAGAAAGGACACCTCTTGCAGCCAGAATTCACACTTGCTGAACTTGGCATATAGCTGATGATCTCTCAATAGTTGCAATGTCATCCTCAGATGTTCAGCATGCTCCTCTTCATTCTTGGAATAAATCAGGATATCATCATTGAATACCATGACCCATCGATCAAAATAGGACCGAAATACATTGTTCATCAACTGCATGAAAGCTGCTGGTGCATTCGTTAGACCAAAATGCATAACGACAAATTCATAATGACCATACCTGCTGCGGAAAGTTGTTCTATAGATATCCTCTTCCTTAATCCACAACTGATGATATCCAGATCGAAGATCGATCTTAGAAAAATACTAAGCTCCCGCTATCTGATCAAATAATTCATCAATCCTCGGTAATGGATATTTGTTCTTGACAGTCAGCTGGTTCAATTGCCGATAATCGATGCACAATCTCATCGAACCATCTTTCTTCCGGACGAATAATACAGGGGCTCTCCGAGGGGAAGTACTTGGATGAATGAAACCCTTCTCGAGCAATTCCATCAACTGTTGCTTTAATTCCCTCAATTCTGCAGGAGACATACGATAAGGAGCTTTGGAAATAGGAGATGTGCCAGGAATGAGATCAATAGAAAAGATAACTTCCCGCTCAGGTGAAAGTCCTGACAGTTCCTCTGGAAAGACATCAGGAAAATCTCAGACAACAGAAATGTCCTTAATCTTGATTTGCTGCTCAGAGGTCGCATAGACAAAGGCTAGAAAAGCTTTACATCTACGCTTCATCAGCTTATCAGCTTGAAGAGCCGAGATAAGTGATACGGAGTTATGGTGTTTAACTCCCACAAGAGAAAGTCTCGGGTGCCTAGTAAAAGACATAGAGCTAGAACTGCAGTGAACATTTGCCTCATATTTAGCCAACCAATCTGCTCCTAGGATTACATCATAATCCTTCATGTCCATGCAAAATAAATCGGCTGGAAAATTCTATTCATCAATCATAACCTTACTAGAAGGATAGAAATACTGAATTGCTGATCTAGTACCAATAGGGGTTGAAATCTCTAACGGAGAATCCATCAAAATAGGCTTCACAGCTAAAGACTTAGCAAAACTCTTAGAAATAAATGAATGTGTGGCACCAGTATCAAAAAGAACAAATGCTGGCTTGTCGACTATAATAAGAGTACCTTCGACGAGTCCACCCCCTTCAGTGGTTCCTGCCTTATCTGCTTATAAAGCTTGGAGCTTGCCTTGTTGTTTCTTGATGCCTTGTGGTTTTACCGGCATAGCTTGCTCAGATAAAAGAGGATAGTTAGGGATACGGTGCTCCCTACTTCCACATCGCAAACAGGCACCCAACTTGCGCCAGCACTCCTCCATCTTGTGACCTGAACGATCACAATACCCGCATACTCCTTTGAATGGAACAATAGGGCCAGGCTTCTTATCTTCACGTTTCGACATCTTGCCTTTCCACGATCCGGACCCACTCCATGAACCAGACCCACTAATGGGCCTCTTCCTGCCATACTCGGGTTTGATATTCTTGGAACTCGTAGGTTGTTCCTTCTCTGCACTTTTTCCACAGATTCTCTCTGTCATTTCTAGAGTATCTTCTAGGACTTGAGCTTTTCTCACCATCTCAGAATAAGTTGGGATTTCCATTGGTGCCAATTGGTTGATATATAGCAGCTTCAGTCCATTAAGAAAGCGCTTAGCCTTCATCTTCTCGGTGGATATCAAGTGAGTAGCATATCGGGATAACCGAGAAAATTGAGCTTCATATTCTGCCACAGATAGATTTCGCTACTTCAAAGCCGTGAACTCTACTGCCTTCTTCTCTTGCACTCTATCAGAAAAGTATTTGCTATTAAAGAATTCCTCGAACTCCTCCCATGTGACTTGCTGATCACCAAGGGTAGCCTTCACTGAATCCCACCATGTTCTTGCATCACGTTCAAGTTGAAAGGTTGATAGAAGGACACGTTCTTGATTGTTGCACTGTATTACCTCGAGTATCCTTCCCATTTCTTCTAGCCAGTGCTCGGCTTCATCAGGGTCAATCGAGCCACCAAATCATGGCGGATTCATCCCCCGAAAGTTCCGATATAAATCACCAGTGCCATGGTTTGCAGTTCCTGCTTGGGCCACTTGTTGCAAAACTTGAGTAAGGCCTTGAACCGTGCACTATAAGTTCCTCCATTCCGCGCGATCAGCTGCCATTGCAAAGGCCTACACGTGGAATAGATTACTTAGGTTCATTAAAAATAGATAATATCACAATTAGGGTATGAACTTAACCCAAGTTTCTACCCAAATCTCACCAGGTTGAGTTCTTAGACTTATAACAAGGTTATGGGTCCTAAATCATCACTTAGACCCCTAGAACTTAGAAAACCTAGAACCTTAGAAAACCTAGGAATGTGAAACCTAGGCTCTGATACCACCTAAACTATCACGCCCCGACGCGGAATATTAGAACGTACAGTCAGAAATAGGTAGAAACAATGATAAGCTAATCTAAGCATTAACACGTGCTATGAAAAGAGATAACTTTATTGGTCATGAAACATTTCAAATATAGTACAATATCCTTAAACCAACTTTAATACAACTGAGGCAATAACAACTTAACAATAATATCATAATTGTATCTAAACACGCTCTAAGGCACAATTAAGAGTAGGATAACTATGCCAACTCAACATCTAGAACTGGTACACTGTAATCATCACTCCTGCAAATCTCCAACGGTAAACGAATCGTCACCTGTGCTGCCTGGAAAAAGGGGGAGACAACTATATGAGCGAACGCTCAGTAGATAATAACAGGCAAGTTTACGTAATTAACCAATTATTCCATTTTTATATGCAATGATAAGAAAAGAAATGACGATATAGAAGAAAAATAACGTAATATAAAGATATTGCAAGGTCAATAAAATATAAGATACTTTTATTTCAACAAGAATATCATGTAACAAGCGTAACAGGAAATTGTAACGAGGAAATGGCCACTGAAGAGGCGAAATCTCGCGCTGGTTCCTGAGCGGGCTGGTAATCACCAAGTTAGTGAACTGCAAGACAGGGAAACGGGTCAGAGGGCCCAGGGGGATTCCATGGGGTGAAACCCTCCGACGCTCAAGTCAGTAGAGCAATGGTGGGAGCAGCGATAGGGAGGAGAAGGTGAAGGCGCGAGATCCCTCTCCACCAATGGGGTGAAGTGATCCGTGCTCAGGAATTGGGGGTGGATCAGTGTCCTTTCTGGACTTACCTTTCGCTGGAGGATATCCCAGGTTTAAATAGTGCGCCGCCCTCTGGAGTCCTGCAAGCCGAGGGGTCTCCGGTGGAGGTTACGTCCTCGTCGTGGGCGTTTATGGCCTCATCGTGGGGGCGTTATCCTCGCGGGGAAGCCGGAGCCCCTGGACTTCTTAGCGCCCGGCCCGCTGTGGACTCTAACGGCTGCAATGATAAACGTTTATCGGTCGTACCGAGCTTAGAGGGGCCGGCCCTACTTGGGCACTAGGCCTAGCTCGGTGAGGAGAGGGGTCGGATAGACCGGCTAGCGCTTCCCACCTTCGTGCGGAGGGATAGCTCGTGCGCGGGTCTTCCTGTGACCTGACCAATTGATGAGGGCATCACACCACATACCCTCTGGCTTGGCACTTCTCTCCCTCCCGGAGGCAGCTAGGGAGCAGCCCTTCTTCAGACGGAACATTGGTGCTTATCATCCTATTACATTTTCCTATTTTCTTGAGTCATTTTGATGTATTTGCCTATGTTTTGAGTCATGTTACTAGGTTATCATGTTATTTACTCATGCTTGTATGTAGGCTAGTGGGCTAATGGGGCTAGTAGGTCTTATTGGGCCATTTCTTTGGTCTGGCCCATGGGCGCCCCTCTCCCCACCCCTTGGTCTTCCGTCATTTGTCCATTTCATGAGGACTTCTGTGTAAATTGGGTTTTCCTATATATAGGACCCCAAACCCCCTCTTTTGAAGCTAATGAAGATTTGAATATTGCAAGCATAAGTGCACTCCTCTCTCTCTCTCTAGCCTTCACTCTCCTTCTCTCTCTCTCACAAAGGGGGTCGACCCCCTCTCTCTCCTCCTCCTCCTCTCTCTCTCTCCCTGGGGCGAACCTGCCCTTTCACCTTCCCCCCCCTGCCACCTCAGCTGCCACCTCATCCCCCCACCCTTTCACCTTCCCAAGACTCATAACTTCCTTCATTACCTCCTCCACCCTAGGCAACTCTTCCCATTCCCCATACACCTCTTCATTCTCCAAGGCAGCCTTCCCTCTTCCCCAAGCAGCCCTCCCTCTTCCCCACACCCCCATTCATATCCCTAGGGTGGATTAACCCCCCCCATACCCTGCTGGTTGCGCACCCACCACATTAGCCCACCCCCATTCCCTTGGCCGACCCCCACCACCCCTTGGATAGCTGCGGACCCTCCACCCCCTTGGACCTCCACCTTCCCTCCACCACCCCACTCATCATTCTCCCACATCCCATCCCCCATCTACCATCACCACCAGCCTTCCCCCATAGTTACAACACCATTCCCCTTAACCAAGCTCCACCACCACCCCTTTGCTTAGCCAAGTCTGCAGGTAGCAGAAGAAGGTTCGTCTTGCAGAAGCTGATACGGAGCCCAACGGTGTCATCTGAAGACGTACCATACCATTCTGGAAAGGACGTCCAGTCCACTCCGCAGGCGAGGTGGAATCGTCCCGTTCCGAGTTCGTGGCTGACCGGGAGAGCTGTTCTTCCCCAACTGCGCCAGACATCCTCTGCAGAGAGCCTGATCCCGGTTGGAAGCAACTTCACGACCAACGGCAAAGGAATCAGACTGAAGGCTCTTCATCAAAGTTCTTCCTCACCCTGTCCCCGACCATGATCAAGAGACGGAACCTCATTCGGCATCCGAGGGCCAGAGTTCCGAATTTTCTCCCTCAGTCGCATGGGTCTGCCTCCTGCAGTCTGTAGCGACCAGTTCCCGCTTGTCGGCGCCCCCCTGTTCACCCCGACCTCAGAAGGAGTTGCCGTCAGTTTTTCTGTGTAGAGGCTTCATCCCCGGTTCTAGCGGCTCCGACGGTTCATGATTTGGCATCCAGGAGCGACCGGAGCAACTTCTGCAAGTTGCTGACAGAAATAGGGAGCCACCTGCCCAGAATCTGTTGCTCTACTCAGACCTCCACTGCAGCCATCGTCGACAACAGAACAAATTGATATAAATCAGAGGCATTTGGGTTCCTGTTACGAGAAGATCCCCCATGGGCTCGTCATCGGAAAAATTCCTGACCGAGATCTACAGGGACTACACCGACTGCCTATCAACATCAACAGCCAGCGGTCCACTTCGGAAGCGATCACTCCTCGTGGATTACTAGCTTATTTTCCTCCTCTTGCCTGGCCGGCTTACCGCCCCTCCCTGCGGGAGGTAGTGTTTGTTGTAATCCCTCAATTCCCATCCCCGAGATCACCCTCCTGCGTGAGGTGTAGTGAGTGTACACTTAAACAGGTTCGAAGCTTCATCGGCGCAGTGTGCGGGGAACCCACACTTCCCCGCTCACCCTCGTCTCCGACCGGGGTTGGTTTCCTCAAACCAACCAGGTGAGCCTCCTGCCCTTGCCTCCTTATACTTGTTTATTTAATATCTGTGAAACATATCTGCCGGTAGGAGAGCGAGTGCCCGATCCCGGCGCCACCTTTCAGTGTGGTCACCGTGGCTATAAGTGAGCGAGTGACCCCGTGGCCTTAAGGCACCCGGCCGCCCTTGTGTGTGGGCTTTCAAACCTTCGGGACGGCTAACTAAAGTGGTGCTGGTCCTCTAACCAGTTAGGGGCTATCTCCATCACCTCGACTCGGCAACACCGGGTCACCACGGGAATCGTGTGCGCACGGTGCGTTGGTAGCTTTAACGTATTCTCGGTGCCTTGTAATTGTGATTGCGAATTAGGTCCAAGGAATCAAAGTCTCCGCTGCATTTGGTGTCACATCAATTTGGTATCAGAGCAAGTTCTAGACTTGTCTCTACTAAGTCTTGTCCTAGGGCATTTGCATTCATCACCCGATCCTCATGCATACCCCTCGTTGGTCACATGGTCCGATTGACCCCCTCCACATGGACTACATTGTAGATGAGGACCTTCATTTTGATGGAATTAATCATCATGCCTATCTTAGGTGGGAGAATACCATGGAAAGGGACTTTGAAAGTACTTGGGTATATGGGTACGAGAGAGTCCGCAGGGCCAAGGCACGACTTCGGGGTCTAGCTAAGAAAATGTGGGAACACAAAGAGAGATTCAGAAGGGTTTGGGGGCAAGAGCCCATTCACTCATGGGAAGAGATGAAGAGTGAGCTTAGGAAGATCTACGCTCCCCGACCGTCCCACTCCTACCGTAAGGACCATAACCCGAGGAGCACTCCCACTCCCCCTCTTCCTCCCAGTCAACCCAAGGCCTCCATTAGGACCCAAACCCCACCACCCAAAGGACCCCTAGATTCATTGGAAGAGATAAGGGTTGAGATCAGGAAGATCTTCACTTCCCTTAGGGCCCAAACTCCACCACCCCAAAGGATTGGGAACGGGATTGAAGTCCATGAAGCACCCCTTAATTGGGAAGAAGAATGTGAGGCACAATGCCAAGAGTCGGGTCGAGAGGAACCTGACCCCATCAACCTACTTCCACCCCAACCCACAATTTCCCATGAAACCCATACTCCACACTGCCCCTTAGCCCCTATCACTACCCCTCAACTTTCCCCTGTAAGGGACACTCCACCCATGACTGGCCCACCCAAGCCACCCCACCCAACCCATCTTCCACTGTCAACCACAACCCTACCCCAACCTAGGCCTCCACTTCTTCCCCTACCGATCCTGAACCAACTTTCCCTTTACCTTCCACCCCGGGGGTACCATACACCTACCCTCATCACTCCACCTTCAAAAGACCATCTCACCTCCTTGGTAGAGGAACCCATGACTCCCACACCCGACATCATAGTGGTGGGCACCCTAGAACCACTCCCCACCTTGGAGGAAACCCTTGCCCAAACCAAGGAAAGAACTTCACCTTTTACACCACCCTCTCTAAATAGGAGTGAACTTTTCATAAGTGAGCCCCTGGCTAAATGTTTAGAGGAAAATCCGGTTCACCCTATCTTGCCCCATGTCAACCCTCCCATGGAATGACACCTCCCCATAGTACCCTTCTCCACCTATCACACTACCATCCAATCCTCTTACCAAGTGGAAACTCTAGGAGACCTCCTACAAGGCCTAGCATGGCAAGTGGAGTTGACGGCTATGTTGAACCCTATGGTCGACCAACCTAGGAGCCTTGGTCTTCTACACCCATGTGTCGGGTCTATCACTTCGGTTTGCACTGTTGGTTGCTACATTAGCGACCTCCTTCTCTTTCTTCCCACACCCGATGAGCCCGAGGCCATCCTTAAATTGGAGCTCCTCATTTCAGGAAGAAAACCCAGCCATCCTCACAAGGCTAACCCACCCACCAACAACTTTTGCCCAAAAATCTCAATAGAGGTGAATGACTCCCCACCACATGTGGACCTAGAGTTTCTAGGTAACCCATACCATGACCCATTCGATCCCTTCCTATACCCACCCACCTTACTCAACACCAACATTTTCCTACCCTCACACACCATGTCAAACCTAACCCACCCATTCCAAAACTTAGCCCACACCATGAGAGCCATGACCAAGGGTGACATCCACCTAGGAAATGAGGAAGTAACCCATCCCAAGATGTCCACTTCCTGGGACCCCTTCGAACCCCATGAGTGGAGACCCCCAAACCTACCCTCACCAAAAGATGGGACCATCTTGATAGAAATACATATGTCACAACATTCTGCATCATGTGGTAAGGCTAGTCATGTCATTTGTGTCACATACACACTAGGTCCAGTGCACGAAAGGATTACATTTGAACAAGCGGGTCCTCCCCCACTCTTCATCCATCTCATTCATGATAGGGCCACTTGTGGCTGCCTCGGACCACCTAAGTGCATCAAGGTCCACATGACTTCTAAGCATGATAGGTTTACATCTGGATGTCCCGGTCCTCCTAGGTCCATCGAAGTCTATGTAGCGCCACTGCATGCTAGGTCCCCATTTGGTTGTCCAGGACCCCCATTATCCACTAGTGAATCAACATTCACAGAGTTGCATGGAAACATTCGCAAAAACATCAACAAGAGCAATGAAATTTACAAAAAGTCTGCTGACTCCCACCGCCGCCACCAAGAATTCCAGATTGGTGATTTTGTGATGGTGAGAACTGAGAGGTTGTTCCCTGGGAATACTTCAAAGTTGAGGTCACGTGGAGCTGGCCCCTTCCAGGTGCTGAGACACCTTGGCACCAATGCTTACGTGTTGGATCTCCCTGAAGAGTACGGAGTAAGCCCCACAATCAATGTGGTTGACCTGGTGCCCTACAAGGGCCCCACGGTGACACCCGGTGAGGAAATCCAGCCTACTCCCTCCTTTGAGAGCGCCCCCACACCCCAGAGAGCTCAACCCCATTTGAGAAACCGGCGCGATGAAGTGGAGCAGATATTAGATGAACATGTTACCATCACAAGGAGCAAGGCGTATGAGCGCTACCTGGTCAGGTGGAAGGGACGACCACCCTCGGACGATACCTGGGTGAGCCGGGAGGATCTCCAGCAGCTGTCCCCCGATCTCCTACAGTAGTACCGTAGCAGGGAGGGCCTTTACTCGACAGAGTCGAGCTCTTCGCCGCCCGGGAGAATTGATGAGGGCATCACACCACATACCCTCTGGCTTGGCACTTCTCTCCCTCCCGGAGGCAGCTAGGGAGCAGCCCTTCTTCAGACGGAACATTGGTGCTTATCATCCTATTACATTTTCCTATTTTCTTGAGTCATTTTGATGTATTTGCCTATGTTTTGAGTCATGTTACTAGGTTATCATGTTATTTACTCATGCTTGTATGTAGGCTAGTGGGCTAATGGGGCTAGTAGGTCTTATTGGGCCATTTCTTTGGTCTGGCCCATGGGCGCCCCTCTCCCCACCCCTTGGTCTTCCGTCATTTGTCCATTTCATGAGGACTTCTGTGTAAATTGGGTTTTCCTATATATAGGACCCCAAACCCCCTCTTTTGAAGCTAATGAAGATTTGAATATTGCAAGCATAAGTGCACTCCTCTCTCTCTCTCTAGCCTTCACTCTCCTTCTCTCTCTCTCACTAAGGGGGTCGACCCCCTCTCTCTCTCCTCCTCCTCCTCTCTCTCTCTCCCTGGGGCGAACCTGCCCTTTCACCTTCCCCCCCTGCCACCTCAGCTGCCACCTCATCCCCCCACCCTTTCACCTTCCCAAGACTCATAACTTCCTTCATTACCTCCTCCACCCTAGGCAACTCTTCCCATTCCCCATACACCGCTTCATTCTCCAAGGCAGCTTTCCCTCTTCCCCAAGCAGCCCTCCCTCTTCCCCACACCCCCATTCATATCCCTAGGGTGGATTAACCCCCCCCCATACCCTGCTGGTTGCGCACCCACCACATTAGCCCACCCCCATTCCCTTGGCCGACCCCCACCACCCCTTGGATAGCTGCGGACCCTCCACCCCCTTGGACCTCCACCTTCCCTCCACCACCCCACTCATCATTCTCCCACATCCCATCCCCCATCTACCATCACCACCAGCCTTCCCCCATAGTTACAACACCATTCCCCTTAACCAAGCTCCACCACCACCCCTTTGCTTAGCCAAGTCTGCAGGTAGCAGAAGAAGGTTCGTCTTGCAGAAGCTGATACGGAGCCCAACGGCGTCATCTGAAGACGTAGCATACCATTCTGGAAAGGATGTCCAGTCCACTCCGCAGGCGAGGTGGAATCGTCCCGTTCCGAGTTCGTGGCTGACCGGGAGAGCTGTTCTTCCCCAACTGCGCCAGACATCCTCTGCAGAGAGCCTGATCCCGGTTGGAAGCAACTTCACGATCAACGGCAAAGGAATCAGACTGAAGGCTCTTCATAAAAGTTCTTCCTCACCCTGTCCCCGACCAGGATCAAGAGATGGAACCTCATTCGGCATCCGAGGACCAGAGTTCCGAATTTTCTCCCTCAGTCGCATGGGTCTGCCTCCTGCAGTCTGTAGCGACCAGTTCCCGCTTGTCGGCGCCCCCCTGTTCACCCCGACCTCAGAAGGAGTTGCTGTCAGTTTTTCTGTGTAGAGGTTTCATCCCCGGTTCTAGTGGCTCCGACGGTTTGTGATTTGGCATCCAGGAGCGACCGGAGCAACTTCTGCAATTTTCTGACAGAAATAGGGAGCCACCTGCCCAGAATCTGTTGCTCTACTCAGACCTCCACTGCAGCCATCGTCGACAACAGAACAAATTGATATAAATCAGAGGCATTTGGGTTCCTGTTACGAGAAGATCCCCCCTGGGCTCGTCATCGGAAAAATTCCTGACCGAGATCTACAGGGACTACACCGACTGCCTATCAACATCCACAGCCAGCGGTCCACTTCGGAAGCGATCACTCCTCGTGGATTACTAGCTTATTTTCCTCCTCTTGCCTGGCCGGCTTACCGCCCCTCCCTGCGGGAGGTAGTGTTTGTTGTAATCCCTCAATTCCCATTCCCGAGATCACCCTCCTGCGTGAGGTGTAGTGAGTGTACACTTAAACAGGTTCGAAGCTTCATCGGCGCAGTGTGCGGGGAACCCACACTTCCCCGCTCACCCTCGTCTCCGACCGGGGTTGGTTTCCTCAAACCAACCAGGTGAGCCTCCTGCCCTTGCCTCCTTATACTTGTTTATTTAATATCTGTGAAACATATCTGTCGGTAGGAGAGCGAGTGCCCGATCCCGGCGCCACCTTTCAGTGTGGTCACCGTGGCTATAAGTGAGCGAGTGACCCCGTGGCCTTAAGGCACCCGGCTGCCCTTGTGTGTGGGCTTTCAAACCTTCGGGAGGGCTAACTAAAGTGGTGCTGGTCCTCTAACCAGTTAGGGGCTATCTCCATCACCTCGACTCGGCAACACCGGGTCACCACGGGAATCGTGTGCGCACGGTGCGTTGGTAGCTTTAACGTATTCTCGGTGCCTTGTAATTGTGATTGCGAATTAGGTCCAAGGAATCAAAGTCTCCGCTGCATTTGGTGTCACATCACCAATGCTCGGGCTCTCCATGCCTTGGGGCCGCCTAGGAGAGTTGTTTCCTCGAGCGTTGTTTTATTGGGCTTTTCCAACTGGGCCCTGTGGGCTGTCACTTGGATGAGCTTGCCTCGTCGGGTCCTGTTGGACCTAGTTGGGTCTGCTCTTTGAGTGGGCTGCAGGAATCCCCCTCTCCACTTGTCCCCCTCCTACTCCCGAGCTAAGGGGGCTCAGTTGAGTAGTCTTTCGAGGCTTTGGACCGGCGTGGCTCGGGTGGGTGGAATCCTGTCGGCGTGATGAAGCCACGTGTAGTGGTCGCCTGGGCCCGCAGTAATAATGATCCTGACGGATTTGAAATGAAGGGGCCCCCTTTTTCTCGGAGGTTGGAACGGCGCGCCGCCTCCCGCAAGGGTTTATAGGCGTAGGGCGTTGCTTGTCCTCCCAGCCGTTCTAGGGTTTTTGGCGTTTCGTCCACTTCTTTGCTTCTGGGGCTCCTTGATGCGCTGTGAAGATATAGCGGGGGAGCGAGTTCTTGCGGCGACATTTGAGGAGCTGGCGCGTATAACCGCGGAGGTGATCCGGCAGCTTCCTTCTCCCCCAGAGTCTTCGGGTTCTCGTGAAGGTTCTTCTTTTAGCTCTATGGCGGATCTGCGCTTGGAAATCGAGCAGGTGAGGCGGGAACCCGTCCCCAATCGTAGCGAGTTGGGGGAGGCTGATGTGAAGAAACTGGAGCATCGGTTTCGCCTGCCTCTCCGGTATAGCTTTGTAGCCGCTGCCCCATACGAGACGAGCTTGGATAGCCGCACGGGCCATATTTGTACTTTTCTCCTGGCGTGGAAGAGCGGATTCTGCCTCCCCTTCGAGCCCTTCATTCTGAAGCTTCTCAATTTTTTCGTGTTGGCGCCTGTTCAGCTGGTGGCCAACTCATACCTTCTGATGTCTGCCTCTCGGATCCTCTGCCGCCTACAGGGGGTTCCCCCGTCCCTGGATCTTTTTCATTATTTCTTCGAGCTAAAGGCACATCCATCGACGGGGAAAGGCTTCTACTTTATTCAGGCGCGCAGGAATCGGAGCTATATTCCACTGGCGGTGAAGGTTTTTTCGCACAAACGGTGGAAGAGGCAGTTTTTCTGGGTGAAGGCGGAAGCAGTGGATGAATCCTGGAGGTGCCAGGTTATGCCCAACTTCCATCCGAATCTTCCCCCGTGGCAGGAGGAGTTCCCCGCCGATGTGGAGGAATACGCCGCTCGCTTGTTGACAAATCACCGATCGACTGAGGAGCTGGTGACACTGGAGAACGTAGAGCAGTATCTGCTTACATAGCTCAAGCCATCAGGTATCATCCTTCGGATCCTTCTGCGGGCTCAGAGGGTCACCTTTTCGCTTCCTAACCGAATCTTCTTCTTCATTGCAGACATCCGGCGGGAACCTTTTGATGCGGGATGAGACACGGACACGACAAGCTCGCGATCGTCCCTTAACGAGGGAAGCATCGGACGTGCGCAGTTGAGAAACCGGCAAGAGCTAGGGTGGTCGGCTCGCACTTTCGTGCTCGGATCGGGTCACGGGACGGTCACGCTCTCTCTCGTAGCAGCGGTGAATGATAATATAGTGAGCTAACGGACCTAAAGCATGCTCTCTAGTAGTGGCATAAACAAGTATATATGAAAATAAGCAAATGCCGAGTGTAGGGAGCGAGAAGGATACCTCCACGCGCTCGGCGTGGGGAAGACGGACCCGGCCGAAAACTCGTACTCCCGGGAAACTTAACACACAATAATTACAGCAATGGGAACATGCCCACTCCACGCAGGGAGGTAAAGGGCTATACAAATTGGCCCGGGAGGATCGAATTCGGGTTGACGGGCAGCTTCGTGTGTTGATTCGGCTACACGCGTGTTCACGACCGTGGGGCCCACGTGCTGTCTGGAGGGGCCGTGTGGGACCCGGTGGTACCGCTGTAGTGGAGACACTTGGAGAAGCGCTCCCCGGGCTGGCGGCACGCTGGTTCACCAGCCGGAGGCCGGGCGGCTCCGTTCGGCACCGGTCGGAAAAACCAATCAGAAATCTGCCGGTTCTGTATTTCAGCACGTGCTCCGGCGAGAACAGACGCTGCGATCAGTACCGGTGTCGGAATGCGACGAGATCAGAGTCGTTGGAAAGCTGCTTCGAAGTACTACAATTTAGTGGCCTTCAGAAAAATTCACCAGATTTGTACTTTGTGTTGGAGAATTTTATATGCTGCTGTTGTACAGTAACCGAAGACTCAGATCTACAGAGAACTTTCCTGTTGATTGCCTTTGACCATGAAGTAGATGTCCGAATTTGAAGACGTGTTCTTCAGCAAGGTTGTAGGAAATCTAACAAGGAAACCAGGACTATTTTTGGATCTGGATTTGGAAAAGGCTACGAATTTCTATGATTTTGGCACTAGCAGTGGGTCGGATCTAGAATCTGGCTGACAACACTGTAGCTGAGGAAGAACACGAATTTTTAAAAATAGATAGAAGGCCGATCAAAAATTGAGAAAATTTGTGGATGTATGAGATGATGGACAGAACGCCCAGTAAAATTGGGAGACCTAACAAAAATCAAAAGGGTGGTGGAAGGTGGAGAACTCAGAGGGTCTGTCACTGTAGATAGAAACCTGGCAGATCTGGGATGACAGGTTGGATGAAAATGTAAAAATACTAACCGATGGAATTTTGACGTGACAATTTAGGTGCATCTTGGGATACAAAGGCTGAACACACCATAAACAATTCAGATCAATCCAAGCTCGTGGTTGAGACATACAATTTGTGGAAGCTACTGTGGTCGGACGAAGACAGAACTGCAAAGGCGGCTCGATGGCGGCACGAACGGCGGCGGCGGCGGCACAGACGATCACCGGAGGTTGAGAGGGGATGATAGAAGGTAGAATCACTCTAGAACTTGAGGTTGGAGGAGAGGAACCAGAGGGAGAGGGGCTGGGGGCGCAAGAAGCTCCTTGGATTTCACAAAATTTTTGATTTTTTCATTGAATTTCACATGAAAATACAAGCTTATATATGGTTTACATCAAATGCAATGTGGACCCTTGGATCTAGGGAAGGGGAATCAAGGGCTGGGATTAAGTGTGAATCACACACAAAAATTAATAATCTAATAAGGGGAGAGGGGCGCCCCCTTGACCATATAGTAGAAGGTTGAATGGGGGTAGGTGGCCAACCATGGAATCTTGACCCATTTAACCCCATGTGTCCATATGACCAGCCCACCATTCTAGATGTCCACCTAGGATAGTTGACCAGCCCCACAAGGTGACATGGACCAATGGGAGAGGGCTGAGGGCCCCCTTGATGGTCCTACTGACAAATTACATAGAAACCCACACAATCCGTGGGAATGACGCATTGGCTTATAAAGCCGTACAATTGCGCCTATACTTTCCCAAGGATATAAACACAAACTAAAAGAACATAAATGTAATATGAAAAGGTACTGGCTCGGTGTCGATTCCCATCAACTCTCCACGGGTGGGAGGAACTCGACCCCGTCGAGTAGGGGTAGGGATGCTCGAATACTCCGGCGGATCCGTCATCGTGCCAAGTAATGCGGGTACGCTCCACTCCAAATGATCGTCACCTGCTCATTCCATTTATACTCGATATGCGCAAACTGCTATGGCCTGAAGGTGGACACTCCGGGTGGGGCACTCTCAAAAGGAAGGGAAGCGGCTCAAAGACTCACTAGGAATCACCGCTGAGTCCCTATAGGTGACTGATCCGGGTATAGATGTAGAATCGACCCCATACTCATCAAGTGAGTCCACTCGCCTCTTACTCATAAGAGACCGACAACGAGCTTGCACAAGACTCATGCAGACTTACCATGCAATACACACAACAATCGACTTGAAACACACCACACAAACAAACCACACAAGAAAACACATTGACTCATGCACGACTCGAGACTAAGGTGGTAGCATCAAGCCCACTAGGTGGCGGCATCCTGGGCGGCCGGAGAGTCGCCCAGCTCTTCCCCCAAGGCATAGTATTCATCGGCTAGTGCCTCATCGGCCATGTAATTGACATACTCAAGCTCGGGAGGTACGGATTCTCCAACACCTAGGGCTAGGGTGGTGCGAGCGGGACACTCGCTGGCAATGTGGCCAAACCCATGACAGTGGAAACACTGCACTCTCGAACGACTACTCTCTCCTATAAAAGGGGCCTTACCCTTATCATCCCGTCGGGTAGGGGGTGTAGGCAGCAAAGGGGGAGATGTAGGTGCCTTGGACAATAGTGGAGGGGGTGCCGGTGCCAGAGGATGGGCTATAGGAGCCGGGGGACGGGCAACGGGTGCCGGTGGTTGGGGTGGGAATAGATCCCGGGGTGGAGGAGGACGAGGCCGTGGAGCGAAGTGCTCCTGACGGGTGGGCTCCTGAGGTCGAGCCATGGGAGGCCGCTGATGTGGTCCTATGGAGTGACGGGGCTCGGTACTACAGAGAGGGGTGGGGCCCAACCGATGGCTAGACTCGAACTCTCCCTCAAATTACTCCATCTCGAGAGCAACCTGGTATGCCTCTTCCAATGTCTTGGCATTGCGGTGGAAAAGCTCATACTAGTAGTGTGGCCGCAAACCACGTCGAAAGCGGGACACGGGCATGGTACTCTCCTCCGTGACACCACATCGTAGAAAGTACTCATCAAACTCCGTGATGTATTCAGAGACGGACCGGTCTCCCTGGCTAAGACTTTGCCATCTATCGATGAGTCGCTGGCGGTATGTGGGAGGAAGGTACTTTTGCCGAAGTTTATTCTTCATCTCGGCCCATGTGTCGATCGGGGGTTCTAGCCGCTTAAGTAGCAGGCTCTCCACATTCTTCCAATAGGTTTGTGCCTGCCCCATGAGTTTCATGGTGGCGAATCGGACCCTTCGACGCTCCGACATATCATACCACTCAAAGTAACGGTCCATGCCGAACTCCCAATCTAGGTAGACTTTCGGATCCAAAGACCCGTAAAAAGCGGGAGGGTCCGCTCACACGGTCTTAAGGACCTGATCATCATCCTCATCTCGTTGTGGCTGAAAACCACGACGGCGTTGACCATATCCCTCATAGGCATTGTCAGAACCATAGTCCTCGAGACCAAGGTCACGGTGCGGTAGTTGGGGAACCCGAGGAAGGGCGGGTGGAGGAGCTTGTGGTGGCTGGTTTTGGGCCGCGGGAGCGGCCTGGACTTGGGCCATGGGAGCGGGTTGGACTTGGGGCACCGCGGGAGGAGGTGCGGGTGGGCCTTGGGCTGCCCCTGGAGGGTCCCGTGTGACATCCTATCTAACCGCCCAACGAGGTCTTGGACCGACCTGTCGGAGGTCTCCAAGCGCCCCTCCATGGCTCTAAGGCGACCATCCATATTATCGGAGAAAGTCCGAAAGTTAGCATCGGATTGGTCCAACCTAGTCATAATGGCCATCATCGCCTCTTGTAGGGAGTGGAAGTCTCCTGAGGTATCTCGTGGGTTGGCCATAGGTGGTGGTGGGGGTGAGTACTGAGTACCCCGATGAGTGGGCATGCAAACACACCGACTAGAAGACGCCGACTAAAGCAAAACACACTAATGCAAAATGATGCGCCTAGACTTAACCAAAACGCGGTACGCGGCGGAGGTAATCGACCCGAAGGTCACTCGCGCAAGTGTGCGGCCTTCCCGATAGGCGTAGCCTAACGTTCGGACAACACCTTTTGATATACCGAGTAAAGGGATGCAATGCAAAAAGACACTTTTTTTGTTTGTTTTAAAACAATGATGACCCTAAACACGACTTAGACATAAATGACTAATGAATGACACTTTTTTTTGGACACCCTAGACTCAAACTCACTCTGATACCAAATTGATGCGGGACGAGACACGGACACGACAAGCTCGCGATCGTCCCTTAACGAGGGAAGCGTCGGACGTGCGCGGTTGAGAAATCGGCAAGAGCTAGGGTGGTCAGCTCGCACTTTCGTGCCCGGATCGGGTCACGGGATGGTCACGCTCTCTCTCGTAGTAGCAGTGAATGATAATATAGCGAGCTAACGGACCTAAATCATGCTCTCTAGCAGCGGCATAAACAAGTATATATGAAAATAAGTAAATGCCGAGTGTAGGGAGCGAGAACGATACCTCCACGCGCTCGGCGTAGGGAAGACGGACCCGGCCGAAAACTCGTACTCCTGGGAAACTTAACACACAATAATTACAGCAATGGGAACATGCCCACTCCACGCAGGGAGGTAAAGGGCTATACAAATGGGCCCGGGAGGACCGAATTCGGGTTGACGGGCAGCTTCGTGTGTTGATTCGGCTACACGCGTGTTCACGACCGTGGGGCCCACGTGCTGTCCGGAGGGGCCGTGTGGGACCCGGTGGTACCGCTGTAGTGGAGACACTTGGAGAAGAGCTCCCCGGGCTGGCGGCACATTGGTTCGCTGGCCGGAGGCCGGGCGGCTCCGTTCGGCACCGGTCGGAAAAATCGATCGGAAATCTGCCGGTTCTGTATTTCAGCGCGCGCTCCGGCGAGAACGGACGCTGCGATCAGCACCGGTGTCGGAATGTGACGAGATCAGAGCCTTTGGAAAGCTGCTTCGAAGTGCTGCAATCTAGTGGCCTTCAAAAAATTCACCAGATTTGTACTTTGTGTTGGCGAATTTTATATGCTGCTGTTGTACAGTAACCGAAGACTCAGATCTGCAGAGAACTTTCCTGTTGATTACCTTTGACCGTGAAGTAGATATCCGATTTTGAAGATGTGTTCTTCCGTAAGGTTGTAGGAAATCGAACAAGGAAACCAAGACTATTTTTGGATCTGAATTTGGGAAAGGCTACGAATTTCTATGATTTTGGCACTAGCAGTGGGTCGGATCTAGAATCTGGCTGACAACACTGTAGCTGAGGAAGAACACGAATTTTTAAAAATAGATAGAAGGCTGATCAAAAATTGAGAAAATTTGTGGATGCATGGGATGATGGAAAGAACGCCCAGTAAAATTGGGAGACCTAAAAAAAATCAAAAGAGTGGTCGAAGGTGGAGAACTCAGAGGGTCTGTCACTATAGATAGAAACCTGGCAGATCTGGGATGACAGGTTGGACGAAAATGTAAAAATACTAAACGATGGAATTTTGGTGTGACCATTTAGGTGGATCTTGGGATGCAAGGTCGGAACACACCATAAACAATTCAGATCAATCCAAGCTCGTGGCTGAGACAGACAATTCGTGGAAACTGCTGTGGTCGGATGAAGACAGAACTGCAGAGGCGGCTCGATGGCGGCACGAACGGCGACGGCGGCGGCACAGATGATCACCGGAGGTTGAGAGGGGATGATAGAAGGTAGAATCACTCTAGAACTTGAGGTTGGAGGAGAGGAACCAGAGGGAGAGGGGCTGGGGGTGCAAGAAGCTCCTTGGATTTCATAAAATTTCTGATTTTTTCATTGAATTTCACATGAAAATATAAGCTTATATATGGTTTACATCAAATGCAATGTGGACCCTTGGATCTAGGGAAGGGGAATCAAGGGCTGGGATTAAGTGTGAATCACACACAAAAATTAATAATCTAATAAGGGGAGAGGGGCGCCCCCTTGACCATATAGTAGAAGGTTGAATGGGGGTAGGTGGCCAACCATGGAATCTTGACCCATTTAACCCCATGTGTCCATATGACCAGCCCACCATTCTAGATGTCCACCTAGGATAGTTGACCAGCCCCACAAGGTGACATGGACCAATGGGAGAGGGCTGAGGGCCCCCTCGATGGTGCTACTGACAAATTACATAGAAACCCACATAATCCGTGGGAATGACGCATTGGCTTATAAAGCCGTACAATTGTGCCTATACTTTCCCAAGGATATAAACATAAACTAAAAGGACATAAATGCAATATGAAAAGGTACTGGCTCGGTGTCGATTCCCATCACCTTTGGAAGAGGTCACCGAGGTCGTCGATCTTGGGGATGACTCGGCGGCTGATGAGCCTGTCGTTTCCGCGGGTCGTTCCCAAGCCCGGGATAAGGGCAAGGGGGTGGCCTCTAAGGGATCTTCGCGGCCGAGCGGGGCGAAGTGCAAGGATCCCATGGAGGGAAAATTGCGGGAAGCCGCGAAGGCCAAGAAACGGGCCAAGAAGGCCGACCTTCCTACCGCTGCCGGGGGCGATTCTGGCTCGGCGGCGCTCCCCTCTCGGGGGCAAGATGGGGCCGACCCTTCCGGGCCAGCTCCCCCACCTACCAGGCGAGAGGGGGCCGAGGAGACCAGGGGCCCCTCAGAGGGCGGAGATGGGTCGGTTCTCCCCTCCCCGGGGACGGAGGGGGCCAGTGATGAAGTAGTTGACGTCGAGACCGGGAGACCGGTCGAGGTCAGCGATGCCTCGGGCGGTGAGGCGCGGGCCGAGACAGATAGGGTTGGGGGTTCGCCTGCGAGGGCGTCGCATCCCCAAGTGCTCGAAGTTCCCGGTGCGGTCGATGCCATGGCATCGTTCGAGGTTGGGGGTTCGCCCGGGGAGGCGTCGCAACCCCAACCGACCGCGGCGCACGGGGCGGTCGGACCCGTTGCTCGAGCCGAACCTTCTCGCGGGGCGTCCGGTGGGGAGCGGATCTCCATGCCAGAGGCCTTGGAAAGGCTCGATGTTTCGGGCGACTTGTATCGGGTTTGCCGAGAGGTTGCCGCAAGGACGAGGGGGGGAGACAAGCGCTACTCTCCCACTGGAGTCCTCAACATCCTCATGGAGGGCGGCCAAGTCATGGCTCGGTCGGCGGCCTTGATGGCGGAGACGTACGCCCGGACGGAGGCGGAGCAGTCGAGTCTCTCCTGGGCCCTCGGGGGCTGCGAGAGGAAACTGGCCCGCCTCAGCGAGGAGCATGAGGGGCTCCGACGGGAGTTCTCCGTGATCAGGGATTTGGCACGGGCGAGCCGGCTAGAAACCGAGGCGCTGACCGAGCAGTTGGCTAAGGCCCGAGAGTCGCTCGAGAGGAAGGGAAAACTCTTGGAAGAGGAGCGTCTGCGTCACCTCGAGCTGGACGGTTGCTGGGAGCTCGAATGTGCCGAGCTACTGGACCGGGCGGAGGTAGCGGAGCACCTTCGTTCCATGGCCGAGGCAGACCGAGCCCGGGCGGAGAGGCGGTCGAGCGAAGCCGAGCGAGGGATGGTCGAGGCAGAGGAACGCCTAGCGGGGGCAGAGGAGCGTGCGGCCGAGGGGTCGCCTTTGTTGGACTTTTGTGACCTCCCTAGTGTTTTGATGATGTGCATCACTATGTTAAATATTGTTATTTTTAATCAGATATCATGAGTAATGTTATGCATTCAAACTTTCCATGATTAATAAGAAAAACTGCTATGAGTTAAATACCCTGCATGTCCGTACTGTTCCCTTCATTCTTCGTGTTGGTTGTGTTCACTTCACTTCGTGATGTCTTTTTCAACATCGTGTTGTTCCAACAAATGCTTGTTGGTTGTCTTCGTGTCGTGTTTTGTTCCAGCGCGTGCTGAACACTGCAGCACCTCGTGCTGTTTTCTGTACCACCTCGTGTCGCTCCATCCTTGTCACCCCTAATTCTTCAAAGTCTATACGCTGGATCGTCCTTCTGTGTGTCTCATTCAAAGTCTATACATCCACCGTCTTACCCAGCGTCTTATGCAAGTCTGTACAGCCTCTGCATTTCAAAGTCCAATTGTTGCACTATCAAGTCTGTACATTGCCTTCAAGGCATCAAGTCTATACAGTGGACTGTGCTTCATGCATTGGACAAGTCTGTACATCGACCTGTTCACTCGTTTGAGCAAGTCTATACATTGCGTTGCCTTACCTACGTTCAAGACCACCAAGTCTGTACATTGGGTAAAGTCTACACATCGCCTCGGTCACTTGCTTCAAACTCTATACAATGTGAACATTCATGTCTGTACAGACTTCACCTCATCTCAAGTCGAGTCTATCTGTGTTGTCTCCATGTCATTCTTAGTTCGAGTCGTTTCTTTGTTATGTCTGTCTTCGTGTTGCTTCTCCTAGACCTCGTGTCTTTGAATTGTTCCATGTTGTTTTCGTGTCGTCCTCGTCTTCGAGTCGTTTGTAAGTTCGAGCGAGTTTGTTATGTCGTGTTGTTTTTGTATTCATGTCTTCGTGTTGCTTTTCCTAGACCTCGTGTCTTTCTTGTTTTGAAACCACACTTCGTGTCGGTTTCTATTTTCGTGTTTCTCTTGTGTTTATGTCCGCGTGTTGTTTTGCTTCTACCTTTGTCCAGGTTTCCTCTGACCGCGTGTCTTCCTTTTTACCTCGTGCTGTTCTCTTTCTACTTCGTGTCGTTCTCTTTGTGGTGTTAGTTTTATTATAATGTATCTCGTGTCGTTCTCTTCATAGTGTTTGTTTTGTTACAGTGATACTTCGTGTCGTTTTCTTTATGGTGTTAGCTTTGTTTTTATGTATCTCGTGTCGTTCTCTTCGTAATGTTTGTTTTGTTCAGTGATACTGTGTGTCGTTCTCTTTTTACTTCGTGCTGTTTGCATCTGACCTCGTGTCATTCTCTCCTTGTCACGTACTGTAATAATCTTGTGTATCTCGTGTCGTTCTCAGTAAAGTGCATCTCGTATTGCTATCACATACCTCATGCAGTTTTAGTTCTTGTGGCCCTCAGTGTTAATGGCTTTTATCTCCTTGCAGGTCCGAGGAAGAACATTCACCTATGTCTGGGCTGCACGTGATCCGATACTAAAGGAACCAATGCTATAAGGGCACGTGGCAAGAAGGTTCTGGATGAAGCATGGGAGGCACACGCATTCTGCACCTTACCCACCTGCTGCTGTGGCTATATAAGGAAGCCTTCGTCCACAGATGAAGGCTGATCGAAAGAAAAAAGCAAAAGAGGAGAAGTGAAGAGAGTTCGATCCAGAAGAAAAGAAAGAGAAGAAGAGCAGAAGGAAAAGAAGAGAAAGAGAGAGTTAGAGAGCTCGTAAGGGTGAAGAGATAAAGAAAGTGAGAGAGAAGAAAAGAGGAAGACAAGCTTACCTGAAGATCTGTCAACTGGACCGTGGATCAGATCCAGGCCAGTCAGCTCCGTTGAGAGCCACATTGTGCATTTCGCTTTTCAGCGTCTGTTTGCTGAAGTTATCTTTCATTTCATGTTTCTATTTTTCTTCTTATTTGGTTTTCCTTGTTCTTTCGATTCTTAGTAGTGAGGTCGGGTTCCTCCTGTGGATCAGGAGAAGGGAGATCTGATCTCCGGTTGCAAGTAGCTGGGAGCTACTTGTGGGTTCCCTCTGGTCAGAGGAAGGGAGACTTGTCTCCGGTTCTGGGCTTGCGGGTTGCAAGTCCAGGGGTCCCTCCGGTTGGGAGGAAGAGGGGAGGCTATTCCCCTGGTCAAGCTGTGTGGCAGCAACTGTTTGCAGACTGAGTCTGCTTGTCTAGCATTGGCTAGTGAAGCCTCACTCCGGTTGGGAGTGAGGGGTGGATGTAGGTCTGGAGGACCGAACCACCTAAAAATCTATTGAGCAGTGGTTTGCTTTGTGTGCTTGCTTCCGCTAGATACTTGGATAGGCGCGCTCCTTGTGTTTGCTCTTACGTTTAATTGAATTTGTTTCATTCTGTGTTTGCGTCTAGCATCTGAGTTTTTAATTGGCCTTTATTCATTGAAGGATACATTCACCCCCCTCTGTATCCGGGCCTAGTACCCTAACACTTGGTATCAGAGCAGGTATTTTCCAATATGTGGTCCAACGGCCAGGGAAACGGATCCGCTGGTCCTCGCAGCTACATTGCTGAAGGGCAGTCAATCACCCGTCACCCTTTCTTCGATGGTAATAACTATTTTTTCTGGAAGAACAGGATGGAAGTCTTTATCAGGGCCCAAAGCCACAAGCTCTGGAGAGTAATTACAGATGGTCCGTACCAACTTCCACCGAACAAAGACATATGGACAGAGGAACAGGTAAAACTCTCTGCACTGAATTGGACAACTCTTAGCATCATACAGTGCGCCGTCCACCCTGAAGAGTACTTGAGGATTTCAGCGTGCAAGACTGCAAAGAAAATGTGGGATGAATTGCAGTTAATATATGAGGGCACATCTCAAGTAAAAGCTACCAAGATCAATATGCTTACAACTCAGTATGAGTTTTTTAAAATGAAGCCAGAGGAGTCGATCACAGAAATGTATGCTAGATTGTCTGTGATCATCAATAGTCTGAGAGGATTTGCAAAGGAGATTCAGCAAGAAGACATTGTCAGGAAGATCCTTAGGTCCCTAACTCACATCTGGGATACTAAGGTGACCGTCATAGAGGAATCAAGAGATTTATCCGCCATGTCAGTAACCCAGCTGATTGGGTCTCTCATGACCCACGAAATGAACTTCAGACAAGGGAATGATGGACATGACAAAAAGGGAAAGAATGTTGCTCTGAAGGTCTCACGACATACTAAAAAGAGCAGCAACAGCAGCAACAGTGGTGGTAGCAGCGAAGACTCTGACGGATTCTCAGACCTGGACAAGAGCGAGCAGGCCATGCTCACCAGGCAATTCAGAAAGTTCCTGAGGACTAAAGGGAAATTCTACAGGAGAAAGAGATTCAATGCTGCAAGGAAGTCTCCTGAACGAGAACTTGAGAAGAACCGGTTTGTTAAGAAGGTTACATGCTACCATTGTCAGAAACCTGGTCACATGAAAAGTGAATGTCCAAAGCTGCAAGCTAAGGCTCCCAGATACCAGAAGAAGATGGTGCACAAGAAGAAGAAAGCCATGCTGTGCACATGGAGTGACGAGGAGGAGGATCCAGAAGCCACCTCGTCCAGTGAAGATGAAGAGAAGACTTGCCTCATGGCCAACCATGAGGAAGAGGTAACGAACTTATTTGAGAATTTTACTTTGGATGATTGGGAGGACGCTTATGGCGACCTGTTAGCTAAATATAATTTTCTAACCAAGGAGCACAGAATGCTTAAACGAAAGTTTCACTCTGTTTCTGAGGAACACTCTATTGCTGTTACGGACAACATGAAAATCAAGGAGATGGCCATTGAGTTAGATCAGGCTAGAAGTGAGATCGAGAAGTTTAGAATGGAAAGAGAGGAAAATCTAGCTAGGATGAATGAGCTGAAGAGTAAAACTGAAGAGAGTAAAAAGGAATTTAGACTGATTACAGAAAAATATGAGGCGGTTAGAAAAGTCAATCAAGAACTCCTGGACCAATGTAATGAGCTTCAGAAGGAGATTGAGGACAAAAAAAAAATGCTAGAAAAATTTACAGAGGGGAGAAACAATCTGGATGCCCTTCTGGGGTCGAGAGTAAACTTCAATAGGGAAGGATTAGGATACAGTCCCACAAGTAAAAAACCCTTTGAATTCAGAACTGTCACGTTCTGCCCCGCCAAGGGCAAAGAAAAACTGGAAACCCCATCCAGCTCCAAATCTGTCTCCACATTGAAGGTTTCGACCAGCAAATCTACTCAACCCACTGGTCAGCAGACTAAGTCAGGAAATCCTGAGACTAGAACTATTCCTGTGCAACAGGTGTGGAACAAGGGTTCTCACACGACCATTCCTATTGATGTCACTAGAAAGGTTAACAGTTTCGCTAAGAAAATTCAGCATGATAGTTATCAAGGAAAGCATGCGAACATGCATCACCTTCAGCACAATTCTCATTTGAATAAAAATGGCTACATGAATTATGCTCAGCACACACGTGTTTCCTCTAAGAGGCCAAACAACAATTTCTCTGCTCGAAAATAGCATAATTTTAATAGGAATAGGCTCATTCAACACCCACTGAGAAATGCCAAGAAGGAAGAATCAATTTACTTGAAACCTCTGAAAAGAACAGTAATAAAACAAATGTGGATTCCTAAGTGTGATTTGGATAAATTGAAAAATGTCTTTGGACCCAATTTGAATTGGGTCCCACATTACTTTGTCTGAACTTTCGCAGGTTAGCCTGGCAGCCGAGCATAACAAGTGGTATCTTGACAGCGGCTGTAGCAGGCACATGACAGGAGACCGGTCCAAATTTAGCAAACTGAAAATGAAGTTTGGGGGCCTGGTCAAATTCGGTGGAAATAACAGAGGAAGAATAATTGGAATTGGTACAATTGGTAAGTCCTCTACTAACTCCATTGAAGATGTGTATCTTGTAGAAGGACTTCAGCACAACTTGATAAGTATTAGTCAACTCTGCGACAAAGGACACAAGGTACTCTTTGACAACAACTCCTGTACTGTTTTTGAGCTGAATTCTGATAACGTCATGTTCAAAGGTCATAGAGTAAACAATGTATACATCGTAGACCTGGATGATAATCCTGAAACTCACTTGTGTATGTCTGCTAATTCTGAACAGGTTGCGTTTGACTGGCATAGGCGTCTAGGCCATGCTAGTTTGTCTACATTGAATAAACTGTCTAAGCATAACCTAGTTAGAGGTTTGCCCCGAATAAGATTTCAGTTAGGATCTAAGCTATGTGATGCTTGTGCACTAGGTAAACAGACTCGTGCAGTTTTTAAGTTGAGAACTAAGAATCTTTCATCTAAACCGCTGCAGCACTTGCACATGGATCTCTTTGGTCCTACTCGCATACAAAGTTTGTCAGGTAAGAGATATGGATTAGTCATAGTGGATGACTACACTAGATTCTCTTGGTTGTTCTATTTAGTAAATAAAAATGATGCTTTTGTTCACTTTGAAGAACTTTTCAATAAAATCAAACTGCAAGGTGAACATAATATCATTACTATTCAGTCTGACCACGGTGGAGAGTTTGAAAACTCTTCATTTTCTGAATTTTGCTCAAAAGAGGGAGTGACTCACAGATTCTCTTCTCCCAAGACACCGGAGCAGAATGGAATTGTTGAGAGAAGAAACAGGTCAATAATTGAAATGGCCAGGACTATGCTGATTGAGAGTGGACTTCCAAGGAGATTTTGGGCTGAAGCTGCGAACACTGCATGTTACATTCTGAACCGAGCCTTGGTAAGACCTACTCATAGGAAAACTCCTTATGAACTTCTCAAGGGTAAGCAGCCAAACATCTCTTACTTTAAAGTTTTTGGCTCGAAATGTTTTATTCACAATAATGGTAAGAATGGGTTGGACAAATTTGAAGCAAGGAGCTCTCCTGGAATTTTTCTCGGATATTCAGAAACTTCAAGGGCTTACAGAGTTTTCAATAAAGCTGACCAAACTGTTGAAGAAACACCGCATGTAGTGTTTGATGAAAATGGTTTCTCTAACAAAGTGATGGATGATGACAGGGAGCCATCTAATGAGGGAGATTTCTTGGAGAGAATTGAAGAAGAAGAAATGCAGCCAGCTACTCAACCAGAAAACTCACAGCAAGAAGGAGCAGCTGAAGTAGGTGAACCCTCAGGTGAGATAATATTTCACAAAGACCACCCTAGTGAAAATGTCATAGGAAATTTGCATGATCCTCCTAGGACTAGGTCTCATTTTAGAATTATTCAAGAACAGGACTTAGCTGCATTGGTATCTCAGGTGGAACCCAAATCTGTGGAAGAAGCCTTAAAACATGATTCTTGGGTATCCGCCATGAGTGAGGAATTAAATCAATTTGAGAAAAATATTGTATGGGAACTAGTTCCCAGACCTGATAACACTCATGTCATTGGCACTAAATGGATTTTCAAGAATAAAGTTGATGAGAACGGAGCTATCTCTAGAAACAAAGCAAGACTTGTAGCTCAAGGCTACAGTCAGGAATTTGGTGTGGATTTTGATGAATCCTATGCCCCAGTGGCTAGGATGGAAGCTATACGAATTCTGCTTGCATTTGCATGCTCTAGGAACCTTCGACTGCAGCAGATGGATGTCAAAAGCGCATTCTTAAATGGGATATTGAAGGAAGAGGTATATGTTGAACAACCTCCAGGTTTTAATTTCTCTGTTCAGCCTAACATGGTTTTTAGGTTGAATAAAGCCCTCTATGGATTGAAGCAGGCTCCCCGAGCCTGGTATGAGAGACTTTCTGAATTTCTCTTGAGCAAGGGCTACACTCGAGGTAAGGTTGACCAAACCCTCTTCACCAAAAATCTCAGAAAGGATTTAATAGTGGTCCAGGTATATGTTGATGATATCATCTTCGGATCTAACAATTCAACATTGTGTAAAGAATTTTCTGAATCTATGTCTCATGAATTTGAAATGAGTTTAGTTGGCGAACTAAAGTATTTTCTTGGGCTGCAGGTCAAACAGATGGAGGATGGTTGTTTCATAAATCAAACCAAGTACACTCTGGAGATGCTGAAAAGGTTTGGAATGACCAACCTCAAGACTATCTCAACACCCATGGGCACCAACTCCTGACTGGATTCAGACGAAAAAGGTAAAGAAGTGGACGCTAAATTATATAGAGGTATGATCGGTTCACTCCTCTACTTAACAGCATCCAGGCCTGACATTCAATTTAGTGTAGGGATGTGTGCCAGATACCAGTCTAGGCCTACTGAATTACATTTGGCAGCTGTAAAAAGAATCTTTAGATACTTATCTGCTACCCATGATCTAGGTCTTTGGTATCCTGCATCATGTAGTTTAGATCTCATTGCATATACAGATGTAGATTATGCAGGATGTAAATTGGACAGGAAAAGTACTAGTGATGCGGGACGGAACTGACAAATGGACTAAACCTATGATGAAGACCAAGTGCGGCCAGCACTCACACGTGACAAGGCAAGCCGAGAGATCGACCTCCGTACTATTCCTCGAAGAGAGGCGTCTCTCAACAAGAAACCCAAGTCCACGGTCGTCCCTATGAGGGAAGCGAGTGGATCAAAGCGGCAAAGGAGCCGACGCGCAACTATAGGAGTCTAGTCCGAGCTCGGTGCTCGACTAGGGCCACGGAATGGGATACTCTCACTCACGATCTCGCGGTGTTGAATGCTAGCTAGGATCCCTACACTCTCACGCGGCATACAAGATCACATACTAGTAAAGCAAAATGCCAAGGGGGGGAGCGTCGCACGTACCTCCACGCCTAGGCGTGGGGAAGGAACCCCGGCCGAGACCGACAACCCCGATACACACAATGAAAGAATAGGTACAAGCCAGCAATGGTGCCCACTCCTCGCAGGGAGATAACAGGCTACAACAATTCCATTCGAGGCGGCCGATACACGGGCTGACGGGCAGCACTCGGTGAAGGGTTGGCCACGAGGAGGGTCCGGATGACGATCGGCAGAATTGCAGCAACGCGCGACTCGGTGGTAAACGTTCCCACGAATGGATCCGGAGTCCGATTGGGGCGCCGTCAGCGAGGGCGCGTAGTTAGGTCGCAGGAGGAAGCCTCGGCCAAAAGGCGTGCTCAGATTCTGTCCGTGGAAGCCGTGGCCGCACCTGCAAGTGGGGACAAGGAATCTGCACCCAGAACTGCGCTGTCGAGCGGGGAAAATGGTAACTCGCTGCTCCGGTAGGCGAACGAGGCCCCGCTTGTGGGAGGACGTCGGGGACGCAGAGCACCAGGTCCCGCCCAAAGGGCTCGATCAGATCTGATCGTGGCTGAGAGCAGCAGGCTCTGAAATCCGCTGGTGGTTCTGGCGCCGGTTGGGCAGGGCAGACCTGCGTGACTTCACGGGAATGGATGCCACGAGCAGCTCGGACGTCGGAACGACGCGAGGTCAGCGGCGTTGGACAGAGGACGGGGAGAGGTACGATCGGTGAAGATCCCGCGCCCAAAATCGCAGACGTCCGTCCTGTGGGATTTTTGTAATGGGGCGAACAGAACCAGGCCCGCAGGGAGAGGGGGTCCTGCGCGCGCTCACGAGAAAAAATGCCACGGGCGGTGCCGATCTCTGAATGAGGCGAGACCACCTCGCACGCGTCGATGACTCGTAGGAGAACCACACAAAAATGGGCTGGTCGCCCAAGATCCTCACGAACAGGGGGTGGTCGTCGCTGCTCTTGGAGGAGAAATCTGGGCGCACCGACTAGAACTTGAGAAGGGATAGGGGAGAAAGGGGCCCTCGGCGTCGCACCGAGGGTTGGGGAGTCACACCCCGAGCTTGCTCCCGTCGCAGGAGCAAGGAGGAACAAAGGATGGGGCGCAGCCACCTTCAGCAAAAGCTTCTCAATTCTATTCAATAATAATCTAAAGAAAATACAAGAGATCTTTTATATGGGGAGGGGGAAGGCTAGGGTTGAAACCCTAGCCACAAGGGAAAGAGGGGGTGCGCAATGTGGCATGGGGGAAAGGGGGGGTGCGCACATTGGCTAGGGGGGGAAAGGGGGGGGGACGCACCACTCCTAGATTCTAGGAGGGAATTGGGGAAGCGGGGCGGCCAAAGGAGGGATGGGGTGGCCGGATGGGGAAGGGAAAGGGGGGTGCGCATCCCTCTTCCTAAAATCTAGGAGAGGGCCGCACACTCCACTCCTAGAAAGTAGGAGTGGGGCGGCTGCCACCTCCTCCTCTTGGAGGAGATGAGAGGGGCGCCCAAAACCCTAATGGGCCAAAAGGTTGGACCAAGAAGTGGCCCACTAGTCCTATTGCCCAACCAATGAGCCTAGCACACCCAATAAAGGTCTAATTGGCCCCAATTGGCCTACAAAGGTCCACAATAAAGAATAAACATGTCCACGCAGGGACTAAACTAAGGCCTGGTATGGCCATCATGTAAAAGAAGGTCCTCTAAACCATGCCGTAGTCGCCGAGCCAAAGAGATGCCGGCGTGCTCCGCGTGCTCCGTCGAGAAAGGCGGCGCGTGTCCTCACCAATTCTCCCCGGGTGGGAAGAACTCGACCCCGTCGAGTAAGGGTCACGGTCGCTCAAGTAGCGCTCCAGCAGGTCCGGGTCGATCCTCTCCAGCTCTCCACGTGTGATCCAGGTGTCGTCTGTCGCAGGGCGCCCTCTCCAGCGCACTAGGAAGCGCTGGTAGGCTCCGCTCCTGGTCGTGGTCACCTGCTCATCCAGTATGCAATCTATATGCTCGCGTGTCTGTAATGGGGCTGGAGGAGGTGGACGCTCAGAAGGTGTAATGCTCTCAACAGGAGGGGTAGGCCCAAAAAGCTCACTGGGAATCACCGCGGGATCCCGATATGCCACCAGATCTGAAACATTGAACGTCGAACAGATCCCATAGTCGTCTGGCAGCTCAATCTCATACGCATTCGACCCAATTCGCTTCAAGACTCGAAAGGGTCCGGCAGCGCGGTCCTGGAGTTTCTTCACGGCCCCCGAAGGGAACCGTTCAGGTCTAACCCTGATCATGACGTACTCTCCCACTTGGAACTCACGGGTGCGTCGATGCGCATCAGCTAGATCCTTATAACGTGCGTTGCTGGCCTCGAGGTGGTGATGATGCAGACTCCGAACTAGCTGTGTTGACTCATACCTATGTGAATGCAGTGGTGGTCCTGGACATCCAAACACAGACCTAGCATGCCTATGACTCCTACATGATTGGTCAACACGGGGAGGACCAGGACAACCAAAGTTGTATCTATCATGCATGGGTGTCCTACGGAATGTGGTAGACTCATGGGGACTAAATTACCCAAACTCACTCATGACATTCCCTATATGAGACAAACCCCTATATGATGGTGGACATGAAGAAACATGGGGAAGAGACATGTGTCCCTGGCCTCCTAAGCTCGGGCATCTGGATGCCGGTAAGGTGAGGTGTTGACTAGAAGGCCTAGGTGGTGTATGATAGTGGACCTCCTCGACAAGGTGGGGAAAAGAATATGGGTCGAGAGGCTCACTAGGGAGGGGATCGAAAGGGTCAAAGAAATGATGACCCCTCCCGACAGGTCCCTTCACTATACTTGCCCATGTGCGACATTCACCCAGGTGCAGATAATCACCTTCAGGCACTCTCATGTATGGGGCAAGAGGCTCATGAGGAAGGCAAGGAAGGCAAGGTTCCTCCCTCGGGACCGTGAAACCATAAGCGGGGACAAAATCAACCTCCACGGGTATGGGAAATAATAAAAGGACCTCGGATGTGATATGTCCTATGGTGTAGACTGAGGTAATAGACCCCAAAGCAGGGAGTGTAAAGCTATGACTATAGGGTTGGTCAGACCCTAAGGTCAACATATAAGTCAACTCCCATTGATAATCTAAACTCCTAAGGAAGTCCTTCACATTTTCAAGAAAGCAGAAGGACCGAAAAGTGGTGTGAAAGGAGTTAAGGGGTATTATTGGGAGGGCTGGTCCCATGGGTGTATAGCAAGGAATGGAGACATCTAGAAGTGGACCCTCCCTTAGCCGGCTAGCTAAAGACTCTCCAATGACCAGTTCACCCTCGGAAGGTAAGAATGTCTCTATATGAGGGTCTAAGGGTGAAGCCTCTCTCTCGGGAGGGGAAACAGAGTCCTCTATGATGTGGAGGGGATCACTCCCTAACTCCTCAACCTCAGTTAGGTACTCCTCAATCAACTCCTGTTCAGCCTCGTAACTCACTGGAACAAACCCAGGTGATGACATGGAGGTGGTCGGCGTAACGCCGTCATGGAAGACAAACTCACCGGGAAGGTGAGATGGGTGTAAGGTGCAGGTCCTCCTATCCAGGTCGATGGTCGCACTTCTTTCCTCCAACCAAGTTCGCCCTAAAATGATGCATGGACCAGCAAGTGTGCTGATCTTGCACCAAGCGCCATCGAAATATTTAACGGGGCCAAACCACCGTTGAAACTCGATAAAAGCTAAACCATCACGGAGAACAATCTCCCCAGTCTTAGAGAGTGACTCAATAATGTCTTGTGAGACACAGTTAGACGACACCCTACTGATGAAGTCGATCTCCGTATGCATCCCATTAGGTAGGATGGCAGTGGACATGACAGGGCGCTGGAATGACTCGGTCATCGGTATAGGGATCGGGTCTCCCGACGACTGAGTGGTAGGGGCGACACTTAGGGGTCGTACCATAAGAGCATCGAATCGGGCCAATAGGGATGACTAATCTGACATGTGGGCTCGAGGAACCACCATGGGGTCGGCGCGGAGCTGGACATGCAAGACTCAACGAGACAAGGACAAAACTCTAACTAGACACAAACCTAGCATTACAATGCAATGGTGGGTTACCTAGATGAACTAAGAGACTCAATGCAACCTAGATAACTCTAAGGCCTCAATTGCACCCTAGACAACCTAAAGACTCGAATCACCTAAGACCCCAATTTGTTAGAACAAACTGGTTCCCTAAGCTCTGATACCAAATTTGATGCGGGACGGAACTGACAAATGGACTAAACCTATGATGAAGACCAACTGCGGCCAGCACTCACACGTGACAAGGCAAGCCGAGAGATCGACCTCCGTACTATTCCTCCGAAGAGAGGCGTCTCTCAACAAGAAACCCAAGTCCACGGTCGTCCCTATGAGGGAAGCGAGTGGATCAAAGCGGCAAAGGAGCCGACGCGCAACTATAGGAGTCTAGTCCGAGCTCGGTGCTCGACTAGGGCCACGGAATGGGATACTCTCACTCACGATCTCGCGGTGTTGAATGCTAGCTAGGATCCCTACACTCTCACGCGGCATACAAGATCACATACTAGTAAAGCAAAATGCCAAGGGGGGGAGCGTCGCACGTACCTCCACGCCTAGGCGTGGGGAAGGAACCCCGGCCGAGACCGACAACCCCGATACACACAATGAAAGAATAGGTACAAGCCAGCAATGGTGCCCACTCCTCGCAGGGAGATAACAGGCTACAACAATTCCATTCGAGGCGGCCGATACACGGGCTGACGGGCAGCACTCGGTGAAGGGTTGGCCACGAGGAGGGTCCGGATAACGATCGGCAGAATTGCAGCAACGCGCGACTCGGTGGTAAACGTTCCCACGAATGGATCCGGAGTCCGATTGGGGCGCCGTCAGCGAGGGCGCGTAGTTAGGTCGCAGGAGGAAGCCTCGGCCAAAAGGCGTGCTCAGATTCTGTCCGTGGAAGCCGTGGCCGCACCTGCAAGTGGGGACAAGGAATCTGCACCCAGAACTGCGCTGTCGAGCGGGGAAAATGGTAACTCGCTGCTCCGGTAGGCGAACGAGGCCCCGCTTGTGGGAGGACGTCGGGGATGCAGAGCACCAGGTCCCGCCCAAAGGGCTCGATCAGATCTGATCGTGCCTGAGAGCAGCAGGCTCTGAAATCCGCTGGTGGTTCTGGCGCCGGTTGGGCAGGGCAGACCTGCGTGACTTCACGGGAACGGATGCCACGAGCAGCTCGGACGTCGGAACGACACGAGGTCGGCGGCGTTGGACAGAGGATGGGGAGAGGTACGATCGGTGAAGATCCCGCGCCCAAAATCGCAGACGTCCGTCCTGTGGGATTTTTGTAATGGGGCGAACAGAACCAGGCCCGCAGGGAGAGGGGGTCCTGCGCGCGCTCACGAGAAAAAATGCCACGGGCGGTGCCGATCTCTGAATGAGGCGAGACCACCTCGCACACGTCGATGACTCGTAGGAGAACCACACAAAAATGGGCTGGTCGCCCAAGATCCTCACGAACAGGGGGTGGTCGTCGCTGCTCTTGGAGGAGAAATCTGGGCGCACCGACTAGAACTTGAGAAGGGATAGGGGAGAAAGGGGCCCTCGGCGTCGCACCGAGGGTTGGGGAGTCACACCCCGAGGTTGCTCCCGTCGCAGGAGCAAGGAGGAACAAAGGATGGGGCGCAGCCACCTTCAGCAAAAGCTTCTCAATTCTATTCAATAATAATCTAAAGAAAATACAAGAGATCTTTTATATGGGGAGGGGGAAGGCTAGGGTTGAAACCCTAGCCACAAGGGAAAGAGGGGGTGCGCAATGTGGCATGGGGGAAAGGGGGGGTGCGCACATTGGCTAGGGGGGGAAAGGGGGGGGGACGCACCACTCCTAGATTCTAGGAGGGAATTGGGGAAGCGGGGCGGCCAAAGGAGGGATGGGGTGGCCGGATGGGGAAGGGAAAGGGGGGTGCGCATCCCTCTTCCTAAAATCTAGGAGAGGGCCGCACACTCCACTCCTAGAAAGTAGGAGTGGGGTGGTTGCCACCTCCTCCTCTTGGAGGAGATGAGAGGGGCGCCTAAAACCCTAATGGGCCAAAAGGTTGGACCAAGAAGTGGCCCACTAGTCCTATTGCCCAACCAATGAGCCTAGCACACCCAATAAAGGTCTAATTGGCCCCAATTGGCCTACAAAGGTCCACAATAAAGAATAAACATGTCCACGCAGGGACTAAACCAAGGCCTGGTATGGCCATCATGTAAAAGAAGGTCCTCTAAACCATGCCGTAGTCGCCGAGCCAAAGAGATGCCGGCGTGCTCCGCGTGCTCCGTCGAGAAAGGCGGCGCGTGTCCTCACCAACTAGTGGTCACTGTGAATTTTTAGGAGGATGCCTAGTCTCTTGGGGATCCAAGAAGCAACACTCTGTGGCTCTTTCTACTGCTGAAGCTGAGTATGTGGCAGCAGGGAGCTGTGGCACATAGGTTATATGGATAAAACACCAGCTTCTGGATTACTCAGTTGAGCTAGGTTGCACTTCCATTTTTTGTGACAATACTAGTGCAATAAACATAGCAAAGAATCCTGTACTTCATTCTCGAACTAAACACATCGAAATCAGGCATCATTTTATTCGTGATGAAGTAGCTAGGAAGACCTTTGAATTGATCCATGTTGGCACTAACTCATAAATTGTAGATATTTTCACTAAGCCACTGGATACTGAAAAATTTAGCACATTACGCAGAGAATTAGGTATTTACAGAATTTCATGATTGAATAATTGATCTCTAAATAATCTGTCATGTGCTCTTATGTTCATCTTTTCTCATTATCAGTTGCTGAAAATAACCTCATTATGGGTATTTGATGATACACTCGTATTGATTGATACCACTTTGCTTTCCTTGAGGTGTTTTGAGGGTTGTCTTGGTTAAGTCTGAGTTGGTGTCAAGGTCTCAGGGGGAGCTAGATTAATAATTGGTGTCATGCTCTTTTGGCCAAATCTGAACATACTCTGAACGGACTTTTGCTGACCTTATAAGAGAATCGGTTTGAGTAGGTGGATAAAAGAATTTTTTGAATGTTTTATCCGTTAAGACTGTTCATCTAATTTCTTGTTGGAATTTCGGCTATTAGTCCCACTGAGATCAAAATCTGAATTCAAGACTATCTTCCTACACTGTAACTGACTTCTGATCTAGCCAGTACAGCATACCTACTTAGTCTAAGTTGAGTCCGAAATGAGGTATATAGTGTTTTTGTCTGAAAAACTTTGGATCTGGTGTATTGTTCTCAAACTGAGTCAAGACTAATTTTCAAAGCTTAAAGTGTAGTTTAATGAAAAAAAATCCATGAAAGAAGTTTTACAAATCTTGTTATCTGTTCATTGAGTAACTGGGACTTTCATCAATGAAGTGAAAGAATTCCATGTCATGAGATGGCAGTAAATCAGGCTTATTTAGCTGTCTTGATCATACAGAGCTATGGTATATATCTGGTTAGTAACTGGGGTGTCTGGCCTCTGGTAAAGGTGTCACCTTAATGTCAACACCAGTTAGAATACTATCTCTGTCCTCTTGTCAGAAGGGGTAATGTAGTCTTGCCACCAAGTAACTGGGGATTCCTGCCTCTAAACAAGGTGTCTCCCTAATGTCAAAGGTGTACTTGATAGATTTATCTTTGATCTTGACCACCTTTGAAAATTTTTCTTTCTCTTGGTATCCAGATTCTGTTCACTTGGCATTTAGGTCTTGGTTTGTTTATTTTCAATACCACATGTCTTTGTTTTTCCTGACTTCCTTGCTTTGTACTCTCTGAGTAAAGACTTACTCTGACCATACTGGTATCTTGTACCTTACTTACTTAGAATCTGGTTCTATGTATGGAGCAAATCTTCTTTCACCATTTTGCACAGTCTGACTAACTGATCCTCAAAATCCTCACATAAAATTAATGGCGTTCTTAATTGCTTAAAAATCTAAATAACTCTCCTTTATCAGCCATACTCTCTATTGTTTTCTCTCCACTGTCAGCAATTGTCTTTTCGTGATATCTTCAGACCTGCCCCTAGTTTTTGATGATGTCAAAGGGGGAGAGTGGTATCAAGTGTCTTGGTTGTGCTTTTGTGCTTTGCTGAGGGGGAGCGAAAGATAAGTGTCCTGAGTTTTCTAGTCAGAGGAAAGTGGTTGTTGTGTTTAGGGGGAGCTCTTGGGAGTCGTCAGAAGAGGTGAGTGTGTTGTGTGTCTGCATTGCTTATTTTCACAGCTTATCTTCATGCACTTCATCTCCGTTATTTAATATAGTGTTGCCATCATCAAAAAGGGGGAGATTGTTGGATTTTTGTGACCTCCCTAGTGTTTTGATGATGTGCATCACTATGTTAAATATTGTTATTTTTAATCAGATATCATGAGTAATGTTATGCATTCGAACTTTTCATGATTAATAAGAAAAACTGCTATGAGTTAAATACCCTGCATGTCCGTACTGTTCCTTTCATTCTTCGTGTTGGTTGTGTTCACTTCACTTCGTGATGTCTTTTTCAACATCGTGTTGTTCCAACAAATGCTTGTTGGTTGTCTTCGTGTCATGTTTTGTTCCAGCGCGTGCTGAACACTGCAGCACCTCGTGCTGTTTTCTGTACCACCTCGTGTCGCTCCATCCTTGTCACCCCTAATTCTTCAAAGTCTATACGCTGGATCGTCCTTCTGTGTGTCTCATTCAAAGTCTATACATCCACCGTCTTACCCAGCGTCTTACGCAAGTCTGTACAGCCTCTGCGTTTCAAAGTCCAATTGTTGCACTATCAAGTCTGTACATTGCCTTCAAGGCATCAAGTCTATACAGTGGACTGTGCTTCATGCATTGGACAAGTCTGTACATCGACATGTTCACTCGTTTGAGCAAGTCTATATATTGCGTTGCCTTACCTACGTTCAAGACCACCAAGTCTATACATTGGGTAAAGTCTACACATCGCCTCGGTCACTTGCTTCAAACTCTATACAATGTGAACATTCATGTCTGTACAGACTTCACCTCATCTCAAGTCGAGTCTATCTGTGTTGTCTCCATGTCGTTCTTAGTTCGAGTCATTTCTTTGTTATGTCTATCTTCGTGTTGCTTCTCCTAGACCTCGTGTCTTTGAATTGTTCCATGTTGTTTTCGTGTCGTCCTCATCTTCGAGTCGTTTGTAAGTTCGAGCGAGTTTGTTATGTCGTGTTGTTTTTGTATTCATGTCTTCGTGTTACTTTTCCTAGACCTCGTGTCTTTCTTGTTTTGAAACCACACTTCGTGTCGGTTTCTGTTTTCGTGTTTCTCTTGTGTTTATGTCTGCGTGTTGTTTTGCTTCTACCTTCGTCCAGGTTTCCTCTGACCGCGTGTCTTCCTTTTTACCTCGTGCTGTTCTCTTTCTACTTCGTGTCGTTCTCTTTGTGGTGTTAGTTTTATTATAATGTATCTCGTGTCGTTCTCTTCATAATGTTTGTTTTGTTACAGTGATACTTCGTGTCGTTTTCTTTGTGGTGTTAGCTTTGTTTTTATGTATCTCGTGTCGTTCTCTTCGTAATGTTTGTTTTGTTCAGTGATACTGTGTGTCGTTCTCTTTTTACTTCGTGCTGTTTGCATCTGACCTCGTGTCATTCTCTCCTTGTCACGTACTGTAATAATCTTGTGTATCTCGTGTCGTTCTCAGTAAAGTGCATCTCGTATTGCTATCACATACCTCATGCAGTTTTAGTTCTTGTGGCCCTCAGTGTTAATGGCTTTTATCTCCTTGCAGGTCCGAGGAAGAACATTCACCTATGTCTGGGCTGCACGTGATCCGATACTAAAGGAACCAATGCTATAAGGGCACGTGGCAAGAAGGTTCTGGATGAAGCGTGGGAGGCACACGCATTCTGCACCTTACCCACCTGCTGCTGCGGCTATATAAGGAAGCCTTCGTCCACAGATGAAGACTGATCGAAAGAAAAAAGTAAAAGAGGAGAAGTGAACAGAGTTCGATCCAGAAGAAAAGAAAGAGAAGAAGAGCAGAAGGAAAAGAAGAGAAAGAGAGAGTTAGAGAGCTCGTAAGGGTGAAGAGAAAAAGAAAGTGAGAGAGAAGAGAAGAGGAAGAGAAGCTTACCTGAAGATCTGTCAACTGGACCGTGGATCAGATCCAAGCCAGTCAGCTCCGTTGAGAGCCACATTGTGCATTTCGCTTTTCAGTGTCTGTTTGCTGAAGTTATCTTTCATTTCGTGTTTCTGTTTTTCTTCTTATTTGGTTTTCCTTGTTCTTTCGATTCTCAGTAGTGAGGTCGGGTTCCTCCTGTGGATCAGGAGAAGGGAGATCTGATCTCCGGTTGCAAGTAGCTGGGAGCTACTTGTGGGTTCCCTCTGGTCAGAGGAAGGGAGACTTGTCTCCGGTTCTGGGCTTGCGGGTTGCAAGTCCAGGGGTCCCTCCGGTTGGGAGGAAGAGGGGAGGCTGTTCCCCTGGTCAAGCTGTGTGGCAGCAACTATTTGCAGACTGAGTCTGCTTGTCTAGCATTGGCTAGTGAAGCCTCACTTCGGTTGGGAGTGAGGGGTGGATGTAGGTCTGGAGGACCGAACCACCTAAAAATCTATTGAGCAGTGGTTTGCTTTGTGTGCTTGCTTCCGCTAGATACTTGGATAGGCGCGCTCCTTGTGTTTGCTCTTACGTTTAATTGAATTTGTTTCATTCTGTGTTTGCGTCTAGCATCTGAGTTTTTAATTGGCCTTTATTCATTGAAGGATACATTCACCCCCCTCTGTATCCGGGCCTAGTACCCTAACAGCATTATTCAAGTCGGTGAAGTCCACGCACATCCGCCACTTGCCGGAAGCCTTTGGTACCAGGATGACATTGGCTAGCCACGTCGGGTACAGGACCGATTTAAAAAGACCAGTCTCTTGCCCCTTGGTGACCTGCGCCTTGATAATCGTCTGCTTCTCGGGTGCGTGCTTCCTTCGGCGCTGCTGCACGGGCTTCATGGTGGGGTTGAGGTTGAGTCTGTGCATCACGGTCTCCTCTGGTATCCCAGGGAGCTGATCGTCGGACCAAGCGAAGACTCGGATGTACTCAGAAAGAAATTTCTTATATTGCTGCTGTTCCTTGGGTGGTAGGTCGGCTCCGATCCTTACTCCTAGGGTCGGGTCATCGTTTAGGAAAATTGTTAGCAACTCGCCACCTGGCTCAGTAGCTGCGGATTTTTCCTCGACTCACCGGGGGCCCTTATCATTCCCGCCCGGCCTCGTGGCCTCCACCGAGATATTATAGCATCTTCGAGCCGTGGCCTGGTTACCTCGAATTTCCCCTACCCCGTTTTTGGTGGGGAACTTCATTTTTTGGTGATAGGTAGATGGTACTGCCTTGATCCGGTTGAGGATTCCCCGGCCGAAGATGGCATTGTACGCTATCATCCCTTTGATCACCATGAAGTCTACCATGACCGTAACGGTTTTGGGTGGGGTGCCGAGGGTAACCGGCAGGCTTAGGGCTCCTTCGGGGAGAGTGGCCAAGCCGTTGAACCCACAGAGGGGCGTTCGGACCGGGTGGAGTTTTGATGGATCCTCTCCCATTTTGAGGAAACAGTCATAAGACAATACATCAGGGGAACTTCCATTGTCCACAAGAATCCTATCTACGTTACAATGGTTTATAGTGGCCGAGATTACGAGGGCATCATCATGCGGGGTGCTCAGCCCCTCCAGGTCTTGATCAGAGAAGACTATGACCTGGGGCGGGGCCTTGGGTGGCTCTGGGGCTCGGCTCGCCCGCTCGGCATGACGCTTCCTTCCACGGCTGCTATCGCCTCCTGATGCTGTTCCTCCGGAGATGACGTTGATGTGGACCCCTCGGGGGGCGTTGTCAATCTCCTCTATGGCGCCTTGATCTTCTCTGCGCTCGGCAGTGAACCGAGCCAGGTGCCCCAGGCGGATGAGGTGCTCGATTTCGTCTTGGAGTTGGTGGCAGTCACCGGTGTGATGCCCATGATCGCCGTGGAAGAGACAATGTCTGTCTCGCTTGCGGTTCTTCGACCTCATCAGCTCGGGCCGATGGAGAAGTCCCGAGTCTTTGACGTCTTCATAGATTTCATAGACCGGTGCGGTTAACGGGGTGTACAGCTCGTACTTCCGCTTGCATTCTCCATCTCGGTCTCGCTTCTTTCCCGAGCTAGGATTTGGCTCGAGGCCAGGCTTCTTGTCCCCCTCCCGACCCGAGCTGGTTGCGTCTCGGCAAGCGCTGAGTACTTCTTCGCACTCGATGTGGCGCAGAGCAAGAGTCACTAGCTCGGCAAGGGTCGAGGGAGGGTGGAAGACAAGTTCACGGCGGAGGTTCTCGTCCCGGGTACCCCCGGTCAGTGCGGTTGTGTCCGAGGCCACGTCCAGGCTGGGGATTCGGAGGGCTTCCGATTTAAATCGATGGACGTAAGCCCGGAGCCTTTCCCTTGCGCCTGTTTGAGGGCCAAGAGCCCCGCTACCGACCTTGGGGGGGCACTTCCGGCGAAGCTCTCCTTGAAGACTCGCCCGAATTGCTTGAAGTCTCGGATGGATCCGGGGGCGAGGGCCCGGAACCACGCTTGAGCGCCCTGGACCAGAGTGGTCACGAAGGCTCGGCACTTGACGGGGTCTGACACTCCGTGTAGAGTCATCAGGGCGTCGAAGCTATCATAATGGTCGGCCGGGTCGCCCTGGCCGTCGTAAAGCTTGAAGGTTGGTATGGGGGTTCTGGGAGATACCTCTGCCTTCAAGATATACTCGGAGAACGGGGATTTCTCCTCGTCTTTCGGGGAAGAGGCCTTCTGTAGGGCGCGAAGGGCGCGCTCCTGCTCAGTGAAGCGCCTTTCGAAATCTCGCAGCCGGAGGGATAACTCCGGTTGCTGTCGTGCCGCGAGGCTGGGGGGAGCGTCTTGGCTGTCCCCGGGAACGTCGGCTTCCGGATTTGGCCGTTGCGTCCCCCGCCTTCCTTTCCTCGGCATGGAGGAGGCCTCTTGCTCCAGAGGCGGAGCTTGCGAGGGTCCTCCGACCCAGTTACGGATGAGCTGCTGGCCGCGGAGGGTGAAGCGGCCCCCAGCTGTGTGCTGGGACGTACTCCTGCGGGGGGGGCTCCCTGACGGGGCACGGGACCTTGCATCCCTGGCCGCCTGGGTCTTCATGAGTTCCACGAGGACATCCAGTTTGGCGTTGAGGGCCTGGAAGGCTTCGGTGCCACCGTAGGGGGGTAGCCCCGCCGCCGCAGGGGGGGTGGTGGTCCGTCGGCGGGGATACTGGCGTTGGAGGGAGGGTTCTGTGAGGCCCTAGAAGGGCCATCCCCTGCTGCTACCATGGCCTTACCCCTTTCACCGGGGGACCTCCTCCCTGAGCTCCTTCTCACCATGTTGGCTCTTCGTGCGTTTCCCACAGACAGCGCCAGATGAAGAGGCGAAATCTCGCGCTGGTTCCTGAGCGGGCTGGTAATCACCAAGTTAGTGAACTGCAAGACAGGGAAACGGGTCAGAGGGCCCAGGGGGATTCCCTGGGGCGAAACTCTCCGACGATCAAGTCAGTAGAGCAATGGTGGGAGCAGCGATAGGGAGGAGAAGGTGAAGGCGTGAGATCCCTCTCCACCAATGGGGTGAAGTGATCCGTGCTCAGGAATTGGGGGTGAATCAGTGTCCTTTCTGGACTTACCTTTCGCCGGAGGATATCCCAGGTTTAAATAGTGCGCTGCCCTCTGGAGTCCTGCATGCCGAGGGGTCTCCGGTGGAGGTTACGTCATCATCGTGGGCGTTTATGGCCTCATCGTGGGGGCGTTATCCTCGCGGGGAAGCCGGAGCTCCTGGACTTCTTAGCGCCCGGCCGGCTGTGGACTCTAACGGCTGTAATGATAAACATTTTATCGGTCATACCGAGCTTAGAGGGGCCGGCCCTACTTGGGCACTAGGCCTAGCTCGGTGAGGAGAGGGGTCGGATAGACCGGCTAGCGCTTCCCTCCTTCGTGCGGAGGGATAGCTCGTGCGCGGGTCTTCCTATGACCTGACCGATGCTCGGGCTCTCCGAGCCTTGGGGCCGCCTAGGAGAGTTGTTTCCTCGAGCGTTGTTTTATTGGGCTTTTCCAAGTGGGTCCTGTGGGCTGTCACTTGGACGAGCTTGCCTCGTCGAGCCCTGTTGGGCCTAGTTGGGTCTGCTCTTTGAGTGGGCTGCAGGAATCCCCCTCTCCAGCCACCATCAAGTATTTTAAACAAGTCAAGCACGATCAAGTAACAAGAGATAACAAGAGATTTCTGTCGTAGACATCACGCTAGTCATGCACTCGGTGCAATGCCTCACCTTGTCATTACAAACTCCCATGGACACAAGTACTTTTCGCGCGCTCTCCCCAGGACCAGACTAGGCCCTTATGATGCGTTGGCATTGATTTATCGGATCCAAGATCCCAAGTTCCGTCTAGACATTGTAGTCAAGTTTATGTCCAAATAATTAGAGGAATTACTGTCCAGAAGTTCAAGATTTAAAGGACTAATCTGTCCTTGGATTCAAGAGCACAAAACACGATAAAACTCATCTCTGAGAGATGTATGGTCATACAGAGGCCGCTCAAAGGATATATGCGGCTAACACTGGGCTGCACTTACAGGAGATGGACTGAAACTCAGCCCACGAGGTCAAGAATGAACGGCTGATAGTGTGCCGCTCTAAAGGATGAACGGTAAGTTCTAGGTCGCGTAGGTAAAGAAGACCTTAAGACCCATGAACAAGATATATGGTCCATACATGGATGTATTAAAGATATACGGTCCAAGAAAATCCGCATAAGGTCTGAACGGTAATATTCCAGCCGCACCACCCGGGTTTGGCTAGAAAGTTAAGAAATCACCCTATTGGACTCCATGCTGCCAAAGACAGGGTAAAACTAAACCAGGGCCTAGTCTACTGTCTATTGGTCAGTCTAGGGCTTAATGTTTTGGTCGAAGATTGATCAAGGTTAATTGACCAACACTTAATGGCATAAGCCAGGTATATACGGTCGTTATTAGGCCGCCTACGAGGATATGCGTTCCACTACTGGCCGCACATGCCTCTCTTAGCCCAATTCGATCCAAGACTTATAAACCAGCGGTTCAGTCACATAAATCGATGTTTTGGTGGTTCATTAGGTTCTTAGCAGGGATATACAGAGATCCCAAGATAATGGTAAGTCCGCCGGATGGAGTGTCCGGAGGTAAGTTCAAGGCTAGCACAACTAATAGGGCTAATGACTTATTAAAAGTCGATAAATTGGGCAAACCGTTCTACTGGAGTAGAATGGCTGTCAAGCAACCTAGTATTCATTTTAGTCCTAATTTCCATGTCAATTTATCAAGGATCATGATTTACATTAATTTGATTGCCAAAAAGCTTAATCAAGATGCTAATGACAATGAACAAGATCATGTAGGAATGAAATAGCATGTATTTTACAGAAATTTACTTTCATGATTTACCACTTATCGTATGGGTTTCTAGTTTACTAATTATCCATTAAGACACTAATATGAATCAAGTAGAACTCACACTAAGTCATTTTCTGCATAGATGTACGGTCCTTAGCTGACCTTATATCTACTGGCCTGAAGGGACTAGGGCTTATATCCACTGGGCTGATGGGGACTTGGACGGCCAGGGCAGGGCCGCCCAAGGGTTGGGCGGTCTGGGTGGAGCCGCCCATGGGGTTGGGCGGTCATGGGCATGGCCGCCCATCCTTGGGTTGTGCGGTCACAGGGATGGCCGCCCATCCAGTTATGTGGTTGTCTGGGAGCCGCCCATCCCTGCCAGGGTTGAGTGGTCAGATGGGAGCCGCCCATCCTGGTTGTGTGGTCAGCTGGGAGCCGCCCATCCTCTATTGTGTGGTCTACTGGGAGCCGCCCAATGGGTTGGACGGTCCAGTGATGGCCGCCCATCCCAGGTTATGTGGTCTATCGTAAGACCGTCCAAGTCTAGTAAGAAGCCGATCGAACCAACCCTAGCCCGCCCTCGGTGAGGTTTTTAGGGTTACAATAAAACATGAAATTCGAAGGGTATACAACATAGAATTTGGGGCTTTTACTACCAATAGAAAGAGCATGAAAAACTCTACAAGATGCATGAATCAATTTTTGATTTACAGCCTGAAATCGCTACTGAAATCAAAGGGGAACAAGTTATGCCCTAATTCTGACATGCCTCTACCAAACATTTAAATTAACGTAGGATACCTAATAGAATTTAGGGCTTTTTGGCTCAAAAGAAAAAGGACTAGACGCTGATTCTATCCATATATAACACTTTATATTAGGCTCGTTATTACCTACCTCAATCGAGTGAAGAGGGAAGAAGAAGGGACACCGACACGTCTCCACTAATCACCAGAGATCTCCCTAGATCGATCTCCACTGCGGCCGCCACTGCTCCCAAAGGATTCTAGGGTTGCCGAGCTTTATTTTTATAGCTCATACACTTTCTAGATCCTTCCGTGCTGGGAGAATTCGTCGGAGCAAGTGGAGTGATTGGAAACGGCGCCGCAATCGTTGACCTCACCCAAGCTCGATCGATTACAAGTTTTAGGGTTAGTGTTTCGATGAATTGGCAGAGGAGAAATGATCCATAGATCGTGGCCTTTCATTTGCCACCGATTTGGGCTCATTTGATGGAGTATTAAGCCCTAATTTTTTGGTTTAAGTTAAGGTTAGGTAAGTGTGCACTTTGGGCTCAAACCAATGATTAGACCTAGTTATAGATTTTTTCTAGGTCAACCACAGAAGACAAAGTTGTTAAATAAATTGTCCTTTACCAAATTATCATTTTTCTAAATTTTTATAAGGTAGTCTAAATTTCACTAGTTCTATTTACTAAGGAATTAAATATTAAATTCTGAAATTCATTCATTTCAATTTTATTTCAAATTTTTTAAAACCGGGGTATTACAGTAGGTGTTCTCAAATCCTTGCCCAACTAGTAGCTAAATAGGTTAACTTATGCATGCTTAGAGTTAGATTAACTCATCATCCATGCTATATATATATATATATATATATATATATATATATATATATATATATATATTACTTGGCTTTACCATGATCAAGAAATAATACCATGTTATACATATTTTAATCGCTTGTTACACCCGTCGCATATGATTCTATACATACTTTTACCATGATCTTTATGAGTTTGAACTTAGTAATTAGCATGATTTAATGAGTTTTTGAACATATTTTATCATACTATTTTTACAGTCTTAATAACCATGTTTTAAACCTTAATATATAACCTCTGTTACACAGAATACGTTCATATTTTAAAACCCAGAGGGTCCCAGCTCTCTTGTAAATGGCACCCCTGACCAGGGCGCCAATTACAAAATTGAAGACTCCATGAGGAGTCATCAATTAAATGAAGACATGTTCCATGTCGTCATTTCCATTTCTGAAATTTCCAGTAATTGATAATTCAACACATTCAAAATTCCATAACTATCAAACTAAAGCATGAAATTTGTACATGAGCATGTTTCTGGAATCCTGATATTTTTCCCTATAACTTCATACTGATGAATAGTAAACAACTCCTTGTAAATGGCGCCCCTGACCAGGGCGCCAATTTCAAAATTGAAGACTTCCCGAAGGGTCGTCAATTAATTGAAGACATGTACCATGCCGTCAATTAAATTTTCAGTAATTTCTAGAAATCAGTAAATCAACGCATTCAAAAATCTATAACTAATAAATTGAACCATGAAAATTTTGCCAGAATATACTTCTGTGACCCTGAGATTTTTCTCCACATGACCATGTCATCAGATTCTGATTTAGAGAAACTTTGGAAAAATGAATAGTTGCTTGTATCACAGAATGTACCATTCTGATACGAAGCACAACTCACTTGAAAAATAACTCAATTGGTGACCCTACGTAGTGTCATCAATTCGAGTTGAACCTGTACTTAAATTTAAGATAATCCGGATAGTCTTCAATTAAATGAAGACTACTCACAGAGTCTTCAATTCGTTAAATAGCGACAGCCAGTAAGTCTTCAATTCGTTGCTTACCAGAAATTTTGGTAAAACCCCACTCAGGAGGGTCACGGTCTAGGTGTGACGGATAGAAGAGGTAAAGGAAGCTTGACCTAAGATGACTACCGCCGGTGACTAGTTGCCGACCATGGTGGCCGTTGGGGGGCCGTCGGCCGCCCCCCCTCCGCAGGTTTCCCTTTCTTTCCCCATTGCCCATCCTTCTTCATCCCCAGCCGCAAAGCCGGATCGTCTGGAGAGAACGTTTGCAGACGTTTTAGCTTCGTCCATGTCTCCCCCGACTGTTCCCGGCCTGGTGCACGCCCCAACTTTGACGGATAACGGAGAGCCAGCGATTTTTTTCTCAAAGGAGGAGATCACGCAGAGCTTGATCCCGTTTGATTTTGCTCTGGTTGCCCGCACACCCCATGGAAGGCCGGCTTTTCCTGAGATCAGGAGTCATCTGTCCAGCCGCTGTAGATTCAAAGAGGATTTCCTGATAAGTGCTTTGGACCCACGTCATCTTCTTCCAAGATTTCAAAATTATGACGACTATTTACAGCTTCTTCTGCGGGAATCCATCTATGTTCAAGGTAGGTTATTCAGGTTCTTCAAGTGGACAATGGACTTCTCACCCATTGTTGATTCGCCGATTCTTCCCATCTGGATTGCCTTCCCAGGGCTACCTGTTAATTTCTTCCTTGAATCGATGCTCCGGTCAATCGCTGGTAATATTGGTCAAGTGTTGAAGATTGACCCATCTTCTCTTAATCTATAGAATACCGATGCGGCGCGTGTATGTGTTGAATTGGATATATCCAAAACTTCCCCATCGTGTATCTGGATTGGTATCCCTGGTGGCGGTGCTTGGCAAGAGGTTCTCTATCCGGAGTTTCCGGCTTACTGTTCCTCTTGTGCCCGTCTTGGACATTCTATGACAGAATGCAAATCCGTGGAAAAACAACCTCATTCTGAAACTCCCGTTCGTCTTGCGCCCAAACAATTTTGGAAGCCGGTTGTGGCAATACAGCCAGTGGAGGTTCGAAGAAAATCTCAGGAGGAAGCATTAGCTAATGCAGCTCAATTGAACCCTCCGATAAGAAATCTGAAATTAAAGGTACATTCCTCGGTGGAGATTTTGGACAATACTTCTGCAGCTATTACTATAACTCCCTCAAAAGGCAATGGTTCTTTCAAGGAAAAGAGTTCATTAGAACATTCGACATCAACTCTTGACCATGCTCTTGTGAGTGATGCCAGAGACTCAACTATGTTGCATCCTGTTGATTCTATTACTTTGGTCCCTGATTGTCCGGTAAAGTTTGTTGATCATTCAGAGCTCTCTTCAATCCAAACACCTGAGTTGGAGGGTGTGATAGTTCCTGTCCCTGTTTTAGCCGTTGTGGATGCTCATCAAAGCCCAACATGCAGAGAAAATTCGCCAGAGGATAAAAAGCAAGATCGACATCAACAAATAGCTCTAGCTGCTGGAATTTCTAATGCTCGAGTTATGCACAAAGAACAATCAGGAGTCATCACACGATCGATGAATAGGACTTGCTCCACGGGTATGCTCCCTTCCCCTTCCCTTATATAATGACATTTATCATTTGGAATGCTAGAGGTATTAGGAACGATCTCACTGTGGGACGTCTTAAGCTCCTTATTAAAAACTACAACATCAAGTGTATTGCTATTCTGGAGCCCAAAATTCAAGTTAGTTCCCTAGATATAATATGCAAAAGGCTGGGCATGAACAAAGCCGCTTCGAATGGTGATAACTCAGCTCACATTTGGATGATGTGGAAAGACCCTCTGGATCTATCTATTCTCAGCCAAGATGATCAACAAATATCTTTCAAACAGAATTCTGGTTCCCTTCCAGAATTCTATGTTTCTTTGGTTTATGCAAAATGCTCTATCGGTGAAAGGAAAAGCCTTTGGTCCTCCTTAAATAACATTCACATGCAAATTTCTGGCCCTTGGATGGTGGCAGGGGATTTTAACTCTCTACTTGACCCTGATGAGAAATTAGGTGGGAACCCTCCATCTCTTAAGTCTATGACTGACTTTAAAGACTGCTTGTGTGATTGTGCTCTCTCTGATGCTGGCTTTCTGGGATCCAAATTCACTTGGCATAACAACCAAAGTGGTGATAAGGCCATCTGGGCTAGACTGGACAGGGTTCTTTTGAATGGCCCTTGGCAGAGGGTTCTACCTATTTTTGTTGAGCACCTCTCTAGGGAGGCATCGGACCATGCTCCTCTTCTTGTTAAATTTGCTATTGAAACTAAATTCCGGAGCAGATTCTATTTCCAACAAATGTGGTCCTCACATGACCAATTCCCGAGGGCTGTTGAAGTTGATTGGAGAAACAATCCATTGGCATCCTCAGCTATATCCACTCTCTACTTAAAACTTAAGTCTATGAGAAAAATGCTTCAAGTATGAAACAAGCAGGTGTTTGGAAATGTTCATGCAAATTTAATGACTGCAGAAGATTCTGTTCTGAAGACTGAATTTCTTTATGACACAAACCAGAATCAGACCACCTTTGACAAGTTAGAGGCTACTAAGTCTGAATTGGCTTCCAAACTGATCCAACAAGAATGCTACTGGAGACAAAAATCCAGAGTTAAATGGCTAGCTGAGGGTGATAGAAACACTAAATTTTTATACATGAAAACTGTTGGAAATAGAAAGAGAAATTTGATTCCTTACCTGCGAACATCTACTAGAAACCTGACTTCAGACCATGAGGAGATGAAGGGTATTGCGGTTGCTCACTTCCAAAAGGCCTTTACTTCGCAATACCATCACATTGATGCGGATTTTCTCAGTAACATTCCCCAGGTGGTTACTACTGCTGATAATGATCATCTATGTGCAATTCCTTCGGAATCTGAAATTCAAGATGCTGTTTTCCAAATTTCGCCGGATAGTGCCTCTGGTCCGGATGGATTTTCGGGAGCGGTGGAGGGGGAGGAGGTCACAGGAGGGTTGCGGTGGAGGGGGGGTCGCAGGAGGGGGAGGGGGTGCGGTGGAGGGGGAAGGGGTGCGATGGAGGGGGGGTCGTAGGAGGGGGAGGGGGTCGCAGAAGCGGTGCGGTGGAGGGGGAGGGGGTGCGTAGGAGGGGGAGGGGTCGCATGAGGGGGAGGGGGTGCGGTGGAGGGGGGGTCGCAGGAGGGGGAGGGGGGTGCGGTGGAGGAGGAGGGGGGTCAGCAGGAGGGGGAGATGCTGTCAGTGGAGGGGGAGGGGCTGCCGTTGGAGGGGGGTGCAGTGGGTGGATGGGCTGTCGGTGTAGGGGGAGGGGCGCTGGGGGGAGGGGGTGCGGTTGGTGGAGGGGGTCAGCAGGAGGGGGAGGGCAGTCAAGAAGGAAAACACCAGAAGACCTGCATCAGACAATCAGTTCCCATTATAAGTGCTTTCTATCCTCTTGTTGAGAGCAGTCAAGAAGATCAACATTTTTTCTAGGAAGGAATGGTATTCTAACAATGAAGATGTGTGACAAAGATGAAGCACTTCCCAAGTAGCAAAGGTTACACTTGTTATTCGTTTCATAACACATTTATAATAAAGTTTATAGCGAGCAATAAGTAAATTAAGTCAGCCTGATGATTCATGCAAACGATGAACACCAAACATGCTGTTGTTCAAAATCCACAACCCTTTTGCAAAAGGTCATGGATAAGTCTGCATACCAACGAACTGACGCTCCATAGACCCTACAATGATGGGAGCCTTACGGGATTGGGTTTACCCTATGCATGTGGATGCACAATCATTTACCTTAGGAACATATTTCATGCGTACACCACAAAAATGGGAGACCAAGTGATAAGAAACCAGACATTTAGGACTTGTTAGGAATGGTAGAGCATATTAGATTAGGTCTAGACGTCAATATTTGGATAGCTCTGGCTAGAATACTCAGAAGCAAAAATGAAATTTTTTTGAGATTCTTCGATCCTAGATTTTTTTAGAAGGTTGTAAATAAATTCAAGATTTTGGATAACAAAAAAGGCAATCAATAACACGGGGAAGAAGAAGACTCGGAGGTCCAACCTCCGGGTTGTGGGACCCTCTAGAGACATATCTCTGGGTTATGGGACCAGCCTCTAGGTTGCCCCTTCCTCGGGTCGGCAGACCCAAAGTCATTTAAATGAGATCATTCACCTCAAAAAAAAGGGACCCCATGGGCTGTCCTCACACTAAACAAACTAATCAACCAGATAAATAGATAACTAAGAATAATTTTAAAATTTTAGTTCGTCTATAGCAATAGTTGACTTATAGCAATAGGTAAATACTCTAAAAATTCATGCTTGTGATTTCAAACCTTGTGGATTTTAATTACATATAAATGTGTTTTTAAACCTGATTTTAATAGAAATTTGATGTTGATCTGACTCAAAAATGTGGATTGTTTAGCTTTGATGTTCTTCATTTGAATATTTTTTTAAATTAGATATTATTTAGACGGATGTATGTAGAATGATAAGTGTGATGTTATTTAATTTTATGTTATATAAACACATGGGGTATTCCATATGAGCTGAGATGCATGGGTGCGACCTAACATTACACGCACCTCAGGAGAGCGTGTTAAACCCGTGTCAATGAATCTTCCTGTTCAAGGCTTTAGGATTGATGTGTATGTTCCCATTTTTTTATGAGAATGTATATATCTACCTCAAAGTCTTGAATTGTCCCGTTTGGACAGTCTGTGAATGTTTGATCGCACTTAGGCAGTCATTTACTATATGTGTTTGTATGGTTTGCTGAAAATATCGGTTGTGTCTCCTCACTCTTCTTAGATATACCTTTATTGATTTTGAGTGTTTTCTTAACCACTTACTTATAAGTGTTTAAGAAAACTTTAAAATCAAGAAATATTTTTGGTATATCGGAGAAGTGTGAGGAGATGCTGCCAAAATTTTCAGTAAATTATGCAACACATATAGTAAGTGATTGTGTGATCAAACCTTCATGGATGGGTTAAAAAGTGATAATCTAAATAATAGTCCTCATCCAACTACAAATGGTCTGCGACCAACGATGTGAGGAATGGGTCGGGTTTATTTTCAAGAGTAATGATTTAAAAGTTACTTGTGTATTAACATTTATTGGGTGCAGGCGAAATGTTGACAAATCGTTCATGGATGTATCGTAGAATAGTTGACCGGGTGGTGTCGGATGATTTTAAGCATGGAGTTGAGAGTTTCATTAAGTTTGCATTGGGGAATCCAAACGCAGCAATAGACCGCGACGGTCACATTCGTTGCCCTTGTTCAAGTTGTAGAAACTTGAGGTGGCGTTCACCATGGGATGTGCAACATCATTTGTACAAGAAAGGGTTTGCGGATGGTTATACGAATTGGACGTGTCATGGTGAGGAATTCTGGAGGTTTGAGCCTAACAATATTGCAACCATAAGTTCTTACCTGCATATGGTTGTGGATGTAGCTGGTCCTAGTTTTAAAGTTAATGGAGAACATGCATATATGGAAGAAGTGCCGAATAAGAGAGCCGAAATATATTATCAACTACTTAGTGATGCTGATGAGCCGCTATGGGATGGTTGTGAAAAGCACACTCGGTTGTCTGCAGTGTCACAGTTGTTGAACTTAAAATCTGAATTTCACATCAGTGAGACTTATTTTGACCGTCTTCTCCTCTTGATCAAGAGTATGTTGCCTCGAGACGGGAAGTTGCCAGAAACTTATTATCGTGCAAAAAAGATGGTCAATAAGCTAGGACTTGGATATGTGAAAATAGATGCATGCCCGAATCATTATATGTTATACTACAAAGACGATGCAGATAAGATATCATGTTCTATTTGCGGCCATGACAGATTCAAACCTAAGGGAGGTGTCAATTCAAAGCAAAAAGATGTACCTTACAAGGCATTACGATACTTCCCTCTTGTGCCTAGGCTGCAGCGGCTGTATATGTCCTCAAAGACAGCTCTACATATGACATGGCACAGTGAAAGAGTACGCCGTGCCGATGATATAATAAGTCATCCTGCCGATGGTGAAGCTTGGACCCACTTCAGTCATACTCATCTTGCTTTCTCAAAGGAGCCACGTAATGTTAGGTTGGGTTTATGCACAGATGGTTTTAATCCATTCGGTGGTTCAGTGGCGTCTTATTCTTGTTGGCCAGTGTTCATGACACCGTACAACCTTCCGCCAGACATGTGCATGAAGCGATAAAATCTATTTTTGTCTCTAGTAATTCCTGGTCCAAAAAGTCTCGGAAAAAATTTAGACATATATCTCAGGCCGTTGATTGATGAGCTCAATTTTTTATGGACTGATGTAGTTGTTACTTATGATGCACGTAGGAAGTAAAATTTTATTATGAAGGCTGCACTGATGTGGACAATAAGTGACTTCCCTGCATATGGAATGCTATCTGGTTGGAGCACACATGGGAGGTTAGCATGTCCCTACTGTATGAAAGATACCCAATTATTTGTATTGAAACATAGTGGAAAAGCATACTGGTTTGATTGCCATCGGCGGTTGCTACCAAGTGACCATCCTTTTCGAAGGTAAAAAGACTCGTTTAAAAAAAATACTGTTGAAGTAGATAAAGCAGACTTGCAATGGGTGTCGGGTCGACATATGGCGACACGGGTGCAAAATTTACCAGATGTAGTACAATTGTCTGGTAGCACACGACAACTAAATAGTTTTGGAAAGGATCACAACTGGAACAAGAAAAGTATTTTTTGGGAATTGCCTTATTGGTCAACTCTTCTTGTACGACACAATCTAGATGTCATGCATATCGAGAAGAATTTTTTTGATAATGTGTTCAACACGGTCATGAGTGTTAAAGGCAAAACAAAGGACAATGGCAAAGCGCGCATGGACTTAAAGTTGCTTTGTAAACGTCCAGAATTGGAACTACAAAACATAAATGGAAGGGTTGTGCAGCCAAAAGCAACTTACGTGCTTAATGATACACAGATCAAGGAAGTGTGCCAGTGGTTGAAACAATTGAGATTTCCAGATGGATACGCATCCAACATAGCCCGTTGTATGAATGTTAATGAGGGGAAAATATATGGTCTGAAAAGTCACGACTGTCATGTGTTCATGGAGAGCCTAGTGCCCATTGTATTTCGTGATTTGTTGTCGAAGCCTATATGGGGAGCACTGACCGGGCTGAGTCAGTTTTTCAAGATTTTATGTGCATCAGAACTCAGACTTCGGGATGTACAAACTCTTGAAGAAAATGTGGTCAAAACTATTTGCAAGTTAGAGAAGATATTTATTCCGACATTCTTTGATTCGATGGAGCACCTGGTCGTCCATCTGCCATACGAGGCTATTGTCGGAGGGCCAGTACAATTCCTATGGATGTATCCATTTGAGAGGTATGTGAGAATTTTCATGAAGACATACATGTTGTCCATGGTCGCTACATGTCATTGCCATCTGAATTGTTGTTGTAGGTGCATGCATGAACTGAAAATGAAAGTTCGCAACAAGGCAAAGGTGGAAGGTTCGATTGCTGAGGCATATGTTATCGAAGAAATTTCAAACTTCTGTTCCATGTACTTTGAGCCAGATATTCAAACTCGTCGTACTCGACCTTCACGTAATGATGATGGGGGAGTTGATGATTCGTCAGATCGGCTCTCTATATTTAAGCATAATGGACGTGCTTTCGGACGTTGCTCGACCCGCACACTCGAAGATAGAGAGTTGTACGCTGCTGAGATATATATTCTTCTGAATTGTAATGAGATTGAACCTTATGTTGAGTAAGTTCTTAACTCACATTTCCAGTAATGCCATAACTTGTTCATCCTTCTTCTGTAGTTCATTTAAAGTAGTAGTGCATTTATATTGCAGACAATTTGATTCAGAATTAGCACAAAAATGTCCAAATATCCAGGACGTAGAGATTGAAAAAGAACGTGAGAAGTTTTTTGCCAAATGGTTGAGATATCAAGTTAGTGTCGATCGTTCAATATATATGTTTGCATTTACTAATATTGATGTAATTGTTCAAAAATATTTAACTACTCTACTTTACATATAGGTTGAACAAGGTCTCATTAGTGATCAGAGAGTACAAGAGATAAGTTATGGCTCCTCGAACGTTGCACGTGCCTATCCAGGATATATTTTGAATGGATACAGATTTCATACGAGGGATTATGGACGAAGTAAGTCTACGATGAACATCGGCGTATCTGTTAAGGGAAGTGTATACAATGAAGTGGAATTAGACTACTATGGTATTCTCGATAAAGTCATAGAACTTCAGTATTTGGGACGAGACAATCATGTATACATATTTAAGTGTCATTGGTTTGATCCTAATTCGGTTCGACATGACACGTCTATTGGGATTGTCGATGTCAAACATAGGTATAAACTTAATACCTATGAACCGTTCATTTTAGCCGCACAAGCCCACCAAGTGTATTATTCAAGGTATCCATCGTCCAAGAATAAAGATTGGTGGGCAGTTTGCAGGGTTAAAGGAAAATATTTTCTCACTTATGAGTTAAATATGAGTGAAAATGTCTCAGAGCTTGGCAACGCTGAATATTTTCAATCTGATGAAGTTGGCCTTATCGGTTCCACACATGTTAATCTGGATGAATCTGATGAGCCACTGTCATTATGTAAGGAAGATGAAGTGGAAGAAATCGATCCGACGGAGTTAAATGTTCATGTTAGAGGGGAGGAGGAGTCAGATGAAGAGGAAGAGTTCGAATCTGATGAGACTACGATGGATGACGAAGATGATGATGATGAGCTAGATATATCAACATGAGGGAGGCATGTTTTGATAATTTAGTAAGATGTTCTTACTTTTTAAGCATAATTTTAAATAACATTTGTCTAGCCTTATATAATTATGGATTAATATGTATTAATTGTTTTGTTATTAATAAGGAAATGGTGCGAAGAGGTCGTACTGGGAGTGGGAGGAGACAAGGCAGTGAGAGGGGCGCTACTTCCTCCTCGTTAGCATCTTCTTCAGACACATGTATATTTGATCAATAAGTTAGCTATATAAATATTTGAAATAATTTACTAATTTAAAAGAAATTTTTTATAGGTCCAAGTGTCGGCTCACCACCACTTGTACAGACGCCACCACCACTACTTACAGGTCCTAGTGCCCTCCCACCACCTCCCGCTACAGGTATATCTATTTTAATCTTTAGTAACATGTTGCATTTACTTATGAAAATTAATGCTTTCCCACCTATGTATTTCATTGAATTTCTAGCAAAATATTCATTTATCTAATGTGAATTAATTCTTACAGGTCCTAGTGCCCTCCCACCACCTGTACAGACGCCACCCCCACCACCTCCCACTACAGGTATATCTATTTTAATTTTTAGTAATATGTTGCATTTACTTATGAAAATTAATGCTTTCCTACTTATATATTTCTTTGAATTTCCATCAAAATATTCATTTATCTAATGTGAATTAATTCTTACAGGTCCTAGTGCCCTCCTACCACCTGTCGGTACAGGTATATCTATTTTAATTTTCAGTAACATGTTGCATTTACTTATGAAAATTAATGCTTTCCCACCTATGAATTTTTTTGAATTTCTAGAAAAATATTCATTTATCTAATGTGAATTAATTCTTACAGGTCCTAGTGCCCTCCCACCACCTGTACAGACGCCACCCCCACCACCTCCCGCTACAGGTATATCTATTTTAATTTTCAGTAACATGTTGCATTTACTTATGAAAATTAATACTTACAGCCCTCCCACCACCTCTGACTTCTACAGGGCCCCCCCCACCACTCAGTAGCCAGTTGACGATGCCAGCAGTCATCACGAGGGAGGCACTGTCCATGATGGACGTCGCCCCTGCTGGATCTCTGGGTATATTTATAAGGCTATTTTTCATTCATTAATTATTAGTGGTAAGTTTCTAATATGAATACTTTGACATTTGCAATCGCAGGAAAAAATTAGAACCTTCCGATGCTGTCCATCATGCTATTAGCCTAGTAATGGCACATGTGCCCGGGCCAACTTTGTCTTTCAAAGATTTTCCCATGGGCGTCCGCGATTCATTGTTCGACATGTTCTTAGTAAGTAACTATGTCATTTAATTCAAGTCTTTTCCAAACTCAATTCACAACAGTATATTAATTGTGATGCTTAATTTATTTACAGCGGACCTATCGATTCACGGGTGGACATGATGCGGCACGATGTCGTTTTGCCTGGGAGTCTATTGTGAAGACAAATTATCGAAAGAGAGTATATGCGGCTCAGAGGAAGGCTAAACAAAATGCTGGTGGGAGTGAAGACCGACAGCTGTGGAAGGAGCACCGTCCTCTATGGATGAGGAAGGAGGATTGGGACATACTATGTGACAAATTTGTCGACCCCAAGTGGATAGAAAAGTCCCAAAAAGCCAAATCAAATAGGGCGTCACAACCGGAGGTAAATTTGCATACATGTGGGTCCGTCTCTTTCGTGACTCATAAAAATAAAATGGTAAGTAATGTTTCAATTTATCTTCTTACATTTTATTAATATATATGACAATTTTTTACTATGAATTATATAACTTGCTGTGGAGCTTAATCGAGCTCCGACGTACCTCAAGGTGTTCGACAGAACACACAAAAAGAAGGCGACATGTCAATTTGTGAGTGCGAGAGCTCGTTCAGTAGTGGTAAGTTTATCTACATGTGCAACTTCTACCGCTCATTTAAATCAGATTGATTCATATGAAATTGACTAATTATTTTATTTTATTTGTAGGAAACATATAGCAGAGCTGTGACAGAGAAGTACGGGGAGGGAGAGGGGCAGTAGCCGGAGTTGGATCTGGCAGAATGGGTGGCCGCAACTGGTGTACCGAAGAAGGGCCAGATATATGGTTTTGGGGAGAGCATGGACTCTAGCGCAGTGATATCATCGTGTGCGAGTTCGAACTCTACCCAAACCATTACTTCTGCCTTCAGTATACCTCAACCTACCCCCAGTACTTCTGCCAGTGACGTCAGAGACATCGTCTGATCGGAGATGTCTAGCCAGATTTCTGATTTTCAGCTGCAGATGCAGCTGTAGTTCTGAGAGGAGATGTCTACCCAGCAGGCAACCATGTTGCAGGCACTCACTGGCCTTCTCTCCCAAGCGGGAATTCTCCCTCATGCATCCACCACCATGGCACAAGCGGCATAGGTGATTCTTTTCCATGAGCTCAGTTTGGCAGAATTATTTAAAATTAAAGAATCATTGTAAATCGGCATTCCGATTATTCCAACACGACCTGGGAGGTAGACGTGACTTGTGAGAGCTGACGGATTCCAATTCGGACATCCGATTTGAGCACGACGCTCAAAAGTGCATTTTGTAAATGCACTTGGTTTAAAATTAAAGAAGTCAGGTCCGGGGGTCCAAAATGTGAAATACTGATCTGATCGACATTCCGATCATTCCAACACGACCTGGGAGGTAGACGTGACTTATGAGAGCTGACAGATTCTAAATCGGATACCCGGTTTGAGCCCGACGCTAAAATAACTCAATTCAAAACAAAGTTAGTTTTCAAAACTAACTTAGTTTAGAATAATTCAAAAAAGTAGGGGGTTGGGGGTCCAAAATATGAAATATTGATCTGATCGACATTTCGATCATTCCAACACGACCTGGGAGGTAGACGTGACTTGTGAGAGCTGACGGATTCCAAATCGGACATCCGGTTTGAGCCCGACGCTCAAAAGTGCATTTTGTAAATGCACTTGGTTTAAAATTAAAGAAGTCGGGTCCGGGGGTCCAACATGTGAAATTCTGATCCGATCGACATTTCGATCATTCCAACATGACCTGGGAGGTAGATGTGACTTGTGAGAGCTGACGGATTCTAAATCGGATATTTGGTTTGAGCCCGACGCTAAAATAACTCAATTCAAAACTAAGTTAGTTTTCAAAACTAACTTAGTTTAGAATAATTCAAAAAAGTAGGGGTTCAGGGGTCCAAAATGTGAAATACTGATCTGATCAACATTCTGATCATTCCAACACGACCTGGGAGGTAGACGTGACTTATGAGAGCTGACGGATTCCAAATCGGACATCCGGTTTGAGCCCGACGCTCAAAAGTACATTTTGTAAATGCACTTGGTTTAAAATTAAAGAAGTCGGGTCCGGGGGTCCAAAATGTGAAATACTGATCTTATTGACATTCCGATCGTTCCAACACGACCTGGGAGGTAGACGTGACTTGTGAGAGCTGACGGATTCCGTCACAAGCCTGGGAAAAGACAAGAAGGAACCCGTCACAAGCCCGGGAAAATTCATGCAATCATTCAATAAGAAGCGGTTTTTCATGGGAGGGGAGCCCTCCAAGGGAAAGAAGTTCCAGAAGAATGACAGGCCATTCTCCACCGCCACACCCTCAAAGGAGATTTACAGGTATTGTGATAAAGTTGGTCATAAGACCGAGGAATGCTAGAGGAAGTTAGGCGCTTGTCTTCGATGCGGGAGCCGAGAACATCAAATCTCAGACTGCCCACTGATGAAGGAGTAAGACACCAAAGACGAGAAGCGTCTGGTAAAGAAACAAGGCCGTTTGCAAGCTCTCCGAGAGACGGAACTCACCGAAGGCGGAATTGTGGAAGGTACTCTCACTATTTGTTCAAAAACTGCTCAAGTTTTTTTTTATACCGGAGCAACTCATTCATTCGTTTCCAAGAACTTTTGTAGCAACCCTGATAAATTAAAGGACTAGAAAGTCTAACTAAATTAAAAAAAATAATTAAACAAGGCCCAGACCTTGTACATGACCCTCTTACGTCCTAAAAAGTCTCACAAAAGAACTCATGGACACTACTATTGTATTATAATAAATTTAAGAATGACATGTTATTTTTAGGTAAGCATTTAATGCACAACATAATTTTAATTGAATTAAGAATCATTAAATATCAAAGAAAATGTCAATTTATATTTTATTAATAATTTAAAAAATTTAATATTCCACATTTATTACATTATAATCTTATTAGAAGGGAGAAGGATATATTTATAAGATTTAATTACATTAAAGATATGTAAAAGATAAAAAAATGAGTATATATGTAATTTCGGTTCTTTCAAGAGCATTAAGATAAGGCCAAAAACTCAATTGACGCCTCTTCGTACAGGCGTATCCAACGTGAAAGACGACTTAATGCAAGTCGTTATTTACAATTAGCAAAAGTCAAATAAAGTATATAGATAAGAGAGTGATAGAAATAATAGGGATATATATATAATATTAATCCTTTGGAGGTTAAGGAGAAATGCCAAAATGCAAATGACGCCATTGCTTTAGGCGTTGATTTCAAATGTGACGACTTAATGAAAGTCGTTATTTTATTCTAAAATGAATAGTGCCCATTTTTGAATTAAAGAATTTTGGAAAACGAATTATATGAAAAAATAGAGAAAAATGGAAAACTCGTACCCCTAAAATTCCCATCTAGATCACATCAAGAAAAAAAGATAAAAATTCAGAAAGATCGTTACACCTTAAAATTAACAAATAGGGAAAGGTGAATGACGCCTCCGAGCAAGTTGTCATTTAATTTTGATGACTATGTATACAAGCGTCATTTATTGAAATAACGCCCCAACCTGAGGCGTCATTTCCAAAAGGAACAGTCGGTGTTTGGTTCGAACAGGGATGTTATCTGGGTAAGTTTGGATTAAGGAAAGGGATCCATACATGGATATCTGCGGTTTTAGTCCTAATCGAACTCCTAGAACCCATCAGGATTCCTTTCCCTATAAATACCAACCCCTCCATCGAACCAAGACGTCCTTCTGCTGCTGTTTCCTTGGTGCTGCTACTACGTTGCTCTTCATCCTACCGTGGTGTACGAGAAGAACATAGCAATTCTTCATCTTCTTCTTCCTCTTCCTCTTGCTGCCAATACTGTGAAAGGAGGAAGCCCTCTTCTGCTTCTTCGACAGTTCTTCACATATTGCCGTGGAGAAGCATAAAGCTTCTTCTTCTGAAGGTTTTGGGTGTTCGTGGGAAGCCTTCTGCTTCTCTATTTTTTTGGACAAAAGGGGCTGCTGCGTTGTTGCTCTTGCCATCTTCTTCTTGCCGGGAACGTAGAAGAATCCTCTTCTTCTTTCTTGTTCCTACTGCACTGCTGAAGCTATCATCACCCTCATCATCCTGCTGCTTTCTTCTTCCGAAGGGTGTTGCTATTGCGTTGGCTAAAGAGTTCCTGCTCTTGTTTCCAGTAACTCTGATAGAAACAGAGTATCGTTCTTCACCGTTCGTCACTCAAATCATCGATAAAGGTAGGTTTTCTCAAGTGTTAAGCAAAATTTTATGGATATTAGGCCAATTGCATGCATGTAGGTTGTTAGTGCTGCGACTGACTGCCATATGAGTTTTCACGATTTCATGATTTTACTGAAAATGACGCCCTAGATCAAGGCGTTGTTTTTTATTTAACGCCCGTGAAAACAAGCGTCAATTGTCTAGTTAATTAATAATGACGAATGTTCAAAATTTAATAACTATAAACCCTGATGTGTTAACTAATGCATGATCATGTTGGTGAATTCCTGCTATTTTTCTCTATCCACCCATGTCTCTAGTCTCTTGATTGGAAATACCCCAAAAGCCATGACTGTGATTGTACCTGATCATATGACAAGTAAATGACGACCATGTCTAGGACGTCAATTGAATAAACGCCCCTGTACGTAGGCGTCAATTAGTGATAAATCAAGAATTCCTGAAAATGTTTATAATTTCCCAGATATTGAAATAATGACATGCATCCTACCATCTTTTTAATATATGACGCCCCTGACTAGGGCACTGTTTACGAAATTGAAGCCTTAATGTAAGACGTCATTTAAATAATATCTGAAATTTTAGAATGTTTATAAATTTTAATATTTACAAGATCTGGATATAACGATTGTGTGAACAGTCGTCATTTACTGAACTGACGACCCTGACGAGGGCGCCAATTCATAAAATGAAGACTTAAGCCCAGACGTCAATTGACTGATTTTCTGATTTCGTGGCTTTTGTAACGCTTTTACAGTGGGTTAGTTATTAGACACTATATTCCATTCCGTGAATATTGTCCCATGTTTTACGTTGTTTTATCGATTACCCACTATTTCTCGGTGATAGACGAACTCTCCATAGGACATTCTGTTCCTTTGGACTAGTGACTTTATCATAGAGACCTCCATAAGACTCCGCTAGCCTTAGATTCCCTCAAGGCAGCCGAGCGGGTTGTACCAATAAAACCTATAACCATACTTGATTGCCATGTCACTCTAAAGAAACATGGTATACCGGCCCTCATGACATGTTATTTGGATGTCATGAGAATATCCTTAAAATTAATGGAATGGGAAACCATGTCATTATGTGCCATACTTGTGGACCTCAATTCTATCTAGCTTATCATGTCCAAGAACGAGCGACCATCGCTATATGAGCGCTTATTCTTATTGTCATGGCACCCAATTAGGGAACCGATTCCCCCTAGTTTTATACGATAATCGTGATTGTACCGTTATTGTTGTCTTTATACATCATGTTCAATCCTTGAAATTATATTCCACAAGATCTAGCTTAAAGTCCCTACCAGCTTATTCCATTGAAACTCTATATTGGCTATGTTAGGGTGCTAGGCCCGGATACAGAGGGGGGGTGAATGTATTCCTCTAGAAAATATAGTCCAAATTAAAGACTCTAAAGCTTAGATATGCGGAATAAAGACTAATGAGCTTTCCAAGATGAAATGATAAGGCAACAAATGAACAAACAGTTGGACTGCACCAATGCAGCCACCTGAACAACCAGAAACGAAGACAGAGCTAAACAACCCAAACACACTTAGCAGAATATAATGCTCAAAAATAACTCTCTAGATAATGCAACTAGCCAAGCATGCACAACCTGTGAATGGGAGGTAGAAGATATGGAGCTAACGCAAGGCAAACCACTGCATAAATAATTTTAAGGTGGTTCGGTCCTCCAGACCTACATCCACCCCTCACTCCCAACCGGAGTGAGGATTCACTAGCCAATGCTAGAACCAAACAGACTCAGTCTGCGAACAGTTGCTGCCACACAGCTTGACCAGGGGAACGGCCTCCCCTCTTCCTCCCAACCGGAGGGACACCCCAAGTGACTCCCAGCCACTTGGAAACCAGAGACCGAAGTCTCTCTTCCTCCAGTCTAGGAGGGAACCCGCCAGTGACTCCCCGTCACCAGCAACCAGAGGTCGAAGACCTCTCTTCCTCCAACCGGAGGGACCCCTGGACTTGCAACCCACAAGCCCAGAACCGGAGACAAGTCTCCCTTCTCCTGAATCCACAGGAGGAACCCGATCCCCAGCAGGGCAATCGGAAGAACAAGGCTAACCAAAGAAACAAAAGAAAAAATAAAGAAACAAAAAAAAAACACAGCAACAAAAGCTGGAAATGAAACACAAGAGATGTAGCTCTCAATGAGCATAGTCGTTCTGGATTTGATCCACGAATAGACTGAACTGATCTTCAATAGACTCTCTCCTCCTCTTCTTTTCTTCCTCTTCTTTCTGCTTCTCTTTCTTCTCTCTTTCTTCTCACTTCTCACGAGCACTATCTCTCTCTTTTCCTTCTTCTACTCTCACTCTCTTTCTTCTTCTTCTCTTTTTCTGGATCGAAGGGCTTTCTGCTCTTCAGGCTTCTTCTTCGATCAGCCTCCATCTGAAGACGAAGGCTCCAATATATACCAGCAGCAGTGGGGAGATAGGGCGTGTGCTTCCCACGCCTTTCGTATTAAAGATTCCTCCTCGGATCATGTGCTCAGCACCCACCTCGGATCACGTGTCAGGTGCCAGCTTCAGGTCACGTGCTCAATGACAGTAATCTGACTTGCTGCGTTGACGCTGTCAAGCAATGGCGTTAACGCAGTGAGGCATTCCAGTAAGCCATTAGCTTCGTCTCTTTAGCTGCTGCATCGACGCTGCTCAATTATGGCGTTGATGCAGTGGAATAGCCTGTGAAAGTGAATGCTCCTTTAACTGCTGCGTCGACCCTTCCAACCCGTGGCGTTGACGCATTGATGCGTTCCAGTGAGCAACCAGCCTAGCCCTTTTTAACTGTTGCGTCGACGCTGCTCCACTGCTGCGTTGACGCATTGGAGTATTTCTGACAAGGCCTCTACTTTTTGAGTGGCTGAGTTGACGCAGCCTTTGCGTAGAGTTAACGCTGTGAAGAGTATCCGTGGATGCATCTTCACTGGTGCGTGGACGCCTTAAGCTCTAGCGTCGACCCTGTTCCCTTCAGCAACAAGAATGAAGTCATAAGATCTAAGTATGTACATTGTAGTGTATATACTTCGAAAGAAATAGTCCAATGTATATACTTCAAGAACTCTAGACAACGGACGCTGTACAAGCTTTAGGCTTTGAACGCTTGAGCGATGTATAGACTCTGAATCGATAAGGTAGGATGCACAGACTATGAGAAGGTTGAAGCACTGTGTAGACTTGATGAAGATTGAGGCCGTTCTACAGACATGGGGTTCAGCTGAGGATGTATGGACTTTGACGAAGTGAAGCAGTGTACAGACTTTGAATCAAACCGATGTATAGACTTGAATGGGCATGGAGTGTATAGAGTTGAAGTCTGAAGACGATGTATAGACTTGGTGAACACTGCAACATCGATCGGATGTATAGAGTTGGTGAAATGAAGTCCAGTGTACAGACTTGCAGATACGAAGCCAATGTACAGACTTAGAAGGATTTGAACGGGAGAGTGTATAGACTTGGTTCCTGTAGCAGTGTATAGACTTTAAATGTAGCTAAAGCTTCGAGCGTAGGAATTTGCCAGAATGTATAGACTTTCAATGAGGGAGCATTGTGTAGACTTGGGAAGTCTGAGCCAGTGTACAGACTTTGTTACCCAAACGAATGAATAGACTTTGCCACAGTCTAATGTATAGACTTGAAGAAACTGAACTGAAGAGTCGACACATCAGCTCAAGGAGTTGACGCACTACTGTGTGGACAGAGACAAATATGACTGAAGGGTCGACGCATCAGCACAATGAGTTGACGCACTGCTGTGGAGACTGTGCAGATAGAGTGTAGACAGAATTAAATAGAGCATGTTATCTGACAGCCCTATGAACTCCATACATTTACATGATAAAACATGAATTTATCGTGCATATAAAAGAAAGCATTATGATCAGAGAATGACTGAATAATAGCATGATGACACACAACAAGATGACTCACAGTGATTAACTTACATCAAAAACCAATCATCAAAACCATCATCAAAACCACAGGGGCACAATAATCTCCCCTTTTTTGATGATGGCAATATTACATTGTGAGTAATGCTGATGACACAAACTATTCTCCCCCTTTGACTTCATCAAAAAGAAAATAGTTTGAGAAATTATAGCATGTATAAAAATTCAGTCAATTTCTCCCCCTTGCAAGAACATGATTTTCCCCCTTTAAGAGTTTCAGCAAAAGCATGAGTTAGAGATGATCAAAAGGAACCTGCATGTACTGATTGAATGATATTCTCCCTCTTTAGCAAACAATCTCCCCCTTTGGTAGAATCATAATAAACCATGGGAAGGGGTATGAATGTAGATGCAGATACCAGAAATATGAATGCAAGAGCACAATTCTTCTCCTTCTATGCGCATGATGCATATGACAAGGAGGCTCCCCCTCAATAAATGGAACCTTATGAAATGAATGAGAAGGAGACCACAGGGGCAAACAAGGAGAAGTTCAGGTCAATGAGCCAAGGACATGAGCAGAAGAGTTTCAATTAACAGATTTTTCAAGGATGCTCCAAACACAAGAAGTTCAGCCATATTTTCAAAGAGATATCAATCTCATAAATCTAAAACATAAGTTTTCAAAGTCTTCCATTATAAGGGCTTATCAATGAGCTTTATTGAACAGCATGGTTTAAATATGATGTATGTTGAGTTTATCAATAAAATTCTGTATTGATATCTAAAACCATGGTTTAATAAAAATGAACCAAGCCCTCATATTTATCTTGATAAAACTCCCTATCTCTTGCACAATCAAATTTATTGACTTATTTCGGAATTACATGCATCAGTATTGAAATCAAGCAATTATGAAGTCATATGATTTTGTCTAGGGTTGTAGCAATTTGATTTTAACATCAATATTCAGATATTTCAATTCGTTCCACAATTTTTCATGCTACAAATTTTACGAGCACTCTAGTTCAGTGCACACCTTGTAACTAGAGGATATACCTTGATCAGAGGCCAATATCCCTAAGCACTTAGTGTGACTAACTGTCATACTTTATATGAACAGAGATAGCATTTACACATCATGACACACTGCAAATCATTTCTTGATGAGTGAGTTGTATTTCTCAGTGTGCATGCCATTGCTCTGCCTGAATTTCAATTATTCTTAATCAGAGTTAATTATGGTACCTCATGACACAGTCCTTTGGACATGTGTTTCTTAGTGACCAAGGTCATTGCTCTGACAGAAAATACCCTTTAGACATTTTAGAAAAATTCATTTGCTTCAAATCAATAACAATTTCATGTACTTAACCAAATAAAGTCATGTATTCAATAATGTAGATTTCAGAAGATTTTACAAGACACAGCATGAAACAGATGGTCAAGGTTTATTAAACATGCTTCAGATATTTTTAAGAGATTTTAAAGCCAAACTCATTGAATACATTAAACTTAAACCACATGAGTTATTTCAGTCATTCATAAAAACATATAATAGAAGATTTCTAGTTCAAGAATTTTTCAGATTTATGATTGAGATAGTCCCATTGAAATCTTCATGACAGACTGATAGATTTCTGAAGTCAAATGATACCAATTGATAGGAGAGATTTTGAAGCTTAGTGTTTTTTCGAATATGATCAAGGTTTGTCAACAAAAATGATAAGAAGTGATATGCAATGAATTCTGACAAATGTATGCATTTGACAACCTATTTGCAATGCATTATATGTATGCAAAAATTCAACACTGAATGCTATGCAAGGACATGTAATTAACTCCCCCTGAAAACATATAATGTTTGCCATGAGACACTGAACATATGATTTTGATTCATGCACATTCAGACTGTCCAAACCAGCAAAGTGACCCATGGTACTAGGAGGAGCACTTGGTCTAAAAGACCACCTCACACATAGTAAGAACCTCCAGACAGACTTCCCTGCCTTTTGATACCTTACCATTTATATACCATTGAGGTCATGCATGATAATTCAACATGCAGTCCTATATGCAATTCAGAATGTTCAGTGAGCTATTGCAACACACAAATTTCAAACAATATTCACATTCAGTTCAGATTTTCAGAAATTTCAGAGTGCATGATCAGAAAATAATGCAACCGGCAGATGATGAATGAATATGCAAGAACAGATTTAATATGCATGCACTAGATGAAACTAAGAACAAGATATGCAAGAATACATCAAACCAGATATGCAATGAGTTTCAAAATGGGAAATGCAGAGAGATTACCTGAAAAGTGTGAGAATGGGGTTTTTCATTCTTGAGTGCCTTGGATCATTACCCCTTTATTCCATCCAAGGCACACATGCTAGGCACCTTCCTATTTTCCACTAGCAGGAACCCAAGTGGTCTTGGGTCTTGCATAGTAATTAGCCCCTTTTGGGACTGCCTGCATCTTTTTCTGTGCCAAATAGTCATCAGAGTTCATGATAAAATAGTTATGCATTGAATGCCCAGACAGCCCACAATAGTGGCATGAACTAGCAGGTTTCATGTTCCTCTTATGTATACTAGCATGAACTTGAGCATTATAAGAGTGAGCATGAGGGTTTCTGTTATTATTATGAAATTTTTTCTTTTCATGACCAGCTACCCTGCAAGCAGCAACTTGGTGGCCTGGTCTTCTGCAATTTGAGCAAACAGGAATTCTTTTAAAAACAAGTTTGTTCCTACCAAATTCTTTAGAATTTCTATTCCTACCTTTGACATGCCAGCAGTCCTTGACTGCATGGCCATGCTTCCCACAATGGGAGCAGAAAGGGGACTTTCTTCTAAAAGAACTTGCCCAACATTCAGTGGCCTTGTGCCCAAGCTTGTTACAATTAAAACATTTGACATGCTGCTTCAGAGAAGCGGTTTTGTTTATATTAAAAGCATGTTGGTTAGCATAAGATTTAGCATGATATGAGAGTGGTTTTTTATTTCTATTAGCAAACCAACATTGAGCAATTGAGTGTCCTAATTTGCCACAATTAGAACATGTGACACTCCTTTTCTGAGGTGAAGGATTTTTATCATGAGATCTCCTAGCATTCTTATCATCCTTCTCCATCAACTTACACTCATGCATCAGATGTCCAACTTTATGACAGTAATGACAAATAATCTTCTTTTTAGATGCATGTGAGTGTGTGTGAGGACTGTGATCAGCAAACACTGATGGACCCTTTTTATTTATTTTCTGTTTTCCAATCATTTTCTGATTTTTATCATGTTTTTCTATTTTCTTAGCCTTATACTGAGGTGAAGATGAAGTAGAAGGCTTTTCCTGTTCAGAAGATTTAACAAAAATAGTTTTCAAATTGGATCCATCGACCTTCCTCATGACTGGACTGTAGCCCAGTCCCTCTTTCTTAAAATTATCCTTTGCTCTCAACATTTTCTGAGCAATGGGCTGTTTGACTTTAGAGGTGGTGGCTACATCTAAACCACTTACAAAAGATGTCATAACTTTATTCTGAAGTTCCTTCTTGTTTATCTTATTGTAGCCCAGCCCTTCCTTGCTAGGGTTGATTTTTATACCTAGTAGCTTGTCTAGATTTTTCTGCCCATCAACAAATTTAGACAAGGAAACTTTCAAATCCTGAATTTCATTTTCTAAAGAGGAAATATGTAACTCATAACTGGCAATCTCTTGCTCACAACAGTTCATAGCTTCATTCAAAACTTTGTTAGCAGTTTTATATTTTTCAACTTCCTGTTCCAGATTGCTCAGTTTATCAGAATCTTCAACACACACAGTTTTTCCTCTTTCTAAGGCTAGCAGTCTCTCAGACATAGTGGAGTTCAGCATTTTTAATTTCTCATTTTCTTCCTTAAGCTTGTCATTCTGAATTAACTCATTTATCAAAGTCTGATCTTCTGAGTTAGTTTCAAGTTTTCTTCCAGCCTTGAATTCCTTCAAATCATTTTCCTTCTTTTCAATGTTTTTCTGTAATTCCACATTCATAGATTTGATGGCTTCAAGTTTTTCAGCAAATAAGTTCTTCTCCTGCTCAAGTTTCTCAGATTTTTTATCATTTTTATTAGCAGATGTTCTTAGAGAATCATTTTCAGATTTCAGCTTGTTTAAATCTGAGTTCACACTTTCAAAGTTTTTCAGCAATTTTTCATACTGGTCATGATAGTTAACAAGAGTCTGATTATCATTATCTGAGTTGAATTTTTCTTTGAGTTCAGATATCACATTTATATGATCTTGATTTTCAGTTTTCAATAATGAAACTTGTTTCTTCAATATTTGAAAATCAGACATACAGGCATCATGAATATTTTTCAATTCAACACAATTTCTACAAGGAGAACTTGAACTATCTAAACCAGTACCCTTCTTCAAATTTTTATACTGTTTTCTTAACAGTTCATGAGATTCAAATAATTCAGCATATGCATTCTCCCAATCTTCTAGAGAAAAATTCTCGAAGAGATTTACCTCATCATCATCATCTTCTTCAGTTTGATTGTTGCCTTGATCGCTGCCACTTTGATTGCTTCTGTTGACCATCATGCAGCTGTCCACATCTATCTCCTGAGTTCGCTTCAGTGTATCCATAATATCTTTAGCAGAACTGCAATCAACGAAACATGAGTGAAAAGCTCTATCAGTAGCTGCCTTCATCAGATTTATAGCTATCTGATTTTCTTCGTGCAGTGATTTTTGACTGTCAGTCCATTTGGACTTTTTCTTTGGTAGTTCATGAGGACCATGTGAAATTACTTTTCACAGGTCTGGATTCACATATTTAACATAATTCTTCAGACTAGCGAACCATGCATTAAAATGCGTACCACTGAAAATTGGTGGATGGGCCATGAGAACAAATAACAAGAAAATTCAATGCAACAGGAATATTGATGCACTAAAAATAAATTAGCATCGAAGACAGCAGGATCGGATCTGTAGGTCGCTAGACCTTCTAAGCAGACACCGCTCTGATACCAACTGTTAGGGTGCTAGGCCCGGATACAGAGGGGGGGGGGGTGAATGTATCCCTCTAGAAAATATAGTCCAAATTTAAAACTCTAAAGCTCAGATATGCGGAATAAAGACTAATGAGCTTTCCAAGATGAAATGATAAGGCAACAACTGAACAAACAGTTGGACTGCACCAATGCAGCCACCTGAACAACCAGAAACGAAGGTAGAGCTAAACAACCCAAAAACACTTAGCAGAATATAATGCTAAAAAATAACTCTCTAGATAATGCAACTAGCCAAGCATGCACAACCTGTGAATGGGAGGTAGAAGATATGGAGCTAACGCAAGGCAAATCACTGCACAAATAATTTTAAGGTGGTTCGGTCCTCCAGACCTACATCCACCCCTCACTCCCAACCGGAGTGAGGCTTCACTAGCCAATGCTAGAACCAAGCAGACTCAGTCTGCGAACAGTTGCTGCCACACAGCTTGACCAGGGGAACAGCCTCCCCTCTTCCTCCCAACCGGAGGGACACCCCAAGTGACTCCCAGCCACTTGGAAACCAGAGACCGAAGTCTCTCTTCCTCCAGTCCAGGAGGGAACCCGCCAGTGACTCCCCGTAACCAGCAACCAGAGGTCGAAGACCTCTCTTCCTTCAACCGGAGGGACCCCTGGACTTGCAAGCCACAAGCCCAGAACCGGAGACAAGTCTCCCTTCTCCTGAATCCACAGGAGGAACCCGATCCCCAGTAGGGCAATCGGAAGAACAAGGCTAACCAAAGAAACAAAAGAAAAAATAAGGAAACAAAAAAAAATACAGCAACAAAAGTTGGAAATGAAACACAAGAGATGTAGCTCTCAATGAGCATAGTCGTTCTGGATTTGATCCACGAACAGACTGAACTGATCTTCAATAGACTCTCTCCTCCTCTTCTTTTCTTCCTCTTCTTTCTACTTCTCTTTCTTCTCTCTTTCTTCTCACTTCTCACGAGCACTATCTCTCTCTTTTCCTTCTTCTGCTCTCACTCTCTTTCTTCTTCTTCTCTTTTTTCTGGATCGAAGGGCTTTCTGCTCTCCAGGCTTCTTCTTCGATCAGCCTTCATCTGAAGATGAAGGCTCCAATATATACCAACAGCAGTGGGGAGATAGGGCGTGTGCTTCCCACGCCTTTCATCCAGAAGATTCCTCCTCGGATCACGTGCTCAGCACCCACCTCGGATCACGTGTCAGGTGCCAGCTTCAGGTCATGTGCTTAATGACAGCAATCTGACTTGCTGCGTTGACGCTGTCAAGCAATGGCGTTAACGCAGTGAGGCATTCCAGTAAGCCATTAGCTTCGTCTCTTTAGCTGCTGCATCGACGCTGCTCAATTGTGGCGTTGACGCAGTGGAATAGCCTGTGAAAGTGAATGCTCCTTTAACTGCTGCGTCGACGCTTCCAACCCGTGGCGTTGACGCATTGATGCGTTCCAATGAGCAACCAGCTTAGCCTTTTTTAACTGTTGCGTCGACGCTGCTCCACTGCTGCGTTGACGCATTGGAGTATTTCTGACAAGGCCTCTGCTTCTTGAGTGGCTGAGTTGACGCAGCCTTTGCGTAGAGTTAACGCTGTGAAGAGTATCCGTGGATGCATCTTCACTGGTGCGTGGACGCCTTAAGCTCTAGCGTCGACCCTATTCCCTTCAGCAACAAGAATGAAGTCATAAGATCTAAGTATGTACATTGTAGTGTATATACTTCGAAAGAAACAGTCCAATGTATATACTTCAAGAACTCTAGACAATAGACGTTGTACAAGCTTTAGGCTTTGAACGCTTGAGCGATGTATAGACTCTGAATCGATAAGGTAGGCTGCACAGACTATGAGAAGGTTGATGCACTGTGTAGACTTGATGAAGATTGAGGCCATTGTACAGACATGGGGTTCAGCTGAGGATGTATGAACTTTGACGAAGTGAAGCAGTGTACAGACTTTGAATCAAACCGATGTATAGACTTGAATGGGCATGAAGTGTATAGACTTGAAGTCTGAAGATGATGTATAGACTTGGTGAACACTGCAACATCAATCGGATGTATAGAGTTGGTGAAATGAAGTCCAGTGTACAGACTTGCAGATATGAAGCCAATGTACAGACTTAGAAGGATTTGAACGGGAGAGTATATAGACTTGGTTCCTGTAACAGTGTATAGACTTTAAATGTAGCTAAAGCTTCGAGCGTAGGAATTTGCCAGAATGTATAGACTTTCAATGAGGGAGCATTGTGTAGACTTGGGAAGTCTGAGCCAGTGTACAGACTTTGTTACCCAAACGAATGAATAGACTTTGCCACAGTCTAATGTATAGACTTGAAGAAACTGAACTGAAGAGTCGACGCATCAGCTCAAGGAGTTGACGCACTACTGTGTGGACAGAGACAAATATGACTGAAGGGTCAACGCATCAGCACAATGAGTTGACGCACTGCTGTGGAGACTGTGCAGACAGAGTGTAGACAGAATTAAATAGAGCATGTTATCTGACAGCCCTATGAACTCCATACATTTACATGATAAAACATGAATTTATCGTGCATATAAAAGAAAGCATTATGATCAGAGAATGACTGAATAATAGCATGATGACACACAGCAAGATGACTCACAGTGATTAACTTACATCAAAAACCAATCATCAAAACCATCATCAAAACCACAGGGGCACAACATGCTATAATTATAGTGGATGTCGAAAAATACACGATCAATGCCTGCGCATATAAGGGCCCGATCTGGTCCTGGGAGGAGCACCCGAAAGTACTAGTGCCCATGGGAGTTGTAATGATCACGGCGTGGCATTGCACCGAAGTGCATGACTAGTTTGATTAGACATTCCACAATCTCATACTCGACTTGACATGACATGACTTGCGTGACCCGGAAAGGGTATTTATATACTTGTTTGAAACGTAATAGCCAATTCCCGACATGACATGATGAATATGCTTGCTTGAATATCTTGACATTTATTGATATAAGTTCTTGAAAGACATGCTAGTTTACTCAATTATCTCTTCTTATACTCTCTCTCTCTTGTCGTTTTACGCAAACATGCATAGTTTTATTGCATTCACGTAACATGTAATTTACTTAAAGAAAGCTAGCTCTTGAGATATAATTCCTACTAAGCGTTCGCTCATCCAGTGTTTTCCCCTATTTTTCAGGTAAGTCCGATGACGAGACTCAATCGGATGGGGAAGGTCAAGAGTGAAGAGATTAGAGCTACTCCGTCTATCCAAGCATCTACTAGTCTTATCTTTCTATAATTTTGAGTCAATCGTTGTACTTTTCCCTTTATTGAGTCTTAGCACTTTCATTAAGTGGATTGTAATAGAAGTACTTTTGAGGTTGTGATTGAATAAAGGATTGGGTTATCTTTACTTTTGCGCACTCTGTCTTTGTGTTGAATACACTAACACTCTGATTGACATGATCGATATAAACTCATCACGTATCTCCGAGTTCCTTCCGCGCTCGGGGCGTGACAATTTTTATGGTATCAGAGTCTAGGATATTCAATTCCTAGGAAACCCAAGTCCAAGGATAGGTTTAAAACCTTTAACCGGTGAGATTGGGTAGAACCAAGGGTTAAGTTAACTTAGAATCAAAACCTCTGAACATAATCACATATTAATATAGTTATTGTAATTGTAGGACAATGGCTGCCGAACGTGCCCAGTGGCGCAACATGCAACGCACTCTGCAAGGCATGACCCAGGCACTTCAACAGGTGGCACAAGGAGGTGCACATCGTGGAGCATGAAATCTCCACCAGAGCTTCAAGAACATGAACCCTCCTAAGTTCATGGGATCCACTGATCCGGTTGACGCCGAACATTGGATCCGGGAGATCGAACGTATCTTTCGAGTTATGCAATGCACGGACCAAGAGAAGGTCTTGTTAGCAACGTTTCAATTGGAAAGGGACGCCCGTTGCTGGTGGGAGTCGGTCGAAGCCACATTAGATTAAGGACAAGTTACTTGGGAGGAGTTTGTTGAACATTTCAACAATAAATATTTTTCAGACCGAGTCTAGGAAAAGAAGGCCACCGAGTTCGCCGCACTTAAACAACGATCTTTGTCGGTGGCTGAGTATGTGGCACAATTTTCCAGGTTATCTCGATATGCTAAACATCTAGTTAGTACCGAGAAGATGAAAGCTAGGAGATTCCAAAATGGGCTCAGACCCCAATATTTCACACAGCTGGCGCCGATGGATATACAGGTCTATTCGGAGATGGTATGACAAGCCCAACTACTGGAGGATGCCACGGAACTATCTGATAGGATCCGTGGGAGAGACAAGAAGGAGAATGTTACTAGCTTCGGCACTTTCAAACCCAATTTCAACAAGAAAAGGCCAAGTAATGGAGGAGAGTCTTCTCAGGAGAAGAAAGTCAAAAAGATTAACAAGCCGTTCTCCATCACCACCACACCTTCTAAAGTGGTGTGTAAACACTGTGACAAGGCCGGACATAAGGCCGAAGAATGTTGGAGGAAACTTGGAGCGTGTCTCCGGTGTGGGAGCCGTAATCATCGGATTCCCGACTTTCCCCTACTCAATGATCAAGGCGGTGACGGAAAGCGCCCGGTGACAAAGAATGCACGTCTCCAAGCTATTAACGATACATAACAAGATGAAGGCAGACTATTGGAAGGTACATTGAAAGTTTATTCCAAGTCTGCATATGTTTTATTTGATACTGGTGTCTCGCATTCTTTTATTTCTAAAAAGTTTGCTAATCCATTACCCATGGAACCGGAATGGATGAAATTAGTTCTTTCAACTCCTCTCGGAAGCGAAGTTGACCTTACTCACCATTATCAAAACTGTGAAGTATTGGTAAAGGGAAGAAATTTTCGTATCGACCTCATATGTTTAGACCTAAAGGAATATGATGTCATATTAGGAGCCGATTGGTTATCCAAATACCAGGCAACTGTGGATTGCCGTAATAGCAAAGTTACTTTCAAAGACTTTCCGGAACTGATCTATACTAGCCCTAAGAGTCGGAGCAAGTCGTCTGTCGGCTCTCCGAGCTAGCAAGCTAATAAGGAAGGGATGTGTATCTTTCCTTGCGTTTGTCACTATTAAGGAGACTAAGCTAGTAGACATCCCAGTTGTGCAAGAATTTTCGGACATGTTTCCGGAAGATTTGTCTGGATTACCTCCACAACGAGAAGTGGCCTTCACCATCGATTTGATCCCTGGTGCTGGTCCAGTTTCTAAAGCACCTTATAGGATGTCCCCTGCCGAACTCAAGGAGCTGAAGGAGCAATTGATGGAACTTCTTAAGAAGGGTTTTATCAGACCAAGCACTTCCCCGTGGGGAGCACTTGTGCTATTTGTAAAGAAGAAGGATGGATCCATGAGGTTATGCATCGACTATCGACAGTTGAATCATCTCACTATCAAGAACAAGTATCCACTGCCGAGAATCGATGAGTTATTTGATCAAATATCTGGATCCAAGTATTTCTCGAAGATCGATCTAAGGTCGGGACATCACCAACTAAGGATCAAAGATGAGGACATTTATAAGACCGCGTTCAGAAGGAGGTATGGGCACTATGAATTTATTGTTATGCCTTTTGGACTAACAAATGCCCCTGTTGCCTTTATACAGTTGATGAATAGTATATCCAGGCCTCATCTAGATCAATTCGTAGTAGTTTTCATTGATGATATATTGATCTATTCAAAGACCAAGGAAGAACACGAGGAGCATTTGAGGATTTCATTACAGATATTGAGGACAAATTAGTTATATCCAAAGCTCAGTAAATGTGAGTTTTGGCTGGAAGAAGTATTTTTCTTGGGGCATGTTATTTCAAAAGATGGTTTATCCGTAGATCCATCTGTTGACACCTTGAAAATGAACAAGGGTGAAAGCACAGTTGAAAAGAGGATCAGACCAACAGTGAAAGGCCAATGATGAAGTCCGCCAACCTTTTACCCGGCTGAAGCCTTTGTCGGCCAAACCAATACCCTGTGCCGATATTATTCAGACGACAATACTGATAAAGCAGCAGTCACTCGACTGATGGGACCTCCCAGCACACTTTTACTAAGAGCTATGTTACTATTACATCCAAGAGCCCACAGATGACATGTCAGCATAGGCCAGATGTCGGCTTATTGACAGATGTGATAAAAGAAAAGGATGAAGCCGGTGCCGGCAGATGAAGATTGTAAAGGCTTTTGCAAAGTCAGAACACAAGAAGAATAGTCTCCACAGATTATACACCTAGCTGAAGTCTTTCCAGACTAAAGCTGATGTCCGAGCTCGTCACCATTCAAGTGACGATATCGATAAGATAATACCCAGTTTTGTCACCATTCAGATGGCAATACTGATGAAACCCCTGTCTACGGACTGATGAAACCCCTGTCTGTAGACTGATGAAAATCTATGAAATAGAAGCTATGTCACCACTAGATGGCCTTCCTCGGTTCTGGAAGATATATTGGAAGAACTAAGAGAGGTCGAAGTGCATATGAAGTTTAAAAGCCCTGAATGGGCCTGCCGAATGAGCTCTAGAGAATGGCGCCGAGAGACCCTCACCAAGGCCCAAAAGCCCATATGAGGGGGGGGGGGGCGCCGGAAAGCCATGCCCTTTGGCGCCGGGAGGCCTCCCCGATTGAAAGAGGCGCGCCGGGAAGCTGCCTTCTTCACGCCGTGATGAAGCCTGCCGAGAGGGGGGGAACGGGTATAAAATCCCCTCCCTTCGAACAAAAAAAGAAGAGGAGAGACACACAAGAAAACACAGAACAGAAGAACAAAAAGAGAGAAGAGAAAAAGAAAAGGAGACCTCCAAAAGGAGAGACTCGAAGAAGCGAAGGAATATCTTAGAAGAGACGAAGGAGCAGAAGCTCAAGGTGGGCAGCCGGGGAGGGAGAGGAGTCAATGCTCCGCCCTCCCCCCCCCTTTTCATCTTCTTTGTTTTTGTTTTCTTCTTTATGTAACCATGCGAGTCTTATCTCGATTCATCGGTGATAACCGGGATATTCCGGCCGCCATTCATCTCCCTTTCCTCCATTCCCTCTATGTGGATGGGGTGAGTCTCGGAATGATGTGATTGTATGAAATGCTCCAGTGGCCCGTTTGGGCGCTAGGCGATTGAAGTATTTGCCCGCTATCTCTCCGTCTGCTGCTATGCTTTTCCTTTATATGTTTTCATTTTAAGCCCAACTGAAGTGCGTCCGATTCCCCGGTGGGTCTTCGGGCTCAATTGTCTACAGTAGAATAAATGTCGTTCTAAATGAGCCGATGTCCCTCTCCGATTCATCATCGTTTGCATAAATTTTCCCAGGCTTGCCCTAGGGCCAGAGACAGACCATCTCTTGGCTTCTGGGACAGTCTGCTACCGATATTGGCAGTAACTCCGAGGGTTTGCTCGAGATCCTCTTCTCACAGGAGTAAGTAAGCTGCTTCAATAAATTAATACCGATGGTTTCTAATCCGGCTCCAGTCCGAACAATTACATCAGGGTCTCCCCTGGGGTCAGAGATGGCCATCTCTTGGCTCCCAGGCGACCAAAGATGCCAGCAAATGAGCCCCTGAGGGTCAATAATAATATGACGATTCAGAACCCCATCCTGCAGTGGTTCCTTCGATTCCCCTTTGAACCCAGCCCATCTTTGGCAAATCAAACCCATATCTGTGTAATCTCTCGCTTACACTCTAAATCCAGCCTCAATCCGAGCCAGAAATCTCATAAAATCCCTAAACAGAGCATCGTTTCAGCTCTGTAAACCATGAAATCCTGTAGCAATTCCATCCTCTCGGCGTGCAAATTCCCCGCCGAGAACTACGCTGCCGAGAAACCTCCCTCTTCAGCAAACTGACAAAAATCTCTCCAGGCCACTTCCACGTGAACCCCCCAGCTCTTGGCTTCCCGGCACCACCTTCCCGGCGCGGTAATGGGCACGCCGTGAAGCCCCTGGCCGAGACCTTCCCCCCTTGCCTTTGGCCTCTCGACGCCAGCCTTCCGGCGCGGTGAGGAGCGCGCCGAGAGGCTCCACGCCGGGAGCCTCCCTTCTTCCTTCTTTTGCATTTAAACCCATGCCGCGAGCACCCCCTCTTGTCAATTTAAACCCATGCCGAGAGCACCCCCTCTGGTCAATTTAAACCCGTGCCGAGAGCCCTCCTTGGCCAACCCGTAAACCCATGCCGAGAACCCCTTGGCCAACCTATAATCTCACGCCGAGAGCCATCTTCTTGCCAATGAAAACCATGCTGAGAGCCTCTCCTTCGTCCATTCCTTTGGCCTCCTCGTCCATTTATTCTGGGGCGTTCGTGAGTCGTCATATGCACCCCAGGGGATAAATTAGCTGGGGATTGACCTCCCCTATATTCTGAGGTCCCTAACAGGATTCACATGCCACCCCGTGGGTCTGACGAACCCTGTCTCTACATGAGTTTCGTCAGTCTCTGAGAAGGGGAATAGTGACCGATGCCAGAGACATGGATAGTCTCTTCGAGCCTTAGTGCTCACTCATTTTCCGGCTTTCATCCCGGCACTCCGTGGATGTCAGCCTATACCATTCTCTGGCAAATGCTCGGTCCAGGGGAGGTGCTGCCAAAATTCACTCATGAAGATGAAAGTCGACATCAGGTTGTCCCCCGGGCTCTGCATGATAATGGTGACAGGGTTTCCCTTGACCCTAGTCTTTCGAAATCCCTCTTCTATCCTGATGCTCCTGTAAAGCCCAAATCTAATCCAGCTCAGATTTGATGAACTGATCCACTTTGACTTCACAGAACCTATCTGGCTTGTCCTGCATCGCCAAGAAACCCAAAGCAGAGCCTCCGGAACCCCTTTCGGGTCCTCACGGCGCCAGAACACCAACACTCTCTCGGCGCCATGGCTCCCGGCGCGGCCCTGGGCGCGCCGGGAACCCTCACGCCGAGAAAACCCCCCCTGGCCCTCTTGTCAACGCGCCGAGAGCTCCTCCTCCTCTTCAGCTATGCCGAGATCCTCTTCCTCCTCCCTTCAACCAGGCCGAGAATACTCCTGGCCATCTCCCCTTCGCGCCGAGAAGCTCTCCAGTTGGCACGTCGGGAACCCCGGCCATTTTGCCTTCGCGCCGGGAACCTATGTACACTTGAACTGCATTGATGAGTAACCCCTTTAGCTCGGGAGGACTCTGCCATTGCATGAGTTCCGCCGGCTTCTATAGGGAATATCAAACATTGCCCCATGGCATATATATATACATATGGGTAAGGAGGTCTGGCCTCTCTCTTTCTCCCGGCTTTCATCCCGGCACTCCGTGGGTGATAGCCTAATTCTCCCTAGGCATATTCCAGATTAAGAAGAAATGCTGTCGAAATACCGATCGATGCTTTAAACCCCATCATGGTCACGGCTCAGTCTACCTGTGACTGAGATCCTCCTTCCCCCCTAAGCCCGGTCGTTGAATCGCTGACCTAACGATATCATCTGTTTCTATGGTTGATGTTGTTATCTTGCCCGCCTTCCTGGCTTCGGTATGAAGTTCCATTTGCGCACATGAATATATGTTTGCCTCTCGAGGCCTCCTACCTGTAGCGTTTAATCAAGGGTTGTCCTCCTTAGGGGGGATGTAATTAACGTCATAGCCTTTATGGTATGGAGGACTTCCGGTCCCGACTCGGACTTCACAATCGACTGATCAAGTCAGATCGAGCGCACAATGAAATCGTCACTTCGGTGACTGGCACGCCAATAAATCAATGAACGAAGAAAATAAAATAAAACATAAGGATTAAAATAATAAAGAGAAAAAATGTGTCAAACAAGTCTGGCACGCCCGGTGGGACTCCGCCCTAACCGAGCATTTGTTGACGCCTTGAAAATGAACAAGGGTGAAAGCACAGTTGAAAAGAGGATCAGACCAACAGTGAAAGGCCAATGATGAAGTCCGCCAACCTTTTACCCGGCTGAAGCCTTTGTCGGCCAAACCGATACCCGGTGCCGATATTATTCAGACGATAACACTGATAAAGCAGCAGTCACTCGACTGATGGGACCTCCCAGCACACTTTTACTAAGAGCTATGTTACTGTTACATCCAAGAGCCCACAGATGACATGTCAGCATAGGCCAGATGTCGGCTTATTGACAGATGTGATAAAAGATAAGGATGAAGCCGGTGCCGGCAGATGAAGATTGTAAAGGCTTTTGCAAAGTCAGAACACAAGAAGAATAGTCTCCACAGATTATACACCCGGCTGAAGTCTTTCCAGACTAAAGCTGATGTCCGAGCTCGTCACCATTCAAGTGACGATATCGATAAGATAATACCCAGTTTTGTCACCATTCAGATAGCAATACTTGATGAAACCCCTGTCTACGGACTGATGAAACCCCTGTTTGTAGACTGATGAAAATCTATGAAATAGAAGCTATGTCACCACTAGATGGCCTTCCTCGGTTCTGGAAGATATACTGGAAGAACTAAGAGAGGTTGAAGTGCATATGAAGTTTAAAAGCCCTGAATGGGCCTGCCGAATGAGCTCTAGAGAATGGCGCCGAGAGACCCTCACCAAGGCCCAAAAGCCCATATGAGGGGGGGGGGGGTGCCGGAAAGCCATGCCCTTTGGCGCCGGGAGGCCTCCCCGATTGAAAGAGGCGCGCCGGGAAGCTGCCTTCTTCACGCCGTGATGAAGCCTGCCGAGAGGGGGGGAACGGGTATAAAATCCCCTCCCTTCGAACAAAAAAAGAAGAGGAGAGACACACAAGAAAACACAGAATAGAAGAACAAAAAGAGAGAAGGGAAAAAGAAAAGGAGAGCTCCAGAAGGAGAGACTCGAAGAAGCAAAGGAATATCTGAGAAGAGACAAAGGAGCAGAAGCTCAAGGTGGGCAGCCGGGGAGGGAGAGGAGTCAATGCTCCGCCCTCCCCCCCCCCCCCCCCTTTTCATCTTCTTTGTTTCTGTTTTCTTCTTTATGTAACCATGCGAGTCTTATCTCGATTCATCGGTGATAACCGGGATATTCCGGCCGCCATTCATCTCCCTTTCCTCCATTCCCTCTATGTGGCTGGGGTGAGTCCTGGAATGATGTGATTGTATGAAATGCTCCAGTGGCCCGTTTGGGCGCTAGGCGATTGAAGTATTTGCCCGCTATCTCTCCGTCTGCTGCTATGATTTTCCTTTATATGTTTTCATTTTAAGCCCAACTGAAGTGCGTCCGATTCCCCGGTGGGTCTTCGGGCTCAATTGTCTGCAGTAGAATAAATGTCGTTCTAAATGAGCCGATGTCCCTCTCCGATTCATCGTCATTTGCATAAAGTTTCCCAGGCTTGCCCTAGGGCCAGAGACAGACCATCTCTTGGCTTCTGGGACAGTCTACTTCCGATATTGGCAGTAACTCCGAGGGTTTGCTCGAGATCCTCTTCTCACAGGAGTAAGTAAGCTGCTTCAATAAATTAATACCGATGGTTTCTAATCCGGCTCTAGTCCGAACAATTACATCAGGGTCGCCCCTGGGGTCAGAGATGGCCATCTCTTGGCTCCCAGGCGACCAAAGAAGCCAGCAAATGAGCCCCTGAGGTTCAATAATAATATGACGATTCAGAACCCCATCCTGCAGTGGTTCCTTCGATTCCCCTTTGAACCCAGCCCATCTTTGGCAAATCAAACCCATATCTGTGTAATCTCTCTCTTACACTCTAAATCCAGCCTCAATCCGAGCCAGAAATCTCATAAAATCCCTAAACAGAGCATCGTTTCAGCTCTGTAAACCATGAAATCCTGTAGCAATTCCATCCTCTCGGTGTGCAAATTCCCCGCCGAGAACTACGCTGCCGAGAAACCTCCCTCTTCAGCAAACCGACAAAAATCTCTCCAGGCCACTTCCACGTGAACCCCCCAGCTCTTGGCTTCCCGGTACCACCTTCCCGGCGCGGTAATGGGCGCGCCGTGAAGTCCCTGGCCGAGACCTTCCCCCCTTGCGTTTGGCCTCTCGGCGCCAGCCTTCCGGCGCGGTGAGGAGCGCGCCGAGAGGCTCCACGCTGGGAGCCTCCCTTCTTCCTTCTTTTGCATTTAAACCCATGCCGAGAGCACCCCCTCTGGTCAATTTAAACCCGTGCCGAGAGCCCTCCTTGTCCAACCCGTAAACCCATGCCGAGAACCCCTTGGCCAACCTATAATCTCACGCCGAGAGCCATCTTCTTGCCAATGAAAACCATGCTGAGAGCCTCTCCTTCGTCCACTCCTTTGGCCTCTTCGTCCATTTATTCTGGGGCATTCGTGAGTCGTCATATGCACCCCAGGGGATAAATTAGCTGGGGATTGACCTCCCCTATATTCTGAGGTCCCTAACAGGATTCACATGCCACCCCGTGGGTCTAACGAACCCTGTCTCTACATGAGTTTCGTTAGTCTCTGAGAAGGGGAATAGTGACCGATGCCAGAGACATGGATAGTCTCTTCGAGCCTTAGTGATCACTCATTTTCCGGCTTTCATCCCGGCACTCCGTGGATGTCAGCCTATACCATTCTCTGGCAAATGCTCGGCCCAGGGGAGGTGCTGCCAAAATTCTCTCATGAAGATGAAAGTCGACATCAGGTTGTCCCCCGGGCTCTGCATGATAATGGTGACAGGGTTTCCCTCGACCCTATTCTTCCAAAATCCCTCTTCTATCCTGATGCTCCTGTAAAGCCCAAATCTAAGCCAGCTCAGATTTGATGAACTGATCCACTTTGACTTCACAGAACCTATCTGGCTTGTCCTGCATCGCCAAGAAACCCAAAGCAGAGCCTCCGAAACCCCTTTCGGGTCCTCACGGTGCCAGAACACCAACACTCTCTCAGCGCCATGGCTCCCGGCGCGGCCCTGGGCGCGCCGGGAACCCTCACGCCGAGAAAACCCCCCCTGGCCCTCTTGTCAGTGCGCCGAGAGCTCCTCCTCCTCTTCAGCTGTGCCGAGATCCTCTTCCTCCTCCCTTCAACCAGGCCGAGAATACTCCTGGCCATCTCCCCTTCGTGCCGAGAAGCTCTCCAGTTGGCACGTCGGGAACCCCGGCCATTTTGCCTTCGCGCCGGGAACCTATGTACACTTGAACTGCATTGATGAGTAACCCCTTTAGCTCGGGAGGACTCTGCCATTGCATGAGTTCCGCCGGCTTCTATAGGGAATATCAAACATTGCCCCATGGCATATATATATACATATGGGTAGGGAGGTCTGGCCTCTCTCTTTCTCCCAGCTTTCATCCCGGCACTCCGTGGGTGATAGCCTATTTCTCCCTGGGCATAATCCAGATTAAGGAGAAATGCTGTCGAAATACCGATCGATGTTTTAAACCCCATCATGGTCACGGCTCAGTCTACCTGTGACTGAGATCCTCCTTCCCCCCTAAGCCCGGTCTTTGAATCGCTGACCTAACGATATCATCTGTTTCTGTGGTTGATGTTGTTATCTTGCCCGCCTTCCTGGCTTCGGTATGAAGTTCCATTTGCGCACATGAATATATGTTTGCCTCTCGAGGCCTCCTACCTTTAGCGTTTAATCAAGGGTTGTCCTCCTTAGGGGGATGTAATTAACGTCATAGCCTTTATGGTATGGCGGACTTCCGGTCCCGACTCGGACTTCACAATCGACTGATCAAGTCAGATCGAGCGCACAATGAAATCGTCACTTCGGTGACTGGCACGCCAATAAATCAATGAACCAAGAAAATAAAATAAAACATAAGGATTAAAATAATAAAGAGAAAAAATGTGTCAAACAAGTCTGGCACGCCCGGTGGGACAGGGTCTCCTTTCATCTTTACGCTAAAGTAGGAGGCCCAGTGGGCCCCCCTTAAAATTCTGATTCTGTGTACTTTCCTTATTTTCAGGAATCTACAATGACAGCCAGAATCATGTCCGTTTGCTTCGACCAGCAGCCGATTGACATGCACGTGCGAGAAGGCTACCTGGCGGTACCTCTCGCATTCGGATCGATGCCGCCTGCTGTCGGGCTGCCCAACTGCTTGGGCATCATCTTCACTGACCTTCTGCAGGTCGATGACAATGAGCAAGGCACTGCTGCAAGTGCCCCGGTGAAGGTCACTGACCAGAAGAATATCTTACCAGAGAAAACGGTCCCCACGGCCGTCGCCTGCTACGTCCATCATGTCCAAAAAAGGGGCATGGTCCCTGCTGCTGCTCAGAAGGGGAGAAGAACCAATCGGAGGAGTCGAAGATGAACAAGGGTGAAAGCACAGTTGAAAAGAGGATCAGACCAACAGTGAAAGGCCAATGATGAAGTCCGCCAACCTTTTAATCCTTATGTTTTATTTTATTTTCTTGGTTCATTGACTTATTGGCATGCCAGTGACCGAAGTGACGATTTCATTGTGCGCTCGATCTGACTTGATCAGTCAATTGTGAAGTCCGAGTCGGGACAGGAAGTCCGCCATACCATAAAGGCTATGACGTTAATTACATCCCCCCTAAGGAGGACAACCCTTGATTAAATGCTAAAGGTAGGAGGCCTCGAGAGGCAAACATATATTCATGTGCGCAAATGGAACTTCATACCGAAGCCAGGAAGGCGGGCAAGATAACAACATCAACCATAGAAACAGATGATATCGTTAGGTCAGCGATTCAAAGACCGGGCTTAGGGGGGAAGGAGGATCTCAGTCACAGGTAGACTGAGCCGTGACCATGATGGGGTTTAAAGCATCGATCGGTATTTCGACAGCATTTCTCCTTAATCTGGAATATGCCCAGGGAGAATTAGGCTATCACCCACGGAGTGCCGGGATGAAAGCCGGGAGAAAGAGAGAGGCCAGACCTCCCTACCCATATGTATATATATATGCCATGGGGCAATGTTTGATATTCCCTATAGAAGCCGGCGGAACTCATGCAATGGCAGAGTCCTCCCGAGCTAAAGGGGTTACTCATCAATGCAGTTCAAGTGTACATAGGTTCCCGGCGCGAAGGCAAAATGGCCGGGGTTCCCGACGTGCCAACTGGAGAGCTTCTCGGCGCGAAGGGGAGATGGCCAGGAGTATTCTCGGCCTGGTTGAAGGGAGGAGGAAGAGGATCTCGGCACATCTGAAGAGGAGGAGGAGCTCTCGGCGCGTTGACAAGAGGGCCAGGGGGGGTTTTCTCGGTGTGAGGGTTCCCGGCGCGCCCAGGGGTTCCCGGCGCGCCCAGGGCCGCGCCGGGAGCCATGGCGCCGAGAGAGTGTTGGTGTTCTGGCGCCGTGAGGACCCGAAAGGGGTTCCAGAGGCTCTGCTTTGGGTTTCTTGGCGGTGCAGGACAAGCCAGATAGGTTCTGTGAAGTCAAAGTGGATCAGTTCATCAAATCTGAGCTGGATTAGATTTGGGCTTTACAGGAGCATCAGGATATAAGAGGGATTTCGAAAGACTAGGGTCAAGGGAAACCCTGTCACCATTATCATGCAGAGCCCGCGGGGACAACCTGATGTCGACTTTCATCTTCATGAGAGAATTTTGGCAGCACCTCCCCTGGACCGAGCATTTGCCAGAGAATGGTATAGGCTGACATCCACGGAGTGCCGGGATGAAAGCCGAAAAATGAGTGAGCACTAAGGCTCGAAGAGACTATCCATGTCTCTGGCATCGGTCACTATTCCCCTTCTCGGAGACTGACGAAACTCATGTAGAGACAGGGTTCGTCAGACCCACGGGGTGGCATGTGAATCCTATTAGGGACCTCAGAATATAGGGGAGGTCAATCCCCAGCTAATTTATCCCCTGGGGTGCATATGACAACTCACGAACGCCCCAGAATAAATGGACGAAGAGGCCAAAGGAGTGGACGAAGGAGAGGCTCTCAGCATGGTTTTCATTGGCAAGAAGATGGCTCTCGGCGTGAGATTATAGGTTGGCCAAGGGGTTCTCGGCATGGGTTTACGGGTTGGCCAAGGAGGGCTCTCGGCACGGGTTTAAATTGACCAGAGGGGGTGCTCTCGGCATGGGTTTAAATTGACAAGAGGGGGTGCTCTAGGCTTGGGTTTAAATGCAAAAGAAGGAAGAAGGGAGGCTCCCGGCGTGGAGCCTCTCGGCAAGCTCCTCACCGCGTCGGAAGGCTGGCGCCGAGGGGCCAAAGGCAAGGGGGGAAGGTCTCGGCCAGGGGCTTCACGGCGCGCCCATTACCGCGCCAGGAAGGTGGTGCCGGGAAGCCAAGAGCTGGGGGGTTCACGTGGAAGTGGCCTGGAGAGATTTTTGTCGGTTTGCTGAAGAGGGAGGTTTCTCGTCAGCGTAGTTCTCGGCGGGGAATTTGCACGCCGAGAGGATGGAATTGCTACAGGATTTCATGGTTTACAGAGCTGAAACGATGCTCTGTTTAGGGATTTTATGAGATTTCTGGCTCAGATTGAGGCTGGATTTAGAGTGTAAGCGAGAGATTACACAGATATGGGTTTGATTTGCCAAAGATGGGCTGGGTTCAAAGGGGAATCGAAGGAACCACTACAGGATGGGGTTCTGAATTGTCATATTATTATTGACCCTCAGGGGCTCATTTGCTGGCATCTTTGGTCGCCTCGGAGCCAAGAGATGGCCATCTCTGACCCCAGGGGCGACCCTGATGTAATTGTTCGGACTAGTGCCGGATTAGAAACCATCGGTATTAATTTATTGAAGCAGCTTACTTACTCCTGTGAGAAGAGGATCTCGAGCAAACCCTCGGAGTTACTGCCAATATCGGTAGCAGACTGTCCCAGAAGCCAAGAGATGGTCTGTCTCTGGCCCTAGGGCAAGCCTGGGAAAATTTATGCAAACGATGATGAATCGGAGAGGGACATCGGCTCATTTAGAACGACATTTATTCTACTGTAGACAATTGAGCCCGAAGACCCACCGGGGAATCGGACGCACTTCAGTTGGGCTTAAAATGAAAACATATAAAGGAAAAGCATAGCAGCAGACGGAGAGATAGCGGGCAAATACTTCAATCGCCTAGCGCCCAAATGGGCCACTGGAGCATTTCATACAATCACATCATTCCGGGACTCACCCCAGCCACATAGAGGGAATGGAGGAAAGGGAGATGAATGGCGGCCGGAATATCCCGGTTATCACCGATGAATCGAGATAAGACTCGCATGGTTACATAAAGAAGAAAACAGAAACAAAGAAGATGAAAAGGGGGGGGGGGAGGGCGGAGCATTGACTCCTCTCCCTCCCCGGCTGCCCACCTTGAGCTTCTGCTCCTTTGGCTCTTCTCAGATATTCCTTCGCTTCTTCGAGTCTCTCCTTCTAGAGCTCTCCTTTTCTTTTTCTCTTCTCTCTTGTTGTTCTTCTGTTCTGTGTTTTCTTGTGTGTCTCTCCTCTTCTTTTTTTGTTCGAAGGGAGGGGATTTTATACCCGTTCCCCCCCTCTCGGCAGGCTTCATCACGGCGTGAAGAAGGCAGCTTCTCGGCGCGCCTCTTTCAATCGGGGAGGCCTCCCGGCGCCAAAGGGCATGGCTTCCCGGCGCCACCCCCCCCCCCCTCATATGGGCTTTTGGGCCTTGGTGAGGGTCTCTCGGCGCCATTCTCTAGAGCTCATTCGGCAGGCCCATTCAGGGCTTTTAAACTTCATATGCACTTCGACCTCTCTTAGTTCTTCCAGTATATCTTCCAGAACCGAGGAAGGCCATCTAGTGGTGACATAGCTTCTATTTCATATATTTTCATCAGTCTACAGACAGGGGTTTCATCAGTCCGTAGACAGGGGTTTCATCAGTATTGCCATCTGAATGGTGACAAAACCGGGTATTATCTTATCGATATCATCACTTGAATGGTGACGAGCTCGGACATCAGCTTTAGTCTGGAAAGACTTCAGCCGGGTGTATAATCTGTGGAGACTATTCTTCTTGTGTTTTGACTTTGCAAAAGCCTTTACAATCTTCATCTGTCGGCACCGGCTTCATCCTTATCTTTTATCACATCTGTCAATAAGCCGACATCTGGCCTATGCTGACATGTCATCTGTGGGCTCTTGGATGTAACAGTAACATAGCTCTTAGTAAAAGTGTGCTGGGAGGTCCCATCAGTCGAGTGACTGCTACTTTATCAGTGTTGTCGTCTGAATAATATCGGCACCGGGTATCGGTTTGGCCGACAAAGGCTTCAGCCGGGTAAAAGGTTGGCGGACTTCATCATTGGCCTTTCACTGTTGGTCTGGTCCTCTTTTCAACTGTGCTTTCACCCTTGTTCATTTTCAAGGCGTCAACAAATGCCCCCCACCTGCGGGCGGCGTGAGCGCAGAATAAGCGGCACGGGGCTTGCAGGTGTCTTCGTCATTCGAGGGTATCTTCCTCAATTTGTCTTCAATCTGGTTCTCAGACCTGATCATCTTGATGCAACAGTATTTTGCACACTTATCTTCCCTTTTCATATTTTCATTCTTCATATTTTCTTTATTTTCAGCAATTCGGAGCTTCTCGGCACAGGGCCATAGGCTTCTCGGCATGACCCTCTCGGCGCAAGGCTTCTCGGCATGCAAGATCTTCCGGCGCGAGGCTTCTTGGCGTGAGGGGCCTCTCGGTGCGGCCGAAGGAGGGCTCTCGGCCTGGGTGCTCTTGGCGCGCCTTTGGCCGAAGGGGGGGTCTCTTGGCCTGGGTTCTCGGCATGGGGGAGATCTCGGCGCGCCCTTTGGCCACCTGGGGTTCTCGGCATGGGGGCTCTCGGCGTGCCCTTTGGCCGCCTGGGGTTCTCGGCGCGCATTGTTTCGCGCCGAGAAGCCTCTCCCGCCCTTTCTCCTATTTAACCCCCCCGAGAGGGTCTTCTTCTCATTTCTTCATCTTCTTTCTCTTTCTTCATTTCTTTCTCCTTCTTCCGTTTTCTTTCATCGGCGGGAGCTTCTTCTCCTCTCGGCCGCTCTCGTTTTTCTTCCCGTTTAGTTGGATTTCACCCTGGTAGGACGTTACTTGGGATTTAATCCCTTTTTCTTTCGGGTTCACCCCCTCTTGGTTGGTGATTCCCTATTCTTCTTGGGCAGACCCCCGAATAAGGGGAGGTGCTGCCGAAATTTTCATAGAATCTCATGTTACAATCTTTATAAGACTGGCTTTTAATTCACACTTTTTCTCCGACTGCAGGCACTGCAATGGCTTCCAGTTCTGATGTTGCATCTTCCGGAGCTGTTGGTGCTAGCTCATCGGCCCAGCCAGACATATCTCGGGCCACAGTAAATTGGCTGAATGTGCACAGCTTGGATTTCGGATATGATAGGATAGCTTCAGTTGATGAGTCATCTGACTCTGAAACTGACACCGTGTCGACGGCCCAGGTATACTCCACGGCGACCGAGACATGCTTCAGGCGGGATGATAGCTATCGGCCAGACCTCCCGAAGGACCGACATTTAATGCCGTTCATCCGGACTTTCACAGTGGGTGGCATGCGAGATTACCGGATAGCTCGCGTGGTTGAAGCTGCCATCCTTACTGAGCGAGATAGCCTGAAGGGCTCAGTGTATCGCAGCAAGGCCATCTATCTTCCTGGGGAAAAGCGCGACTGGGATGCAGTCCTTGGCATATCGGAGCTGGAACCAGAGAAGAAGATGCTGGTCCGGGCCCCGGAATTCACACCTGCCCGGTGGGATAATGCCAGCGGCCGAGTTCATAGGGAGAAGCCCGGCTATGGTATGTTGTTGGCACCATTAATGTGGGGATATCGCGAAGAGCCCTTCGTGCTGAATTGTTCGGCCGTTCAGTTCAAGTACCATCTGGCCGCTGGTTGGTTCGGGGATACCAAAATCACTGACGCGCACTTATTCCGAGTAGGATCAGTGGAGTTTACCGAGTTTGTTCTGAAGGAATATGCCCCTCTGCTGATCAGAGCCGGGGTGTATCACAGCGTCTTCGCTTCTAGATTCCGGTATCCCATATCCCGAGGGTTGTGATGTGGAATGTTTGAAGTGTTCTGCCCTTTATTCAACACTTTCTATACAGCAGAGTGGGAGACGTCCCTGGACCTCTAGAGTTTATCACAGCTCTCCGGCCTGCCCCTTGATGGCGAGCCGTATGAGGAAGTTTGCTTGTCAGATTCCGAGAAGGATAGCTCTGATGGCGAGGGCAAGTATTCTATTGGCTTCTCATATCGATATCTGATGAAGGTATACCGCTCCATCTGTCTGGCGTATAGCAGAGGGTCCTCTAAAGGCTATCAACCCCGAGAGAAGGGCAGCAAACTGAGGGTCCGGATAGGGCAGTGGATCCAGTATTTCTTTGACGGTCCCCTGAAGTATGCAGACTTTCCTTCCATGGGTCCGGCTGCTAGCAAGAAGATAAGGGCCCCTCGCTATAAGTCGGCGCTGCCATCCTCATTGCGCCGTGCAGGCAGCGGTGGTCCCAACCCAGCAGGCGTAGACCCCATCACACACTGTGCGGCTTATTTCACATTTTGGCTGTGCACTTTCGCTCTCCCACAAGGGGACGAGACAGTTATTCGGCCAGAGGCCATATATCCAGCTTGTCAGATGGCATGGGGGATGAAGCTGTCGCTCTGCCCAGTGGCCCTATGTTTGATATATAAATCTTTTTGGGACTTGTACAAGCATCGGACTCCCCGTTCTTTGAGGACCGTGGGTTCTTTTCATTTCTTCAACGCCTGGGTCTGCAGTATATTCCCTGAATTAGCTCCGAGAACCTTGCAGGCGGATACAGTGTTACCCAGGATGGTTGAATTTGCCAGCGCTGAGCCTGGTCCCTTTTATGATTAGCTGTTTAGAATAAGGGGCCGACTGATAAAAGTACCAGTGGACGCCCCTGGCAGCATACATTTCTGGAGCTTGGCGGCAGGTTCAGCTCCTTTGATTGATCCTCAGAGAGAGTGCAAGCTGGAAGAGACAGAGACATATATACATCCTGTCTCAGAGTCAACACTGCCCGGCCAATCCTAGAACCGGAGCTGGTGAGGTGGGCCATGGCAATTCGGCCCAGTGTTTTGGTCTACAGGAAGGGTGGCCTGCTTCTGTTGGAGCCATACTATCCGTTCCGATTTGGGCGAAACTTCGGCTACGACCAGCATATTCCTACCTCAGTTGCCCAGTTTCCCCTGGATAGCCGGGCCAAGCACGGGTCCATCATTGTTGGCGAGGGCCGGTTGTGGTGGGATTTCTATCATCGCCAGGATGATGTAGTTTTCAGGGTGCCCACTGTTTCTAACCGTGTTCCCCGGGTAACACCAGAATATATCAAATGGTGGAATATCCGGACCGGCTTTTATAGGGACGGTAGGGGTGCCTTCTGGGATGTGGCAGAGCGCTCCTTCCTGAAACAGCAGCCTGGGCCAGTGTTTGATATTTCTGAGGCCCACTTGAAAAAACTTTACTCACAACACCTGAGGGAGGCGGAGAATTATCTGAATCAGCGGCGGGCCTTGAAGGAAAAGAGTTCCGAGCCGCTTGCTCCTGTCTTCGCTGCTATCAACGAGGACACTTTTATGCAGAGTTTGGAACATCTGAGCCATGTAGGGGGCGCTCGCTTGGAGGTGCAGCAATACCCATTTCCTGTCGAAGAGCCGCTCCCGACAGTAGCTCCTTGGAGGGGTCCAATTGATAAATTTCATCCATATAGGACGTTTGTACGTCGAGAAGATAGAACTCAGACGTACTACAGGCAAACGTCCTGGCTGTTCATTCTGCTAAATTTGCATGGATTATCTGCAGAAAGCCCGATAGCTGGCATATTGAACAAGCCACTGTTTATATCATTTCATTATGTCGATGGTTGGGGCATGGACCATCTTGACTTATTTCGATGCCTTGACTTTCGCGGCCATAATGATCTGGCTGCTTTAGTAGAGAAGTGCCAGATATTTGGTGATGTGTGCTGGCTCATCAAGGAGGCTGCTTCCCGCTCCAAGGAGGTAGCTTATCTGTACTGGCCACTTTCTGTATTCTATGACGGCCCGACAGGTAAGATTTCTTCTTTTCTGATTGCAGTGTTTTCTACTTAGCATCTGAATTTCGCACCCACTGATCCCATCACCCTTCTGCCACTTTCAACAGACCAGCCTGATATAAAGCGGCAGGGGCTCTATAGAAAGATTATTACGCATGCCGAGAAGCCTACTTATTTTGAAGTCCCCGCTGCAGCACCGACCACTACTCCCCTGCCTCCTGGTAAGAAGAGGAAGGCTTCCGCAGTCAAGACTGCAGTTGGGAAGGCCAGGAAGGCCAAAAAGGCCCATATTCAGCAGTCGACTTCGGTGGTGATGGACACTGGGACCCCTCTCCCCGTCATTCCATCATTCGATGAGTTTGAGCTGCAAAGGGAGGCTGCTCAGACACCGGTTCAGGGTAACATCAAAAGCTTGCATTTGCATTCTTCACTGTCTTCTGTAGGATCTCAAAGAAGTCCTTGAATCTGACCCATTCTTTTTGCACAGCCCAAGAGACAGTCATAGCACCTTCTGTAGTGGAGACCAGATTGCCTTCTCCTACGCCGGCTAGTGAGGCGGGGGGGGGGGGTAAGTGTATCTTCTCATCTGTTTCATACCTGTATTTGTTTTATTTGCTACATTTCTCAGAGGTCTCTTTTTGCATCAGTGGCAGGCGAGGAACAGACTGAGGCTATGGTGACAGAAGAATTGCTTCAACCACAGGAGGGTTACAAGGCTCAGTCGAAGCAGCGTACTGTTCCGGCCAGGCGCATAATTACTCGGTCTGCATCTCGACATGTTTTAGAGGTGGCCCCACAGCGTATAGCTAGTGTGGAAATATCCTCAGGCAGTTCTAAGACCGCCTCTGATGAGGAGGAAGCGACCTTCAGGGACAGTGAGGGGGATGCTTCTGAATCAGAGGCCCCACTTGTATTTGCAAAAGGTGCTCTATCTTTTCAGCCTGCTAAGCTGGTGGTGCTATCTCCTGAGGAGGAGTTGCAAGAGGAGTTTGCCGGGCTCGATACCGAGATTGACATAACTCCACCATTTGTCATTCCGACTACGGAGCTTCCTTCTCTTTCACCCCACTTCGAGGATGTGGACCCTGCTTCAGGGGTGGGTTCCTTTTCATGTTTGTTGCTTCATCTGCCCCCCCCCTCTTTCTTCCTTTTTTTTTTCTAGCGCTGAAGTTGCTTTGTTTTGGTCTCAAGGCATTGCCATTGCTAGCTCAGACATAACTGCGGCTATCATGGACATTTCTTCTATAAACTGGGCTATTGTCCCTTTTCAGCCTTTGACTTGCACGGGAATTCCTGAGATCATTCGCCCTGTGCCAGCGCGGATACAGTCTTCGACAAATTTAGCATCGTTGGACTTAGGATCATCAGGAGAGATTTCCCTCCTTGTTAAGGCCTCAGAGTTCAGAGCCGAAATAGACCCAGCCAGAAGCTCCGCTTTTATACCGGCTGCCATAATGTCAATCGCGCCTGAGTCAGCAGTCCCTGCCACAGTGGCTATAGAGACTGGATTTCTGCCTTTACAGACTAGGGACCCTTCGCCCCCATTATCAGGAAGAGTAGCTGGAGACGAAGCCTTTATTCAGGAGACTCATGAAGAGATAGCTCCATCATTCATTGGTCCTCCCTCCGCGAATGTTCAAGCCATAGCACCCGAGACAGCGGTGGAGGGGGAATCTTTAGTTCAGCCAGAGGGCACGGAGAGGGACCGGCCAGTTCTTCCAGCAGATTTGCCGTCTTCATCCGCTCAGCCGGATGTCGCACTGTGGGCAGATATTGATAGCGAAGTGACCTTCGAAGTGATCCCCTCTGCTTCTTTTGGCTTTGCATCGTCTGAGAGCTTTGTCTGGCAGAACTTGGATATGATGCGCCAGCTGGTAGAATCTCAGCCTGGCTTGACACATTTGCAGCTAAAGGAAATTGCTGATCGCTTCACTGCCGGCCTGCAGGCCATGGGTTGCCCTCTGGACACATGGGTTCAGCGGGTCTTGCTTTTGCTAAAATTTGTGCATCGGAGGGATTTCCTAGCACGGACCATGGTTGATAAGCTAACGGCGTTGAAATTGCAGAGGTCAGAATGCAAATCCGAGCTGGGGAAGCTGACACTTATGCTTGATGGACGCCGAGTTGAGCTACAAGGTACTGTTCAGCGGGAAGAAGCTGTGCGGGACCGGATAGCCATACTGGAGATGGAGCTCTCTGGACTTCGAGCCGAATTACAGCAACTCTCCTTTATCCGACCGCAGTCTGAAGAGGAGGTAGCCTCGCTGGAGGGACGAGTGATGTCTCTCCAGGACATGTCCATTGGGCTTCAGGAGGAGGAGGCGCGCCTTCATGAGCTAGGAGCCGCTCCTTATGTGGGTCTTCTGGCCTTCGAAGATATATTCCGGTGGCCGTGAATTGTTTATCCCTCCTTTTTTGTTCTCTTTTGTAATGTGATGTCCCCTCGGGGCCCTTCATGTATCCCCTTTTTATTGAAAAGGAATCTCTTGGCTTCAAGCGTCTCCATCTTACTTTGCATATGGTTTTATCACTTTGGGAAGTGGGATAGCGGTTTTGACAATCCCTCATGCGAACGGCTCGTACCTTGGCAGGAGAGCGTCCACCCTTTCAGAGAAAGGATGGGGGACTCGCTCCACCGCGTGACGGCATACGAGGGGGTGCTTGAACCGAATTTTGTTGGTGGCAGCAAACGTCCTATTGGCCACATGTGCCGTAAGGGAGACGGTTTGCCGGGATGCAGATAAAGAGGTCTCATCAGAGTAGACGTATGGTCTAGGCTGGGTAGAGACTATTGCAGGTGGGACATTGAAAAGGATATGTGGTTTTCATCAGAACGGACATAAAGTACGAACTGGACAAATTTCACCATTGGCCGGGTGATGTGCCGATCAACCAACAGTTGACTTCATCATCGATATTGAGCTTATATCGATGCAAGGGGGATTTTAGAATAGACGTAAGGTCTAAACTGGGTAGGGTTTCACCATTGATCGGGCAGGGTGCCAATCGATCAAAAGTTAGTTTCATCATCGATATTAGGTTTATATCAACGCAAAGGGATTTACCAATCTCATCAGGATAGACAAAAGGTCTAAACTGGATAGGGTTTCATCATTGATCGGGCGAGGTGCCAATCGATCAACAGTTGGTTTCATCATTGATATTGGGTTGATATCGATGCAAAGGGTTTTATAAGTTTCATCAGAATAGATGAAAGGTCTAAACTGGATAGGGTTTCATCATTGACCGGGCAGGGTGCCAATCGATCAACGGTGGGAGGTATGTGAAGGTGTAGGTCTCATCAGGACAGACGTAAGGTCTATTCCAATAGGTTTTATCGCAGGTGGGACTTCGCCAAGAAATGCGTAGGTTTTATCAGGACAGACGTGAGGTCTGAGCTGGATAGGCTTTAGCAAAATGGTGATGGGCTTCATTGTCGGTGGGACGTTTGAAAGAGGGTATGTAGATTTTATCAGGGTAAACGTAAGGTTTACCCCAGAAGGGTTCTATCGTCGGCGGGGCGCGGAGCCAGTTGACCGACGGAAGGCTTCATCAATAGAAGGGAGGTAAAGGTAGCGTGCCGGTTGGCATGGAACTTTTAAATTACCACATTATTGACCCAAGTGCCCTTTCGGGTTTTCACCGGAGTTAGCCCCCTCTTGCTTTTGCCCACGCGCCCTTTCGGGTTTTCACGTGGCGGGGTACCCGATTTTGCCTGCAGTGCCCTTTCGGGTTTTCACCACAGCTGGGTTTTAGCCATTTTTTTGCCCTTGTTCAGAAAGCCTGAACAAGACCGGCGGGGCATCTCTATTTTTAACCCCATTTTTTTATTTATATATATACATATATATATATTTCTTGAATTGGGACTTCAGCACGGATCAGGCGATGTGCTGCTTCATTAGTGGCTGCTCTTATCATCGGTATTGGGTATATACCGACGCAAGGATTTTATAGGTTTCATCAGGATAGACGTAAGGTCTAAACCGGATGGGTTTCATCATTGATCGGGCCATGTGCCAATCGATCAACAGCAAGCTTTCATCATCGGTATTGGGTTTATATCGATGCAAGGGTTTCATGTGTTTCATCAAGATAGACGTAAGGTCTACACTGGGCTGGTCTTATCATTGATCGGGCAAGGTGCCGATCGACCAATGGTAGGTTTCATCACGACGGGACGTAAAGGGATATGCAAATTTGATAGGACAGGTTTCTTTGTCGATCGGGCAGGGTGCCCATCGATCAAAGGTGGGTTTCATCATCGGTATTGGGTTTATACCAATGCAAGGATCTTATGAATCTCATCAGAATAGACGTAAGGTCTACACTGGGCCGATTTTATTGTTGATCGGGCAGGGTGCCAATCGACCAACAGCGAGTTTCATCATCGGTATTGGGTTTATACCAATGCAAGGATTTCATAGGTTTCATCGGGATAGACGTAAGGTCTAAGCCGGATAGGTTTCATCATTGACCGGGCAGTACGCCAATCGATCAACAGCTGGTTTCATCATCGGTATTGGGTTTATACCAATGCAAAGGTTTCATAGGTTTCATCGGGATAGACGTAAGGTCTAAGCAGGATAGGTTTCATTATTGATCGGGCAGTGCGCCAATCGATCAACAGCTGGTTTCATCATCGGTATTGGGTTTATACCAATGCAAAGATTTCGTGGGTTTCATCAGGATAGACGTAAGGTCTAAACTGGATATGTTTCATCATTGACCGGACAGTGCGCCAATCGATCAACAGCTGATTTCACCATGGTGGGACTTTGGGCAAGGAATGCGGGTTTTATCAGGACAGACGTAGGGTCTGTACTGGGTGGATTTGATCGTTGATCGGGCAAGGTGCCGGTCGATCGACGAGAAGTTTATGGCGGGAGGTGAGGTTTCTTTAGGATCACCATATTACTGACTCAAGCGCCCTTTCGGGTTTTCGCCGGAGCCAGCCCCCTCTTACTTTTGCCCACGCGCCCTTTCGGGTTTTCACGTGGCGGGGTACCCGATTTTGCCTGCAGTGCCCTTTCGGGTTTTCACCACAGCTGGGTTTTAGCCATTTTTGCCCTTGCTCAGAAAACCTGAACAAGACTGGCGGGGTATCTCTATTTTTAACCCCATTTTTTTTTATTTTCATTCCCCCCTTTTTTTATTCTCTCTTCCCCTCTTTTTGGGAGGGTGACAAGTCGGACTGCCATTAGATCATGATGAGGGATGGCTCGGTTAGGGCGGAGTGCCACTAACCCAAGAAAAGGGTAGCTTGGTTAGGGCGGAGTGCCATTAGACCAAGGAGGAGGTAGCTTGGTTAGGGCGGAGTGCCACTAAACCAAGGAGAAGGGTAGCTCGGTTAGGACGGAGTGCCGCTAGACCAAGGAAAAGGGTAGCTCGGTTAGGACGGAGTGCCGCTAGACCAAGGAAGAGGTAGCTCGCTTAGGACGGAGTGCCGCTAGACCAAGGAAAAGGTAGCTCGGTTAGGACGGAGTGCCGCTAGACCAAGGAAGAGGGTAGCTTGGTTAGGACGGAGTGCCGCTAGACCAAGGAAGAGGTAGCGCGGTTAGGACGGGGTGCCGCTAGACCAAGGAAAAGGGTAGCTTGGTTAGGGCGGAGTGCCATTAGACCAAGGAGGAGGTAGCTTGGTTAGGGCGGAGTGCCACTAGACCAAGGAGAAGGGTAGCTCGGTTAGGACGGAGTGCCGCTAGACCAAGGAAAAGGGTAGCTCGGTTAGGACGGAGTGCCGCTAGACCAAGGAAGAGGTAGCTCGGTTAGGACGGAGTGCCGCTAGACCAAGGAAAAGGTAGCTCGGTTAGGACGGAGTGCCGCTAGACCAAGGAAGAGGGTAGCTTGGTTAGGACGGAGTGCCGCTAGACCAAGGAAGAGGTAGCTAGGTTAGGACGGAGTGCCGCTAGACCAAGGAAAAGGGTGGCTTGGTTGGGGCGGAGTGCCGCTAGACCAAGGAAAAGGGTAGCTCGGTTAGGACGGAGTGCCGCTAGACCAAGGAAGAGGTAGCTTTTTGCCCGATTACTCGGGGAATATTGGTTGGGCAGCATGATACAGCTTTAGGTGTCTACCGTTGAGTGGTGAGAATTGGATTTCCCCTCGATGGTTAACAACCATGTAGGCCCCTTTTTCGTAGAGCCTATGTATCACGTAAGGACCCTCCCAATTAGGATTTAGCTTTCCTTTTTGGTTGGACGCCATGACTTCTCTTTTCTTGACCATGACAAGGTCACCTTTCTTAAATTCTCGTCCTTTTACGAGTTTGTTGAATGCAGTGGCCATGCGGGCCTGATACATCTGGATATTCTTCTGAGCTTGGAGGTGCTTCCCTACCAATTCAGCCAATTCTTGTAATCTTCTTTCTGCATTGGTTTGTTCGCCATGGGCCAGGTCATATTGGACAGCCACTCTGAGTGACGGGACTTCCAGCTCTAGTGGAACTACTGCCTCTGAGCCGTATACCAGTGAGTATGGCGAGCACCCTGTAGGTGTCTTGAAGACAGTGCGGTATGCCCACAGAGCTTCATACATCTTTTCTTCCCAGTCCTTCTTATTAGAATTGACGACTTTAGCCAGCAAGGTGCATAAAGTTTTATTGAAGGCTTCTGCCAATCCATTTGCCTGTGGATTGTATGGAGTGGAAGTCCTCCATTCGATCTTATACTTTTCGACGAGCCGATAGATCTTTTGATTTCTGAAATGACTTCCATTATCAGATATTATCCGGCTGGGGATCCCAAACCAGAAGATAATGTTCTGTTTGATGAATCTGGCGACCAGTTCACCAGTTACTTCTCGTAATGCTATAGCTTCCACCCATCGGGAGAAGTAATCTATTATTGCCATTATGTACTTATGTCCGGCCGATGAGGTCGGTAGTGGGCCGACTACATCAGTTCCCCATTATGCAAACGGCCAGCTAGGGACTGTAGGGTGCAGAACGGCAGGTGGCCTTCTAGGCACAACAGCATGCTCCTGACATTTCTGGCATGACTTTGCAAACTTGCAAAAGTCTTCAAACATAGTGGGCCAATAGTAGCCCAGCTTCTTGATTTCTATCTTCATCTTAGGGCCAGCTTGATGAGCACCTGCCGTCCCAGCATGTATTTCTTTCATTGCTTGCCAAGCTTCCTCAATAGACAGGCAGCGGAGCAAAATCTTCTTGCATGCATCTGCCATTATTCGGAATAGAGTTCCATTTCTGAATTCATAAGAATCTTTGATCCTTAGAAGTTTCATCTTTTCTTCTCTTTTCTGCGGCAGCTGTTGGTTTAAAAACAATTGTAGCAGGGGTTGTCTCCAATCAGATGCCTGTTCTGTACTGATCGTGGCGACTTTATTTTCTTCGGGGCAGCCTTCTAGCATGCTGGGGACTTGCCGCCGGTTTATAACAACAATGTTCAGTGTCTCATCTGGTGGGACTGCTATTGAACTGGCTAGCTTTGCCAGTGCATCAGCTTGGGCATTATGTCCACGGCCCACATGCTTGAGCTCAATATGATAGAATTTCGCCATGAGGCGCACAACTTTTTGGTGGTAGGGGTTCAACTCCGGCTTTCGCACTTCGAACTCCCCTTGGATTTGCTTTATTATCAACATTGAATCCCCGAATACCTGAAGCATCTGGATACCCATGTTGAGGCTTATACATAGCCCGATTATCAGAGCTTCATATTCGACTTCATTATTGGTGCAGGGCTTGTTTATAGAATAGGAAGTATGCACAACCTCCCCTTCTGGTGATCTTAGCACAATACCGGCTCCGGCCCATATTCTGGTCTTTCCATCGGAGTCCGTCTCTATTCTAGATGCTCCATCAAAGAATAGCTGCCACATAGTTGACTGAGCCTGGTAGGCTTCTAGTGTCTCATCATCGGGTAACTCAGTCCCCAACATATCATTCTCTGGCACAGGATGCTCTGCGAAGAAATCGTCCACGGCCTGTCCTTTTATTGCCCTTTGGGGTATATATGTGATATCGAATTCCATCAGTATTACTGCCCATTTGCCCAACCGGCCTTTCAGTACTGGCTGAGTCAATATGTATTTGAGTGGATCTGCTGCAGATATCAATCTGATTTCATGTGACAGCATATAGTGCCGGAGCTTTTTAACGGCAAAGACTAGTGCCAAGCATGTCTTTTCTATATAGGTGTAGCTTTCTTCAGTTCTAATCAGCCTCCGACTCAGGTAGTATAGAGCCTGCTCTTTGCCTTCTTCATTTATCTGTGCTAGCATTGCCCCCAGGGAACAGTGTGTGGCTGCAATGTACAGTATCAGGGGTCTGCCCTTAATAGGTGCCCCCAGCACTGGAGGGGTCTTGAGATATTCTTTCAGCTTCTCAAAGGCTTCCTGACAGCCATCGTCCCAGAGGAACGGTACATCTTTCATCATGAGCTTGTGAAAAGGGTGGCATCTCCCCGACAGATTTGATATGAATCGTCGGATATAGGCCAAACGCCCTTGTAGAGATCTCAGCTCGTGGAGATTCCTTGGTGGAGGGAGCTCCTGGATAGCTTTAATCTTGGATGGGTCGATCTCAATGCCCCTATGACGGACAATGAACCCAAGGAATTTTCCACTGGACACGCCGAAGGCACATTTCATAGGATTCATCTTGAGTTCATATTTGCGCAGCCTCTGGAACACTATCCTCAGGTCTTGTAGATGATCTTCTCTTCTACTGGTTTTCACCACCAGGTCATCAATGTAGCAATCTACTTTCTTAAAGAGCAAATCATCAAAGATCTTTGTCATAGCTCTTTGATAGGTAGCGCCGGCATTCTTAAGGCCGAACGGCATTCTTTTATAATGAAATATCCTCTTCGGGGTGCGGAATGCAGTGTGCACTCTGTCTTCTTCAGCAATCCAGATCTGGTTGTATCCGGATGACCCATCCATGAATGACAGGGCTTCATGGCCAGTGGTTGCATCGATCATGACTTCAGTGATCGGCACTGGGAAATCATCTTTCGGGCAAGCCTTATTCAGGTCCCTGAAATCTACACATATTCTGATCTGCCCATTTTTCTTCTTCACGGGCACTATATTGGCCAGCCATGTAGTATACTGGTTCTCTTCAACAAAGCCCACATCGATCAGCTTGTCGACCTCTTTGTTGATCTGATTTATCAGTTCGGGGCGCATTCTCCTGGAAGACTGCTTCACAGGGCTTGCCTCTGGGTTTATCGCCAATCGGTGCTGTGCCACATCGGAACTCAGTCCTGGCATTTCATCATATGTCCATGCGAAGCAGTCTCGGAATTCTTTCAAAAACTTAATATACTGTTCTTTGACAGCTGGCTCCAGCAGTGCACTGAGGAATGTCGGCCTTAGCTCATCTGCTGACCCCAGATTTACTTCTATCAGCTCATCGACGGTGGCTTGGCCTCCATCTTCAACTTCGGGTGGGGCTTCTTGCAAATCAATAAAGCCTTCCGGGATATAATCTTTTTCATTCTCATGATTTTCTGCTTCATCATATTGATCATCGGCAGATGCTGGTGCATCGTATAAGGCCAATATGGCCGGATTCTGTTCAGTCTGCCCCGAGGACGTGACTGGCTCAGCGGAAAACTTCGAAGTGGAGTCTTCCGTGCTTAGTGGCTCTTCTGATGTGGGCTCCCCTGAGAGGTCATCATTATGTAGAGCTCGGAATTCTTCTAGAATGCGCCCAAACTCCAGGCACTCTTGCAACTCTCTGGCTACTTGGTCTTCATCCGGGGTTCCCGTATCAAATTTCGCTTCATCCTGGAACAGATCCTCCTTGCAAGATAGATCCTCCCAGTACCAATCTCTCTTTGTCTCGTCAGGTGTCCCCGTCCCCGGCTGATTGTCTAGGACTTCATTGTCCACTACGGACTGATAAATGATTTCTTCATCTTCCGAAGGGTATTGGTCATAGTCCATCCCAGGGGAATCTTCATGCTGGTAGAAGGCCGAGATGACATCCACCTCAGCTTCATAGTATTCTTGCAGGGTATAACCCAGTCCCGAGTGCTGTGTGATCTTCCTCAGTTCTTTATTATCTCGAGGCGGATCCCATAGCTCCTTGAATGCTTTCTTCTGGGCTGCAGACTGCATCGATGGCATTTGCATCTTGGAGAACATCTGCGAAACCCGTTGGGTAGTGTACTCCAGGCCTGTAATTGGCACCATTCGGTTTGCGGTTTCTTCAGGGACCATGCAATCTTGATCATCTTCTTCGACTGCCTCCCCGGTGTAGAATATGATAGGAGACTCGCAGAAGCGAGGGATTTCCATAGTCTTCAGTGGCAGCACTATCTGGTATTCTAGGCTGGCGACGGGCTTGATTAAACCCTGCGGAACCTCCACCTGTGTGTACTTTTCTCTCATTTCTTCGTCAATATCATCTGGGCGGATGCTAGGAGGAGTTATCCGAACAAAGTCTCCAGCATAGGAGATGTGGGATACCTCATGCTTTTTAATGTATCCCTTGGGTGGCGGTGGAGACCAACTTTTTGTCTTTGTCACCGGCTTCTTCTGGCTGACCACAGCCTCTCTTTCTTCATCCTTCTGTGACACCTCGGTGTAATAGGATGCATCGAGCATATGACACTCGAATACTTCAAAGGGATGTAGATCAGCAAACACCCTTTCTTCTTTTCCTTCATGGCAGTATTTTATGCATTAGTGTAGCGTGGATGGCACTATCTGATATTCGTGCAGCCACGGTCTTCCCAGCAGGGCCTTATACGTGGTGTTGGAGTCGATTACTTATAATCGTACCACGGTAGTGAGGTCGCCCAGTGTGAGGTTGAAATCAGCCACCCCGAGAGGTGTTTCACATTTCTGGTTGAACCCCGCAATCTTCATATCTCTGACCTTGGTAAGCTGCAGGTCAAAGTAGTATTTCTGATAGATGCGATGCGGGAGAATATTTACAGCGGCCCCAGGATCTATCAGTATCCTGCTCAGCGACTGACAGTTCAGGGAGCCCCTCATATACAGCGGTCTGTTATGACCGGCATTTGGGATTAGCATATCATCTTCCGTGAAGGTGACCGATGGCCCAGCATTCACTTCTGCCAGGAGTGCTTCACATTGTGCCGGGGACTGCAGGGCATCCACGATTGCTTGGCGAGCTTCTTCGCTCAGAGAGAGAATTTCCCAGATGGAGAATCTGGTAGGGAGCTTCTTCAGCATTTTCATGACTCGACTGCCCACCCGGACATTAGATAGTCTCATCTCCTCTGCCCATCGGGGTCTTGGAGGTTCATGTGGTGCCTATGGCCTTTGCTGCCCAGTCCCAATTTCATCTTCTTCATCGGTCTCCCGGAAGGCTTCTTCTGTAGCGACTGCCCCCGGTTTTGCAAGAGGGTTACTTACTTCATTTTCTTCATGCTGTTTCTGCTTTCTAGCTACTGTCTGCTGGCATTTATTGCTTTTAGCTGGAGCAGTATGAGCCGGTTGCTCATTCTCTAAGCTGGAAAGGAACTCCAGGAATGAAGGGGCTTCATCTGCCTTCTTTTTGTCTTGGTATAGACTAGCAGGGGGAGGAACCTGGGCACCTCGTATCTCTGGTTCCGGGGTTTGATAGGGTTGCTCCCCTCTGAACATAATATTATGGTTGGCTGGTGGTGGGCGCCCCCATCTTCTCCCAGAACGTGTTGCATGGGCCGAGGTGGAGGCTTCATCATGGTTAGCTTCTAGCGGGGCGTCGGATGCTTCTGGCTCATCATCCTCCCCGGGCAAGGAAAAGAGTACCGACAGAGTGTTACATTGTACTGTCGTGACCTTCTTTCCCTTCTTGGACTTGGGTCGTCTCCTCTTCTTCTGGGAATTTGGCTTTGCTAGCTCCTGCCCCCAGAAGGGTTCATTCTTAGCTTTTTCTTGTTCTGCCTCTGGCTGCTCTTTGATTTTCAATCCTTCGAGCTGTTCCTAGAGTATACAGTCTTTCATCAGCAGATGCTTGGGCTTCTTCTGCTCGTACTCATCAAGCTCATTAATATATTGCTACAGACGCCTGGCTGCAGGGCTTACTTCTTTATGTGTAGGGAGGGGAGTTTGTTTCCTCCGGTTGTGAGTAGGGATCCGGATGACTGGTCCAGTCTCAGTTGTATGCCATATTGGCTTTATTGGAGGCGGCTTGGGCCTTGGGGTAACACCCTGGATAACTGCTCCGCTGGTACTGGCTGCAGGAGTCTTCTTTCTGCTTTTTATGGGTATCATCTGCCATCCTTCCTGATCCTTCTGTGGGGTGAGGAAGCAAGCTTCATAGGTATGCTTGGTGCATTCTTCAACGGCTTCCTTGGGCAGCTGTTGGTAGACTGAGATCATATTGGCAGCCATTCTCCAGGGTGGAGGCTCATGTGGATGGGGCGGCTTTACCTGGTAATCTCCCAGCTGCAGCTCACCTTTCTTGACCATTCCTTCCATGATATCTTTGAAGACGTAACAATCTTCAATTGCGTGCCCCAGCGCACGGTGAAATGGACAGAATAGCGGATCATCTTTCTTTGCTGCATCTGCTGGTCTTTTGGGTTCAGGCAATGTTACCTTATTGAACTTGTATGCCCAGTTGAACAGTGCGGCCGTCTTATCTTTTGGGAAGGAATATGCTTTTCTCATCTTGTCTCTCAGAGAGACTTTATCTTTTCTTTCTGCTGTATCTGCCAGTGGGGGAGCTTCATCTGCCCCTTTCTTCCCCTTCTGTTGCTCGAAGGTTCTGAAATCGACAGTGTTGGCCTCAGAGTGTGATGGCTGTCGCTCATTGGATTTTCCCTTCGGCACGGTGGGGACATTGGCGGTCGGACGCTTGGACAAGAACGTCTCGACTTCTGCCACTATATTGTTCAGTCGGTCAAATGTTTTGACATCTGCACCGATCATTTTTTCTAGCACCTCCCTCCTGAGGCTCTGCTTGCATATCTGCACCGCATCTTCTTGATGAGGAGGTCTTCGGCATCTCATGGCTAAGTTCCTCCACCTTTTGATGTAGTCCAGTGCAGTTTCATCTTGCTTCTGCCTGGTTGCATATAGCTCTGCTATCGTGATTTCCCTTTCCGTGACATGAAATCTGTCGCGGAATTTTCTCTGCATATCAGGCCAATCAACCACTGACCCAGCTGGCAGGCTTGAGTACCATTCAAAGGCCAACCCAGTGAGGGATGAGCCAAAGAATTTGTTGACGCCTTGAAAATGAACAAGGGTGAAAGCACAGTTGAAAAGAGGATCAGACCAACAGTGAAAGGCCAATGATGAAGTCCACCAACCTTTTACCCGGCTGAAGCCTTTGTCGGCCAAACCGATACCCGGTGCCGATATTATTCAGACGACAACACTGATAAAGCAGCAGTCACTCGACTGATGGGACCTCCCAGCACACTTTTACTAAGAGCTATGTTACTGTTACATCCAAGAGCCCACAGATGACATGTCAGCATAGGCCAGATGTCGGCTTATTGACAGATGTGATAAAAGATAAGGATGAAGCCGGTGCCGACAGATGAAGATTGTAAAGGCTTTTGCAAAGTCAGAACACAAGAAGAATAGTCTCCACAGATTATACACCCGGCTGAAGTCTTTCCAGACTAAAGCTGATGTCCGAGCTCATCACCATTCAAGTGACGATATCAATAACATAATACCCGGTTTTGTCACCATTCAGATGGCAATACTGATGAAACCCCTGTCTACGGACTGATGAAACCCCTATCTGTAGACTGATGAAAATCTATGAAATAGAAGCTATGTCACCACTAGATGGCCTTCCTCGGTTTTGGAAGATATACTGGAAGAACTAAGAGAGGTCGAAGTGCATATGAAGTTTAAAAGCCCTGAATGGGCTTACCGAATGAGCTCTAGAGAATGGCGCCGAGAGACCCTCACCAAGGCCCAAAAGCCCATATGAGGGGGGGGGGGCACCGGGAAGCCATGCCCTTTGGCGCCGGGAGGCCTCCCCGATTGAAAGAGGCGCACCGGGAAGCTGCCTTCTTCACGCCGTGATGAAGCCTGCCGAGAGGGGGGGATCGGGTATAAAATCCCCTCCCTTCGAACAAAAAAAGAAGAGGAGAGACACACAAGAAAACACAGAACAGAAGAACAAAAAGAGAGAAGAGAAAAAGAAAAGGAGAGCTCCAGAAGGAGAGACTCGAAGAAGCCAAGGAATATCTGAGAAGAGACGAAGGAGCAGAAGCTCAAGGTGGGCAGCCGGGGAGGGAGAGGAGTCAATGCTCCGCCCTCCCCCCCTTTTCATCTTCTTTGTTTCTGTTTTCTTCTTTATGTAACCATGCGAGTCTTATCTCGATTCATCGGTGATAACCGGGATATTCCGGCCGCCATTCATCTCCCTTTCCTTCATTCCCTCTATGTGGCTGGGGTGAGTCTCGGAATGATGTGATTGTATGAAATGCTCCAGTGGCCCGTTTGGGCGCTAGGCGATTGAAGTATTTGCCTGCTATCTCTTCGTCTGCTGCTATGCTTTTCCTTTATATGTTTTCATTTTAAGCCCAACTGAAGTGCGTCCGATTCCCCGGTGGGTCTTCGGGCTCAATTGTCTGCAGTAGAATAAATGTCGTTCTAAATGAGCCGATGTCCCTCTCCGATTCATCATCGTTTGCATAAAGTTTCCCAGGCTTGCCCTAGGGCCAGAGACAGACCATCTCTTGGCTTCTGGGACAATCTGCTACCGATATTGGCAGTAACTCCGAGGGTTTGCTCGAGATCCTCTTCTCACAGGAGTAAGTAAGCTGCTTCAATAAATTAATACCGATGGTTTCTAATCTGGCTCCAGTCCAAACAATTACATCAGGGTCGCCCCTGGGGTCAGAGATGGCCATCTCTTGGCTCCCAGGCGACCAAAGATGCCAGCAAATGAGCCCCTGAGGGTCAATAATAATATGACGATTTAGAACCCCATCCTGCAGTGGTTCCTTCGATTCCCCTTTGAACCCAGCCCATCTTTGGCAAATCAAACCCATATCTGTGTAATCTCTCGCTTACACTCTAAATCCAGCCTCAATCCGAGCCAGAAACCTCATAAAATCCCTAAACAGAGCATCGTTTCCGCTCTGTAAACCATGAAATCCTGTAGCAATTGCATCCTCTCGGCGTGCAAATTCCCCGCCGAGAACTACGCTGCCGAGAAACCTCCTTCTTCAGCAAACCGACAAAAATCTCTCCAGGCCACTTCCACGTGAACCCCCCAGCTCTTGGCTTCCCGGCACCACCTTCCCGGCGCGGTAATGGGCGCGCCGTGAAGCCCCTAGCCGAGACCTTCCCCCCTTGCCTTTGGCCTCTCGGCGCCAGCCTTCCGGCGCGGTGAGGAGAGCGCCGAGAGGCTCCACGCCGGGAGCCTCCCATCTTCCTTCTTTTGCATTTAAACGCATGCCGAGAGCACCCCCTCTGGTCAATTTAAACCCATGCCGAGAGCACCCCCTCTGGTCAATTTAAACCCGTGCCGAGAGCCCTCCTTGGCCAACCCATAAACCCATGCCGAGAACCCCTTGGCCAACCTATAATCTCACGCCGAGAGCCATCTTCTTGCCAATGAAAACCATGCTGAGAGCCTCTCCTTCGTCCACTCCTTTGGCCTCTTCGTCCATTTATTCTGGGGCATTCGTGAGTCGTCATATGCACCCCAGGGGATAAATTAGCTGGGGATTGACCTCCCCTATATTCTGAGGTCCCTAATAGGATTCACATGCCACCCCGTGGGTCTGACGAACCCTGTCTCTACATGAGTTTTGTCAGTCTCCGAGAAGGGGAATAGTGACCGATGCCAGAGACATGGATAGTCTCTTCGAGCCTTAGTGCTCACTCATTTTCCGGCTTTCATCCCGGCACTCCGTGGATGTCAGCCTATACCATTCTCTGGCAAATGCTCGGTCCAGGGGAGGTGCTGCCAAAATTCTCTCATGAAGATGAAAGTCGACATCAGGTTGTCCCCCGGGCTCTGCATGATAATGGTGACAGGGTTTCCCTCGACCCTAGTCTTCCTAAATCCCTCTTCTATCCTGATGCTCCTGTAAAGCCCAAATCTAATCTAGCTCAGATTTGATGAACTGATCCACTTTGACTACACAGAACCTATCTGGCTTGTCCTGCATTGCCAAGAAACCCAAAGCAGAGCCTCCGGAACCCCTTTCGGGTCCTCACGGCGCCAGAACACCAACACTCTCTCGGCGCCATGGCTCCCGACGCGGCCCTGGGCACGCCGGGAACCCTCACGCCGAGAAAACCCCCCCTGGCCCTCTTGTCAGCGCGCCGAGAGCTCCTCCTCCTCTTCAGCTGTGCCGAGATCCTCTTCCTCCTCCCTTCAACCAGGCCGAGAATACTCCTGGCCATCTCCCCTTCCCGCCGAGAAGCTCTCCAGTTGGCACGTCGGGAACCCCGGCCATTTTGCCTTCGCGCCGGGAACCTATGTACACTTGAACTGCATTGATGAGTAACCCCTTTAGCTCGGGAGGACTCTGCCATTGCATGAGATCCGCCGGCTTCTATAGGGAATATCAAACATTGCCCCATGGCATATATATATACATATGGGTAGGGAGGTCTGGCCTCTCTCTTTCTCCCGGCTTTCATCCCGGCACTCCGTGGGTGATAGCCTATTTCTCCCTGGACATAATCCAGATTAAGGAGAAATGCTGTCGAAATACCGATCGATGCTTTAAACCCCATCATGGTCACGGCTCAGTCTACCTGTGACTGAGATCCTCCTTCCCCCCTAAGCCCGGTCTTTGAATCGCTGACCTAACGATATCATCTGTTTCTATGGTTGATGTTGTTATCTTGCCCGCCTTCCTGGCTTCGGTATGAAGTTCCATTTGCACACATGAATATATGTTTGCCTCTCGAGGCCTCCTACCTTTAGCGTTTAATCAAGGGTTGTCCTCCTTAGGGGGGATGTAATTAACGTCATAGCCTTTATGGTATGGCGGACTTCCGGTCCTGACTCGGACTTCACAATCGACTGATCAAGTCAGATCGAGCGCACAATGAAATCGTCACTTCGGTGACTGGCACGCCAATAAATCAATGAACCAAGAAAATAAAATAAAACATAAGGATTAAAATAATTAAGAGAAAAAATGTGTCAAACAAGTCTGGCACGCCCGGTGGGACAGGGTCTCCCTTCATCTTTACGCTAAAGTAGGAGGCCCAGCGGGCCCCCCTCAAAATTCTGATTCTGTGTACTTTCCTTATTTTCAGGAATCTACAATGACAGCCGGAATCATGTCCGTTTGCTTCGACCAGCAACCGATTGACATGCATGTGCGAGAAGGCTACCTGGCGGTACCTCTCGCATTCGGATCGATGCCGCCTGCCGTCGGGCTGCCCAACTGCTTGGGCGTCATCTTCACTAACCTTCTGCAGGTCGATGACAATGAGCAAGGCACTGCTGCAAGTGCCCCGGTGAAGGTCACTAACCAGAAGAATATCTTACCAGAGAAAACGGTCCCCACGGCCGTCGCCTGCTACGTCCATCATGTCCAAAAAAGGGGCATGGTCCCTGCTGCTGCTCAGAAGGGGAGAAGAACCAACTGGAGGACCGGTATGATGCTGTTGACCGTCGTCTTTCCAACTCCGGAAAGACCATGATGATTGGAGGTGTCCGGGCAAACATGAATGGTTGCCCAAGGGAGGTCAAGCCGGACGTGATCATCCCGATGGTGCCCACTACCAACAGATTCCAGACTCTGGCCGCCAGGCAGGCCAATTGGGAGGCTGATGAGAGGAAGCCGCTGGCGCCCAAGCCAGCAAAATACAAATAGGTCTGGCGACTGAAGAGGATTCAGAGCTGGGTTCCAGCTCGAGATGAGGAGAAGGCTGCTGAAGATGCTGTTGCCCGCTTCAGGGCAGAAAGCCGAAGAAGAGAGGGAAAAGAGACAAGAAATGTTGTTGCTGCTCGCCCCAAAGCCTGGGGCAGAAGAGATGAGAGAAATGATGAAGAAAGAAATTTGACTGCTGCTCGCCCCATGATGAGTTGCAGAAGGGATGAGAGGAAGGAAGACCTTACTGTCACCCGTCCCAGGGCTGGGGGCAGAAGATGGCAAAGAAAGAAATATGATGCTGCTGTCAACTGCTGCCGAAACGGCAATGTGGGAATGAGCGAACCAGTCACGGTCGCCATCCCAAGAAGATCGAGGGCCTGTGCCAGACAGGCCGACTTGTTCAAATATTCCAAAGCCGAGCATTTGAATGCTCAGGTAACAAGACTGGCCTATCAGCAGAGAAGCCAGGAAAGACTAATGCTCCAGCCTGAGCCACAGAGGCACAATTCTGAAGAGATGAAGCAGATAGTCCAAGACTAATTCCACTACCTGGGGAGCTCTGCCCTCGGTCAACAAAGACTATCCCGTGCCTTGGGCACCAGAGGTGAAGAAAAAGAAGAAACACTTCGAGAAACGATGATCGGAGCCTCTTCCTCCGATTCAAATCACTATGAAGAAGGTCTCAGGGCCGGATATGACAAAGAAGACCTGTACCGGGAAGAAGCCAAAGAAAGAATATCGGTCTTTGACCGGCTCAAATATCCTGACCAGGTGAAAAGAAAGGTCTACAGGCGGAAAGAAAAAATGCAAATCTTCGCCTGCAACATGGCTGGACTTGCCAGGGGGCAAGATATACTACCAACTCGGCCAGATGAACTGCTCAGGTTGGCTACTAGACCTGGTCCTGTCACAAGAAGAGGCCAGGCCGCAAAAGATAAGATGAAGAAATATGAGGAAGCCCGCAAGATCACCACCATGACAGTCAATGTGGTGACGACAGAGGATGAGGACAATCCCCTTATTGATGATGCTGAAGGGACTTCTGAAGATATGCAAATCCCATCAGCCTTGGATCCTATGGTCCAGATGATGTTCAGAAGATACCAGCAGGAGATCAGTGCTCTCCGAAGGCAGCTCAATGAGAGACATGAAGCTACATCAGTCTCAAAGCAAGCTGAACCTGTGGGGCAGACATCCAGCTCAGCAGAGACGGCTATCCTAGCTAACCCTCTCCTAGCTGATAAGGGCAAGACACCGAGCCAACCTATTCCACAGCAAACAGCAGCTCAGCCCTCTATGTCTCAGACACAGCCTACCGCGCCCATCTTGCGCGCCACTGTGATGACAACTCCTCACAGCCAGCAACAAGCTCACTTCTTTCCAGAAGACATAGATCCAGCTGTAGCCCACAAGCAGATGATTGAAAGAATTGTGGAAATGAAGCTGTCAGAAAAGACTGGTGGTGATGCTGGTACCTATGATGTGTACAAGGTACCGTATCCTCCCCAGTATGCTGCCAAGAGACTACCCCCAGTCGTCAGTAAGTCGCCGAAGTTCGAGAAATTTAATGGCCAAGGCTCCCCTAGGGAGCATATAGCCTACTACACTACAATCATGGGCGACCTAGCAGTCGATGAAGCTTATCTGCTCAAGTTCTTTGGCTCATCCCTCACTGGGTTGGCCTTTGAATGGTACTCAAGCCTGCCAGCTGGGTCAGTGGTTGATTGGCCTGATATGCAGAGAAAATTCCGCGACAGATTTCATGTCATGGAAAGGGAAATCACGATAGCAGAGCTATATGCAACCAGGCAGAAGCAAGATGAAACTGCACTGGACTACATCAAAAGGTGGAGGAACTTAGCCATGAGATGCCGAAGACCTCCTCATCAAGAAGATGCGGTGCAGATATGCAAGCAGAGCCTCAGGAGGGAGGTGCTAGAAAAAATGATTGGTGCAGATGTCAGAACATTTGACCGACTGAACAATATAGTGGCAGAAGTCGAGACGTTCTTGTCCAAGCGTCCGACCGCCAATGTCCCCACCGTGCCGAAGGGAAAATCCAATGAGTGACGGCCATCACACTCTGAGGACAACACTGTCGATTTCAGAACCTTCGAGCAACAGAAGGGGAAGAAAGGGGCAGATGAAGCTCCCCCACTGGCAGATACAGCAGAAAGAAAAGATAAAGTCTCTCTGAGAGACAAGATGAGAAAAGCATATTCCTTCCCAAAAGATAAGACGGCCGCACTGTTCAACTGGGCATACAAGTTCAATAAGGTAACATTGCCTGAACCCAAAAGACCAGCAGATGCAGCAAAGAAAGATGATCCGCTGTTCTGTCCATTTCACCGTGCGCTGGGGCACGCAATTGAAGATTGTTACGTCTTCAAAGATATCATAGAAGGAATGGTCAAGAAAGGTGAGCTGTAGCTGGGAGATTACCAGGTAAAGCCGCCCCATCCACATGAGCCTCCACCTTGGAGAATGGCTGCCAATATGATCTCAGTCTACCAACAGCTGCCCAAGGAAGCCGTTGAAGAATGCACCAAGCATACCTATGAAGCTTGCTTACTCACCCCACAGAAGGATCAGGAAGGATGGCAGATGATACCCATAAAAAGCAGAAAGAAGACTCCTGTAGCCAGTACCAGCGGAGTAGTTATCCGGGGTGTTACCCCAAGGCCCAAGCCGCCTCCAATAAAGCCAATATGGCATACAACTGAGACTGGACCAGTCATCCGGATCCCTACTCACAACCGGAGGAAACAAACTCCCCTCCCTACACATAAAGAAGTAAGCCCTACAGCCAGGCGTCTGCAGTAATATATTAATGAGCTTGATGAGTACGAGCAGAAGAAGCCCAAGCATCTGCTGATGAAAGACTGTATACTCTGGGAACAGCTCGAAGGATTGAAAATCAAAGAGCAGCCAGAGGCAGAACAAGAAAAAGCTGAGAATGAACCCTTCTGGGGGCAGGAGCTAGCAAAGCCAAATTCCCAGAAGAAGAGGAGACGACCCAAGTCCAAGAAGGGAAAGAAGGTCACGACAGTACAATGTAACACTCTGTCGGTACTCTTTTCCTTGCCCGGGGAGGATGATGAGCCAGAAGCATCCGACGCCCCGCTACAAGCTAACCATGCCGAAGCCTCCACCTCGGCCCATGCAACACGTTCTGGGAGAAGATGGGGGCGCCCACCACCAGCCAACCATAATATTATGTTCAGAGGGGAGCAACCCTATCAAATCCCAGAACCAGAGATACGAGGTGCCCAGGTTCCTCCCCCTGCCAGTCTGTACCAAGACAAAAAGAAGGCAGATGAAGCCCCTTCATTCCTGGAGTTCCTGTCCAGCTTAGAGAATGAGCAACCGGCTCATACTGCTCCAGCTAAAAGCAATAAATGCCAGTAGACAGTAGCTAGAAAGTAGAAACAACATGAAGAAAATGAAGAAAGTAACCCTCTAGCAAAACCAGGGGCAGTCGCTACAGAAGAAGCCTTCCGGGAGACCGATGAAGAAGATGAAATTGGGACTGGGCAGCAAAGGCCACAGGCACCACATGAACCTCCAAGACCCCGATGGGCAGAGGAGATGAGACTATCTAATGTCTGGGTGGGCAGTCGAGTCATGAAAATGCTGAAGAAGCTCCCTACCAGATTCTCCATCTGGGAAATTCTCTCTCTGAGCGAAGAAGCTCGCCAAGCAATCGTGGATGCCCTGCAGTCCCCGGCACAATGTGAAGCACTCCTGGCAGAAGTGAATGCTGGGCCATCGGTCACCTTCACGGAAGATGATATGCTAATCCTAAATGCCGGTCATAACAGACCGCTGTATATGAGGGGCTCCCTGAACTGTCAGTCGCTGAGCAGGATACTGATAGATCCCGGGGCCGCTGTAAATATTCTCCCGTATCGCATCTATCAGAAATACTACTTTGACCTGCAGCTTACCAAGGTCAGAGATATGAAGATTGCGGGGTTCAACCAGAAATGTGAAACACCTCTCGGGGTGGCTGATTTCAACCTCACACTGGGCGACCTCACTACCGTGGTATGATTCTATGTAATCGACTCCAACACCACGTATAAGGCCCTGCTGGGAAGATCGTGGCTGCACGAATATCAGATAGTGCCGTCCACGCTACACCAGTGCATCAAATATTGCCATGAAGGGAAAGAAGAAAGGGTGTTTGCTGATCTACATCCCTTTGAAGTATTCGAGTGTCATGTGCTCGATGCATCCTATTACACCGAGGTGTCACAGAAGGATGAAGAAAGAGAGGCTGTGGTCAGCCAGAAGAAGCCGGTGACAAAGACAAAAAGTTGGTCTCCACCGCCACCCAAGGGCTACATTAAAAAGCATGAGGTATCCCACATCTCCTATGCTGGAGACTTTGTTCGGATAACTCCTCCTAGCATCCGCCCAGATGATATTGACGAAGAAATGAGAGAAAAGTACACACAGGTGGAGGTTCCACAGGGTTTAATCAAGCCCGTCGCCAGCCTAGAATACCAGACAGTGCTGCCACTGAAGACTATGAAAATCCCTCGCTTCTGCGAGCCTCCTATCATATTCTACACCGGGGAGGCAGTCGAAGAAGATGATCAAGATTGCATGGTCCCTGAAGAAACCGCAAACCGAATGGTGCCAATTACAGGCCTAGAGTACACTACCCAACGGGTTTCGCAGATGTTCTCCAAGATGCAAATGCCATCGATGCAGTCTGCATCCCAGAAGAAAGCATTCAAGGAGCTATGGGATCTGCCTCGAGATAATAAAGAACTGAGGAAGATCACACAGCACCCGGGACTGGGTTATACCCTGCAAGAATACTATGAAGCTGAGGTGGATGTCATATCGGCCTTCTACCAGCATGAAGATTCCCCTGGGATGGACTATGACCAATACCCTTCGGAAGATGAAGAAATCATTTATCAGTCCGTAGTGGACAATGAAGTCCCAGACAATCAGCCGGGGACGGGGACACCTGACGAGACAAAGAGAGATTGGTACTGGGAGGATCTATCTTGCAAGGAGGATCTGTTCCAGGATGAAGCGAAATTTGATACGGGAACCCCGGATGAAGACCAAGTAGCCAGAGAGCTGCAAGAGTGCCTGGAGTTTGGGCGCATTCTAGAAGAATTCCGAGCTCTACATAATGATGACCTCTCAGGGGAGCCCACATCAGAAGAGCCACTAAGCACGGAAGACTCCACTTTGAAGTTTTCCACTGAGCCAGTCACGTCCTCGGGGCAGACTGAACAGAATCCGGCCATATTGGCCTTATACGATGCACCAGCATCTGCCGATGATCAATATGATGAAGCAGAAAATCATGAGAATGCAGAATATTATATCCCGGAAGGCTTTATTCGTTTGCAAGAAGCCCCACCCGAAGTTGAAGACGGAGGCCAAGCCACCGTCGATGAGCTGATAGAAGTAAATCTGGGGTCAGCAGATGAGCCAAGGCTGACATTCCTCAGTGCACTGCTGGAGCCAGCTGTCAAAGAACAATATATTCAATTTTTGAAAGAATTCCGAGACTGCTTCGCATGGACATATGATGAAATGCCAGGACTGAGTTCCTATGTGGCACAGCACTGATTGGCGATAAACCCAGAGGCAAGTCCTGTGAAGCAGTCTTCCAGGAGAATGCGCCCTGAACTGATAAATCAGATCAACAAAGAGGTCGACAAGCTGATCGATGTGGGCTTTGTTGAAGAGAACCAGTATACTACATGGCTGGCCAATATAGTGCCCGTGAAGAAGAAAAATGGGCAGATCAAAATATGTGTAGATTTCAGGGACCTGAATAAGACTTGCCCGAAAGATGATTTCCCAGTGCCGATCACTGAAGTCATGATCGATGCAACCACTGGCCATGAAGCCCTGTCATTCATGGATGGGTCATCCGGATACAACCAGATCTGGATTGCTGAAGAAGACAGAGTGCACACTGCATTCCGCACCCCGAAGGGAATATTTCATTATAAAATAATGTCGTTCGGCCTTAAGAATGCCGGCGCTACCTATCAAAGAGCTATGACAAAGATCTTTGATGATTTGCTCTTCAAGAAAGTAGAGTGCTACATTGATGACCTGGTGGTGAAAACCAGCAGAAGAGAAGATCATCTGCAAGACCTGAGGATAGTGTTCCAGAGGCTGCGCAAATATGAACTCAAGATGAATCCTATGAAATGTGCCTTCGGTGTGTCCAGTGGAAAATTCCTTGGGTTCATTGTCCGTCATAGGGGCATTGAGATCGACCCATCCAAGATTAAAGCTATCCAGGAGCTCCCTCCACCAAGGAATCTCCACGAGCTGAGATCTCTACAAGGGCGTTTGGCCTATATCCGACGATTCATATCAAATCTGTCGGGGAGATGCCACCCTTTTCACAAGCTCATGATGAAAGATGTACCGTTCCTCTGGGACGATGGCTGTCAGGAAGCCTTTGAGAAGCTGAAAGAATATCTCAAGACCCCTCCAGTGCTGGGGGCACCTATTAAGGGCAGACCCCTGATACTGTACATTGCAGCCACACACTGTTCCCTGGGGGCAATGCTAGCACAGATAAATGAAGAAGGCAAAGAGCAGGCTCTATACTACCTGAGTCGGAGGCTGATTAGAACTGAAGAAAGCTACACCTATATAGAAAAGACATGCTTGGCACTAGTCTTTGCCGTTAAAAAGCTCCGGCACTAAATGCTGTCACATGAAATCAGATTGATATCTGCAGCAGATCCACTCAAATACATATTGACTCAGCCAGTACTGAAAGGCCGGTTGGGCAAATGGGTAGTAATATTGATGGAATTCGATATCACATATATACTCCAGAGGGCAATAAAAGGACAGGCCGTGGCCGATTTCTTCGCAGAGCATCCTGTGCCAGAGAATGATATGTTGGGGACTGAGTTACCCGATGATGAGACACTAGAAGCCTGCCAGGCTCAGTCAACTATGTGGCAGCTATTCTTTGATGGAGCATCTAGAACAGAGACGGACTCCGATGGAAAGACCAGAATATGGGCCGGAGCCGGTATTGTGCTAAGATCACCAGAAGGGGAGGTTGTGCATACTTCCTGTTCTATAAACAAGCCCTGCACCAATAATGAAGCCGAATATGAAGCTCTGATAATCGGGCTATGTATAAGCCTCAACATGGGTATCCAAATGTTTCAGGTATTCGGGGATTCAATGTTGATAATAAAGCAAATCCAAGGGGAGTTCGAAGTGCGAAAGCCGGAGTTGAACCCCTACCACCAAAAAGCTGTGCGCCTCATGGCGAAATTCTATCATATTGAGCTCAAGCATGTGGGCCGTGGACATAATGCCCAAGCTGATGCACTGGCAAAGCTAGCCAGCTCAATAACAGTCCCACCAGATGAGACACTGAACATTGTTGTTATAAACCGGCGGCAAGTCCCCAGCATGCTAGAAGGCTGCCCCGAAGAAAATGAAGTTGCCATGATCAGTACAGAACGGGCATCTGATTGGAGACAACACCTGCTACAATGGTTTTTACACCAACAGCTGCCGCAGAAAAGAGAAGAAAATATGAAACTTCTAAGGATCAAAGATTCTTATGAATTCAGAAATGGAACTCTGTTCCGAATAATGGCAGATGCACGCAAGAAGATTTTGCTCCGCTGCCTGTCTACTGAGGAAGCTTGGCAAGCAATGAAAGAAATACATGCTGGGACGGCAGGTGCTCATCAAGCTGGCCCTAAGATGAAGATAGAAATCAAAAAGCTGGGCTACTATTGGCCCACTATGTTTGAAGACTGTTGCAAGTTTGCAAAATCATGCCAGAAATGTCAGGAGCATGCTGTTGTGCCTAGAAGGCCACCTGCCGTTCTGCACCCTACAGTCCCTAGCTGGCCGTTTGCACAATGGGGAACTGATGTAGTCGGCCCACTACCGACCTCATCGGCCGGACATAAGTACATACTGGCAATAACAGATTACTTCTCCCGATGGGCGGAAGCTATAGCATTACGAGAAGTGACTGGTGAACTGGTCGCCAGATTCATCAAGCAGAACATTATCTTCCGGTTTGGGATCCCCAGCCGGATAATATCTGATAATGGAAGTCATTTCAGAAATCAAAAGATCTATCGGCTCGTCGAAAAGTATAAGATCGAATGGAGGACTTCCACTCCTTACAATCCACAGGCAAATGGATTGGCAGAAGCCTTCAATAAAACTTTATGCACCTTGCTGGCTAAAGTCGTCAGTTCTAATAAGAAGGACTGGGAAGAAAAGATGTATGAAGCTCTGTGGGCGTACCGCGCTGTCTTCAAGACACCTACAGGGTGCTTGCCATACTCACTGGTATACGGCTCAGAGGCAGTAGTTCCACTAGAGCTGGAAGTCCCGTCACTCAGAGTGGCTGTCCAATATGACCTGGCCCATGGCGAACAAACCAATGCAGAAAGAAGATTACAAGAATTGGCTGAATTGGAAGGGAACCGCCTCCAAGCTCAGAAGAATATCCAGATGTATCAGGCCTGCATGGCCACTGCATTCAACAAACTCGTAAAAGGACGAGAATTTAAGAAAGGTGACCTTGTCATGGTCAAGAAAAGAGAAGTCATGGCGTCCAACCCAAAAGGAAAGCTAAATCCTAATTAGGAGGGTCCTTACGTAATACATAGGGTCTACGAAGGAGGGGCCTACATGGTTGTTAACCATCGAGGGGAAATCCAATTCTCACCACTCAACGGTAGACACCTAAAGCTATATCATGCTGCCCAACCAATATTCCCCGAGTAATCGGGCAAAAAGCTACCTCTTCCTTGGTCTAGCGGCACTCCGTCCTAACCGAGCTACCCTTTTCCTTGGTCTAGCGGCACTCCGCCCCAACCAAGCCAGCCTTTTCCTTGGTCTAGCGGCACTCCGTCCTAACCAAGCTACCTCTTCCTTGGTCTAGCGGCACTCCGTCCTAACCAAGCTACCCTCTTCCTTGGTCTAGCGGCACTCCGTCCTAACCGAGCTACCTTTTCCTTGGTCTAGCGCACTCCGTCCTAACCGAGCTACCTCTTCCTTGGTCTAACGGCACTCCGTCCTAACCGAGCTACCCTTTTCCTTGGTCTAGCGGCACTCCGTCCTAACCGAGATACCCTTCTCCTTGGTCTAGTGGCACTCCGCCCTAACCAAGCTACCTCCTCCTTGGTCTAATGGCACTCCGCCCTAACCAAGCTACCCTTTTCCTTGGTCTAGCGGCACCCCATCCTAACCGAGCTACCTCTTCCTTGGTCTAGCGGCACTCCGTCCTAACCAAGCTACCCTCTTCCTTGGTCTAGCGGCACTCCGTCCTAACTGAGCTACCTTTTCCTTGGTCTAGCGGCACTCCGTCCTAACCGAGCTACCTCTTCCTTGGTCTAGCGGCACTCCGTCCTAACCGAGCTACCCTTTTCCTTGGTCTAGCGGCACTCCGTCCTAACCGAGCTACCCTTCTCCTTGGTCTAGTGCACTCCG